>JBCNJP010000017.1:64365608-64415001 GCA_039602395.1 Deinandra increscens subsp. villosa
ACCCTTCCCGGTCTATGCTGACTTGTACGAGATCGGTCCTTCGAAATAGCTGGACCAACATTCACCCCCCTAATTCGAATGCTGGATTTAAAGGTCTTCGACACCAAGCATCCCCGGCACCTCTGAGAACTTGATCATTGTAGCTTCCGTATGAGATTTATCGACCCACCAAACTTGATCGCCGCTACCCCATTCACTTGTAAGAATTTTGATCGATGTTAACCCTTGAATCTGTCATAGATTCTCTCTCATGAGCAATCAGATCCTTATTGCAGTTGCCTACCTAGTCACGGAACAAAAATTCCGGTCGTTTTTTTGTCGCTAATCTGGTTTCATACCTTTTGCGACAAAACTGTATCTAGTCATAAATTTCGTCACTAATCTAGTCACCCACGTGCTTTTGCAACATTAATCGTATCTGGTCGCAAATCTCGTCACTAATCTTGTCACCTGATGTGCATCTTCTAGTCGCTAATCTTGGGTGAAAAGTTTTGATCCAGTCCATTGGATCAACTAGATCAAACTCAGTTCTTGGTTTGGATCAGAATAATGGCTATGATGGAGACCGGATCTGAGAACGTTGGCTTCTTCTTCGATTGTGGCAGCAGATAAACCACAACTTTCTTGGTTTCCGGAACTGATACAAAATTGTGACCGTGGCTCGAAGCTGGTAGCTGGCGACTTCTTTGATCTTTCTCGAAAACAATCCTTTACCCATAATAGATCTTTCTTGGTTGAATTCACTCGACCTAGACCTTCTTGGCAAAAAGAACAACACTAGATCACTTTCGCGGCGACGAATATTCAAATAGCTTCCTTGCGGATCGCATCTCAACTCCGGGCACCTTGAGCTTGGCTCTGATACCAATTCAAGTCTCGGTCAGTTAAATTAAGAACATGATATTGGTGAACGAACACACACAAATCAGATATAAGGAAAATTACTCACTCAAAAACCTTTATTAGAACTGTTACACCATAAAATACCCTACTTGGCATCTATTTATAAGAATCTCTTGACTTGGGAATCAAGCCTACTTAGAGTCTTAATACAAATGACAAACCTCAAATTAGACATATTTTTATAACATATATCTCTCACAAAACGGCACAAATCTGAGTCACTAACATCAAAACAAGTCTCTTTTGTTTTCTTATTAGTTTTTTCAAGTTTAGAAGTGTGGAAAAAACAAAAGGAGCTGATTATGAGAAACATAAGAAAAATATCAAAGTTCTAGATTTTCCAAGCCTGGCACGCCCCGTGCCCAAGATAGCACGCCCCATGCCGCATCCAAAGATCCTCCCGACAAGATTTTGATCGCACACCCCGTGTCTCTGATGGCAAACCGTGTCATTTGACACAGCATAGCCCGTGCCCAAGCTAACATGACCCCAGGCCATGTCAGAAGGAAGATACCGGATCTTGATGCTAAGTCAGCACGGCTCGTGCCTAAGCTAGCATGACCCCGTGCCAAGTCAGAAGGAAGATACCGGATCTTAATGCTAAACAGCACGGCCTGTGCCCAAGCTAGCACGCCCTGTGCCATGCCAGACTTCAGCCTACAAATAGCGGACTCCACCTCATTTGCAACTTGCTTAATTCATTTCTTTCTCTCTTACGGTTTTGAGTCCTTTGGTGTTTTTGAGTCTTGTAATCGAGTTTATAAGAACTCTAACTTAAGCAAGATCTTGTAAGAAGTTGGTCTATGAAATCTTCTTTTTCTCTTAAGCAAATCTTTAAAGCCATGCTTGGCTAAATTCTTATACTTACTTGGGAGGTGACAAACCTCTGGTGGGTTGGGTAATGACCTCCTAAGCTTGCTTAAGGTGTGTCTAATGGCTTTATGAAAACCCTTTTTTATTGAAAATTTATTATTGAAAGTCTGAACCAAACGTGCTCTTCGTATCACAGACCATTTGGGGAGTCAAAATCCTAAAGGACGGACTTCTGACACCCGGTTGGGGGACGATGCATGATCCGAAAGGTGACTCGCGTCCCATGCTACATGATACGATCGAGGTCCGTATGTCTATGTAAGCATACTCGGCTAACCACGCAGGTGCGGGCTGAAAGTATTTGGTTGGGAATGAGGGTTGGTAATATTTTTTCACTTCACGGAAGTCGAGATGGTACGTGTCTGTGAACTTGACTCTCGTTACGTTGGACGTACACATGCGGAGAGCTAGGTGCGAATGCAACGGACCAGAGTCCCTTAAAAAGATCATTTTCATGATAAAATAATCCGGCATGCAGGGTTATTCCCCTGCTGGTTCATGACGATGTGTCGAGTACGATAATTCACCGGTTTGAAGGGCCCCCTAACTAAATGGCATTATACCACTTGGTGTTTGTACTCCTCGTAGACGATTGATCGTGGAGATGGTGAATCAGCCTAAGATTCCGAAAGGTGGCTGGTCTTCCGCTAGTAAACGATCTTAAGCAAGACCAAGAGTCCCCATTTCCCAATCTTAACCACTACTAAGTTCCCCCTAGTAACACTAACTCTGATTTGCATAACTTTTAAATACCATCTTATTTATTTTCTTTATTTTCTTTTCTTTTAAAAGTATTCTCTTCTAAACTAACCTTAGATCTGGCTAGATGATAACAATGGACTGATTACCCAGAGCTCTCATTTGTCATTGTGTCCTGAACGAACCCGATTCAACTTACCACTGCTATACTGCACCACTATGGGTATACTTGCCCGTGTATTATGGTGAAATAGTAGTTGTCAAGAAAATCTGGTTTTATAAATTTAGAAGCTTACAACTGCTAAAATAGGTTTGAAAAATATTGTCATATTTTAAGTACACCTCAGCACACGTCAAGCTTTTTGGCGTCGTTGCCGGGGACACAAACGAGGATTTGGAAAAAAAAAGTCCAAGTTAGTAGCCTAGCCAATAGTTTAAATTAATTTGCTTTTTCTTAGTTTAGATTTTTTACTTCTGTTAGTTTTTCTTATTTTTCTTTTCTCTTTTTTTTTTCTCTCTTCTTCTATTCATCTATCTTTCTCTGAGAAATATTGCAAGGATGGATAATAATCTGGAGGAATATTTCGGTTACAATGATGGATGGCCTCAGTCTGTTTGGTGTCAAATCTGTGGTGGTCCACATTACTCTGGGGGACTGCTACATAATAGCACGAACGCCTGCGTTCCTGCGAGTGGATGAACCACCAGATGAGTCCACCAGCCATCATTATAGTTCTTTTTCACAATCTGAGTCAAATAATGGTTTTTGTCAAGATTATAATCAAACTGAGCCTAACCAACATGACTAGCAAAATAACATTACAAGACAAGATTTTGAAAATGAACCATCTAGTTCAAACTCTACTTCTTGTTCCCACGATTTTTCTTTGTCTCTACAAAGTGTAATGAGCAAAACTCGCAAGGAACAAGCTTTGCTTACACACCACATACAGAAAATCCACCTTATATACGCCCAAATCAGATCTTGAAGAAACTACAGAAAGAATGTTACAACATATAAAAGTTCTTGAAGATTACTTCAGCCGTATACGGTAGGAGGAAGAAGAAGAGGTCATAATCAAGGAAGTTCCCCCAGAACCTAAGATCCCAGCTGCAACGCCACTTTTAACAAGTCCTTAAGAAAAGGAGTTGGAGGCAAACTCTTCCCTTCAGATCCCGAACACCCAAGTCGATGAACCAGCCAATGAAGCTGAAGAAATGTCCAGACCAGTTGAGACGCCTGCCTCATCATCTTCAGGTAATGGTAAGAGTATACCTCTTCCAACCCAGGTACACATTTCTCCACCTTCTCTTGAAAGTCTTGCTAATATCCCAACCAATGCTAGATTTTTCATATAATTGTTCACTTCACCTAAACTAGAAGAACTGCAACAAGTAATATTTACAAAAAACTAATTGTCACACTTTAGACACT
Organism: Deinandra increscens subsp. villosa; assembly: GCA_039602395.1. Lineage (NCBI taxonomy): Eukaryota > Viridiplantae > Streptophyta > Magnoliopsida > Asterales > Asteraceae > Deinandra > Deinandra increscens. Next base: position 64,369,519 of record JBCNJP010000017.1, read on the forward strand.
TTTCTGATAGAAATTTTGTGCCATGCTTTATCAAAAAGAAAATGCAAACTTCCATAGCTGATGATAGTGTACTTGTAAATATGATGCCTACTATGCTGTTCAATAAACTAGAAAGGAGAAATGACACCTTTCTGTCTTCCATTCATCCTTTCTGATCGATTTGTCCGTCTATCCAAAGGTGTTGTCAAAGATGTCCTAGTCAATGTTAACGACGTTAACATCCCTCCGATTTCGTTATCCTTGACGATACCCCTTTAGTTTTTGGAAGACCCCTCTTGGAGACCTGGAGGTCCATGATCAACCCGGGCAATGAAGAAATGAGGCTACAGCTCGGAGATCATAAACTATATGTAAAGATCGAGAGATCTCTCGGATATCCCGCTTCTAACGACCCTCCTGGGTTGAACGGAGTAGAAGAAGAAGAGCTCACCCAGAAAATCCGGGAAGAGGAGACAAACCCATCTCTTATCTCTAATTACACGAAGCACGAGTCCATCCACTCTATCAAAGCTAATCCAGAAGATGAAGATTCCAATAGCAGGTCGGCAACTGAGAATCAACCGATGTTGGAACTAAAGGAACTTCCAGAACACCTGGGATACGCCTTTCTGGATAACGACTGTAACTCGCCTGTAATTATCTCTGCATGCTTGAGCCCAAAAGAAAAGGAAGCATTGTTTGCCATCTTGATAAAGCATAAGAAGGCTTGAGCCCAATATAGAAGAGGTGGTAAAGAAGGAAGTTGTCAAACTCCTGGATGCTGGTCTTATATACCCCATATCTGACAGCCCTTGGGTTAGTCCTGTTCAGGTAGTACCCAAAAAAGGGGGAATGACTGTTGTCACCAATGACAAATATGAACTCATTCCTACCCGTACAGTCAGGTCCTAGAGAGTCTGCATAGACTATAGAAGGCTGAATGACGCCACCTGAAAGGACCACTTTCCTCTTTCGTTTATAGACCAAATGCCAGAGCGTTTGTTTGGATATATGTACTATTGTTTCCTCGACGGATTCTCAGGATACTTCCAGATTCCCATAGATCCTGAGGACCAAGAGAAAATAACATTTACATGTCTATATGGCACCTTTGCCTACAGACGCATGTCTTTTGGCTTATGCAATGCTCCTACTACTTTTCAGCGTTGCATGGTTGCCATTTTCCACGATATGATTGAAAAATCCATGGAAGTATTCATGGATGATTTTTTCGGTCTTTGGCAACTCGTTTAACCATTGCCTGTAGAATCTCAAGAAAATGCTCGCCCGATGCGAAGAAACTAACTTAGCTCTTAATTGGGAAAAGTGTCATTTTATGGTCCAAGAAGGCATAGTTCCTGACGATAAAGTTTCCCAAGCTAGGTTAAAAGCAGACAAGGGAAAAACTGACACTATCTCTCGTCTACCCCCACCATCTTCCGTCCGCGACATCCGCAGTTTCCTCAGACATGTAGGTTTCTACCGTCGTTTCATCAAGGACTTCTCTAAGATCTCTAGGCCCTTGACGAAAGTGCTGGAGAAAGAAGCAGTCTTCAACTTTTACAAAGACTGTACAGAAGCTTTCTCCCTCCTAAAGGACAAACTTGTCCATGCACCTATCATGACAACACCTGACTGGTCTCTGGCCTTTGAGATCATGTGTGACGCTAGTGACTATGCTGTGGGGGCAATATTAGGTCAACGGAAACACAAACTTTTCCACCCAATTTACTATGCTAGTAAAACGTTGAACGACGCCCAGGAAAACTATACAGTTACCGAAAAGGAGTTGTTAGCTGTGGTGTTTGCGTTTGACAAGTTCCGTTCATATTTGGTGTTGTCAAAAACTATCATTTTCACTGATCATGCAGCCATCATATACCTATTCAAGAAGCAAGATGCTAAGCCTAGACTCGTCCGTTGGATTCTTCTGCTTCAAGAGTTCGACATTGAGATAAGGGATAAGAAAGGTGTCGAAAACACTACCACTGATCAACTGTCAAGACTCGAAAGCGATACACAGACTTCAGAAGGAGAAATCAATGAAAGGTTTCTTACAGAATACCTCGAAAAGGTTGAATCTTCTGCTGAACCTTGGTTTGCAGACATGGCAAACTACCTCACAAGCGGCCTCATACCTAGAGGGTTAACACATCAACAGCGAAGAAAATTCTTCGCTGACGTTAAATATTTCATATGGGAGGACCCATACCTTTTTAAGGTACACACCGACCAACTCATCAGAAGATGTGTCTATGGTACCGAGACCGTTAGCATCCTTAAACACTATCACTCTAGACCTTGCGGCGACCATCATGGAGCCAACGCTACCGCAAGGAAAGTTGAGGATGAAATGTAACACTACTACCCTCATTTATTCGGTAGGTAAAAATTGTTTCGAGGACGAAACCCCTTTAGGGGGGGGGTGGAGTTGTAACACCCAAATTTTTAATAATTTAAAATTTCCCGTTAACCTCTAGTCAAGTAAAATTCTCGTAGTTAAATATCCCCTTAACGTTAGTAGAGATTATTTTCCATGTGGAAATATGGGGTTAATTAGGTAAATTTGAGTTTGGTTATTACTTAAAAAAAAGGATGAATCTTTAGGGGCCAGAGGGTAATTTAATAAAACTTAAATAAACAAAAGAAGAGGGCAGGAGTGGGGGGTCGCATATGCGACCTGTTGATCGACCATCACTTCCCTCCTCCCCAAATCTCAAAATTCTGCAAATTGGCGGCTTAGAGCTGCGATTTTGGTTCTCAAGTGATAATTGGAACTCCAATCTTTTGCCTAAACTCATTCTTGTGGAAAGTAAGTGCATTCCATGAACCATACATGTTAGGTCTCGAAAATTAGAGACTAGAAATATGCAAATTGTTGATAAATTGTGAATCCTATGATGTTAGGAACCTTAATTGTAGCATAACTTGCTAGCTTGATAAGCAATTGGTGAAGTAGTCGCCAATTTCTTACACTTGAACCTCCATGGTAGATGACTACTTAACATGCTCATGAAATTTGTTCTAATAATGGATTCCTAACTTGAAATTGATGCCATATGTTGAATTAATGATGGGTTAGAGGTGATTTCACCTAAACCATGTTAAATGGTCAAGTGGGAGGTTCAAGGGATTGGGTTATATGTGTGCATATATGTATGCACACAAGGTGTTTGATAAAATGCCTAAGAGAACCAGGATATTGGTAAAGTAAACAAACTTGCTACAATTGATGCTTGAATATTCATAGGGAGCTATATGTTCGCCCATTTAAACCAACTTGATGAAATTATGAGCATTAGCTAGCATGGATAATGTATGCCTCTAGTTATCATTGTAATGTTAATAAACCCATGAGGCTAGATGTAAACTTGATGTAAATGATTGGTTTCCTTCTATGTGAAAACGTGTATGTGTAGCATACAAATCATGTTAATGAAGAGATGGTAATAATGCTATAATGATAAAGGCCCTAACTTGATTGATGACCTAATAGGTGGTCAAGTTGATCAAGAGAACCATCAAGCTGCAGGTGGAAGTGGAGGCTCCAACAACCGAGGTAACATTGTTATGTTATAAGTAATAGATATGTAAATGTGTAATTACATACAAATGAATTAGTTATGAGTTATATTAAGTGGGTGACGAATGACAATTTTTGACCAGAGACAAGATTCGGTGGAATCACATAGACAAGATTCGGTGGTGTCACACCCCCAAATAACCACTAACGGAGTTTATACCGTTAAGGGGTGCGAGCAAACCAGGACCACAACCATTAGTTACAAATACTAAACGAATCAGAGTAAAGTCCAAAACATTCATTTCAAAACAGTTTCAAAAGTTACGCAGCGGAAATAAGGCATAAGTATCTTAGCTCTAACCACGTGCTTTACAAATCTTTGTTTCAAATTCAAATTCCCAAATTTAGTTTAATAAAAGTAAATATCTTCTCGTGCCATGCCAACCTTCAATGGATACTCTTCAACGATCTGCAAAAGTGAAAACCACACAAGTGTCAACCTAACGGTTGGTGAGTTCACAGTGGGCATGTCATGCATTGGCCCGGTCTCATAATCGTATTCGTTTCAACATATACATACGTATTATTTGTTTGTGAAAAGCAATGCTCAGTTATATACGTCAATTCATAAACGTTTGTTATTTAGTAAAGTTATTGTTCGTAACAAAGTTATCAGGTATGTACTAGTCTTGTATAATTAAAGTGCTCAACCTATATCGCGGGTAGCTAATCCGTTGTTTCCATGCACTAAGGAAGTTCGTACCAAAGCTGACGATTAAGTATAGTAGAGGCAGAGCCTTCAGCCATTTTGCTTTGCGGACATTCGTCATCGCGGCTTTGCCTCCCCCGTGTCCTCTCGGGATCACGGTCAGATAGGCTGATATTGTACCTCCGTGCACCTCCAGTGTCACGAGCGGAGTTTGTCAAACTCCAGTAGATCTACCCAACATCCCCTCGCTTTACAATTAATGGCACAATTAAGTTGAGGACTTTTTCAGTTAAAAAGGCAATCCTTAGAAATCATGTGATATCATGTGGTTTAGACTTTAACCTACACTAGCCATATTAAAACGGTTTTCGTTTCATAAATAGTTTGTTAAGTTTCACAAGTGTTTCCCATAAAACACTTCAAGTTCATCAAGTAGATGCATAGCATTCTAAGTTTTCAGTTTCATCAAGTGGTGCATAGCACTCGTAAAGTTGTCAGCATTGTTTTCCATTAAGTTATTCGGTGTGTCCCAAACGGGCTCACAGTAAACGGGTTAGTGACACTCACCTTTGGTTGCACTGCTACACTTGTTATATATTCCAAGTTTTGCTTAACGAAGACCTATGAACACGTTTAGGTCTTAAGTATTAGTTTTGTGTCTAATCTTTACTTAACGTCACTATGGCCCATAACATAGCACGTTGAATCTATGACTCGACATAACGACACACGACACCGATGGTTGATCATAAACAAGGGTTCATATACATCAGAAATCAAAGCATGTATCATCATAGCATAATCATGTAAGTCATGGCATAACATTCAAGCAAATTGCACAAGTTTGGATTCTGGTCTCAGTTTCGCTAGCAGTTTTGCTAGGCAGTTTCGCTGTGTGCACGGGCAACACTTTCGCTAGGCAATACCCGATGACACAGTTTCGCTAGGCTAGTTTCGCTCGAAACTGTTGGCACAGTTTCGCTAGCCTAGTTTCGCCCGAAACTGGTTTCAACTTTCATTCAGGGAATTTCGCTCGGTAGTTTCGTCCGAACAGGTCTGGTTGGTTTACCCGGCGACACTATAGTTTCGCTCCATAGTGTCGCTGGTTGAAGATATGCATAATTTCGCTGGACAGTTTCGCCCAGAGAACATGACAGTTTCGCTGGTCGCGAAAAACACATAAATCAGCCTAAAAATCAATCTAACAGCTTCCATATTACATGTAATTCATTATCTAGCATACATAACCATTTACCAACATAAATCAGTAAGCTTTAACACCTTAAACATGCATTTTCATCATCAAATCACCAAAATACATTTAAAACCCTAAAATGACCTAAATAGCATAAATCTCTATCATGGTTGGATTTCAAACGTAAAGTTGCAAACTTTATGATAGATCTAGCATTCCTAAGCATTCCTACAGAAGATCTAACGATAACACAGAGATTTAGGCATGCTTTATGAAGAAACACATAGAAAAGCATAAAAATGGTGGTTTTGGGACTCACGGCTGATCTAGGATCGATGGATGATCTTCACAACTCGGAATGATAGCTGATTCTTGGTGGTTCTCGGCTGGAATCAGCTGGTCCAGAAGTTTCAGGAGAGTGTGTGTGTTTTTGTGTGAAATGAGGAAAATAGGAGAGCTAGGGTTTATTAAGATTATTTATATCAGAGGCTAGTTTCGCTGGCAGTTTCGCTGGCCTGGCGAAACTGGCTCTGATCACGAGTGAGCCAACAGACTGCCGGGCGACATTATAGTTTCGCCCGGTAGTTTCGCTGGTTACCCAAAAGTGGTCAATTTCACATTCTAAGCAAGATAATCACGATTCATAAATTGTCATGCTATTCACAATACTAAATCATGTATTTAAATCACTTTGCACATAATGACAATAAATAGTTAAACACATAACACATATGGACGGGTTCGGTGATCAACCAAAGGACGTGGACGTATTCGGCCTAGTTAAGCATTAGTTACAAAGTTAACACTTATAACGTAACTAACGGAATTGTCTAACGGAAGTAAACCTTGAAATTCTCGGATGTCACATCATCCCCTTGTAATTGGAATTTTCGTCCCGAAAATTATTCTTGCGTCGTAGCGTTTGCAGCCTCGGCTATCGTCGCTGGGGAAAGAAAGCAAAAGTTTTAGGGTTGCCACATCCTCCTCCTGTTAAAGGAATTTTGGTCCCCAAAATTAAATCATACCTTGAGTTTCTGTGGACGTTTGCTCGAATAAGTGAGGATACTTCTTCTTCATCTGATCCTCTCGTTCCCAAGTATATTCAGGTCCACGCTTTGAGTTCCATCGAACCTTGATGATCGGAATCTTGCTACGTTTGAGGGCTTTCTCCTCGCGTCCCATAATTTCTACTGGATGCTTGATAAATCTCAAATGTTCATCAATTTCCAATTCCTCCAAAGGAATTATTTCAGTGTCTTCAGCCAGACATTTCTTTAGGTTGGAGACGTGAAACACGTTGTGAACTCCATCGAGTTCGGCAGGGAGTTGTAAACGGTAGGCCACCGGGCCTACTTCCCCAATGATTTCAAACGGTCCGATGTAGCGAGGATTCAACTTTCCACGCTTTCCAAAGCGTATCACTCCCTTCCAGGGAGATACCTTTAATAGCACCTTGTCGCCCACCTCGAACTTTAAAGGCTTACGGCGTTTGTCGGCATAGCTCTTTTGTCTGTCACGTGCTGCGGCTATCCGCTTTCTGATTTGAATAATCCGCTCGGTCGTATCATGAATGAGTTCTGGTCCGGTGAGTCCCTTATCACCCGTTTCAGCCCAACACACGGGCGATCTACACTTTCTGCCATAAAGAGCTTCAAAAGGTGCTGCACCGATGCTCGAATGATAACTGTTGTTGTAGGAGAACTCCACCAACGGAAGATGAGCTTCCCAGTCTTTACCGAAGTCGAGCACGCAAGCTCGGAGCATGTCTTCCAAAGTCTGAATAGTTCTTTCCGTCTGACCATCGGTCTCCGGGTGATAAGCTGTACTCATATCCAGTCTGGTTCCTACTGATTCTTGCATAGATTGCCATAATCGGGAAGTGAATCGGGGATCTCTGTCAGAGATAATAGTCTTTGGCACCCCATGACGTGCCACAATTCGGTCGATATATAGTTTTGTCAACTTATCCATATTGTCACTTTCCCTCATTGGAATGAAATGTGCAGATTTGGTTAGTCGATCAATGATAACCCAAATCGCATCCGGTCGATTCGATCGATGAGGTAATCCCGTTACAAAATCCATTGAGATATCCTCCCATTTCCATTCTGGGATCTTTGGTTGCTGTAATAGCCCAGAAGGCTTTTGGTATTCAATCTTCACTCTTGAGCATGTTAAACACTTAGTCACATATCGAGCAATGTCGGCTTTCATATTCGGCCACCAATACAAACTCTTCAAGTCTTGGTACATTTTATCCGATCCAGGGTGCACCGAATACCTTGATTTGTGAGCCTCGTCCATCACGAGCTCACGAAGATTTCCAAGTAAAGGAACCCAAATTCTGTCATTGTAATACCTGAGTCCGTCGGACTTAACTTCAGAGTTACCATCTACCCCTCGCAGTGCTTCAGCTGCGAAGTTTTCTTCCTTTAGAGCTTCTTGTTGGGCATCGCGGATCCGATCCGGCAATCCCGTGTGAATGGTAAGTTGCAGCGCTCGTACCCGTCGAGGCTTTTCGTATTCTTTCCGACTTAAGGCATCAGCCACAACATTGGCTTTTCCCGGATGATACTTAATTGCTAAGTCATAGTCATTTAGTAGCTCGACCCATCGTCGTTGTCGCATGTTGAGATCCTTCTGATCAAATATGTGTTGTAAGCTTTTGTGGTCGGTAAATATTGTGCACTTTGTTCCGTAGAGGTAATGTCTCCAAATCTTGAGTGCATGAACAACGGCTCCCATTTCCAAGTCATGCGTTGTATAATTCTTCTCAGTGTCCTTCAGTTGCCTGGACCCATAGGCAATCACTTTGTCCCATTGCATCAACACACAACCGAGTCCTTGGATTGATGCATCACAGTAAACCACAAAGTCGTCAATCCCATCGGGTAACGCGAGAATTGGAGCTGAACATAACATATCTTTAAGAGTTTGAAACGCACGTTCTTCTTTTTCACCCCATCTGTATTGCACTCCCTTGTGCGTTAAAGCCGTTAAGGGTTGAGCCAACTGCGAGAAACCCTTGATGAATCTTCGGTAATATCCGGCAAGTCCCAAAAATTGTCGGATTTCGGTCGGCGCTCTTGGGGTAGGCCAATTCTTGATAGCTTCCACTTTAGCTGGGTCGACATGAATTCCATTCTGATCAACAATGTGTCCAAGAAACTGGACTTCGCGAATCCAAAAATCGCATTTCGAAAACTTGGCGTAAAGCTGTTCCTTGCGGAGCAATTCCAAGATAAGTCGCAGGTGCTCCTCGTGTTCCTCCTTTGTCTTGGAGTAGATCAAAATATCATCAATGAAAACTATCACAAACTTATCGAGGTACGGCTTGCACACTCGATTCATCAGATCCATAAATACGGTCGGTGCATTGGTTAGCCCAAACGGCATAACCAGGAATTCGTAGTGACCATACCGAGTTCTGAAAGCAGTCTTGGGGACATCCTCATCTCGAACGCGAAGCTGGTGATATCCAGACCGTAGATCAATCTTTGAGAAGTAACTTGAACCTTGTAGCTGATCGAAGAGATCGTCGATTCGAGGAAGTGGATACCGATTCTTGATCGTAACTTTGTTAAGCTCTCGGTAGTCAATACACATTCGGAACGTTCCATCCTTCTTCTTAACAAACAATACCGGAGCTCCCCACGGAGACGAACTGGGACGGATAAATCCTTTGTCGAGTAGCTCTTGAAGTTGTGAGGAGAGTTCGTTGAGTTCACTTACCGCCAAACGGTAAGGTGCGCGTGTAATCGGAGCGGCTCCAGGAGTTAAGTCGATTCCAAACTCAACTTGTCGAAATGGAGGCAAGCCAGGCAGATCTTAAGGAAATACATCGTGGAAGTCGCGGACTATCGGGTAGTCGTCGATTCTGCGCTCGGGAAGTGTCGAATCGGTGACGTTTGCAAGAATCGCGAAGTGACCTTTGCGAAGGCACTTTTGAGCTTTGAGAAACGAAATAATACCAGTTACTGTTCCACCTTTTTCACCTTGAACCGTTAACACTTTACCTCCTTCGAGTGGGATACGAACCACTTTTTCTTTACATAAGATTTCAGCTCGATTCTCAGATAACCAATCCATTCCTACTATAACGTCAAAACTACCAATCGGAAAAGGCATAAGGTCGATTCCTAATGTATGGCCAGCTAGTTCTAACTTACAGTCCTTAACTATCTGAGTTGTATCATGGAGTTTACCATTTGCTAGTTCTACCACATATTTAGCGTCTAAGGCAACCGGTTTAGCATTAATCAACTTAGCAAATTTAGTGGAAATAAAACTTTTCTCAGCATCAGAATCAAACAATACAGTAGCAAAGAAACCATTCAATATGAATTTACCGTTAATCACGTTGGCATCGTTGCGAGCTTCACCTTGACCCATAGCGAAAGCTCTTCCCCTGCCATTTCCATTCCCGTTGCCATCACCATTTCCACCATTGTTTCCCTGATTACCATTCCCCTGTCTTCTCAACTGCGGGCAGTCCCTCTTTATGTGGCCTTGAGCACCACATTCATAGCAGTTCCCATTACCATTTCCTCTGGGAGCTTCATTGTTGTTACGGTTCTGACCATTGTTGTTTCCATTGCCCCGGTTGTTTCCATAGTTGTTGTTGTGCCTTTGGCGGTTCTGTTGCTCAGGAAGAATTGCCCAACAGTCTTTTGCTTCATGGCTCCTCTTGCCACATCTTTCGCAGTTCAAACTTTTTCTGCAGGTACCGGTGTGAAGCTTCCCACACTTGTTGCACCTGGGCAGGTTACCCTTGTAGTTACCTTGACCATTCCCGCCCTGGTGATTGTTAACACTGTTGTTTCCAGACCTCTTACTCTGACCCTGGGAGTTAAATGATCTCCCCGTGTTGTTTCCAACACTTTGATTGTTCATAGAGTTTCCAGGAGCTTCATCATCAGCTTTTCTTTTGCCACTCAAGGCAGTCTTTTCAGAAACTCTTGCAGGAAGTGTACCCCTCTCAACCTCCTGATCAGTTAACTTGTTAGCCAGACGGATGGCTTGTTGCACAGTGATTGGGTTGCTGGCAGTCACCAAACTCTTGATTTGGGGCACGAGACCCTCCAGATAACGCTCGATGCGCTTGAATTCAACATCAACCATGGACGGACACAGTACCGCGTACTCGTGGTAACGCGCGGTGTACTCTTCGACTTCAGACCCAGACATCTTGGAGTTCAGAAATTCTCCTTCTAGCTTCTTGACTTGGTCCCGAGGGCAATACTCCTCCATGATCAGTTCCTTAAATGCTTCCCATTCCATGTTGTTAGCCGCATTTACCCCGACCATTTGAATTTCAGCGTTCCACCAGGAGAGAGCAGCTCCTTCGAATGTACCAGTCACAAATTTCACCTTGTTCTCAGCCGGGCAGTTACACATGGAGAAGACCTTCTCAGACTTCTCGATCCACCTGAGGAGTCCTACCGCTCCTTCCTCGCCGGAAAACGTCATCGGCTTGCAGTCCATGAAAGTCTTAAATGTGCAGTGATGAACGTTTCCTGATGCAATTAATAGTTCGGGTTTCAAATTTAAACTAGGTCAAAATATATATCGCCTTGTGCCTTAACCGGCATAATAATTACCATGGGCGGCAATTGTAGCTTGCACGGCTGCCACGGCGGCTTGCACATGCTCGTTGATCATTGCTTGCAGTTGTGCAGGCGTCAGGTTGATGTTATTCCTTCCCGCTCTTCCAGACATTTTCTGGATTGTGAAAGTAGACAGTGTTCAGTAACAATTATATTCTATACATATCCCATAATATGTATATTAGCAATTTCCCGTTATCCCTCTATTAGTCCAGAAAAATTTTGTGCACAATCGAGGCGTCATCGGAGAACGTCGTAAGTCGTGAGTACTATCGTCGAAAGTCGGCTTCCCCATAAAAGTCACCGCCGGCGTAGTCATCATAGCAGAAATCAGGACATCGCGTGTAGCATCGTTTCGTTGTCGCTTTCCCCAGAGTAGTGCGTGTATAATCGTTCGCATTTCGTATTTGTGTGTGAAATCTTCATAAGGCTTTTCCGTTAGACTACTTAGACACGGTCTCTATATATATCTACATATATATATCTACATATGGAGTATTTACTTACACAGCAGAGCGAGTATCCCAGGTTGGCACGCAAAATTTTTTGTTTTGGGAATTTGTTTGTTCGTTTGTAACTAAGGTTTCAAGTTGCAATTTTCCAAATCGTTTTTCAAAAATGATTCCAGTTCTCTGCAACTTATGGCTCTGATACCAATCTGTCACACCCCCAAATAACCACTAACGGAGTTTATACCCTTAAGGGGTGCGAGCAAACCAGGACCACAACCATTAGTTACAAATACTAAACGAATCAGAGTAAAGTCCAAAACATTCATTTCAAAACAGTTTAAAAAGTTACGCAGCGGAAATAAGGCATAAGTATCTTAGCACTAACCACATGCTTTACAAATCTTTGTTTCAAATTCAAATTCCCAAATTTAGTTTAATAAAAGTAAATATCTTCTTGTGCCATGCCAACCTTCAATGGATACTCTTCAACGATCTGCAAAAGTGAAAACCACACAAGTGTCAACCTAACGGTTGGTGAGTTCACAGTGGGCATGTCATGCATTGGCCCGGTCTCATAATCGTATTCGTTTCAACACATACATACGTATTATTTGTTTGTGAAAAGCAATGCTCAGTTATATACGTCAATTCATAAACGTTTGTTATTTAGTAAAGTTATTGTTCGTAACAAAGTTATCAGGTATGTACTAGTCTTGTATAATTAAAGTGCTCAACCGATATCGCGGGTAGCTAATCCGTTGTTTCCATGCACTAAGGAAGTTCGTACCAAAGCTGACGATTAAGTATAGTAGAGGCAGAGCCTTCAGCCATTTTGCTGTGCGGACATTCGTCATCGCGGCTTTGCCTCCCCCGTGTCCTCTCGGGATCACGGTCAGATAGGCTGATATTGTACCTCCGTGCACCTCCAGTGTCACGAGGCGGAGTTTGTCAAACTCCAGTAGATCTACCCAACATCCCCTCGCTTTACAATTAATGGCACAATTAAGTTGAGGACTTTTTCAGTTAAAAAGGCAATCCTTAGAAATCATGTGATATCATGTGGTTTAGACTTTAACCTACACTAGCCATATTAAAACGGTTTTCGTTTCAGAAATAGTTTGTTAAGTTTCACAAGTGTTTCCCATAAAACACTTCAAGTTCATCAAGTAGATGCATAGCATTCTAAGTTTTCAGTTTCATCAAGTGGTGCATAACACTCGTAAAGTTTTCAGCATTGTTTTCCATTAAGTTATTCGGTGTGTCCCAAACGGGCTCACAGTAAACGGGTTAGTGACACTCACCTTTGGTTGCACTGCTACACTTGTTATATATTCCAAGTTTTGCTTAACGAAGACCTATGAACACGTTTAGGTCTTAAGTATTAGTTTTGTGTCTAATCTTTACTTAACGTCACTATGGCCCATAACATAGCACGTTGAATCTATGACTCGACATAACGACACACGACACCGATGGTTGATCATAAACAAGGGTTCATATACATCAGAAATCAAAGCATGTATCATCATAGCATAATCATGTAAGTCATGGCATAACATTCAAGCAAATTGCACAAGTTTGGATTCTGGTCTCAGTTTCGCTAGCAGTTTCGCAAGGCAGATTCGCTGTGTGCACGGGCAGCACTTTCGCTAGGCAATACCCGATGACACAGTTTCGCTAGGCTAGTTTCGCTCGAAACTGTTGGCACAGTTTCGCTAGCCTAGTTTCGCCCGAAACTGGTTTGAACTTTCGTTCAGGGAATTTCGCTCGGTAGTTTCGTCCGAACAGGTCTGGTTGGTTTACCCGGCGACACTATAGTTTCGCTCCATAGTGTCGCTGGTTGAAGATATGCATAATTTCGCTGGACAGTTTCGCCCAGAGAACATGACAGTTTCGCTGGTCGCGAAAAACACATAAATCAGCCTAAAAATCAATCTAACAGCTTCCATATTACATGTAATTCATTATCTAGCATACATAACCATTTACCAACATAAATCAGTAAGCTTTAACACCTTAAACATGCATTTTCATCATCAAATCACCAAAATACATTTAAAACCCTAAAATGACCTAAATAGCATAAATCTCTATCATGGTTGGATTTCAAACGTAAAGTTGCAAACTTTATGATAGATCTAGCATTCCTAAGCATTCCTACAGAAGATCTAACGATAACACAGAGATTTAGGCATGCTTTATGAAGAAACACATAGAAAAGCATAAAAATGGTGGTTTTGGGACTCACGGTTGATCTAGGATCGATGGATGATCTTCACAACTCGGAATGATAGCTGATTCTTGGTGGTTCTCGGCTGGAATCAGCTGGTCCAGAAGTTTCAGGAGAGTGTGTGTGTTTTTGTGTGAAATGAGGCAAATAGGAGAGCTAGGGTTTATTAAGATTATTTATATCAGAGGCTAGTTTCGCTGGCAGTTTCGCTGGCCTGGCGAAACTGGCTCTAATCACGAGTGAGCCAACAGACTGCCGGGCGACATTATAGTTTCGCCCGGTAGTTTCGCTGGTTACCCAAAAGTGGTCAATTTCACATTCTAAGCAAGATAATCACGATTCATAAATTGTCATGCTATTCACAATACTAAATCATGTATTTAAATCACTTTGCACATAATGACAATAAATAGTTAAACACATAACACATATGGACGGGTTCGGTGATCAACCAAAGGACGTGGACGTATTCGGCCTAGTTAAGCATTAGTTACTAAGTTAACACTTATAACGTAACTAACGGAATTGTCTAATGGAAGTAAACCTTGAAATTCTCAGATGTCATAGGTGGATTCACAAAAAGAATAACATGTTACAATGGGCGGAAATGGGATTTTAGATCACATGCCATGTAACAAGAAAAGAGGAATCATAAATGGTTAAAGAACCATAGATCCTAAAGGCTTATATGTGGTCAAATTAGTCATTAGAGGAAACCAAGGGCAAGGACCCGTCTTAACGGGTCAAGTGTAGAAAATAGGTCTATTGGATGTTAACTTCAATGAATGTCATATCCAATGACAAATAGAATAATGGGTATGCAATTTTGAAAACATGTGTCTAAGAAACACAAGTAAAATGTAAGTTGAGGTGCTATAAGCATAATAGGGGCTTTTAAAACTAACGTTAAAGTGTGCATAGAGTCCTAACAATAATGATTACTTGTAGCCATGAATATAGTCGTGTTATGTATGTTGCGGATCATTTTTGCATCACAGCAAATGAGGTTGTCTCAATGGAATCCCCTAAACGGGTCAAATGGGTGGGGTGAACCCGGGATGGTTAATGTATTATGATCGGGAACAAGGTACGTAATTTCCATAAAAACATGTCCCAAATGTCTTTTGAAGGTCCAAGGTACCTAAGGTAAGCCTCAAAGGACCTCAAGTGAAGTTAGTGAAAATCTGGGAAAAACTGTCCAAAATATTCTAAGTATAAAGCTGGGTAATTTCGGCCAAATCCCTGGAAATGTGGCTCCAAGCGTATCGCTTGGAGCAAGAAAAGTGGGAGGCGATACGCCTGAAACTTCAGGCATATCGCTTGCAAGTGAATGAGATGTAGGCGATACGCCTAGTAACTCTTTTCTGGTTTTAGTTGTTACTTATCCTTGTTAATGTTGTTCATACATGTTCATGCAATGGAAACTCACTATTCAAAGTGAGTGAATTGCAGGTAAAGGGAAAGCTTGAAGGATACTCATCAAGACTAGGAAGACTTGATCACGTGAAGAGCAAATAATCTGTTTCGTATTTTGGGTCATGAAACTTGTAAATGTTGTTGAACAACTTATGGATGTCAAACACTACCTAAGGGTATATTTTGTAAAGGTAACCCTCAATGATGGGTTCTATGGTTATCAATCTATGTATTTTGTACAAAATATTTATGGGACCAACCTTTAACGTTATAAACTGTTATTTTTGGCATCAAATTGTATACGGGTGTTACACCATCCCCAAACAAATGGGCAAGCTGAAGTGACTAACCCGTGCATAAAATGAATCCTGGAAAAAGTTGTTGGTAATAACCAAAATAATTGGGCTGATAATCTCGACGATGCACTCCGGGTGTTTCAGACAGCCTATAAGAATCCAATTGGTACCAACCCTTATAGAATGGTTTACGGCAAAGCCTGTCATCTTCCAGATGAATTAGAACACAAGTCTTATTGGGCCCTTTGTACTCTTAACATGGACCTTCAAAAATCAGGTCAAACTCGACTCGGTCAACTGACTGAACTCGAGGAATTACGTGGCCATGCCTACAACAACTCCAGTATCTAGAAGGACCAAAACAAGAGATATCATGATTCGAAATTGAAGAAGCTGCAGAGAATTCAAGAAGGAGATAAGGTTCTACTGTACAACTCCCGTTTGAGGTTATTTCCCGGGAACCTAAAATCCAGATGGACTAGACCCTACCAAGTGGTTCGTGTTTACCCCTACGGTGCCATTGACATTCGCGACGAAGATGAAAAAAATTCAAAGTCATTGGCCACCGTCTAAAACTCTACGAAGGAATCTTCGACCATGACGAAGAAAACCTTCCTCTAGAGGATGATATGCATAGTGTATCAACAGGTCTGGTATAGGACCGAAAATAAACTCAGGTCATCTATCCATAGTGTAGAAAGTCAATAAGTCATAAAAATCGAGAAAAATGCAGAAAATTGGTCAAACACGCCCTGTGTTGAACCAGGCATGCCCCATGCCCGCCTACGTAAGCGTGTGTCAGCATACGCTGACTCATTTCTGCAATCCGACACAAGAGCACGCCCCCGTGTTGCCGGTCGCTGATCAGAAAATCAGAAGCCTTGAGGCAGTGTTTGGCCTCATGTGACTTCCTTTTGGCTTCTTATACATCCGTCCATGTACCTTTCACTCTCACAATCAGGAAAAGAAGTCAAGAACGAACATTCCCTTTAAGGTAATCTACTTCTTGCCCCTTCCTTTTCTTCTTCATGAGCATGCCACATAAGGGCATGAACATCAAGACATTCTCTGCTCCTCATGGTATTTTTCCAGCCTTTTCTTCAACATCTTTTGTTTTCTCAACCTTCCAAGCATCAAGGTTTAGCAACTAAAACCCGTTTGAGTCGTTTTGAGCTTCCTAAATTCAGTTATTGCACAAAACAGATGCTAAACCTTATCCTAAATCGGTTTTTAAAAAAGAAATGGAAATGGGTTTAGAAAACACAGCTTCTCTCAAAATTTCAAGCCCATAGTTAAGGGTCCAAAGAACAACATGGGTCGTGCCCAACAAGGCACGGGCCGTGCCACTTGCTGTTCTTGCATGAATCTTGTGTTTTCATTTTTTTTTCATCGATGGTTGTCATCAAGGAGATCAACGAAAGCAACTCTCAGCCAGAGGCACATCCCTCGATCCAAAGTTTGCTCAACCAAGTGCTAACTCTTCGAGCAAACCTTGATGAAGCTTATGAGCTGGAGTTAGAGCTCAACGAGAGAGTCAACTTTCTGACGTTAGCTTTCGAGTTCCTAGCTTGGAGCTTGGCTAACTTGAACGAGAGGGTTGACTCCTTCTTCTTGCCCCCTGTTGTCCCCTCCGACGCCCCATGGCCGGAGGCGGAGGTGTCCGACGATGTCCAGTTCGTTACCGAAATGCTAGGCGACGAAATATTCGTCGAAGTGCCCATGCTTGATGGAGCAGTTGATGATTTCATCATCAACCTTGACAGTGACGACTACGTATCACAGCCACCTCGCGATCAGGCGGCCCAGTAGAAGAACCCTCGTTTGAGAAAGCTATGTAAAAGCACATGTAGAAATAGGTTGAATAAGTGGTTTGTTGGTAGTGATTTGTGATGGATTTTGGTAGTTCTGGTCCTTAGACACTTCAGATGATATGAGTTATTTTGGCATGTTTTTAATAATATGTTTAATCGTGATCTTCAATAATTGTATTGTTAAAAGCATGTAACACTCTTGATTAAACCACATGAATAAAATAGTTTAATTAATTAGTTTTATTTTTAGTCTAATTTGCATTTTGAGCTTTTGCAATGCAAGTACCAATATTTCTAGTATGAGTAAGACGGAGAGGTCATGACATTGGCGTGGTAACCATTCCAAGGGATAAGCAATCAAAATACAGTGGGGATGCTGCCCAAAAAATTTTCCAAACCCAAACCATTTTTACTGTCTTTGTCCAAAATTACTAACGTACGGGTACATTGAGAGCAATGTACATTTTAAGTGTGGGAATGGGAAAATAAAAGGTAAAATTTTTGGTAACTTAAGCAATTGCTCTGTCCAATATCAAGCCTTACACAAAACTTTCTCAAATAAGCTTGATATCCCCCAAACTTTTCAAAAATTGGTCATCTAAAAAGGAACGATACACGTAACAGTTTTCCTCCTAAAATTTAGCCAAATTCCATTGATTTATAAATAAAACTTCAAAAATAAATTGAAATATTCCTTTATGGAAAAATGAACAAAATAATATTTTGAAAAACTTGTTTATCCCCTTCCCCGTATTCAATGAGAATTTGAGCCCAATTATAGCATGATCACCTATATGTATGCTCTTTCCCTAAATATTGAGAGAAACCTGGTGATCTGGCAGAGGTAGAACTTGACATGTGGATACGTTCAAGATGGACAAAATTGGGAACATTTATTTAAATGATTGAGGCACCTAGGATTTTCCCGCATTCCGCTTCCTAACCCATTTTCCTTCACTCTAAAAATACCCCTAGTTAACCACCTTTGAGCCTAAACCTTTCGTTTCAAAACCCTTCTTTATTTTTTTTTCCAACACCTTATGCAAAATAACCTACCCTTTTACTTCTTTTTATTTTTGTAAAAAGCGGTATTTTCTCTCAAAACTTAACTTGGTGACTTTTTCTTGCAGAATCAAATAAAGACATAATGTCGATCCAAGGGTCATAGATCTTCATCCAGTTGTCATAAAATCTTCTTTTTCTCTTATATATATATATATATATATATATATATATATATATTTGTATTCATATAAGTGAAAGTTCAAATACAAAGGCTTTTTTCCGTGCGAAGCGTGCAAAGGAAGGGGAGTCCGACACGTGGAATGTTTTAAGTTTTACGCGGATGGGCTTTTCCATCATTTTACATGTTTAAGAGATATTCCTGTGTGATTTCATGCGCGCTAATAATCCGGACCAGTTATCTTCCTCATATATTTACGTAGAATATCCTTTGCGATATATATTAGTTCATTAAGAGATTCAGATCTCGTAAACG
Source organism: Deinandra increscens subsp. villosa (assembly GCA_039602395.1). NCBI lineage: Eukaryota > Viridiplantae > Streptophyta > Magnoliopsida > Asterales > Asteraceae > Deinandra > Deinandra increscens. The sequence continues at coordinate 64,388,234 of JBCNJP010000017.1, forward strand.
ACATTTAAATTTTTTGATAGTTTTATTTTGCATTTTCTAAGGGATCATGGAACCTGAATATGAACAACGTCCGTTTGGTATGATTTGTATATCGTATCTTTAGTTTTTGTGTTTTGTTATTGTATAATTATTGTATAATTATGTTATAATGATGTTTAGAATATGGTTTACGTGTTTTGATTTTGATCGAAGTCGGTTTTGAATCTATTTTTTATGCGAAATCATGTTGTAATGATGCTCGAAGCTGTTTTACGTGATTTAATTTTGATCGAAGTCATTTTTGAGTTATTTTCTCGTGATTTTTAGATTAGTTATTGTTTGCATGTTTTGTAATCATTACAATGCATGTTTAGTTGGTGTAGTTATTTCGTAGATCCAGTTTATTTGGAGTTAGGTTAGGTTTTACGTGATTTTTGTATTGGGTGTATGTTTTTGCATGCGTTTCTGTTAATTGAATTGAGTTAGTATTTTATTTAGATTTATTGCAAAGTTGTTTAGAGAAATAGCTTGCGTTATTACTATTCATAGGTTGCGTTATTTTGTTATATTGTATTGTTGCGTGATTACAAATAATACACTTGCGTATTTTTTAAGAATATTGTTTGTGTGATTACCTATTATGTGTTTGAGTTTTTTTTACATAATTGAGAAGTGAAGAATGTCACATTCCATCCGTTTCGATGTCAGTTAAACCTGAAGAGGGCATGATATTTACTTCTTTGGAGGAAGCTGAGGCATTCTACTATGAGTATGCTAAACAATCTGGATTTACAGTTAGGAAAGGATCACAATATGAGGTGTCTGGTGTCATTAAGGGGAGGCATTTTGTTTGTTCCAAAGAAGGTAACAAACCCTTCAAGAAGTATGATTCGAGTAGCGTCTCTAGAAAGGGGAAAAACAAAGTAAAACCTAGGAAGAAGTATTCTTCCCGTACTGGTTGCGTTGCACATATTGTGTATACTTCAAGGGATGGTTTATCTTACAAAGTGCTTAAATTCGTTGAGGGGCACCAACACTACCTTGTTGGTCAAGAAGACATGCATTTTCTTCGTTCAAAAAGGCATGTGACAAGAGTTCAGGAATCTCAGATTTATGAATTATCTTTTGCTAACCTTGGTCCTGTTAAAGTGTTTAATGTGATGAGGACAAAATATGGAGGTTTTTTGAGAAAGTTGGAGCGACTGTGGTGGAATGCAAGAACTTTAAAAGGGACCTGAACTGTTATATTGGTAAGTATGATGCTGAGATTGTTGTTAGAAGGATGCTGAACAAGAAAGAATTCCTTCCTGATTATTCGTTTGAGTACACGGTTGACGACGAGGGGAAACTTACTGCAATGGTCTGGGCTGATGGAGAATGCAAGGCTAACTATCAAACATTTGGAGAGATTGTTTCTTTTGATGCAACCTTCAACACAAACAAGTATGGTTTTGCATTTCATTATCACTTGCGTGATAATGTTTATTGCATGCGTTATTATTTATTATATGATGCGTGAAATCAAATGTGTGATAAGTTGAATATGATTTTTATGTTTTTTATCATAGGTACAAGATGGTTTTTGTTCCTTTCACCAGAATTGATAACCATTTTCGTAATGTATCTTTTGGTGTTGGTCTGTTGTCATCTGAAACAAAGGAGTCATACATGTGGCTTCTTGAGAAGTTTTTGAAGTCTTTTGGATGTCAACCCAAGGTTGTAGTTACAGACCAAGACCCTGCGATGAAGATTGCAATTGAAAATGTTTTTGACCAGTGTCGTCATAGACTGTGCATGTGGCACATAATGAACAAAGTTGCTGATAAGGTTTATTTTTTGGGTATTTTTTTAGTTTTGAAATGATTTTATAATGTCATGCGTAATTAATTGTAATGGTTGCGTGATTTAATATTTTGTTCGTGTGTGTTTAATGTGTTGCGTTTTTTATGTATTTTTTTAAGTTTGGGCATGCGTTGTGTAATGATGTCGAGTTTAAAGAGGCAATGTGTAGCATTGTGTGGATGTATTCTATTGATCCTGAATTTTTTGATGCGGAGTGGCTAAAACTCATGGATGATAATGATTTGGCATCTAACAAGTGGTTGAGGGAGATGTTTGAGATGAGAGAGATGTGGATTCCTGCGTATTTTCGAGATGAGTGGATGTCTGGTCTCATGCGCACGACCTCTAGATCAGAGAGTACGAATCATTTTTTTTTCTCAGGTTACAAATTCCCAAATGACACTTTTGGAATTTTTTAACCATTATGAAGCTTCACTTGAGATTCAAAGACACACCCATCAGAAGAATGATCATGACTCCAGATACACTTTTCCCGATCTGTGGACTGAATTTGCGATTGAGGAACAAGCTGCATGCATATACACGAGGGCTATGTTTAACGATGTCCAAGATGAGATATATTGCAGTACCAAGAACTGTTTTGGCAATAACACCGTAACTGGTGATAATACTGCAAAGGTTTCTATTAAAGATCATGATGCAATTGGCCCTGGTTTGCTGGAAGTAAGTACTATTATAGCTTTGCGTGATTTGTAATATATGCTTACGTTATTTTTATAAAATCCAGACTGCGTGTTTTTATGCGTGTTTATGTGTTATCCTTTTTTCATTTTTTTTAGGTTGACTTTACAAGGATTGATGGTGATATTACATGTACCTGTAGCTGTAAACGGTTTGAGCGTTATGGTTTGTTGTGCTCTCATGTGTTTTTTGTATTCACGATGTTTGAGGTACTTGAAATCCCTTAAAAGTACATCGTGAAGCGTTAGACAAAAGAAGCTGCACCTAATAAAGGCAAAAAAGCTATGCCCCTGAGCAGTGATTCTAATTTTGCTAATGCTCATGAAGTAGACAATGTTCTGCGTGATATTATGTCTTCCTATGAATATATAATTAATCGCCTATCTCCAGACCGTGAGGCCTTGTGCTCTGTAAGGGATCAAATGAAAGAAATGGCGAAGAAGGTTGATGAGGAGAATCGACCAGTTGTTCCTAAAAGTTCACAGAGATTGGTTTGCTGAGATTTTAAGAGCTAATTAGCCTGTTAATGGAAGCACAAAACTTCCTGGTGGTATTAAAAACAAAGGACGTGGCTCTCATAAAAGAATTAAATTAATGAAAGGAACAAGCGAGTAGCCGCACTGGTTAATGGAGCAGGAAGTGCTTGGTTTGTGGGCTCCCTGGCCATGATAGAAGGACATGTAAAGGTAAAAAAAAGTTCGTTCAAATGATGGGGATGATGAACAGTAGATACAATGCGTCATTTTGTAAATAACGTGGTTTTTTTTCAGTTGCGTAATTTTGTAAATAACATACGTTATTTTTTTAATGATGGTGAATATTCAATTATGCTTTTTTTACAAGTTGCGTTTTTTGTATACCGCATGCGTAATAACAAAATGCGTAGTTCTGATAATAGTTGTGTTATTTTTTTAGTTTTTTACGTTTTGTCTTTTTTTAGAGAAGTTGGTGCATGTTTTTGGTATGGTTTTTTGCGTAATTTTCAACAGGAGTTGTTTTTTTTAAAAGTCAAGCGTGATTGATATATTTAATTAAAGAAGTAAGCATTACATTTTTTGAAAATAAAGGAAATGGAAACTAAACATGCATTACACTAGAAAGGAAAAATTGCATGAAATAATCCAAACTTTTGCTCGTTCGCAAATAATAATCCCACCTTTCGAAATTGCAAGGAGCAGTCCCACCTTGTCACAATTTTGCACCTAACAGACCCTCTGTTAAAAAAATTTAACGACGTCAAAAATTGATGACGTGGAAGCTGATGTGGAACTTTTTTTTAATTTTCTTTCTTTTTAATTCCAAATTTTCACCTTTTTGCAAATAATAATCCCATATTTAAATTCATTCTGTTTGACTTTTTGGAGTCAAACTTCATGTATTTTGACTAAAAAATTGCACCCGAATTTGAGATTGTTTGTGTTTGTGATTGATTCCAGTAGTTATAGTTTATCAAAACGAATCTACCGTAGGTTACAAAAACAATTTTCATTGAGTTTTGTTCATAATCGCGAAATGGGGGTGGTGAACATGTTCTTGAGCTCATCAATGGTGAGATCTTTAATCATTAACGGTTTTCTGCAAGTCTGGTTCCATTAGATTCGATTTGAACTCGTGAATTCAATGGTACAATCGGTTTCGAATTTCGTTCATGTTTGTGTGATTCACCATTGATGAGCTCTTGAAGAACACCATTCTTTGATAATGGTGAATCACACAAACATGAACGAAATTCGAAACCGATTTTACCATTGAATTCACGAGTTCAAACCAAAGTTATCGGAACCAGACTTGTAGAAAACCATTAAGGATTGAAGATTTCACCATTGATGAGCTCAAGAACACGCTCACCACCCCCATTTCGCGATTATGAACAAAACTCAATGAAAATTGTTTTCGTAACCTACGGTAGATTCGTTTTGATAAACTATAACTACTGGAATCAATCACAAATGCAAACAAACTCCAATTCGGGTCCAATTTTTGAGTCAAAATACATGAAGTTTGACTCCAAAAAGTCAAACAAAACGACTTTGTCCAAAATTGAGCTCGGATTCGACCCAAAAGTGCGTATAATCAAAGCTGGCATCGCACGTGTCACTCGTATGATTGTTTCGAGGATTTGATGGTGGCGATGGGGTGGTTGTGGTGGTGGAGTGGTGGTGGTGGTGGTGGTGGTGAGGTGATGATGACTGGATATTGAAAAAAAAAGAAAAATTAAAAAGAAGTTCCACATCAGCTTCCACGTCATCAATCTTTGACGTCTTTAAATTTTTTTAACAGAGGGTCTGTTAGGTGCAAAATTGTGACAAGGTGGGACTGCTCCTTGCAATTTTGGAAGGTGGGATTATTATTTGCGAACGAGCAAAAGTTGGGATTATTTCATGCAATTTTTCCCACTAGAAATTGTCGATCCCTTTCAATCCCTTTTGCTTGCGTTTGTGTTTTCCAGTGTTTGATGCAGCAGTTCGTTGACCTTCTCCGCTATCTTAGTGTCCAGCCTAATTTGTTCAGAAATGTAGGCAGCATCATTGTCAATGAAGTCTGTTGTATCTTCTAGAATGAGCTCGCTAATGAGGTTCATATCATCCCTGATGTTATTTGAAGTCAGGATTGTTAGCATCCCTAAGGAGTTCCTTGATACTTGATCCATTAGCTTTTCATCTTCAATTTTGTTTTTAAGAAGAGTCTTCACGATCTTCTCTGCTTGTGATGGATAGGAAGAAGAAGCCATCGTTTTGTGTTTTGGTGGTTTTTTTGTTTTACAGTATAGAAATGGTGGTTTTAGGGTTTACCTTTTTATTTGTTTGTTTATATACCCGGTGCGTTATTTTATTATTTATTTATTTTTTATTTAAATATATATATTTTTTAAATAATTTTAATGTTTTCATTCTAGACCGTCCGATTTTAGGATTAGGGTTTTCTACCTCTTTATATAATGTCTTTGCGTAATTTACAGTTTTTGTGTTTTGAGTTGAGTGAAATACAGAATAATACATTCTCTGAAGATGGCCTCTTCGTCCTCGTCATCAATCGACACCACCTTCTTCTGATATACTGAAGCAGAAAGTGCGTGATAAAGTTATGAAGCATTTCAATAAGGATGTTCTTTTTAGTGATATTATCAGGCAACACCTAAATGTTTTAAGAGCTGGTGTTGCTGATCGTGACAAAATAATGGAGCAGGTGCTTGTTATGCCTTCTTCATCATTACGTCATATTTCTGTTTTGTTTTTGGCTGACCTGGCTATAGCTAATGAGGACCAGGTTCAATCTATTTGGAAGATCATGCAGCTGATTAAAGTTTCTGTTGATTTGAAGATGGATTTTCTTGCATCTTTTGTCTAGATCTTTTTGATGTAATTTAGATGATGTTGTCTTTTATTTTATGAAGTGGTTTTTAATGAAGAATGATTTTATTTTTATGTTTGCGTTATTATCATAATGAACATGCGTTATATTTGTTGTTCCGATGTTAATCATTGATTTACGGTGAGACACTAGTTAATGCATGATTATGAAGTTTTTTTAATGTTTTGCGTTTAAATTATGATTCGCTTAGTGGTTTTATTAAATTGCATAAAAGAGTTGAGCATATGCGTGATTTTTATATAAAAGTTTGAGTTATGCATGTTTTTTGTTGATACGTAATTAGATTATGTTCAGTTTAGTGGTTTTCTTTAAGTTGCATGAAAACGATGAACGTATGCGTTATTTTGTGTGTAAAGGTTGAGGTATGCGTGTATATTGTTGATGTGTATTTAAAGTTGTCTATGCGTTTTTTATTTAAAGGTAAAAGGTCGTTAATACCCCTTTTAAAGACTCCGTGTCTTTTTTATTAATTAAGTGTCTAAAATAACGCTGAAGATGGAAAACAATTTAGCGCCGTCAGATAAAAAAAACACGGAGATGAGCGGATGATATCCCTTCGCAGGCAAATCGTCCTTTGTATAATAACTTCCCCCCCCCTATATATATATATATATATATATATATATATATATATATATATCCTTAAAAAGAGCAAACCTCTCTAGAGTTAGTTATTTTTTTTTTAGAAAACCCGCTCTTTACAATTTTTACCTCTTTTTTCCCATATCCAAACCCTTAGCCCAAGCCTACCCTTTAAGTCCTCATGATGCTTAAATGGATTCCAGTGAGATCTGTGGCGGTTCGATCACATTTCAAGCCTATGCTTTCTGCTCGTCTTCACCCAGGTATGAGTGTTCACCCAAATTATCAGATACAATCCCTGAGAGTTGAGTGAATGTTTGTCAGGCTAACAAGTTTGGATAAAAATAAATTCGAGTAAAGTTTCTATGAATTTTTGTATTTCAATAAAAATAAAGAAAATCAAAATAAGTCAATGGAATAAAGATGCCAAAATGACGGAGGACCACTTTTGTGTTGTATCTGACCTATAAGACACAAGCTGATGAGATCTTTGGGATTATTGGGTTTATCCTGTAAAACGTTTTGCTTGAGGACAAGCAAACGTTTAAGTGTGGGGATATTTGATAAACCTCAAATTATACATATTTTTATAACAAATATCTCTCACAAAACGGCACAAATCTGACTCACTAACATCAAAACAAGTGTCTTTTGTTTTCTTTTTAGTTTTTCAGGTTTAGAAGTGTGGAAAATACAACAGGAACTGATTATGAGCAAAAACAGAAGAAAAATAACAAAGTTCTAGATTTTCCAAGCCTGGCACGCCTCGTGCCGCACCCGAAGATCCTCCCGACAAGATTTTCATCGCACAGCCCGTGTCTCTGATGGAAAATCGTGTCATCTGACACAGCACGGCCCGTGCCCAAGCTAACACGACCATGTTCCATGTCAGAAAGAAGATAGCGGATCTTAATGCTAAGTCAGCACGGCCCGTTCCCAAGCTAGCATGACCCCGTGCCATGTCAGATGGAAGATACCGGATCTTGATGCTAAGCCAGCACGGTCCATGCTCAAGCTAGCACGCCCCGTGCCATGTCAAACTTCAGCCTATAAATAGCGGACTCATCCTCATTTGCAACTTGCTCAATTCTTTTCTTTCTCTCTTACGGTTTTAAGTCATTTGGTGTTGAAAAAGCATAACACGGATTTTACTAAAGGTTTGTTTGATCATAAGAATGAGAACGAGATGAAAACGAGATGTAAATAAAAGTTTATTTATTGAAATCACCAAGACTCAATTACAAACCCTCTCAAAAGCTCTCTAAAGAAACACTCTCAAAACACATAGTTAAGATCTGGTCTCTCTCAACTCATTACTGAAATACAAGAAAAACTAACTATTTATACTCGATGTGCCGAACCTCAGGTGAACTGGCAGTTCGGCCTGATCCGAACTTGTAGTTCAGATGTAGTTCAGATGGCAGCATCATCTTGACTTTGTCTTGTGCAAATCTTCACATCGTCTAGTTCGGATACTTCACACGACGCACAGATTATGTATCAACAAACTCCCCCCTCGTCGTGTGCAGTATCTAACAACATATAAAACTGTATCTTCGAACAAACTCCCCCTCAACTTGATGGTAGTTTGATCTTGAATACTTGACGATGCACAGTTTCTTTCATCCTTATCAACAGCTTCAGAAGACTTGAAGTTGTGATTAACTCTTTACTTTGAGTACCTGGCCAACATGAATAATCTTGGCGCAAAACGTCTCTTTGAGACTCCAAGATATAGGTTTGAAAATGTTTTTCGTATCTTGTGTCAATCAACTGAAAACAAACAAGAAAGAAAATATTTTGGCTTTTTACAAAGTTTATGCTAAAACAAACCAAAAATCTTTTTGAATTTTTTCCTGAAATGAAATGTAAAAAGTAATACAGAATCAGACTCTATTTTTGATTTTGCGAGAAAGATCACGACGCGAGATCATATCAGACATAACGCATCTAGCACATTTCAATTTCGGCCTTAATCAACATGCAAGCCAAGATAATCGCAAATACAACAGTATGTTTATTTCAGCATGCACCAATCATTTTTAATGTTTCAAATATGCTTAAGGTAATATTATCATGCACTTATAACTCGGTCTCCACTCTATCAGAAATACTGGCAAATCATCATGTTTATCATATAGAAGTAATTTTTGTAGAGATATAAGCATCCTTGATGAGTCATGCAAAAATAAAGCAAAACCTCAAATACCTAGCAATCAAGTCGGTCTTGTGGACACGCAGAGAAAGCCCAAGTATTTGAGAAAATAAGAAAGAAAAAAAAGTTGAAATTGTATAATTCAACAACAATCAGGTCGATACTTCCGTATACGCAGAGAAAGTCCGATGCATTATACGAAACACCAAATAAAATAAAGCAGAATGTCAGACGAACAACGATCAGGTCGATCTTTTGATATGCAGAGAAAGTCCGATCGTTTGACAAAATAAAGAAAAACAAACAAGTTTAAATCTTTCAAAATGAAAACATGCATTCATTAGGATATCTCTTATTCTATTTTTGTCAGAATCATCACACAGCATTCATCAAGAAGCAAACAACCAAAGATCATCAGGCAAGCTTTATGTTTGTATCTTACTTGCAGATATCAGATTAGTCATGCACATTCACAGATTATACAAGTACTTACAGCCTTTAGACTAAATCTATCCATGGAAAATAACGTATATGCTGATGTACTATCATTTCTCGCTTTTGTCGGATCAATTTCTCAAATTTTCATTTTTTTATATTTTCCAATTTCTCTCCCTAAAATTCAAACAAACACTACTTATTGAATTTTTTAAAATTTTCAACCCCTAAAAATATGAACGAATGAAAATCAATAACAAAAATGAAAAAGATCGATCAACACTTGACACATATTTGAAAATGATATTTTTGAAAATCAGTTTTTCAAAGATAGGAAATATTCAAATTAACTTAAAACAACCACAAGTTCTTAAAACTCCGAACCTCATCCACAACAATGGTAGGTTGTCCAGTGTCTTCAACAAAATCTGTGTCGGCCGTAGAGATAACTTTTGGTCTCCATTCCTGTTTTGGTTTTAAACTTTTTGGTGAACCATTGTCAACTGATGAGTGACAATCAGAACTACTACCAAACTTTTCAGGATTAAGTTTCTTTTTGTAGAAAACGTTAGTGTTGGGTATTGGTTCACCAAAACTAATGCCATCAGGATCAACATACATTGTATGTTTGGCATTTGATGATGAACTTTTAGTTGTCGTAGGACAATTATTTGCATAATGACCCTTCTGACGACAAACATAACAACGTCGACTACCAGTTAGATTGATTGAAATTGTTTTCCCAAACTGATCAGTCAAACATTCACCACAAACTTTTGAAAAGACAGGTTTAGGTTTCTTTGGTTTTTGGAATTTTGGAAAACATTTTGGAGAACATAAAAACCTGAATCATCTCCTTAACCAAAGAATTTATCTTGATGATAAAACCTGTTCCATTTTGCAGAATGAAATGAATCTAAATTGTTACCGCCTTGTGGTGTAGCATCAGATATACAAGAAGTCTCTTCAGAAGAAATCTTTTCATTGGAAGATGGTGAAGATACTTTCTTTTTCCAACATTGAGTCGTCTTATCTGAAAACACCTTCTCTTTCTTCTTCTGCTTAGCTTTGAATTCCTTCTTGTTAAAATCCTTAATTGGCATTTCTTTTTCATCAAATCCTAAACCACCATTTTCTGCTTTTATTTATCTTGAACAGAATTTGGTATCTCATGACCTTGTTTGTTAAGTTTTGTAAACTCAGACTTGATTCCTTTCAAATCATTCTTCCCAGAAATTAACGAATCATCTATCACGATCTCAGAAAACTTTGGCACTATCACTGTTCCTGGATCTCCAGTAAACATCTTTTCTTTTTCAATAAATACAGATTTTGAATCAAACTTTGATCCATTACTGTAATCAATCTGTTCTTTACTTTTCTTCTTGGATTTGGACTTTGTTTTCTTTCCTGAACTGGTATCAGCAAATTTTGAATAATCATGTTGTTCAATACCAAATGGTATAGCTGGTAAGTAGGAACTTGATGAAGAGTTGTATCTTTACCATTCTCCTGACTTTCTCCAACTTATACAAATAATTCAGAAAAATCGGTGAATTGTTACAATATTTCAATTTCCTTTCCAAATCAATAGTTTCTATCTTTTGTTCAGATATTTACATATTAGCTTCCATCAACTCTTTCTGCGAAGCAATGTACTTGTCCAACAATTTGTTATAATCACTTTTATGACATTGTCTCAATTTACACTCCTCCAGAACTTATGTAGTAACTTTCTCTACCTATTTTTTATAGTAGACAACATCTTGTTTCAAGATGTTATTTTGCATTCGACCCTCACCATTTTCATCATGCAACTTTATGAGTTCCTCCTTAAGTTGAATTATTCTATTAGCAGCTTCGACATCAATTTTATTAACATTTTCATATTTTTGTTGAAGAGGATAACATTTCTCAAATAAAGCATCAAAATCTTCAATAACTTCCTTTTCATTAGCTTTAGCTTTATTGCATTCTTCAACCAACATATTCTTCTCTGTCAACCATTCTTCCTTAATACTAGCAAATTCCAAACAATTTACACATGATGCAGACACATCCTTTTCAGAAAAATATTCTCTTCAGTCAACTTTCCCACCTTATTCTCTAACTCTTCAATCTTACCTTGAAACTTTAAATTTTGATCAACTATTTTCTGGAAAATGTTAGACATATGCTCCTCACACTGTCTCTTTACAATATCCCATATCTTCTTTGCTTTTCGACAATTTCTAACCTGGCCTTAAAGAGTTATAGGCAAAGCTAACAGAAGAAATGAAACAACCTTTTCATTTGATCATACAATTTCCTTTCTTCACTCGAAAAATTATGCATCTCCTTAAAATCACCACCATAAGTTGGATACCGATATTCATTTGTAACTGATAACCACAATGTCTTATCCAAATTAACACTATATGCTCTAAAATTTGTTGCTCAGCCATGATAATCTCCAAGATTTATCAACTTTGGCACATTCTGACGATGACTCGCAATGAATACATCAATTTCATACATTTTGAAAATTGTGAAATTGAATATCAAAACATCAATTTCATACGAAGGTCTTAGAAGTTGATTTTGGGGGTCAAACCGAAGGGTATTGGCCGTTAAGCAAGTAAAAGTGTAGATCTCTCTTAGACGGTCGTTTTGGCTGGTATTAGCTCCCGTAACTCTTAACAGTTCTCAAGTTACGTCAGTTTTCGTGAACAAGCCAAAAATTTCAACCTTGTCCAAACTTGATCCGAACTGGATGCGAACTCAAAAAGTTATCCGAACTTCAAACGAATGGAGTGCGAACTGAAAGCTTCCAAACCCAATCCGAACTGTATCCGAACTCTATCCGAACTTGATCCAAAATGGAATTTCATACGAACAAAATACGAACTACACACGAACTTAAGGTTCAGATCGGTTATTTCAGGCGAACTTGAGGTTCGGATGACGATTAATTCACAGCCTCATGAACATAAACGACATGAACCTTTTCCAACTCAATTTTCATGATTTTCAATGTTTTCGAACAAAATTTTCAGTAATCAACAAGATTTTAGCAATAGAAATGTTTCAAGAATGAATTCGAATCGAAAAGCTCAAAGATTGACTCGTTTTTTAATGAAAAACACTCTGTTTTGTCAAGAAAACCTAAACGATCAAAGCAAACGCAATAGAGCAACCTGGATTTGCTCTGATACCAATTGAAAAAGCATTAGACGGATCTTACTAGAGGTTTTCTCGATCGTTAGAGTGAGAAGAAGATGTAAATAAAAGTTTGTTTATTGAAATCACCAAGACTCAATTACAAACCTTCTCAAAAGCTCTCTAAAGAAACACTCTAAAAAAAATAGTTAAGATCTGGTCTCTCCAAGTTCTCTCTCAATTCATTACTGAAATACAAGACAAACTAACTATTTAAACTCGATGTGCCGAACCTCAAGCGAACTGGCAGTTCGGATGTAGTTCGGATGGCAGCATCATCTTGATTTTTGTCTTGTACACATCTTCACATCCTCTCGTTCGGATACTTCACATGACGCACAGATTATGTATCAACAGGTGTTTTTGAGTCTTGTAATCGATTTTATAAGAACTCTAACTTAAGCAAGATCTTGTAAGCATTTTGTCTATGAAATCTTTTTTTCTCTTAAGCAAATATTTAAAGCCATGCTTGGCTAAATTCTTATACTTACTTGGGAGGTGACAAACCTCTGGTGGGTTGGGTAGTGACCTGCTAAGCTTGCTTAAGGTGTGTCTAATGACTTTATGAAAACCCTTTTTATTGAAAGTTTATTATTGATTTTCTAAACCAAACGTGCTCTTCGTATCACAGACCATTTGGGGAATCAAAATCCTAAAAGCCGGACTTATGACGCCCGGTCGGGGGATGATGTATGATCCGAAAGATGAATCGCGTCCCATGCTACATGATATGATCGAGGTCCTTATGTCTATGTAAGAAAACTCGGTTGACCACGCAGGTACGGGCTGAAAGTATTTGGTTGGGAATGAGGGTTGGTAATATTTTTGTCACTTCACGGAAGCCGAGATGGTACGTGTTTGTGAACTTGGCTCTGGTTACGTCGGACGTACACATGCGAAGAGCTAGGTGCGAATGAAACGGACCAGAGTCCCTTAAAAAGATCACTTTCATAATAAAATAATCCAACACGCAGGGTTGTTCCCCTGCTGGTTCATGACGGCGTGTCGAGTACGGAAAGTCGCCGGTTTGAGGGGCCCCGTAACTAAATGGCGTTATACCACTTTGTTGGGCTATATATTAGAGGCATGAACATTAGATGTGGGCTTACCGGTTAATGGACTTAGTGTTCACTACTTGGGCTTAGAAAGTTCACGATTGGGCTTGCTTGGACCGGCTCCTATGGGTTTATGATTAGACTTTAGGGCTTTGTAATGGGTACTATATACACCCATAGTGTTTATGATTAGAGTAGCTTTTTATTACGATTTTCAGATTCTCTTTGTGTTTACGATCAGTTGTCATTAGCTCAAGAAAGTATTGTTTATCATTCAAGATTTGATCTTTGGTTGTTTATCTCTTTGTCAAATCTATTTCTTCTACTTTCTTCTTGAATCAATCTTGTACAAGGATTTCGCACTTGTACTAGATCAAAATATCATGAACGGTTGTTGATCTCGGACCAACAATTGGTATCAGAGCCAAGAATCTTTGATTCGAGGTTCTCACGGTATTGGATTCAAGCTTTTTCTGGAAAAATGATCGTTTTTTGAAGGTTTTGAAGGTGTTCTTGGGGTTTACGATCAGGCTGCTGCTGTGTTTGAAGATTTCTGGGTTTTATTAGGTGTTTACGACTGGTGTTCTTGAAGACCTGCATCGGAAACGTGTTTACGACATCAAGCTTGGATTTTTAAGTGTTTACGATCCGCAATTTCGAGTTTATGACTGTACTTTGTCGGAATCGAGAGTTTACGATTTTTCTTTACCGGAATCGACCATCGTAATCGGAGTTTACGATCCAACTCAATCGGATACGGAGTTTAAGATTCGCTTCTATCGGAAACAGTGTTTACGACTCACAGTTTACGATCCAGTGTTACTTCTTATCGTAATCAGGTTTTTACGACATTGCTGTGATCGGAATCAGATGTTCTCGTCGTAATCAGGTGTTTACGATCGTAATCTCACATTTTGGACTTTTGGACTTTAGTTTTAAGTTTTCCTAAGCTTTCATGATGGATTTCGAACCAAGCATGTATCAGAAATTGGATTTTGAGATTGGATCAACTACTCGTCCTCCTAGACTCACATCAGCGGATAATTTTATTGAGTTGAAGTACAGATTTCAGAACCATTTGAAGAGTGTTGATTTAAGATTATGGAGATCTGTTGTGAATGGACCGTTCATACCAACACATACTGAAGCAGCAAAGGTAGGAGTTGTAAAGACTTAAGCAGAATACTCAGATGACGATTGGGAAAGACGAAACAAGGAAGAGGGGGCTTATGCAATTATGACTATGGCTTTGACTCCAGAGATTGCTCAGGGATTCAAGAAGTACAAAACTGCGAAGAAGCTATGGGATGCTCTAGTGGTAGCTTATGAAGGTAATCCAGATATCAAGGCTAGCCGAAAACAGATGTTGAAGCAGAAGTTCAACTTATTCAATCATGTTCAGGGAGAGTCTTTTGAAGCTCAAGTTCAGAGATTCGTGTCCTTAATCACTGAAATGTCAAGTTATGATGTTGAACCTGAACAGGAAGATAAGAATTTGAAGCTCTTGAACAACTTACCCAAAAATTGGAATACTAATATCTCAATCATCAAGGATAACAACAAGCTGGATGAATTGACTGTTGATGAGCTAATCAACAAACTGAAATCGAAGCTGATTGATGATAAGCAACGAGAGCTAAATCATCTGAGTTCTCTAAGTATGGCTGGAAAATTAAGTCAGGCTCTGTTATCTGAAGATGTGGGATCAAAACAAGATGGGAACTCATCTGGAAGTGATACAAATGGCAACCCAAAGTCAACTGCATTTGTGGCAAGATCACAAGCTAGTTCCAGTTCAAGTGGAATTGTCAATTCTGAAGAGGCAAATGCCACCAATGATCCCAACTTTGCATTAGGAATGGGATTCATGAACAGCTACCATGCCCTTATGGCTGGAACTTTGGTGCCTGCTGAGATGCTCTCTGGTGATCTGAATCAGATAAATCCTGAAGATGTTGAGATGCTTGATGTCTCCTGGCAAATGGCCATGGCGGTCTTTCGTGCAAAGAAGTTCATGGCAACAACTGGAAGAAATGTCTGGAAGGATCAGGACAAGATCGGAATGGGTTTTGATAAAAGCAAGTTGAGGTGCTTCAATTGTGATGAGTACGGACATTTTTCTAGGGAATGCACAAAGCCGAAGAAGGAAAGGGCAAAAGAAAAGAAAGCAGGTGATGGTCATGGAAAGGCAGAGACTAATGCTTTGGTTGTCCAAGATTGTGGAGAATACCAGTGGGCTTCACAGGTCAGGGATCTCAGTCTGACGGGTGCCATGATTGCTCAAATGGAGAATGGTGCTGATGAAGAGCATGCTTTTGTGGTAACAGATAAAGAAAATCTGGTTGAAGACAAAGAAGCTTTTGCTGTCGAGGTCGACAACACCAAGGTATGTACTAATCCCACTTGTGCTCGTTTAATTCCTGGACTTAGACAACTTTGGAAAAATGGTGAGATAGAACTGTTTGACATGCAATGCTCTAGAAGTTCGTATAAGGGTAGATGGGAAAAGAGTGAAGATAAGGTCAAAGCACGGAAACTAGATATAGAGAAATATCAAGCCCTAGCCACTCAGAAGTCTGTTCTGTATGACAACGCTAAGTTAGAAATAGCTGAGCTTAGTAAGCAGATAGATGAACTTAAGCATCAGAACAATGAATTGCAAGTAAAATTAGATGTAAACCAAATGAGAAACAAGAGAATGCTTCAGGCTGGTAAGGCTTTGTCCAATTGCATCAATGATGTTAGATTTGGAAAGGATAAAGGAGGAATAGGAATTAGCTTCAATGAAAAGAATAAGAATAATGTTCCTCAACCTGTCTCTAGAGACATAATAGGCATAATCTATGAAGAAGATCAAGTAGAAAGAACTGATTCTGAAATGCATGAAGCAGGACCTCCTATAGATAGTGTTTTGGTTTGTGTGAAACCTATGACTATAGAGGAATTAGAGAATGAGAAACATTTGACTTATGGTTTGGGTAATCAGAACGAAACAATGGCATCCACAAGTAAATCGGGTCCATCCCAGGAACCATTAAACGATAATGTTGGTTCTTCTGACACCTTTGTTTCATGTGTAGATGAAGTAGGTATTGAAGATGTTTCTGGGGAGGATGCAGAATGTTTGAAAGTCAATGAATGTCATGTGTCTAGTAGTTTAATTTCCAATTTACCTAAGGACGATGTTCTAGCATCTGTGTCTGAACTTAAAGAGTCCAAGTCAAAACAATTAGTTGTATCTTTGTTATCAAAACAAGTTTCTGATTCCAATGAAAAAGTTAATGGTTTTAAAATTCGTGTGCCTAACACTAAAGTTGGTCGTGAGACTAAGCCCAAGGACTTTGTTGCTTATCCCCAGGTTGTGTCAACTTTCAATAGAACAAACAAATCTAAATCAGAACAATTTTGTTTAGTTACACAACCGGAAAAAAGTTACAAAACATGTTATACACAAATGGGATGATAAGCCAGAATGGAAGTCGTCTTATCCAAGACGCTCATACCTTTGTAGTCATGTTAATGGGCCTAGACTTATGAATTGATTTCATTGTGGAAAACCAGGACACTTTGCTGCAAATTGTGTGAACAGACCTTACCAACCATACTATCCGCAAAACCCACGGACTAGTATGTTGGAGAAAATGATGACAGGTGAAAATAGAAAGCAAAAGCAACAAGCTTTGTCTCAGGGGAAGCAGTGTTTAGAACCAATGAAGACTCAACAGTCTAAGGTTTCAAACACAAAGACACCAGTGACAAAGCCTGTTGTTGAAAAGTGGAATGTGGGCAAAACTCCAAAACCAACTTATATATCTAAAGGAGTTTACAAAAGGAATGATAAGATAAAACCAGAATTTGTTGAGAAACAAGTGGCTAAAGTGAAAAGAGTTAATAAACTTAATGGCAAAGCAAAGGTTGAGCAACGGGTTTTAAAACAAAAAGATGTCACTCAAACAAAACAACTTGTTTACACAAAACTGAAACTTGAGTGGACACCTGTTAAAAAGCAAGCTGGTGAAAAGGCCACATCACCATAAAAGAAACCCGTGTCAGTAAAGAACTCACCCAATGTGTTGAAACCACAGAAACACCCCATTTGGAAACCAAAAGTCAACACTCATACCATGAGTGTGACTGAATCAAAAGCAGGAATGTCCCTCAAATTAGTTAACTACCTTGACTCCAAAGGTGTGCCCAGATCTGTTATGGCCTGGGTACCTGAATCTAACTGATCTTTGATCCTTGTAGGGACAGCCAAGAAGAACTGTCAACAATCTCTGGTATGTTGATAGGGTTGCTCCCGACATATGACCGGAGATATGTTACTTTTGGAAGATGTTCAAGACTTCAACGGAGGAGGCGTTTCGTTTGCTGGAGGTGTAGGTGGTAGGATCAATAAGAAGGGAGTTGTGAAGAATGGCAATTTAACTTTTTCTGATGTACATTATGTGGAGGAGCTGTCGCATAGTCTGCTGAGTGTCTTTCAGATATGTGATAGAGATTTCTCTGTATTATTCAACCGCAAGGAGTGCATAATTCTCAAGCCCGGAGTTGAGACTCCTGAGGACTGTATTTTGATGCGCACACCAAGACGTGGAAATTCTTATTTGCTCAACATGGGTAATCCTCCGACATCAGAAGAAGCCTGCCTTATCTCAAAGCAAACTGAAAATCTGGCGTTATTGTGGCATCGTCGTCTGGGACATGCTAACATGAAGAATCTGTCAAAGCTGGCAAAGGGAGAGCATGTAAGGAATCTCCCTATTACAGATTTCTCGTCAGTTGAGAAGTGTGTTGCATGTGCTAAGGGGAAGCAGCACAGATTACCGCATCGTTCCAAAACTGTTAACTCTGTTTCATCGGTATTACAACTACTTCATATGGATCTCTTCGGCCCTATGCAAGTTCAAAGCATCAGCAAGTTCTCGTACTGTCTGATGATAGTGGATGACTTCTCTCGTTTTACTTGGGTTTTCTTTCTGTCATTCAAGCATGGAACGCCAGCGCTTGTGAAACAGTTCGTCACTCTTATGGAGAATTAGTTGAGCAAAAGGGTGAAGGCTATCAGAACAGACAACGGAACTGAATTTAAGAATGCTGAATTGAATATGTTCTGTGGAGTAAAAGGTATTGAAAGACAATTCAGTGCACCATACACGCCTCAACAAAATGGTGTTGCAGAAAGAAGAAACAGAACTCTAATTGAAGCTGCTAGAACTATGCTATGTGATGCAAGTTTACCAATCTTTTTCTGGGCTGAAGCAGTCAACACTGCTTGTTATGTGCAGAATCGAGTACTTTTGAACAAGCGGCATGAGAAGACGCCTTATCAGATTATCTATGGAGAGAAGCCGAGAGTGGGATACTTCAAGACTTTCGGGTGTCCTTGCACAGTCCTAATTCAATCGGATGTGGGGAAATTCGAAGCGAAAGCTGATGAATGCTATTTTGTGGGATATTCTGCAAATAGTGCGTATCGGGTCTACAACAAAACCACCAAACTGATAATCGAGGAATTTGATGTTGACTGGTTGGAAGATAATCCAACAGATGTAGGAATTGGACCGGACTGGATCTTTGACTATGGGTCTTTCTTTAAAGGGTTTGACTTCTCAAACATGTTTCCCAATCTGGAAGAAGAAGACATCATTGCTCCAGCACCTGAAGTGAGGCCAACGGTTGAACATGTTAGAGACAGTGTATCAGACACAGCTCCTAAGGATGATGTTGTGAATGTTCCAGAATCGTCAGGAACTCATGATGATCAGAAGGAGTCTGAAACCCAAGGTATGAATAATGATGTTAATGATACTAACCTGCCTGTTTCTGTTTCAGTGCCAGATGTTCAAACCACACGAATCAACAGAGATCACCCACTCAGCAATGTGGTTGGGCCAGTGACAGCAGGAGTCACAACTAGAAGCCGCGCAGGGAACATAAATCACTGCATGTACTCATGTTTCATCTCCCAAATAGAGCCTCCAAATGTAATAGAAACTCTCAAAGATCCAAGCTGGATGGAGGCTATGCATAATGAGCTGAATCAGTTCACAAAATTGGGAGTGTGGCGACTAGTAAAGAGACCACAAGATAAGAAGGTTATCCCCACAAGGTGGCTGTACAAAAACAAGAAGGATGATACGGGTATAATCGTGAGGAACAAGGCGAGGCTGATCGTTCAAGGGCACAGACAGGTGCATGGAATTGATTATGATGAGGTGTATGCACCGGTAGCTAGATTAGAAGCAATACGTATATTTCTTGCCGTGGCTACATATCTCAACTTTACGGTGCATCAGATGGATGTCAAGACAGCATTCTTGTATGCTGACATGAATGAAGAAATTTATGTGGGACAACCACCAGGGTTTGTGGATGAAGAACATCCAGATCATGTATATCTGCTGGATAAAGCCCTGTATGGTTTGCGTCAAGCTCCACGGACATGGTATGAAACTCTCTCCAAGCATTTGGTGGAGAATGGTTACATCAGAGGAGTGGTTGATCAAACCTTTTTTAGAAAGAAGGTGAATGATGATATCATCATGGTGCAAGTGTACGTGGATGACATCATCTACGGATCTACAAATGAAGAATTGTGCACCGAGTTTGAAGACATCATGAGAAAGAAGTTTGAGATGAGTGATCAAGGAGAGATGAACTTTTTCCTAGCATTACAAGTGAAACAAGATGAATTCGGGATTCTTATTCATCAAGCAAAATATGTGAATGAGATACTGGAAAAATTCAAAATGCAGGACTCAAAACCAATCTCCACTCCCATGGATTCCCGGCCGTTACTGAAAGCAGATGTTGATGGGGAACCAGTGAGTGAATTCTTGTATCATTCCATGATCGGGTCTCTCATGTACTTAACAGCAAGCAGGCCAGATATCATGCATGCAGTATGTGTGTGTGTGCACGTTACCAGGCTAACCCTAAACATTCTCATTTAGCTGCTGTTAAACGTATCTTTAGGTATCTGAAGGGCAAGCCCCGGCTTGGTCTTTGGTACCCAGAGAATACTGACTTCCAATTGTTTGCTTTTACTGACAGTGATTATGCAGGAAGTGATCTTGACAGGAAATCAACAACGGGTGGTTGTCAGTACTTGGGAGACAGACTCATCTCTTGGCAAAGTAAGAAGCAGCATACCGTGTCAAAGTCAACTGCCAAAGCTGAATATGTGGCAGCATCAGCCGGATGCCCACAGGTAGTATGGATCCAAAATCAGCTAACAGCCTACGGTATGGAATTCACAAACACTCCGATTTTCTGTGATAATGCTGCTGCTTTGCAAATTGTGAAAAATCATGTTCAACATTCCAAAACAAAGCGTATAGACATCAAGGTACATTTTATACGTGATTGCTATGATAGGAAGTTGATTCAGTTGGAAAAGGTGAGTTCAGATCAAAATGTTTCTGACTTGTTTACAAAACCCCTTCCTCGTCCCAATTTTGAAATGTGTGTCGAAGGCCTAAGGATGATTGCCTTCGAGGAATGATCTGATCAAAATTGCTTGTAAATTTTTATTATTAAAAAAAGAAAATTAAAAAAAAAATGTGTTTGTATTTCAAAAGCCTCATTAAAACAGGGGATGAAATATCATTGTTTCAGAAAATATGAAAAATATCTGTTTGAGGTTTTTATGATGTCTTTTGTTTGCCTTGAGTTGGTAGGAAGTGATATAAATTTCCAAGACGATCGAAAAACTGACACGTGTAAGGCAGAAGTGAAAGACGACTCAAAGATGATGTTTCGGTAAGCTAAATCAAAAACTATGATCATCCATGTAAGTGCAGTAAACTTAACTTCTATATATGTTTAGTTTTCCATTCTGGTTTACATAGTTTAAAAGACTGAGTCCCAGCAAAAACGGGTTGAGAGTGGTATTCACCTAGTATTCACTCTCTCACACGCCATGTTTCTGCTGTTATGACAACACCACAGAAAAATGAAAAGAAAAAGAAAAATGATAAGAAAAAGGAAAATTAAAAAAACAAATGGTGAACATGACATGGCAAATGCTATACGGGTGGGTATGTTCCATGGCACAGCGAATCTAATTGTGGAGAAAGGATGGTGGTCAAGGAAAGAGGCTCATACATTCAGATTCGATTTATGTCTTCCTTAGACTGTCTAATGGTTCATGCCTAGGGGAAGATTGTTGGGCTATATATTAGAGGCATGAACATTAGATGTGGGCTTACCGGTTAATGGACTTAGTGTTCACTACTTGGGCTTAGAAAGTTCACGATTGGGCTTGCTTGGGCCGGCTCCTATGGGTTTATGATTAGACTTTAGGGCTTTGTAATGGGTACTATATAAACCCATAGTGTTTATGATTAGAGTAGCTTTTGATTACGATTTTCAGATTCTCTTTGTGTTTACGATCAGTTGTCATTAGCTCAAGAAAGTATTGTTTATCATTCAAGGTTTGATCTTTGGTTGTTTATCTCTTTGTCAAATCTATTTCTTCTACTTTCTTCTTGAATCAATCTTGTACAAGGATTTCGCACTTGTACTAGATCAAAATATCGCGAACGGTTGTTGATCTCGGACCAACACACTTTGTTCGGTTACTAGCAGCACCTTCCCACGGTGTTCGTACTCCTCGAAGACGGTTGATCGTGGAGATGGTGAATCGGCCTAAGATTCTGAAAAGTGGCTAGTCTTCTACTAGTAAACGATCTTAAGCAAGACCAAGAGTCCCCATTTCCCAATCTTAACCACGGGTAAGTTCCCCCAAGTAACACTAACTCTGATTTGCATAACTCTTAAATACCATCTTATTTATTTTCTTTTATTTTCTTGTCTTTTAAAAGTATTCTCTTCTAAACTAACCTTAGATCTGGCTAGATGATAACAGCGGACTGATTATCCAGAGCTCTCATTTTTCATTGTGTTCTGAATGACCCTGATTCTACTTACCACTACTATACTGCACCACGATGGGTATACTTGTCCATGTAATGTGGTAAAATAGTAGTTGTAAAGAAAATCAGGTTTCATAAATTTAAAAGCTTACAACTGCTAAAATAGGTTTGAAAAATATTGCCATATATAAGTACAACTCAGGACACGTCAACAATCTAACACAGTAAATTAAACATAACTTGTATATCTAATTAAATGGGATTAAAAAAAAACTTGTTTAAAACTCTCCCCGATCTATACCGACTTGTACGAGATCGGTCCTTCGAATTAGCTGGACCAACAGGGCAGTCACGTTTTTAGAAGGCTAGATGATGGACAGCTGCGTCAGTGTAACAATCTCAAATTGTTTTATTAACAAAATATAATGAGTTATCATTTAATTATTTTGGTTATTTATCTATTTAATTCCTCCAATAACATTAGTAAATAAATATTGTTAAGTCATAAGTTTTAAAATTAGTGCGCACTAAACAAACTTGAACTTTTATAATTGATTCACAACATTTAATGTCATTATATTATGTCTTATAAAACGTATATGTTACTTAAGTAATTTTTTGTATAATTAAAACACTGTTTAATAAGTTTTAGATGGGGTTTTAATAAAAGTTACTTTGAGATTTTATTTTCATGTATTTTGACAAAATAACAAAAACTTGTTTGGGGTTAAGTGTTAAAATATATAGTTTACAAATTCTATATTTAGTTTAGATTCTTGAGGTTGTTAAATAAACAAATTTGATAAAGAAATGGTTATTTTGGTAAATTTTAATGAGTTTAAAAAAATTTAAAAAATATAAAAAAAACAAACACACACATCGTTAGCCCTGCTTTTCCGGCAGGTCACCGCCAGCGACCGTGGTCTCGTTGGAAAACCTTCAAAACCGGCCTAAACACGTATTTTAATCGACATTCATTCAAGAAATGTTTGTCCCATCATTTAAATCATCATTTCAATGTCAAATCGTCAATTAATGCCCGTTTATACCGAATCAATGATTTCAAAACTTCAAAACCGTTCGGACCTTTAAGGGTGATTAAACACCCATTTCAACTCGAATTAGACAACTATAAAATGTTCACAATCATTCACAAGCATTTTTACACCTAAACACATCTAAAATCATCCGAACTCGTCCCTATTTGCGCCTTATGTCCGCCGTCGTCACCGAACTCCGGCCACCTCCTTGTTTTCTTTGTTCCCGTCACCGTTAAGGTAAGTTTATTACATCACTGCGCTCGGTTTTCATCTAGGAGTAAAATCCCTATGTTTTTTTTAAATAAACATGCATGTTTAGTGGTTCGAATTTGAGGTCTAAATCCTAGGGTTTCGGTTGGGAGTTTGGTAAGGAAGAAGATGAACAGAGAATATATGTTATCAATTTGTTTTCTCGAATGGATTACCAGCGAACTGGTAGCCCAGCTAGTAATCCGTCCATTATACAACAGAAGGTCCCAGGTTCGACCCGGTGATGTGAGTATATTTTGTAACGGTTTCTCATAATTAATCATATAATTTTAAGGGTTACAATATATTAATTCACATGATATATCCTACATTTTGTACTTGATGTGTTTTGAGTTTAATTGTCATAGGTTATGCATTTTGAGGTGTTTTAGAAGCATTGGTGACTAAAGGTGAAAAGACACGAGCTTTGGAGGAATTAGTCAAGCAAAATAAAGACAAAGTTGTGAATGTTCGGGAGTGCGGAATAGAGTTGTTGGGATTTGAAATAATTCACATGGGTCAAGGATTGAAGGAATGGGCTTTAAATATATCAAATTGGGTTTAGAAAGGAGATTGGGCTGAATTTGGAGCATTGGGCCGCGTCTGATCAGATTTTGGGACAAAACAGCGAAGCCCAGGACCCCCGGAGTGTCGCGAGGAAAACTTCCAAATCCCTCGCGACACGATCCGGGTCGATGTCGGCAGATTTTCGAGATTTTTGGTATTTGACGTATTTAAGCAGTTTTTAGGTTTTTTTCTGAAGGCACTTCGGCCAGAGCCGACCAGAACTCCCCAAAGACGAATTTTCTTCATAGTTTTCTTAGTTTTTAATCATTCGATGATGCTTGTGATGTCCGGCTAAGTCCGAGTGATTACCGATGGTGAACGGTTAGCATGTTTCTAATTTCTTTTTAGTTATTCTTTGTTTGGTTTGAATTTTTAAACATAGTGACAGTGTGTGATTCATCTGAATGTTCAATTGCATATTATTTATCTTGCGTTTTGATTGCATATGTGCCCCCCGCTCCCGGACTACCTTTCATAGCATAGCTCTAGGACTATACTTAGCTCATATGTAATTCGAATGTTTGGTTGAATTGAGTTGAACAGAATAATTGAATTGGATTAGAAATTAGCTAACCGGGATCCTGAGGTTGTCACGGTTTTAATTTATTGTTTTCCGGTCGAGTTAAAAGTAGTTTTCTTAGAATTAATATAAATCAATTTCAACAGCTAAGAGGCATTTAGATAAAGTAATTTAGGGTTTAGTTTAGTTCATCTGAGTTAGTGACAGTAACTTAGATTAAGTAATTAGGATCACTAATAACCACCAACTCCCCTGGATTGATACCCGACTTACCCTGTCTATAGGTAGTTAGGATTATTTGTAACGGTCACGACACCCGTTATCACCCGGCTGCCTATCCATCTAAACGGGTTTTTTTTAATTTCTTTATTTTTTTTCTTCATTTTAATCTATAAAACTATATAAAAACAACATGATTTTTCCAGAAAAATTCTAAAATAAATCCCCTAAATTCTCTTAAACCTTATAACTCTATTTTTATTTCATAAAATTTATAAAAAAAAATTGTTACAAATGATTTTATATATACATATATATATATATATATCCTATTTTATTTTCTTTTGTACAACAATCTTAATTAGTAATTACTTATTACTCTAAGTACTTGTTTAGAAATTTGGTCGCCAAAATATTTTCCCAATTTACCTCTATTAGTTATAAGTAATCATTTACATATATTCCTAAAACGAAACGTCGTACTTTGTTTATAATTTTATAAAACTTTACCTAGACATATTTATTCATGTATTTAGTCATCCAATTATTAATACAAATTGTATAGTTATTCACTTATTTAGATTATTAAATTTATTAAATTCTATTTATCTATTAATTTATTTGCTTATTCATTAAATTAATCATTTATTTATGAAATTCAGTTTACTAGTCTGATGTGCTCGGAACGACACTAAAAATACTAAATAAATAGACCTAAAACCTAGACCTAAGACACACCTAATTTTACCGAAATAACCTAAACCGAACCGAACCCTAAGGCAGTGAATCTGTCGGATCGCAATAAAGCTAAGGCAAGACCGGATATCGAACCTAGGACACTCTAATGAACAAGACTCGACTTAGACCTAAGAAATGGAAATACTGAGTAATTTGGATTTTTGATTTGAGAATTAATTAACTAACTTCACTAACACTAGCGCCCGACAGCAAAGCAAACCTCGAGGGAACTACCAAATGCGAGAAGACACCACCTAGACCTCGAATCACAATTAATACCTATGATCTACCTAACTATGACAATTCTGATGGTCGCTAGTTCACCTTTTAAGTCCTTCCTAGAAATTGTTTCTAACGCCCGAACAGGAGTTCACCTTTTGAGTACGTCCTACCTCAACCAAACCTAGTTACCCTCGAACCTAATCTAAAGCACCCTAAGCTATCAGGAGCTACCACTAACCAACTGCAAAAGACTCGGAATAGCAAATTAGAAAACTAACCTAGGGATTTTCCTTTTGGGACAACTCAATCCTAAGCAATTAACCAACCCGACTACCCAATGGCTATCACCCTTTTAAGTCTGTTTAGCCAGCAGCACACAAGATTCGAATAACCAATTATCACCTAACCCTATGACCACAATGAAGCAATCACATTAAATTGCAAGAATAACCCTACAAGTTAAATACTTTACCCAAACCGAAAGACATCCGCAAGCAAGACAAGGATTAGACTATAAACGGAAATCTAAATCAAGCACACAAACGCATCATCATAGAAAATTAATGGAATTTAATAGAAACAAACATCAATCAAATAGTCAAAGTCAAATACGATCATCAACATCAAAAGTTCATCATTCGGTCTAGGTGGTGGTATTAATTTAACCAATCACCATAGTCAAAGCAAAAGAAACCATAAAAACAGAATCTTTAACCCTAAACATGGTTTTAGAACTGGTTAAGAACAAGAAATCGAAGTAAGGAAGGGAACCGGATTGCGAAATTGGTTGTCGATTAATGATTCCGGATCGATCTCCTCTTGATTCCACCTTCTCTGCCTTCGAAAATCGCCTCTCAGCCTCTCTATGGTCAAACACAGGTGCAGCCTCCCGAATACAAACCCTAAAATCGATTTTATACGGAATTTACTTCTTTTGCGGGTTTTTAGGCTGTAGGCGTATCGCCTACTGCCTCCTTTCTCCCAGGCGATACGCCTAGACCTCAGTACACGACT
>JBCNJP010000017.1:64415501-64453501 GCA_039602395.1 Deinandra increscens subsp. villosa
CTAAAAATACTAAATAAATAGACCTAAAACCTAGACCTAAGACACACCTAATTTTACCGAAATAACCTAAACCGAACCGAACCCTAAGGCAGTGAATCTGTCGGATCGCAATAAAGCTAAGGCAAGACCGGATATCGAACCTAGGACACTCTAATGAACAAGACTCGACTTAGACCTAAGAAATGGAAATACTGAGTAATTTGGATTTTTGATTTGAGAATTAATTAACTAACTTCACTAACACTAGCGCCCGACAGCAAAGCAAACCTCGAGGGAACTACCAAATGCGAGAAGACACCACCTAGACCTCAAATCACAATTAATACCTATGATCTACCTAACTATGACAATTCTGATGGTCGCTAGTTCACCTTTTAAGTCCTTTCTAGAAATTGTTTCTAACGCCCGAACAGGAGTTCACCTTTTGAGTACGTCCTACCTCAACCAAACCTAGTTACCCTCGAACCTAATCTAAAGCACCCTAAGCTATCAGGAGCTACCACTAACCAACTGCAAAAGACTCGGAATAGCAAATTAGAAAACTAACCTAGGGATTTTCCTTTTGGGACAACTCAATCCTAAGCAATTAACCAACCCGACTACCCAATGGCTATCACCCTTTTAAGTCTGTTTAGCCAGCAGCACACAAGATTCGAATAACCAATTATCACCTAACCCTATGACCATAATGAAGCAATCACATTAAATTGCAAGAATAACCCTACAAGTTAAATACTTTACCCAAACCGAAAGACATCCGCAAGCAAGACAAGGATTAGACTATAAACGGAAATCTAAATCAAGCACACAAACGCATCATCATAGAAAATTAATGGAATTTAATAGAAACAAACATCAATCAAATAGTCAAAGTCAAATACGATCATCAACATCAAAAGTTCATCATTCGGTCCAGGTGGTGGTATTAATTTAACCAATCACCATAGTCAAAGCAAAAGAAACCATAAAAACAGAATCTTTAACCCTAAACATGGTTTTAGAACTGGTTAAGAACAAGAAATCGAAGTAAGGAAGGGAACCGGATTGCGAAATTGGTTGTCGATTAATGATACCGGATCGATCTCCTCTTGATTCCACCTTCTCTGCCTTCGAAAATCGCCTCTCAGCCTCTCTCTGGTCAAACACAGGTGCAGCCTCCCGAATACAAACCCTAAAATCGATTTTATACGGAATTTACTTCTTTTGCGGGTTTTTAGGCTGTAGGCGTATCGCCTACTGCCTCCTTTCTCCCAGGCGATACGCCTAGACCTCAGTACACGACTGTGACACCCCGTCCAAAAGTCAAGTCAACGCACCTTACTTTGACCCTAGATTAGACCTTATGTGCTTATCTTATCTATGATTAACTGTTTGGTAACTGTACGTAACCGATAAAAACTGAACGTAAAACTGATTCCCACGTTTGTATTGGAAAACGCGCCCTAATAAACATGAAAGACCACTAAGAAATTAATGGAATGTTAAACAATAAGAAACGAATATAAAAATGAAATTTTTATATTTTTCTTAAACATGTGTCACGGATATTCACCATCGACACGGGAACATTTTAAGCGATTACGTGACTAGAAACAACTGGAATTCTAATCACTCATGGTAATCGAGCTTAAAACTGACGCGAACAAACGAAACAGTCTTCGTTGCATTCACGCGTACCAAACCGGACCAACTTGAGAAATGATATATGTTAAATATGGAATTTTAATAACAAGAAATAAAATATAAAAATTGACTTTTATATTTTACCAAAACTGATATAAACTGTTACGAGCATTCTGGAAACTTAAAAACATTATGAAAAATGGTAAATTGTCAAGACTTAGCCAAACCGATAACCGATCACCCTATTGGGCCCGGTTAGGCCCAATAAGCCCAAAACGACCCGAACAAACCCGAAACTCGACCCGATAATCCGAACCCGAATTCTTTCTCCTTTTCGGCCCACTCGAGAATCGGCCCAAACCGGTTTCTTTTCCCTTTCGCGGCCCAAACAGAAAACCCGGCCAACCCACTGTTTTCCCTTGGGCTTCGGCCCAAATCCCCTTAACCAAATGCGCATGGGCTTTGGCCCAAACCTCAAACCTTTTAACTTAATTGTTTTGGCCCAATGATTTTTATAAAATTTACCCACTTGATTTTATAAACTTTTGGCCCAAATAATTATTTAAAAACTCACCACCATTGTAATAAATTGTGTTTGGATTAAATTTATAAAAATCATAATTTTTATAAACTCCTAACTCCTCCATATTTTATAAAAGCTCTTAGACTTTTATAAAGTTTATAAAAATTAATCAACCTACAACTAGTGAAATTGGGAGCCATGACATCTTGACAACACACCAAAATCCATTGGTTTTTAATGAGTAATTACCATGGGATTTAAGCCTAAACCAAGGGTCATTACCCAATAATTTAACTATAAGAAGGAGGCCACCCCCCACACAAAATCCTTGCACCAACACCACTCCTCTCAACTCCCTCCCTCTTGCCTCCCTTGAGCCGGCCGAGAACCACCACCGGCCACCGCCGGCCGCCGCTACTCCGCCACAGCCGCCGCCATCCGCCACCGCCGGAACAGCCGCCAACCACCACCAATTTTCTCTTCTTCTTTTGTGAGTCTTCTAACTCACATTTCTCACATATTTCCACCCTTTGAACCGCTCAAGTCTTGACAACAAACAACCAAAAACACTTGAATGCTTGCATCTTGTTATGATCAACTAACAAAACTCTCTCTTTAACCTCCTTTTCTCCCAAGATCAAGCACCCTTTCTTGGCGTCTTTGAGACTTAAAATAACCAAGGGGTGTGGTGAAACACACTTGTGAAATCAAAAGAAAGTAATGAGTGTGCACCAAGAATCTTGCATTTATGAAATCTTGATTTCATAAGTTAGTTGATTTTAACAAAACTCAAGCCCCTTCATAATTTATAAAAATATAAATCCATGAACTAACAAATGATATATCTAACTTATGTGACTAACTTGTCCTAACACAAAGTGTTAGTTGATCTTTATATATTTTATGTCCTAACATGAAAATGTTAGTTGATAGTTTATTATTTAATGTCCTAACATGAGAATGTTAGTTGATTGTTATTTATATTTAAAAGTCCTAACACCAATGTGTTAGTTGATTGTTTATTTATTTATAAGTCCTAACACAATGTGTTAGTTGATGGTTATGATTTATGTCCTAACAAAAAGTGTTAGTTGATTTATTACAAATCATATTATGTTACATGTTAAAACAAATGAATCTCCTAAACAAGATGAAATGATATAAACAAAGTTACATATGTAACTTATGACATAAATGGTTAAAATAAATAAAGAGACAAAAAGAACTTTTATAGATTTTATTTCTAAAAATGGAAAGAATAAATTTATGTCAAATGATTAATTTGACATAAATTCTTGGATTTATTACAAGTTTTACCTTTCTAAAACTTTTGCTATAAATGAGCATTTTTTTTCTATAAAAAGTCACTTGTGAAAATTAAATATTTTTGTAAAAGGATTTTATAAAAATATATCAAAGGCAAGCCATTGACTTTAAATGCTTATATGGATTTTTATGAAATCAAAGTAACCAAAAATGGACTTACGTCCGTTAGAGATTTTAAATAAGATCAAGTTTTTATAAAGACAACTTTATATAAATCCAAGCGTCGTTACAATGTTTTGAAAATGTTTAAGAAAGAAATAGATATTTCTTGTCAACAAAATGTTTAAACGATTTCAAGACTATAAAATGTTGTGATTTAAAATGAAGCTTAAAAATCCCTTCATGACTAAAATAAAATAAATAATTATTTTTGTCAAATAATTATTTACAAAGGATTTCCACTATGTTTTATTCACCAAGTATTGTTAATCATAACTATTAAAAATAATTATAACTTGCATGATTAACTGATAAAAATAATAATAAACATTATTATTCGTCAATGTTTAAAACTTGGTTGAATTGTTAACTGATTTTCTTGGTATATTTATTGAACATAAGTATACGCATTTCATGGAAATAGTCTCGATAAACGTTAACTATCTGATTTTCACATAAATATAAACTTGAAAACGTGTATTTATTTGTACGATAAATACTAATAACGGGCATTCCAAACAAATACAAACGGGAATAACATCAAGACTTGACCGGTATCATTTGGGTGACTTATGTTACTCAATTGATCATAGACCTTATGCAAATGTCTTATTCATCTAAATTAGGACGTTACTTGCTACCGCTACTTCACGGTTCATTCATTCATCTGCTGATTCTGTGAGTTTCACGGCCCCTTTTCCTTTTTAACTGTTTTATACTTGGGGGAGAAATCATGAAAACTGATTAAATGCTTTTTACTTAATATTATGGTTTACTTGTTAGCCGTATGACTACTTGTTCTCTTACTGATTGCCCAACTTGGTACATTATCGTTATAAACGTTTGTACAACCGAAATCCCATCATTAATTGATTTCAATTAGTTCTGTACGAAACGATAGCTAGTGAATAGATCTATTTGGGTTGACAACCCTACCCTAACTGGTAGCTCCAGTTCTGACTCCGGATTGTCTGGGGGTACACGTCAGTTATTCTGCTCTGTTTAACATCTCTGGGCAAGAGATGCTGGATGGGTAAACCGTTAGTATTTGAAATCAAGGTTCAGGTGAGATCATACAACCACAACAATAAACCCTGATAATATTTAAGTATACCGAAAACTGTTTTACAAATGTTTAACTGATAAATCCTAAACCTGTGAACCTCACCAACTTTATGTTGACCTTTTAAACTCATGATTTCTTAGGTAATTGATGCAAACACCGGAGGACATGCAAATGGGGCTTAATCATGCTATCGGACCTGCTCTTGGAGTCATAGTCCCAACTTATCCCAATAAACCGTTTTATGTTTAACATTAATTTAGACTTTATGTTTTCCAAATGTAAGACATTATCATTTCCACTATCTTTCCGCTGCAACTGAAATGAAGAAATGTTTTATGAAGTTTAAATTATTAGATGTTGTTCTATGTATCCTCGACTATGATTCCATTCTCGCTCACACCCGACACCGTTGACCGGGGTGTGACAGATTGGTATCAGAGCCGTGGTTATAGCGAACCAGGATAAACAAACAAACAAAACAAAAACTGAACCTGGACTATAACCCACTCCGAAGCTACCATTTGCATGCAAGTCCTTATCCTCAATATGTTTACTTATGCTAGCTTTGTGTTACTTATGCATTACTTTAGTTCCTATACTATCATGATGTTACTGACCACTGTTTCCTGTTGGAATATTTTCGCAGAGATGACTTCCAAGGAAGTCATTTGCGTTGCCGATTCCGATGAGGAACCAAGCGTGGACTACACCCCTTCACCCGAGGATCCTACACCTGAGGACTATACGCCCTCGCCAGAGGATCACGTACCATCGAACCCCGAGCTAGAGGCAGCTACAGTTGGTATCATCCACTGATCCACCATGGTTATAGCAAACTAGGTTGCACCAGTAGGACCTAGACTATAACCCTGCTTTACTAGACTTATTTTCATATGCATTTCATGTTGCATCCGCCCTACTTGTATACGTGCTTACTTGCTTACAAACTATCATATAACACTGGAAATTTGTCACAACCTTGTTTACCCCTACCACTATTCTATCTGACACACGAGGATGAGTACGAACACACACTGAGACACGAACGTCTCCTCAGTACACGACAGCCTTCGACGATGACGTCAACAAACAAACAGACGCATGTGGGCAACGGACTGGCTAGTTACACAACTGCCGATGTTGTTGCACCTGCTGAAGCTGTCACTGCTGTACTTGCTTTGTATAAAACATCTCCGTACATATCCGGTGCATCACATCCTATTGAACAACACATTAGTGATGATCGCGCCTAGGAAGTCAGCCATCATACTACATCAAGAAGCGATCTTATATCTCTCTCCTTCCTCTCCCTTTCATTCTTCCTCTTTCCATCTCTCTCTTGCTGAGTCTGCTAAGCGAAAACAACTGACCAGCGTCCGCCATAGAGATTGGATACTTGACTCCCCGCCAAGAGGAGAAAAATACTCCGAGCATTCACGAGATTTGGAAAACTCGTCCACTATCGCACTCGTATCAACGATCTACGTCATAGCCTGGAGATCGAGGCATTTAAAGGACGCATTTCCGAGAGGAGGATCATGTCTAGTTGGTAGACCAACACCTCTAGCACGAGGCATGCTTGAGTGATGAACTAACAAGATAAACCCACTTTTCTTGCACTTACGCACGAAATAAATTAAGCAGCATGTCGCTATGACTAAATAACCCCCGCTTGCCATTTAGGAAAAGCACCAATTTCTCGTACACCTAGAGTCGCTATCACGATTAGGAAGAATCTCCCACATGAGAGTACCAATACCATCCAACTCAAACGACGCTCAAGAATGCTTGTTGTCTGACACTTAATCAGACTTGTCAGGCTATGCGTCAGGAGAAAAACCTACAACAAGGAAGTTGTACAAATAGAACCTACACCGGTTTGGCTGTAGTGGTGACGAGCAACCACCCTGTTGAGCAACATCGAATGTCGGAAGCAATGGCCGATGTTTATGCATCTAGAACTTAACGCATATAGACTTACAAGCCAACTCAAAAGGGAGCAGAAATGCTAAGGAAGCTCGAGGCAGAGCATTTGTCATCAATATAGGAGGTGCCTTACGATACCCCGACCTAGTCACGGGTACGTATCCTCTTAATCGATCGACATTCTTAGAACTTACTCAAGCCGCTAGAATCGTTTGCCTATTGATTTTAGTCCCCTAACTAAAATTTTCCCTCTACCCTAGACACTAAGTACTTCATAGGGCTAGTTATCGATAAGGTTGCTTAAGCCACCGAGAGCACGCGAAGCTAATTCCCTAGAACTGTTAGATCATTCGTTCAACATTGACTCGCTGTCTGTCAAACTAGGAGCCTTGGCCTCTCTATAATGCAATGGTCATCAACGACTCGCGCATAGATTGTTTGCTTCAGGAAGGAAGATGGGATACTACTAGTAAATGGTGAAACTCTAGTAGAGAAGAGTGGAAACCAAGATAAAAGTTACTTCTAGCATAAGTCCCAGAAGGATGTCATGATGCTGAGAAGAAAATCGAAGAAGATGTTACTGTTTGTTCAGGAACTTCTTTGAGTCTTCCCTTAAGGGTTTCTTTTTCTCGTATACCCCGCCTAGACAAGTGGAACCCCATATCAACTTATGTTCCTAGAGCCATCCCAGTTTTCCCATACGACCGTGATACAAGAATTTGTCTAGCTTGGAGCTACCAGACAAAGAATTCATTAGGTAGAACCTATCCTTGTGCGAGGCCTCTAATCGGTTGCAGATAGACCTTTCGGAACTATTTCGATTGTCATAAGTGGAACAAACTAACGGTGAAGAACTGTTGCCCACTCCTTAGATTCACAATCGACTCGACCACTTGCAAAAAGCCAAGTTTATACTCATAGGACTAATGAGAATCATGCTACCACCAGATTAGATGTTGTAAGAAGACATTGCCAAAACAACATTTAGGACTTGTTATAGTCGCTTCTAGTTTCTAGTTATGTCTTCCGTTTGGACGAACGTACTACCATGCCCATAGACTAGTGAACCTCAAGCGCAACCCCTTATAGGAATAGAATCGTTATCGTCAAAGATATTCTAACCTACTCCTATAGTAAGGATGAAAATAGGCAACATTTAAGGCTTTCCCATAGTTACTTGGAAATAGAAATCGTACGCAAAATTCTCCAAATATGGCATTTTGGATTTACGAGATACTTTTCTTAGGAGATATGATCGACAATTTAAGTCGATCCGTATCTGAGTCAAAGCCATAAGGAATCAAAGCACTCCCTTTACACCGTCAAAAATCCGTACCGCTTAGGTCTCGGTAACCAGTACCGTAGATCCATGAAGAATCCCTTCAAAATGGCCCAAAACCATTTTGACTTAGAAAGAAATTCATTCCCTGCTCCCCTCAACAACTGGAGATTCATGAGACGGATCATACGACCCACGACTTAGAGCATGGGGCCGTAGTGCTTACCCTAAGGGGTAAAAGACACTACCTTAGGTAACGAAGTGTACCGTATACACTGACCATAGGAACGCTCAGTACGACCATTCATAATGACCCCATCTACTAGAGTTGTGTTAGACTCACCCTAGTTACGCTACGCTTAATACAAAGCTCCCAAGGACAGGAATCCGAGGAAGAGTCTTTGCGATCAACGCTAAAGACGCCTGTTGTGACCCGAACACAGAAACGGGTACGTTCATAGTAAACAAACCATTAAGCTTCTGTTTTATTCGATACTAATGCCGATAGGAACCTTGTGCCTACCGATTTTATTTGTAATCCTTCGAAATCGACCATTCTGCCTTAGACGCTAAGCTACCGTAGTATAAGTCAATGGAGAATTAATCAAGCCATCATAATCTACCAAGGTTATTCACTAGGACTCCCCGCTCATACATTTAGCATCAACCTAATACCCATTGAATTCGGAAACATCGACGTGATCATTAGAATAGAATGGCTGTCAAATCATCTGTCATAAGTAAATGGTAAGAGTGCCACTTGCAAATGGCAACACTCTATACGTGCAAGGCAAGCTAATCCTCACATCTAGTATAAAGGCACGAAAATTCCTTCGCAAAGGATGCCATGTTATCTTAGCTCATGTCACTTAGAGGAAACCTAGGGATAAACGTATCAAGAATGTCCCTATTAACCGCGAATACCCGGAAGTCTTTCCTGAAGGCTTTACCCCTTCGGTAAGAGAAATTTCGCATCGACTTAACGCCTGGAGCCGCCCCGTTGCCATATCCCTTACCATCTGGCACCGTCCGTAGTACGAGAGTTATCTAATCAACTACAAGAGTTGATAGATAAAGGCTTCATCCGTCCAAGCCACTCCCTATGAGGTGCTCCCGTTTTATATGGAACGATAGATGAAATAAGACTGATCCAACAATGGAAGATATGCCGCTTTCCGGATGTTGATCTTGGAAATAGTTAGGAAAATCATTTAACACTAGTTAAACCTCCTACATCAGTAGTTATCGCATAAGGCATCGAACTACACCCTCTTGACGTCACGTCATGAAAGAAAGTATCATTCACCTACTTCCCGGACTAAGGTTGGAAGGAACCAACCTACTAGTCTCAAATTCCCTCCTATGTATTGCAAGCAAGTTACCTCTGATCTGCAATAGACTTACGGACGCCCGCAATCGTTAGAAAGTCTATGCTGTCGCATGACGCAAACCTTTGGAAATTATAAGGGGGATCAAAACCTTATAACACGTATTGTCTGGGAAAGACAATAATTAGGTCTAGTAAACTAAGAATGAAAGCTCCTCGTTTGCATTGGAACTTTCGAGATTCAAGGGAGAATCTGATCAAAAGTTAATCGACCTGAACAGCCCCGTCCCTGGCACATTTCATTTTCTGACAAACCGAGAACTCAAGCATGAGCAAAGCTTAGGCTGATCATGTAAGGCAAATCACAATTGTGGGTGCACACATAATTGTAATTTGAACTACATGAAAATCCTGGTAGAGCCCATTCACGAGTAATCATGACTTGTCCAGAAACCTTCATTCTCAATACCTCGCTCTTCCGTGTGTCAATCCTTATTCTGTTATCAGACCATTTAGATTTATCTAACCGACCATTGAAATGATTGGCCCAGTGGCGTACCAGCTACGCCTGCCTATCCTGCTAAGTAGCATTAATGACTATTTATGATTGGTAAATTAATTAAGTGGTCGTCCGACGAAACGCTTGTTGTCCTACTTGATGAAATTCAAGTGGACGAGACACTGCGCTTGTTCAAGGAACCTGTTGAGATACTTGACCTAGAAATTAAGAACTGAAGCATAGCCGCATTCCCATCATTAAGGTGTGATAGAACTCTAGGCAAGGTCCAAAGTACACTTGGGAACGGAAGAACCCAATACGATAAAAGTATCCTTGACTTTTGAAAGCGTTACATCCACCAGTGATCAGAACTGAATTTCGGGACGAAATTCTTCTAACTGGGGGAGAATGTGACACCCCGTCCAAAAGTCAAGTCAACGCACCTTACTTTGACCCTAGATTAGACCTTATGTGCTTATCTTATCTATGATTAACTGTTTGGTAACTGTACGTAACCGATAAAAACTGAACGTAAAACTGATTCCCACGTTTGTATTGGAAAACGCGCCCTAATAAACATGAAAGACCACTAAGAAATTAATGGAATGTTAAACAATAAGAAACGAATATAAAAATGAAATTTTTATATTTTTCTTAAACATGTGTCACGGATATTCACCATCGACACGGGAACATTTTAAGCGATTACGTGACTAGAAACAACTGGAATTCTAATCACTCATGGTAATCGAGCTTAAAACTGACGCGAACAAACGAAACAGTCTTCGTTGCATTCACGCGTACCAAACCGGACCAACTTGAGAAATGATATATGTTAAATATGGAATTTTAATAACAAGAAATAAAATATAAAAATTGACTTTTATATTTTACCAAAACTGATATAAACTGTTACGAGCATTCTGGAAACTTAAAAACATTATGAAAAATGGTAAATTGTCAAGACTTAGCCAAACCGATAACCGATCACCCTATTGGGCCCGGTTAGGCCCAATAAGCCCAAAACGACCCGAACAAACCCGAAACTCGACCCGATAATCCGAACCCGAATTCTTTCTCCTTTTCGGCCCACTCGAGAATCGGCCCAAACCGGTTTCTTTTCCCTTTCGCGGCCCAAACAGAAAACCCGGCCAACCCACTGTTTTCCCTTGGGCTTCGGCCCAAATCCCCTTAACCAAATGCGCATGGGCTTTGGCCCAAACCTCAAACCTTTTAACTTAATTGTTTTGGCCCAATGATTTTTATAAAATTTACCCACTTGATTTTATAAACTTTTGGCCCAAATAATTATTTAAAAACTCACCACCATTGTAATAAATTGTGTTTGGATTAAATTTATAAAAATCATAATTTTTATAAACTCCTAACTCCTCCATATTTTATAAAAGCTCTTAGACTTTTATAAAGTTTATAAAAATTAATCAACCTACAACTAGTGAAATTGGGAGCCATGACATCTTGACAACACACCAAAATCCATTGGTTTTTAATGAGTAATTACCATGGGATTTAAGCCTAAACCAAGGGTCATTACCCAATAATTTAACTATAAGAAGGAGGCCACCCCCCACACAAAATCCTTGCACCAACACCACTCCTCTCAACTCCCTCCCTCTTGCCTCCCTTGAGCCGGCCGAGAACCACCACCGGCCACCGCCGGCCGCCGCTACTCCGCCACAGCCGCCGCCATCCGCCACCGCCGGAACCGCCGCCAACCACCACCAATTTTCTCTTCTTCTTTTGTGAGTCTTCTAACTCACATTTCTCACATATTTCCACCCTTTGAACCGCTCAAGTCTTGACAACAAACAACCAAAAACACTTGAATGCTTGCATCTTGTTATGATCAACTAACAAAACTCTCTCTTTAACCTCCTTTTCTCCCAAGATCAAGCACCCTTTCTTGGCGTCTTTGAGACTTAAAATAACCAAGGGGTGTGGTGAAACACACTTGTGAAATCAAAAGAAAGTAATGAGTGTGCACCAAGAATCTTGCATTTATGAAATCTTGATTTCATAAGTTAGTTGATTTTAACAAAACTCAAGCCCCTTCATAATTTATAAAAATATAAATCCATGAACTAACAAATGATATATCTAACTTATGTGACTAACTTGTCCTAACACAAAGTGTTAGTTGATCTTTATATATTTTATGTCCTAACATGAAAATGTTAGTTGATAGTTTATTATTTAATGTCCTAACATGAGAATGTTAGTTGATTGTTATTTATATTTAAAAGTCCTAACACCAATGTGTTAGTTGATTGTTTATTTATTTATAAGTCCTAACACAATGTGTTAGTTGATGGTTATGATTTATGTCCTAACAAAAAGTGTTAGTTGATTTATTACAAATCATATTATGTTACATGTTAAAACAAATGAATCTCCTAAACAAGATGAAATGATATAAACAAAGTTACATATGTAACTTATGACATAAATGGTTAAAATAAATAAAGAGACAAAAAGAACTTTTATAGATTTTATTTCTAAAAATGGAAAGAATAAATTTATGTCAAATGATTAATTTGACATAAATTCTTGGATTTATTACAAGTTTTACCTTTCTAAAACTTTTGCTATAAATGAGCATTTTTTTTCTATAAAAAGTCACTTGTGAAAATTAAATATTTTTGTAAAAGGATTTTATAAAAATATATCAAAGGCAAGCCATTGACTTTAAATGCTTATATGGATTTTTATGAAATCAAAGTAACCAAAAATGGACTTACGTCCGTTAGAGATTTTAAATAAGATCAAGTTTTTATAAAGACAACTTTATATAAATCCAAGCGTCGTTACAATGTTTTGAAAATGTTTAAGAAAGAAATAGATATTTCTTGTCAACAAAATGTTTAAACGATTTCAAGACTATAAAATGTTGTGATTTAAAATGAAGCTTAAAAATCCCTTCATGACTAAAATAAAATAAATAATTATTTTTGTCAAATAATTATTTACAAAGGATTTCCACTATGTTTTATTCACCAAGTATTGTTAATCATAACTATTAAAAATAATTATAACTTGCATGATTAACTGATAAAAATAATAATAAACATTATTATTCGTCAATGTTTAAAACTTGGTTGAATTGTTAACTGATTTTCTTGGTATATTTATTGAACATAAGTATACGCATTTCATGGAAATAGTCTCGATAAACGTTAACTATCTGATTTTCACATAAATATAAACTTGAAAACGTGTATTTATTTGTACGATAAATACTAATAACGGGCATTCCAAACAAATACAAACGGGAATAACATCAAGACTTGACCGGTATCATTTGGGTGACTTATGTTACTCAATTGATCATAGACCTTATGCAAATGTCTTATTCATCTAAATTAGGACGTTACTTGCTACCGCTACTTCACGGTTCATTCATTCATCTGCTGATTCTGTGAGTTTCACGGCCCCTTTTCCTTTTAACTGTTTTATACTTGGGGGAGAAATCATGAAAACTGATTAAATGCTTTTTACTTAATATTATGGTTTACTTGTTAGCCGTATGACTACTTGTTCTCTTACTGATTGCCCAACTTGGTACATTATCGTTATAAACGTTTGTACAACCGAAATCCCATCATTAATTGATTTCAATTAGTTCTGTACGAAACGATAGCTAGTGAATAGATCTATTTGGGTTGACAACCCTACCCTAACTGGTAGCTCCAGTTCTGACTCCGGATTGTCTGGGGGTACACGTCAGTTATTCTGCTCTGTTTAACATCTCTGGGCAAGAGATGCTGGATGGGTAAACCGTTAGTATTTGAAATCAAGGTTCAGGTGAGATCATACAACCACAACAATAAACCCTGATAATATTTAAGTATACCGAAAACTGTTTTACAAATGTTTAACTGATAAATCCTAAACCTGTGAACCTCACCAACTTTATGTTGACCTTTTAAACTCATGATTTCTTAGGTAATTGATGCAAACACCGGAGGACATGCAAATGGGGCTTAATCATGCTATCGGACCTGCTCTTGGAGTCATAGTCCCAACTTATCCCAATAAACCGTTTTATGTTTAACATTAATTTAGACTTTATGTTTTCCAAATGTAAGACATTATCATTTCCACTATCTTTCCGCTGCAACTGAAATGAAGAAATGTTTTATGAAGTTTAAATTATTAGATGTTGTTCTATGTATCCTCGACTATGATTCCATTCTCGCTCACACCCGACACCGTTGACCGGGGTGTGACAACGACAATTTAGTCGGTCAAACCGACTTAAGCCTCTGTTGACTTCTTCCCCTCTCGCATATCGCGCACAACTACCAGTGGACTAGGCGATACGCCTAGTCCTTCTTTTTCAGCAATTTTCTCTATTTAACTTCTCCATTTTCTTCAACTCTCTTATGGCCTCGGGAATTCACTAAACTCTTGCAAAACTTATAAAAACATAAATAAAAGACTCAAGGACCAATCCTTTACTAAAAGCACTAAAACTAAAGAAAACCGACTCAATTCGACTCAAATAAATAAATAAAAGACCCGGAAAATAGGATGTGTTTGCAACACATCATAGTCATTCTATTATTTAATTATAAATTCATTAAGTTATTTCATATATTTTCATTCTTGTTTAATGAGTCATTTAATTATTAAATTACATATTCAAATATTGAACTTGTTTATTAATTTAATGAGTCATTTCTTTAATTTGCTATTAAATTATTTGGGTATTTAACTACATAATTATTTATCTACAAGTCACATAATATAACGTTATAATCATCTTCTCGAATCCTCAAGTCCACCGAAACCCTAGATATCTAGAAACCCTATTATTTGTCCTCGTAACTATAGGTTAAGCAATTTCACCATTCATTTAGGAATCCCTTGAACTTGAATCATTCTCGTTACGTCAAGCTAGCAATCAGTTTTTAAGGTGAGTTCATAGCCCTTTTTTCTTTAAATTTTCCAAACCTTTTGGGGTAGAAAACACGCACAAACATTTTCATTTATTGTAACTTTATTTTCATGTAAATCATATTATTTATCATGCTTATCTTCATGAATCATTGCGAAAATTTAATCGTTCAAACATTCATACTTTCTACGCAAAGTCAAATACTGTTGAATACTTTTACTTGCATGTATCTGTATGATGTCATCTGAATATATACTTTGACATGCTTGATCTTGTATGCTATTTGGGAAACTTTATTCTTAACGCTCTGGAGCATCAAACGTGAGGTTTCTTGTGAACAACTGAACATGATGACGGTTGAGGTTCTTGCAAGGGACTAAACGTGGTCCTAACGCTGAGATTGCTGAAAGGAATCGCTCGGCATATGTAGAAGTTCCTTGTGAGGGATTGAACACGTGGATAAACATTCTTATCGATTGTTGGTTTGTGAACCTTCAATCAGGCGTATTGTTTATGTGATGAATATTTGTTATGTGATAAATTTGTATGTACTAAGACTCATACCTATTAGTTTATTTAACAATATGACCTTGCAAAGAACCAATCAAACGCTTTCTATAACTGTTTTTCTTATAAACCTATGACTCACCAACTATGTAGATAGTTGACCCCTTGTGACAATCCGTCTTTTCAGGATTTACTGATTTAACCTAAATCTAAACTGTTGTGAATATTTTATAAATGTTGGTGTTATTAATTTCATTGATTTTATAAATTATGGTTTTGTGTAATAGTCACTATACGAGCAATACACTTGAGTCTAGACGTGGATAAATTAACTCGAACGAATGAAAATTTATGATTTATGTGATACATTTATATATATATATATATATATATATATATATATATATATATATATATATTAACGTGTTATTCTATGATTTTATGTGATACGTAATGTTTCTATCATTTTATGTGAGTATATATGCGTATCGTTATGATTTTATGTGAACTTCTAGGGTTTGTATCTTTTAAAAGATTACACATTTAATATATACGTGCACGCATACGTACGTCACTGTCTATATATGCTCCGTTAACACCGTTAGCTTTGTTAACATCCTCTTAATTTCGAGGGACTAGTTTGGTCATTCCGGAAACTTCTTTCAAAGCAACCAAACCTTGAGGGACTAGTGTTGTCATAAACAAAACTTGCTAACTCCTTTTGTAAATCAGTGAGGGACTGAAATTTCCATTACCAAGAAGTTGGTTTAGACCCCTCGACGTATGTAACCGGTGGCGATTTAACTCTAGTAACCGACACCCATATTCAAGTTGCAATTGTAGGAATTACCGGTTGATTCCTTTCAACATATCAACCCTTAAATCGATTTCCATATGCAAAGACGCCATTCACAACCTCTTTCTCGCCCTTTTAGTTAACTGATGAACCACACCGTGAGCAAAAACCATATACCATCTCCGATCATTGCCTATAAGTCGTCTCTTACCACCATTAACCACTGTTTTCATCTCCGTTAGTTTGTAATGGGTTTACTAATCGGCATCACCCTCCACTGAGAGTACAATAGAGGCTGGAAGTACCTCAGAATTTGGTTCTTGTCTCGGGTTCGTGACAGCACTTCGGTTCGGGTCGTCGCCTTCGTGTCACGGTTCGGATTCGTCGCTTCCATTCACGAGTTCCTTCTTCACGTACTCCTAGTTGAGGCACGTGAGTCTCATATTCTGTTGTTTCGTGTGTTCTGTGTTGATCGAATCCTGAATCGTTAAATATATAAACAAATAACAATACAAATAATACATGTAGTTATCTATTTGAGATCAACAGCACTGAGATTATCCATCTTGTGATGACTTGGTCGAGTTCCCCTTTAGGGTGTACGGTTAGGATGGCTAAGGTGGGGAGACCCACGAACTTAGAGAGTCAGAGAGAGGATCTCGAAAATAGAGAGAGAGATTAAGGTGTTAACTCTCTGCCTATTAGCTCTATTTATACACCCAAGGGGAAACCCTAATTATGTCTAGTAAGGGCAATTACGTCCATCAAATAAATGCTAATTAGGAAACTTAGGGGTTTAAATTAGGTCAATAATTTTATAAGATAAATGTATATTTGGCCATTTAATTATGAATATATGTATATAATTATGAGATTATATATATATATTCTAACATTCTCCCACTTGGCCGAGTAATCATTTATAATGAGCTATTAGATAAGCCTGATTAGGGGTTAAGGTTGTGTTTGGCGCGCAATTAGCTAGCTTATAAGCTAGCTTATCAGCTAGCTTATAAGCTAGCTTTTTGACGTACCAAACGGAGCTTTTTACAAAAAGCTAGCTTTTTTAAAAAGCCTCATTTGGCAACGTTAAAAAGCTAGCTTTTGAAAAGCTAGTTGGAGTAGCATTTCAACTAGCTTTTATAATATTTCTAGTATTACCCTTCCCTAACTTATAAGTAAATACATTTATTAACATTTATGACATGTACGTTTATGTCATTTTATATTTTTATAGCTAGCTTATCAGCTAGTTTTTACCAAACGTTATATTTATCATCTAGCTTTTAGTTTATAAGCTAGCAGCTAGCTTATCAGCTAGCAGCTAGCTTTTCAGCTAGCTTATCAACTAGCAGCTAGCTCATCAGCTAACAGCTAGCTTTTCAGCTAGTGCGCCAAACACAACCTAATACTCATTTCAATTTTAAACCAGAACTGCAGCAGAAAAATACAGACATAGAATTGATTTTCCAATTCAAGACCCCAATTAATCATACTACAATCCCAAATTTAAAATTCAACTTAAATTTAGAACTATTGACAAAAATTAAGCCCTTAATATTGATTTGTATATAAACTGTCTATATGTCCCGTTAGGCATGCATAACATATTTAGAGACAACAAATCAAAACGAATGAGGAATATTTAATAGTTAGTAATTCATATTGCGATATGCTCGGTCATTAGTAAACCTCGTCTTTATTGATGAGCTCTTAAAAGACTTATGAGGATAGACCTTAAGTTATAGGATCCTTTAATCATATCATGAATGTTTTCATTACAAGGACTTAGTTTCCTCTATTTGTTCTTGTAGGTCCTAATATCTCCCAAACACACGATATCTAATCAAACACGAGTGCGGAATCCTCGTATAAGATCGATTCAAGAAGAATAGTAGAAGAATCGACTAGATCTAAGTAAAAGATGAAGTCTTGAATGAAGAACAACTACTATCTTGAAGCTTGAAGAAATCGTAAACTCCAAAAAGGATGATGAAATCGTGAACAAGTATTTCCAAAGCTTAAATTGATCATAAACATAAGGGTTTATATAGGTACCCAATGGGTTTACTATTGGGCCCCTTGAGGATCATAAACCCAATAGTAAACCCCAACCCAATCATAAACTAGCCTAAATACAATAGCAAACTAGCCTATGATTCTAATGAAACCCTCTAAGCCCAGCCCAACATGTTTAATATTACAAGCCTTATAATCTAGCCTCTACAATCTTCCCCTAGGCTTGTGA
Organism: Deinandra increscens subsp. villosa; assembly: GCA_039602395.1. Classification (NCBI taxonomy): domain Eukaryota; kingdom Viridiplantae; phylum Streptophyta; class Magnoliopsida; order Asterales; family Asteraceae; genus Deinandra; species Deinandra increscens. Next base: position 64,433,699 of record JBCNJP010000017.1, read on the forward strand.
TATTAAATGTCTTCGATCTTTGAAATTCTTCTTCTTGAGTGGCTTGCATAGATGTTGATGAAGATTCTTTCCGCAGAAATCTTCATTGGGTTTCATGACGGGCACTTGGGACTTCCTCTTGATCAGCATCAGCTTGAACTTCTTGAAATGAACAAGTTAATGAGAGGAGGATTCTCATTGACTTGCTTCTCTTGAAAGAATTGGTTCTTGCTGAATCTTCGGTAACTGTCTTGAATCTTCAAAACAATTAGAGGTTAAATTTTGAAAAACCTCTAACTGTGAAGACCTTGATTGTTGAACTTCAAACTTCATGAACTCTGACTGCTCTCTGTATCATTTTCTTTTTCAAATATTGACTTGAAATCTTCAGCTTCCCCTAAACTTGTGAGCATTTTCTTTGAAAAAACTTTTGAAGCTTTTGGATACTTGTAAAGATACCAACAACTTCCCCTGAATAGTTGCTTTTCAGATGGAAGTCTTGTCCGGTTGGTTCTTTAACTTGAGCAGCAGCAACATCTTTCTATCATCAACCTGTCTGACACACATTTGAAAAAATATACACTACCAGACATGTGATGACTGGTCTTTGGGTTAGAAGGTAATTATCATCTGTTCAGTTGATTCAAATTAACATAATTTTAACCAAAAACCCTAATAAAGATTACGGGTTTTCTATAAAACTTCCCCTGAACCCAAAGAGCTCTAAAGACTTCCCCTTAGATGATAACTTCCCCTCAGCTAAGGACTTCCCCTGAGATAATACATATTATCTTCGAGTTCCCTTCAGATACTATGTATTATGGAAGTCTTTCGGATAATACTTATTATCCTCCCTCCTTCCCCTAAAAATTTGTCAAGATCTGACAGAGGAATTCTTTTCCATTATATAATAAGTATCATCCTCGAGTTCCCTTTGGATAATACTTATTATCCCATACTCCTTCCCCTAAAAATTTGTCAAGATCTGTCGGGGGTATATTGTCATACATTAAAACCCATGAAAAACATATTTTGACTTCTCAAATCAACCTGGCCAAGACGAAAACACACCAAAAAGAAATTAACGACTCACACATGAAAGATATAAACTAAACAAATACTTACCAAACCAAACATGAGAAAGTTTACAAGGGATCAAACCGTATGAATCTGACTGGGGAATCCTTTTCAACTTCAGTTACTCAACTAGTCCAGGTGATTGTCGGTATATTTGTCCGCTTAAAACTCAAACCCGTTTAATCCCAACCGAATGCGTCATGCTTAATATAGTACATTATTACCGTCATGTTTAATTGTCCCCGCACCCAACCTCAGAGTTTATTGAGGATTCACAAACCCCCAACTTGAGGAACCATGCACCACGGCTATGACTACCACTTATTTTCATTAACCATCAGTTGGTGATCAGGTCGGCCGCTAAGCGCGCAAAGAAGACCAACTGAGTGATTATTTTTCATTTTCTTTTCTTTTTCATTCATTTTTTTTAATTTCTTTTTCATTTCTTTTTCTTTTCTTTTTATTATGTGGTGTAGTTACGACAACAGAGACATGGCGTGTGAGAGAGTGAATACTAGGTAATTACCACTCTCAACCCATTTTTGCCGGGACTCAGTCTTTTAAACCATGCAACCTGGGATGGGAAACTAAACATGTATATCTTTTAAGTTTACTGCACTTTCATTGGTGGTCATACGATTAGGTCGAGCCTACCGAGCATATCACCGTGGAGCTTGCCTTTCACTTCCGCCTTACGCGTGTCAGCCATCTCCAATCCGTGCATTCAATTTACTTCCCCTAAACTTCTCAGAAACAAGGCACAAATAATTAAAAATAGAAAAGCACACTATTTTGAGGGGTCAACATTTTTCTTCATCTTTACATTTCTTCCCCTTGCTTTTTGATTTTTAATGTCACAATCTTATGAACATCATTTTTCAAATTTTTTTTTAAAATAAAAAATAAAACACACAAACACACTTAAAAGAACAAAACACAAAATTTTGAAGATATCTGGCCAAGCTAACTTTCAAAGTATTGATTTGAAAGTTTTTGAAAATTAGGTTTCATGACATGCACACTTCATTGCATTTGAAGTCAAACACGTAATCAATCAACAGCTTAATTGAAACTTTAATGAAATAGGTTTGACTCAAAAGACCCTTCGCTGCCTCATCATTCAACCAACCAAGTTAAGAATAGTACCTTTCATGCTGATTTTGACATTTTACCTCTCAAAGAGACATACCTTCCATTGTATAGATTACTTGACATGACATGAAGATACGTCTCCTAAACTGTGCCTGGAACAATCACTTATCAACAAACAAATTAGTAATAAAAACGTTAGTGATAATCCTCCTTGATCGTTCCTGCACAGAGTGAAAGATTAGTTAGCCATTGGTACCCAGGCCATTGTTTTTCTGGGTACACCTGAGGAATCAATGAAAGATACCTCTTGTAAGAACATCCCCTTTGACAAATCAGGAAGTTGGGATGGAACTGCCTTGATTTTTGGTTTCCAAGGTGATTTAACATTTGTTTTAGTCACCTTTGGAGTTGTGACCTTAGGTATTTCAACCTTCTTCGTTTTAGATTCACTTTTCAAAACAGTTTTTGTTTTAGTCACCTTTTGAGTTGTGACTTTAGGTATTTCAACCTTCTGCATTTTAGAATCATTTTTCAAAACATTTTTAGTTACCTTGGGAGGGGTAACATTGGGTTTTTCAGACTTTGGTTGTTTTGAAAACTGTTTCTTCACCTGTTTTTGGAAATTTTGGTAACTTGGAAAGCTGTACTTTTGATTTAAAGATTTTCTTTCAGCTTTGGCAGCGCCCCAATGTTGATCAGAGGGTTTAACCTTAGGAGTAACAGTCTTCATTGCCTTAGGTTTTTCCACCTTCATGGGCTTAGACTTTACAGACTCCTGAGATGAAACCCTTTGATTTTTCGGAAAATAGGGTTCATAGGGGCGATAAAGACAGTTTCTAGCAATATGACCAGCGAAACCACAATTAAAGCAAGTATGCTTCTTTAGATAGAAGTCAGACGTGTACCCATTCGTCTTTGGTGGCTGATATGGAGCTGGTTTGCCTTGTGTCTGCTTCGTTGCCTTGTCTGCAGCTCCAGATTTGACATTCTGCTAGTTCCTGGAAGCCTGAGTAGAACCTGTCCTCATCGTCTTTGTGCTCTCTGGATTTTCTGATGTTGATGCATCATTCTTGCAATTACAGCGGCAATTGCATGATCCAACTGAAGAGATGGGATACACAGCTACTCCCTTGAGTTTTTCATTCTTCACTCCAGCCGTTGATTTCATACTCGGATGCTTGATGGTGATCTTTTGCTTCTCAACTTTAGCTTCACCGATCACTCCATCAGTTATTCCCTTGAACTTGGAGGAGAAGGATGGTAATTCATACCCAACATCTGGTTCTTGGTCAAACATAGATCCAGATGTCATAAAGATCTTCCCCTCAGGCCGTGTCGTCAAGATCACCTTTTCCCTTTTGACTTCGTCAATTACTTTGAAGCATGGGGTTTCAATTTTAGGGTATGGTTTCAACTCTATCCCAGCTTCATCAGACTTGGAATTATGACACCTGTTGTATTCTCGGCACTCAGCATCATTGTCTGATATATCATTTACCCTCCCTTCACCATAAGTCATATTTGCTTCATTATCAATTTCTTCTTATGTCAATGGTGTAGTTCCAACCAAGACACTATCAATAGGAGGAGCAGCTTCTTTATAATCAAGCTCGGTTTGTTCAACTTGTTCCTCACTAAGAAGTATTCCTATAATGTCTCTGGGAACTGGTGGAGGAATAATGCTGTTTGCAGCCAAGGCCTTATCAGTCTTTTCTGATCCAAATCCAGGTGTGTGTTTCCCAACTTGACCAGTCACAACAGCATGTGACAATTCCTTTCCAGCATCAAGCATTCTTTTGCTCCTCATTTGATTCATATCAAGTTTAACCTGCAACTCATTGTTTTTATGCTTAAGGTCATCTATCTGCTTACTAAGCTCAGCTATTTCTAACTTAGCGTTCTCAGTTGCAAGTTTCTTATATTTCACTATGTCTAATTTCTGAGCTTTAACCTTCTCTTCATTCTTTTGCCATCTACCCTTAAAGGAACTCCTCTCGCATTTTACCTCAAACAGTTCTGACTGAAAAATTTTACAGATTTGCCTAAGTCCAGGAATTAATCGAGCACATGTAGGATTCGGGCATATCTTAGTTTCGTCAACTTCATCTAAGAAAGCATCCTTGTCCTCAACCATATTCTTTTCTTCAACCACTGAACTCATTATGCAGCTTCTGAAAATTTTGAAAAATCAGCAAAAACGGCAAAATTGGCAAAATCACTATTCAAAGAATAGTGTCAGAAACTTAAAACTGAAAAACGGAGGCCTTCGGAGTGGAATTTGGGGGTCCAAACGAGCTCCCCTGGACGTTAGTCCGGGGTAATTCTGGGGCTCGGCGTCACGAACGTTGTGTTCAAATTTGAGCTTCTAACTCCAAACGAGTCAAAAGTTACGTCCGTTTCCGTGAAAGTGTGAAAAACTGACTTTTTGCCGCAAAAGAAGAGTTTCCGATCGTAATCACTGTTTACGATCGTGAACACTGTTTCTGATCAAACCCCAAATCGTAAACACTTAAACCGACTTAAAATATCGTAAACTCGATTACGATCCCTGATTACGATCGACACAAATCGTAAACACCCGTTTCCGATCAGAAAATGTCGTAAACGCCAATTCCGATCCAACCAAATCGTAAACACCGATTACGATAACAAGTACAATCGTAAACACGTTTCTCCGGATCGTAAACACCGTAAAAATCAATTCTTGATCTCGTAAACTAAAAACAACGAAGATCTTCAACAGAATCAGTCGTAAACTCCCTGAAACCCAGAAAATCTGATCGTGAACTCGAAGAACAGCAGCAGCAGATGTCGTAAACTCCAAAAACCCTTTGAATCTTCAAAAACTCGAACTATAACCCAGAAAACAGCTTGAATCAATATCGTGTGAGCCTCGAATCACTGATTCTTGGCTCTGATACCAATTGTAGGTCCTAATATCTCCCAAACACACGATATCTAATCAAACACGAGTGCGGAATCCTCGTATAAGATCGATTCAAGAAGAATAGTAGAAGAATCGACTAGATCTAAGTAAAAGATGAAGTCTTGAATGAAGAACAACTACTATCTTGAAGCTTGAAGAAATCGTAAACTCCAAAAAGGATGATGAAATCGTGAACAAGTATTTCCAAAGCTTACATTGATCATAAACATAAGGGTTTATATAGGTACCCAATGGGTATTGGGCCTCTTGAGGATCATAAACCCAATAGTAAACCCAAACCCAATCATAAACTAGCCTAAATACAATAGCAAACTAGCCTATGATTCTAATGAAACCCTCTAAGCCCAGCCCAACATGTTTAATATTACAAGCCTTATAATCTAGCCTCTACAGTTCTTAAATGAACAAATATCTTGTATCGAAAATTTAATGTAGCACCGCTCAAAACTGTTACTGTTCTAAGAGATTAGGGTAGCTGACTAATCATATAGGTGATACTTGGTTGCCTTCATGTCCGAATTTCAGAATGAATTTAGGGACATTTTAGGTAACCTTGTTTAGCATAAGACTTGTTGTTTTTTTTAAAGCCTTGGTATATAGGAACAGATGTATACCTTAGATGACATATTTTTTTATCATGTTTATAAGGATACGTAGATGCATGATGTATCTTTAGAAGTACCATACATGATCTACTGGTTCACACTACGATGATCCTAGTGGATTGAGAGTGTTACCATTATTTTTATGTCAATCTTGGTATTTAATCTATTAGATCTAATCTCACAACTTTCATTTTTATGGTTAAGTTTATTTTCAACTTCGTCCTTAAAAGTTTAAGGTGAGAAAGATATATATATATATTTTTTTTTCTTATATAAGTACAAAAATAAATAATCAGTAAATGAGTGATAAATGTTTTATGCCCAGATATTCCATTTTAGGATAAGGTCCACTAATATATTTGAGTTTTGGTGAGTTAGAACTCTTAGTGGAAACTTGTTTATTCCCTTATACACATATTGTCTTTGTTAAATTCTCACTTACGTGATAACAAAGATTGTGAACATTTATTATCTAGTTATAAGTTATAAAGATTTCAATCCACGTTAAGGACAACTAGATAAGTATAACCAACAACTTTGAGAGTTAAAATAATAGTGACATTGTCATATTTCTTATAACCGTCGATGTCTTACTTTAGTAGTGATACTAAGTTCCAAGTGATCTTGGATCATAATAAGGTATCATAAAGTGTAGTACATTGATAGATTTTCATGGTTTGTATGACTTTGACATTGATTTTGTCACTTACTCCCATAATAGTGGTTGTTTAGTTTATTCCTAATGTATGGATTGTAAGAGATCCTTATAAAACTAGTTTTAATCCACTGTGTTAGTTTGAAAATTAATGGGCACAATTATCATTATTGATTATTCTTTGTTAGCCAGTTGTTCCTATAAGGATTTAGAACTAGATGTTTTCTTGTATCTTATCTTAGAATTTAGAACTATCATCCTTATTTAAGTTCTTTGTATTGTATAAGGGTTAGTGATAATGAGGTGAACAAATCTGGTTTTCTAGTTTAAGGAATTATTTATCCTTTATGCACAATGTTGTCACACACTCGCTTTCCTTTTGGTATTTATAAGTGTGATGACTAATTATAAGTAGCATGTAATTGTGCTAAGAAATGATTCACTAAGAAATGCACTAGAAAAAAAATTTAGTGTGAAACATGTGTAAGCCCTTTTAAGATAAGGGTCGTGTTTTCAATTATTATAATATGTTCACAAAATCATTAACCTAATTTATACATTGTACTAAGCATATTAGATGTTAAGTGTTTGCACACATTTAAGAAGTTCATTTAAAATTTATTACTTCACACGATGTTTAGACTAGGAAATCTAAAACATCTCTCCTGATAGCATTATTTAAAGGGATTTTGATTATCATGATAGACAATTTGAGTAGACTTTACTCGCTTTTAATGTTTTGGTTGTAAAACCTTTTATTTGAGAGAGTAATTAAGAGTCTTTTGTCTTAAGAGATAATCAAGATCATAATGATGAGAGGAAAACTTTTATGGAAACATTTAGTGACTATAAATTTAGAGTGGATTAGATTATGGAGATTAAAAGTTAAATTGGTTCGAAAGGAGATCTAAGAGTGATTGTATGGGGTACTTAAAACTAAGGCACAATTAATAATGCATAATGATAAGCTAAGACATAATAATGATGCATAATCATGAACTAAGGCATAATAATAATAATGTGTTATCATAAACTAAGGCATAATAATCATGATAATTAATAATAATAATGTAAAATTATAAAACAAAAGAAGATGTGATATAGTCTGTTATAACACCAAAATAACAAACTAGTTAGGTTCTACTTAAATGAATTGGTTTTCGCATTGATTACTTGCCTATCACGTAAGCATTATGAACAAGATAAGGGTATGTGCATAAAGTGATGTATCACATCAGCGTTGGCCAGAAATGATACATCTAAGCTTTATGTACAAATTAGGTTCGCTGAATACAGGTGCAACTCATCAGCGTTGCCCAGAAGAGAAACACTTGTATTTATAAGGCAAATGCTTAATTTTAGTTGATAACTATTGCAAAAACAACGAATCAGCGTTGGCCAGAATCGAGGTTTTAAAGATGTTATCAAATTAAGCAAATAAATTATTTTAATTAAATAAGTCAACTTGTATTGTAAAGTTTGAATGACATTAGTTAAGAAGTAAATCAGCGTTGACCAGAATTACCACTTTTGAAGATGTCATCAACTTAATTAAGATGAATTAATAAATTGATCTAATTTTGATTGTAAATCAATGTTAATAAGTTGACTTGTAATATGAGGTTAAATGACATTATATATAGATAACAAATCAGCGTTGGCCAGAATTGCAACCTTATTAGATGTCCATTATTAACTTTAAATAAGACAAGTCAATTTGTTACCTGATTTTATTTGGTGTTAGGTTTTGTAAAAACGTAAGTTTATAAGGTTTATACAAAACACAATTAATAATAAGCCCCCGTTTTCGGTCGGAAATAAGATATTGGTCGAAAATGAGTCTCCGGTCAAAAATTGAGTTCCCTTTTCGAAAATTAGGTATCCGGTCGAAAAGGGATTATCCGATCGAAAAGGGGTGTTAGATTGAAAAGCAGGTGTCCTGATCGAAAAACAGGTAACCTGATCAAAAAGCAGGTAACCTGATCAAAAAGCAGGTGTTCTGATCGAAAAGCGGGAATAGAAAAGCTGACTTTTCGATCGGGCAGAGTGACGGCTTAGTTGAGAAGTTGTGACGAGCCGAAAGTCCACTTTTCGATCGAATCGATAACCTGGGACTAGCTATAGAATCCGATCGAAAAGCCAGTTAAAAAGCTGGTAGAAAAGCCGGTAGAAAATCCGGTAGAGAAAGCCGGTAGAAAAGTAAGCTCTTCGATCGAAATAGGGATTTCGATCAAAAAGATAAAAACCTGTCGAAATCAGTTTAGGGTTTTTATCATATTTCAAAAACCAAATCTGATTTATTTTTTAGATTTATATTAAAAAACCGATTTTATGATAAAAACGAATTAGGGTTTTTCAGGCTTTAGGTTAGGTTCGAAAACCCTTGTCTGATTTTGAAAATAGGATTAAACGAATTCAGATTTATGATTCGATTGAGCAACATACGCTCTGATACCACATGTTGATCGAATCCTGAATCGATAAATATATAAACAGATAACAATATAAATAATACCTGTAGTTATCTGTTTGAGATCAGTAGCACTGAGATTATCCATCTTGTGATGACTTGGTCGAGTTCCCCTTTAGGGTGTACGGTTAGGATGGCTAAGGTGGGGAGACCCACAAACTTAGAGAGGCGGAGAGAGGATCTCGAAAATAGAGAGAGAGAGATTAAGGTGTTATATCTCTGCCTATTACCTCTTTTTATACACCCAAGGGGAAACCCTAATTATGTCTAGTAAGGGCAATTACGTCCATCAAATAAATGCCAATTAGGAAACTTATGGGTTTAAATTAGGTCAATAATTTTATAAGATAAATGAATATTTGGCCATTTGATAACGAATAGATGTATATAATTATGAGATTATATATATATTCTAACATTCTGGTCCTCGTCAAGCTTCTGCAACTGCGTTCATGTCCAACCATGGAGGTCGGGTGTTAGTAGAGTTTTGGGGGAAGGAGATGGCACCCGAACCACATATGTTAAATATTTTGTTGGTCAAACAAAACCCAAAATTGGTTAAAGCCCCACTGGTTGACAACGCGTTTGGGGACCCGGAGTTCTCGGGTTCAAACCTCGCCATCGTCAGTTTTTTTTTTTAAAAAGTCTGATTTCTTTCAATTCCTCCTCATTCCAGACATTTAAAGCCATTTCTTTAACAATTAGGTTTAACAAATCTTGATTGTCAAGGTGGTTAGGCGTATTGTATCTAACCCAGAGGTTATTAGTTCGAACTTAGCGACCAACAAACGTTTTTGTTTAATTTTTCACTTGTTATTCTTGAATCCCATCGGCATGTAATTGGTCCCTGAGCAACCCTAAACGCGTTCCGAGCCCCGTAACCATCAAATATGTGTTTTTTAACCAATCTCGTATTAAGGAGTTTTTAAAGATAAAATTTAATGTTATAATCCGATTACTCGTTTGTTAAAAAATATTTACCAATTCGTTTTATCTATAGAATTTGGCCGAATGGTTAATTGAAATTTCCAATCGTTTTGGTGATTTAACTTATCGTTATTTCGTATCATTTTTAAATAAGAATATAAAATACCTACATATATTGGAATGTCGGAATATATATATATATATATATATATATATATATATATATATATACTAGTTTTTGATACCCGTACGACGCACGGGTGGTTTTTAAAAAAATAAATCCAACAATTTAAATATTATAATAAATGTAATTCGATAATTGAAGCACGTGCATCGTACGGCGGTATTTAAAAAAATCAAAACTAAAATGTACTAATGATTCTTTATATCATCTAAGAACTTTTTTATTAGAAATATCCAGTTAAAAGTTTCAATGGTTCTTCTACAATGAGTCACTTTCACTTCCTAGTAAAATATAAAAATGATATAAACATTAGTATAATCTCTAAAACTTAAGAGAAAATTAAAGTTTGTATCATACCCTTCTTCAATTATAAAAACAAACACAAAAACAAAACCATTTGATTATAATCGTGCATGAATAATCTAAGAGTAGTCATAAGCACCACTCAAGGACACCCTTATGATACATATATTTGGGAATTTGTATAGCTAAACAATAAAAAAAATTATTGATATTAATTATATTGTTATATTTATTTAAGAAATAATTGTTTGTAAAAAATAATAAAATTAAGAATGCAATTATAACGATAATATCTCTATTAAAAATTCATAAGAATTAATTTAGTTGTTTGAAATTACAATATTTAAGGCTCATTGGATTTATAATTGACTTTTTTTTTCAAATCCAAATCCCTCATTTACGATATATAATTCAATCTTTAAATGTGTTTGACTTTTTTAGAATATAATTAAAGACGTAATTATACAGTTTGTAATTAGACTCTTTCTATTTTTGAATAATCATAACTATATTATGAAAGTCAAATTTCATTTATTGGAAAAAATTTGAGCGGGAAAACCACAAAATGGATTGTTGTGGTGATGCCATGTGGCATCCAATCTTTTCATATATATATTATATATAGATATAGATATATATATATATATATATATATATATATATATATATATATATATATATATATATATATGGGAGAGGATCATTTGAGAACTAATTGAGTTTGAGAACTAAAAAGAACTAATCTTAGCCACTAGTTTATATATATGGAAAACCCCCATGAATTTGAATGCTCCCCCTTGAAAATTAGTGGCCCAAATTGGTTCTCAAAGTTCTCAAAGAAAAAGTTCTCATTTGAACCTAACCCTATATATTATATATATATATATATATATATATATATATATATAGGTTTAGGGTAAAATACATCCAGCAAAAATGCTACATCCATTGCGGATTGATCTGGGGCGTCCATCAAGATCATCTAACAGCCATGATCTATGGTGTTTCCACCTATGGTGTTTTTTTTCCCACCGAAAACGCCATAGGCGAAAACACCATAGATCTTGGTTGTTGGATGATCTTGATGGACGCCTCAGATCAATCCGTAATGGATGTAGCGTTTTTGCTGGATGTAGGATAACTCGACTCTATATAGGGTAAGGTTCCTATGAAAATAACTTTTATTGTGAAAACACGAAAACAAATATTAAAACCTCTATAACTTTATCATACGTTAATATTTTTTTTTTTAAATTACTCCAAAATCCTTAAAATTATGCTATCTTTAGTTCTGGAAAAAAAAAATTTAAAAATCAAGGTTTTTTTTATTTTTTATTATTGCGCATGTGCAATAAATTTTTATTATTATTATTGCATGCATGCAATAATACTAAAACCTTTATAACTTTTTCATATGATCGAATTTTTATAAAAAATTGCACCATAAATCCAGGATTATAATAAGCGGCCCAGGCGGCCGATTAATCGGCGTCTAGGCGTTATGCGGGCATCGTTCGTAGAGCTTTTTTGCTAGGCGGGCTGTCTAGGCACCCTGGGTCAAAATCGGTCAAAGTCGGCGGGGCTAGGCGACTAGGCGGGGTCCTATGCGGGTTAAATCAAAAAAAAATTCTTTTTTTTTCACTTAGAAGTCTTTATTACTACTAGTTTTTGAAGTGTTTTTAGTATTTTTAATTTGTATCCTTTTGTTAGGACTTGTGACTTAATACTAGTAAATGCTAACTACTAACTACTTAAGTATTAACTTTTGATATTTGACATTTAGACATATTACAATATATAGTCTCTAGAAAATTTATAAATCCTTGTAATTTACTAGGACCGATTAATCCCGGATTAATCCCCGCCATAGGCCGATTAATCCTAATTCCCTAGTCGGCCGCCTAGGTACCGCCTAGCGTCTTTTGCAACATTGCATAAATCTTATAATTCTGTTATCTTTAATTCTGGAGAAAATTAAAAAAAATCAACGTTTTTTATTATTTTTATTATTGCACATGTGCAATAAAAAATTATTATTGCACATGTGCCATAATATTAAAACCTCAATAACTTTTTCATACTTTAATATTTTTGATAAAAAATTACACCATAAATCTTATAATTTTGATATCTTTAATTCTGGAAAATTTTATAAAAAGAAATTAACATTTTTTTGTTAATATTGCACATGTGTAATATAATTAATATGTATTATTGCACATGTGCAATAATAAAAAATCACAAAATATTTAATGTTTAATTTTTTTCCCCAGAATTAAAGGTGACATAATTTTAAGACTTTTGGTGCAAATTTTTTAAAAAAATATTAACGTATGAGGAAGTTATAGGGGTTTTAATATATATATATATATATATATATATATATATATATATATATATTACACATGTTAGACCGTGAGCATTATTCGGGAAAAAGTTTTACGTGTATTAAAATGGGTTTTTCCAATTCGTTGAATACTTGGTTATTTGGTTATACTTCCCAGTTTCGGGAAATTGGCACACACCTCGAGTCAATGGCATATTTGTCAACAACTTTCATCTAGGTTGTGTCGTTAGTATTTAGACACGCACGTACGTATATACGCTCGTTAGGTGATCAGTAGTTACACAAGATCTCCGGTTTTGCTAAATTTGATGCAGCGCACCCAAAGATGAGTTTCACGGCCCCTTTTACCTATTTTAATCATGTTGGGGGAGATTAACATGCAAACACTTGAACTGTTAGATAATTATGTCACCTGGATGATAGTTGCACACTTATTGAAAAGTCCTCACTTTTAGAGTTACTGTTAATGTGGCATCAGCGGGAACTTATTTAGTAGATCTACTGGATTTGAAGCCCCACCTGGGTCAGTCGCGCTGACACGATTGGATATCGAATGGGTGTTATAAACTTCTTAGTCTTAACGAGGCACAATTGAACTTGTCGAGCTCAGTAACTAGATAGCTAGTTTATTTAGTCAAACGTGCATTGATTTCTTAAAAATAGCCCTGTTAGCTATTGATATATTATCTGGAATATAAGCTGAATTTGAACATGAACTTGAATTTGAACATGAACTTGAATTGTTGATGAACAGTCAACCTTGAACTTAAACTTGAACTGTCGATGAACAGTTGTTTTACACTGAACTTGAACTGTTGAACAGTCGATTTACATTAAACTGGAACTGTTTTTGAACTAATAAACCTGTGAACTCACCAACCTTTGTGTTGACACTTGTTAGCATGTTATTTTCTCAGGTTGCAGTTGTTCGAGTATCACGAGTACGCATGCATGAGTGTTTGAAACACTTTTAGTGTCTTTGGATAAGTCATATCACTTTGGCTGACACTGTTTTTACTTAAATATTTTCATTGTATTTACGCTTCCGCATTTGTAAAACTCTGAATTTATATTTTAATCAAATATAACAGTTTTATTAATTATTGGTCGTTTGATGTAACTAATGGACTGCGATCCTGGTTTGTCACGCTCCTGCAGTGCGTTACCGCGCGTGGAATTTTTGGGGGTGTGACACCCCTTTTTGCGTGTTTTTCAGCTTATGGAAATCAAACATATTTATAGTTAGGAAGCTTGTGGATCTAGTTAGGCTTTAGTGTCATTAATGTATTCGCGTTTAAGTTTTGGATTATTAATAAAATATGGTATTCTTTTTATATCCTTATGCTTCTATACAATTTTCGTGACACCTCGATGTTTCCGCCATCGGTCGGGGTGTTACAGAATTGGTATCAGAGCCTTGGTTATTGGAAACTAGGTTATTAGAAAACAATAATCTAGACTAACCTTAGGGGCCAAAAATAATAAACCATATTACTGCCTTAGGTGTTTGAATTCTCTCGTCTGAATCTTTTTCTCGTCAGCTTCTACCACGGCATGTGTAGCTCATCCTCGTCGGAGAAATTCTTAGACTTTATATTAGGGTGTTAACTTGGAAATTCATGTTCTCATCTTTGAATACTCTCGTCAAAATTACGGGTTTGCATTACGACTCTCGGGACTGTGTGTAATCTGGAAGAATGGTTATCTCTTTGGAATGTCCTGGCTAAGGAAAGACCTGGTACTTAAGTAGTCCAAGTGACTCACCTCTCTTCCTTGGGGGTCCTTTCGGGGACATGGCGCTTATAGGCTAAAACATGTAGTTCCCATAGAATCGTGAAACATGCTCGAGATTTTGATCAGTCAAAGACGTTATTCTAATGTTCAATCATTAATAATGTCATTCCATGAACCCTCTTGGTTTGTCCCTCTCCTCAACAAACTACAATCAACTACGACATTGACGCACTCCCTGAAGCAATGCGTATAGTAATGATGTATGTGAACCTTACCACTCTCTCAACTGCTATCAAGTTGGCTGGAACACTGACTGTTGTAATGATCAAGAGTGGGGTACTAAAAGAGGAAACCGTTAAAGACAAGAATGACTGTGGGTCAAATTCAAGCAACATCTAGTCCAACAACAATACGAGGAAAAGGGTCACTCAAAGCTATGCACTGGTTACCCCTGTGGTTCCGTCAATGTTGTGGCTTCAGCCAATACTATTGTCGCCAAGACTAACTATATTGGTCCAAATCCTCTGTGCACCGTTTGTAGCTATCACCATCCCTCTGACACGCAATGCCGCATGTGTACCAAGTGTGGACTGTTTGGGCATCTGGTTAGGAAGTGCAGGCTTACTACAGGAGGAACGAACCAGACCCAGGCTACTGTACCCGTACCAAACAGATCTAACCGTTGATGTTACCAATGCAGAAGTCCTAATCACATGAGGAACCAATGTCCCGAATTAGCTGTAACACCCCTAAAAGTTTTGCTAAAATCGGAGGGAAATTTTTGCGATTACAAATTGGATTCGGTAAGCTCAGTTAGGCCCCATAGGCCCATTAAGGGATTCACGGCCCAACAAAATCCTAATCACTATAAACAATGTTCTGATAAGTTGATTAGATGTTTTCTAACTAATAATTAAATAATTGAAGATGTTGCAAAAGGGGTAAAAGCTGAACTCGTATGGAACCGACAAGATTCATTATTAAATCAGTTATCGTATCAGATAACTGAACATTATCATAAATATGATAAATTGATGAGTTATGGAAACAGACGTATTAAAATGGATGTTAATATTTATCAAAAAGATTATTCAGATGATTACAAGTGAAGCATGTGTGCGGAAACGACAAACGACACTCAACGCACGTATGTCACCGGCAATAACGGAGAGGTCACTGAAATAAATAAAAATAGAGTGCCTAGCATGGCCACATACCTGATCATTGATGTTCTGACTAATCGAAATGATTACTGTAAGAAACGATGTAAGAAACAGTGAACTCGGTAAACGGGACTGTACGCGATATTAAACAAAAAGGACTTATTTAATTATTTGAGATGGTTTTACCGACCCTATGAAGTTATTAATATTTTTCTGAGTGTTAACATAGAATTACAGTCGTAATGATACACTTGGTTCGCAAAACGGAGTTAAACGGGATTCACATCAGATACCTTATACCGCCCGATGATCGAATATTTAACATAATAAATATAATCCGACATTTTAAATATTCCAATACTATTTACGAAGCTTCCATAATATCCCAGTCACGTCGGAATTATTATTGATTATTTACGCGACATTCAGTATTTAACGTATGGTATCGTGGTATAATACTAGTTTATTTGAAATTATACAACACTTGACTCAACACTTGACTTTGTTTGACTAAAGTACTTAAATGAAGTATTGTCCTATCCTACCAGTACATACATACATACATACATACATACATACATACATACATACATACATACGTACATACGTACATACGTACATACGTACATACGTACATACGTACATACGTACATACGTACATACGTACATACGTACATACATACATACATACATACATACATACATACATACATACATACATACATACATACACAATCAATTAATTGTGTGTAAAAGGAAAGAAAGAAAGAGTGAGCCGTGTGGCTCCTCCCCCTCTTGTCCAACGAAACCCGCAGCTACGGTGACGGCCAGCCGGTCTCCGAGCATGGCCGACGGTGACCTCCCTCCGACCCCCTCGCTACTCTCTCTCATGTCCGTTTTGAACCCCAGTGCAGCAGGAGCAACAGCGGCGAGAGTCGCTTCCCGACGAGTAGCGACGGCGGCGGCGCTGCTCTAACGGCCTCAGACAACGGCGTCGGTCACTCCCCGACGAACAACAGAAGCGGCGCTGCTGCTGTCGTTTTCCCTTCCGGCGAGGCACCTCGAGCAAGACCTCGCAGCGGCGTAGGTCATTTTCCCCGGCGACGGAGGCCACTGTCGGCGACAGTGGTGGCGGTCTCATGGCCTAGATGAGCAATTACTCTCGTTTCTCTACTCCTCTAACTAAACTGATGACGATTTTGGGGCTATCGCCATTCATAGCCGTGAATCCGGTGACATTAGTTGCGATTCCGGCAGCTTTAAAACTCCATTTGGTTTAAATAGTGGGTTAAATCCGAGCTATATTACATTTCTTCCCTTTCTAAACCCCCGATTGTATTGCATGTCACAAATCTTTAGGTTAATTATGCTAGATGTTGGTTATATAATGTTAAGAGATAATTGATGATAATATGGTGGGTTTAGGGACCGGAACCGAAGTTGTGGCGGTGCTCCACCGCCTGACAGCCATGAATCGGTGGCGGTGGTAGGTGTTTGGCGGATATGTATGATAGATGATGATGGGTAAAATATGTACAAGGGTCTCTATATAGATTTTTAAATGATTTAGTGTCAGGTCAACAAAAGTCAACTGGGTCAAACCCGGGTACAATTCTGGTCAACCATTTTTATAATCGATGTTACATATGTAACATTACCCTGTTACATATGTAACATCGGTTATAAATTAAAAAAAACTAGGCATTTTTTTTATTACCTTTTTGCATAAAGGGGGTTTTTGTAGCTTAGAGAGTCACCATAAAAAAAATCGGAACAAAAAATGAATTTTTTAGCTTGGTTTTCACGGTTTTCCAAACTCGAAGAGGTTTTCATTTTATCCTTCCTTTATATATATATATATATATTGAACTCGTAGGATTCTTGGGATTCGGTGCGGTTAAACCGGTTGAGTTTGGGTAGTCAAGACTTGTCTTGGACTAGGCACTATTTATGAATCAGTGAAATAAGAAATTAATACAAATGTGAATATAATTTCTAATAGGATTGTTGCATCTTTGACGATGTGGTACCCTTGCATGCAGTTTCTATCTTACAATCATCCTTTGATCGTCAAGTGAGTTCTGTCACCTTGCCCTGTTTTCATTTTAATCATTTTAGGGCTACAAATAGATATCTGCATACTTTACAAATGCTATGATAAATGTTTTAATTCACTATTGTCGGTTACAAATTATGGAGAGGGATGTGAAAAATACTATGGAATTAGTATTCTAGCAATCATTTAGGTGCATGTGTTTCACCACGAGGCACGTATGGCAACTACACGACCGTAGTTAGTTTGACTATTAGGTCTCATAACCCCTTACATCAGATTAGGGTGACTTATGGCGTACGTGTTTGGAACATCAAGGGACCATGCGATCACTTGTATGTTGGTTGATTACTAGACATTTACCTTCCATAAACTCAAATGGCAATAGTTGTATGAAAATATTGAAATACAGGTACGGCTCACCAATAACATCATTGTTGTTGACAAATTCTTTTAAAACCTTTTTGCAGGTAATCAATGAAAATCATATGATTATGGGATCTAGGAAGCATGTGACTTAGTTGTAAGCCGATACGTCTCATTAGGACCATTGAATGTAATAAGCTTCAAAATATGGGCCCCAGAACTAGCAAGTGTGTTTAATTATTAGTCTAAAAACTCTTGTAATGATTATCCAATTTAATCAGGTTGTCTATAAACAAATTAATGGTTGTTTATTATATATATATATATATATATATATATATTATCTGTTGATTCCGCGTGTATCTGATATTAACAGCTTATTTTTCATAACACCTCCCCCGCATCCGACAGGTGGTGCGGGTGGGGTGTGACATTAGCCAACAACAATCAAGCCACCCGAGGTCGTGTTTTTATGCTCCAGGCACCCGAATCTTGCCAGGATCAAAACGTCAATAGTTGAATACCTCCGCCTATGAACTTGTTTGAGTTATTCACAAACACTAACCACTGATTTATTTTTACCTGGGTCATATTAACCAGTTATCCATGAATAATTGTTAGAATAATTTCTCATATACTTTGTTAAGTTTAATTTTGCCTTGTCAACTGACTTTTGCCATGAATAAAGCTTGGTTTCTTATGTTCACCTTTAGTTTGAACATACATGAACGTGGTTCGATTAATTATTTTTGTACTTTATTAGCATGATTCTACATAAATGACACTAGATAAATATCCAAGAACTTTGTGTGAACATTGCTAGTCCAATTATTCATTGATGGAATATTGTTACTTGTTTCTTCTATGGTGAACTATTTGTGCCATGTGACCCATACACAACAAGATGAACTATGCGGACCATGCGACGAAACGAATAATTACGGGTGCACACATAATTATAATTTCGACGCATGGAAATCATGGTAAATCCTGCTATGTGTCATAACATTGAGCCTATCATGATTTAGAGCGACGAAATGGATGTTACTTGAAAAGGGCATGGTGGATACGCCGATGGTACATCCTATATATAGGTGCTCCTGTCAAGTTATCAAAAGTATCGTCCTTTGGATCATGAGAAGTTTAGTGTTATTTTGGACCTTGAACTATTATTTGATGAGAATTCATGAGCAAAACTTTATGCAATATACATCCTGTGTCACAAGCCATTATTATTTTTGTGACATAATATTCAATCGTGACGATATATTATGGACCACTGCAAATTGGTCGCCAATGCCTATTTGATACTACAAACTTTGTAGTGATGCATTTTATATTTGAGAGAATCCCAACGTTACATAGGTAAACCCCTCAATCTCACACAATCAATCCGATCCTCTGTTGACACTCATTTATAATCAATGACCCACAACAACATCTTGTACGAGGAGCCGTCACCGGTGATTCATTGATACAGTCCACCATATCAAACCGTATCTTTCATATCACTCTCAACTCATTAGTATAAACCTTAACTTTTACATATTGATTTTTTTCTATCTATTCACGGTTTTACCTTACAGTTTTTCACTACATAAATTTCGGGACGAAATTTTCCTAAGTTGGGGAGACTGTAACAATCTCGAATTTTTTTATTATCAAAATATAATGATTTATCATTTAATTATTTTGGTTATTTATCTATTTAATTCTTCCAATAACATTAGTAAATAAATTTTGTTAAGTCATAAGTTTTAAAATAATGCGCACTAAACAAACTTGAACTTTTATAATTGTTTCACAACATTTATTGTCATTATAATAGATCTTATAAAACGTATATGTTACTTAAGTAATTTTTTGTATAATTAAAGCATTGTTTAATAAGTTTTAGGTGG
>JBCNJP010000017.1:64454001-64478261 GCA_039602395.1 Deinandra increscens subsp. villosa
AAATACAAATAAATTATTTATGTAACAACATCGTCACCCAAGGTGACATGGCTTGTTCAAAGTCACTAAAAGGGTTTCAAAGTCTCCTGCATGCGTACTCGCGATACTCGAACATCTACAACTTGAGAAATAACATGCTAAAAAGTGTAAACACAAAGGTTGGTGAGTTCACAGGTTTATCAGCTCAAAAACAGTTCAAGTTGAGTTTAAGATTGACTGTTCAACAACAACCAAGTTGAGTTTAAGATTGACTGTTCAACAACAGCCAAGTTGAGTTTAAAATTGACTCTTCAAAAACAGTCAAGTTGTAAGAGCATAATCACTAATATATATCAAATAGCTAGCTAGGCTATATACATGAAACTTCGCACGTTGATGGTCACCGAAGCTAACAGTTGTTTACAGTTTGCGCAGTTTGCCTTGTTGTGTTTAGGACGAATATAACACCCGTTCGATATCCAATCGTGACAGAGCGATTGACCCGGATGGGGTTTGTCAGACCCACTAGTACTACAATATATTTCCCGCTATCGTCATTAATACTAACGGTACTATAAGAAGGACTTTGTTGTATTAGTGTGCTTCAAGTACTTCAAGTACTTCAAGTGATATATAAAAGTCTAATTATCTCAGTTGTATAGTTCATGCATGTTAATCTCCCCCAACAGGATTTAAAACAGTAAAATGGGGCCGTGAATAAATCGTTTTAAACAAGCTTACATAATTTAATAGCCTAAGATATGTTTTTACGAGAAACCTTCTCAATAAATCGTTTTAAACAAGTTTTAGATGACCATAAAGCATGCAAAAGCAAGAGTAAGAAAAAAAAGAGAAATGTGAGGTCGCCCGGAATTGAACCGGTGACATCTCAAACGCAAGACCGACGCCCTAATCGCTGGAGCGGGCATTGTGGTCGGTAGCATTTTTGGATCAAAGTTCTCCTATGTACAGCAGCGAGTCAAAAGAGTTCACAAAGAAAAACAAAAAAAAAAATAAAACGTTTGACCCGGGTTTCGAACTCCCACTCCTCAAGAGGAACCACAGTGCCCTAACCACTTCGCCAATGATGACAACTGTTTATGAACCAGAATTTTAATTTTATAACCCGAAACCCATCGGGTCATCTTCTTCCCAAAACCAGCCAACTCGCCAGAACCCTAATCCGGCGACCGGAATTTCTGAAAACGTGAACAGAGGCAATGCAACGAAGCGAAAAACATGAAAGATTGTTTACCTCGAATCGGAGATGTGAAATTGATGCGTTTAAACGTCAAAATTGAACCGGAATCGAACCTGCTTCGACACGAACTCGGCTCCGATCACCACCCATATTCCTCTCAGTTGCTCGGTAGAGACCCACGATCACAGAGGAGTTTAAACAGTGGTGTAATAGCGTCGGACAATGGTGGTTTTAGTGGTTTCTTTGGGTTGCCGGAAAATCGAAAATAGAGAAAGAGTGACGAGTAGGTACGAGAGAGAAGGGGATGAGGATGGTTAATGGTATTTGTATATCATTCAAATGGTTGTTGATGGCACGAAGGAAACTGACGGAGTGATGATGATCGGTCGAGACCGATCATCGGATCATTGATTTCCCGTAACCGAAATTAATAACTCAATTATTAGAGAATTACAAGTTTAGTCCCCCATACAAGTTACAAAGTTGGTGCACAGTTTGGGTAATTACAGAAACAATCCCCACACTTTATTAAATAAAATGAAGATTAGGAAATGGCAGAAAGGGTCCCCCAAAGTTATAACATGATAACGGTATTTAACGGAGATAACATTGGCTATGAGTATACGAAGAACGTCAAAATATATTAATCGTATAACGTTTATAATGAATATAAATCTCGTTTTACCCACATAAAATCGTAGGATAACAATCCCTAATTATCCATTTAAACTCACATAAAATCATAGACTTCAAATCTATAACTTATATATATTTAAGTCACATAAAGCCATGAATAATAATTTGTAGTAAAAGCCTTAAGTTACATAAAATCATAAATACAATTAAAATCATACAAATATATAAGTATCACTTAAAATCATAGGATATACATATAAGTATATCCCACAAAAGCAAAGGCTTAATTGTCACATAAAATGATACAACATTCACATGAAATCATAATGTATGATTTACATAAAATCATAGAGCAAGAATATCAAACGTCTAGGCTTAAGTGCGTGCGCGTTTAGTGATGATTACACAAAATCCTAACTGCTAAAGTCAACACAGTCAACACATAAATGTTCTCACAACATTTAATTCGGTTTACGTTCAGTTAATGTCAGAAAATGACTTGAAAAGACGGATTGTCACAATCTTACATCTCGGGTACTAGTAGCTGGCCGTCATCCTGTTTTTCTTGTTTTTCCTTGATGGCCTCTCTTCCACCTGTATTTTCTGGGATGTTGTATACGTTGGGTCGTCGACTTCTTTGATGGCCTCTCTTCCACCTATATTTTCTGGAATGTTGTATCAACTGGATCATCAATTGGGTGCCTGTTGTGGTACCTACAAATGCAATATTTTTAACTACCTCAGTACCAAGTAGATTCAAAATCTCTAAAGAAGCAAAACACGTGTAACAAAGAAAAAAATGGTAATATAAGAACAGAGAGCAGTCCACATTAAACTAACAATATATAATCCACAGTCACATGTAACGAATCTATGGCGCATGTAAAAACAGACGACCGCATAAAGATTCCATGAGAATCCCTTATTTCTATACTATGAAACCAAATCAGTTTATCTATGTAGTTATCTTTGGTACCAAACCTACCCCATAATACTTTTTAAATGAAATTAATATTTCACAACTGAAATATAGTTATAGTAACCAAAAAACTTTAACAGTTACATCAGAAGTTTCTAAATTTTATAGTCATTTCAAGTTCTATAAACATGCATGAGGAAGGTAATCCTAAATCAACTTTACAACAAACACACAACATATGTTGATAATGCTTCCATTTCTACTCGTGCCTCATAATTTGAGTTAACAATATTATGGTCGTTGTTTACATGCTTAGGTGAACAAAGATACCATGAAAACGAAAGTCTTGAAACGAACAACAAATATTTAACATAGGACTGATAGAATACCACAACCCATGGAAACAATTACGTCACCAATCACTAAAAAGATGGGCATTTTAGGTAATTAGTTAGATGGACTATTGAGGTAGGAGAAAAGATGGTGAATTATGAATGGTTGAGCTAGTTTAACAAACCAACAATCAACACCAAAATCAAAAGTCGAGTAATATAGACAATCCTTAAGTGAAAAAAAAAACGGCATCAAGAGCCAAATTTCATCCATTAAAATTCAAGATTCACATATACATAATTGTTGCGAGAAAGATCAGATGCAGCCACGCAACTATACAATTGGTAAAATACCGGCCCTAATTCAATTATTGATGTATTCAAGCACCTACATAGATCACGAATCAAATGGAAAAAATGAATAGAATATAAAATATAAAAATAATAATCACTTATTTGAATCCTAATTGCAAGACATTCATAATCAAAGATCACAAATGCCTATTTTTTTCAAAGGAGGCTACATGGCACAAAAATTTATGACCAAAATCACCTTACATGATAATAAATCTGAGATTATCTCTAATTTGTTTAAAAAGAAAAATCTGAGGTTACATCGTTTGACCAAGAAGAAACAAACATGCACCAATTCAATTTTTTTTACAAAATAATTCAAAACTAGATGTAAAACACAACAGTTTTATACAATGTTAATAAACACCAGTCAATGAAAAATGATTAGAAACTTTAAAATATTACAAAACATGACCTGGTTCAAAGATGGATTTTTGATGCTATTCTATCATATCATTCACAATCTCAAATTGCAAATCAAATGAGTCAAACCACAAAGCATTCAAGTTTCATGATTTTGGGTTGGTAAATATAGTATGTCTTCTCCTTATGTTATCCGAATAACAAGAAAAACCCAAAAAAATCTATGTCATTTTGACCATCAAGTTCAATAAACACTTTATTATCAATGCACTTGTATTTAAGCAACTTTTAGGGAAAGTGCAATCAATATAAAAAGATTAATCAACACTCTCTGGTGTAAATAGAGAAAACTGCAAACAGGACAATGACAACACCAAACAAAACCTAAACAACATTAATCATTAGAAAAAAAACGACCATAAATTCAAAAACATTTCGAAAATTAGGAACGGAATCACAGACCAAATTACAAATCGAAGTACAAATAGAGGTGAGAATGAGAGGTACCTCCTTTTTACCCAACTTAGTGGTTGATTTGGGGTCAACAGAGGGTTGCGGTGTAACATTCCTCACCATTCCAGACAAACAACAACCCTACATTGCCTCCTTCTGGCCTGTTTACCTGACTATGGTTTTCGTCTCGATTTCTACTCTCCACTATCAAGATTAGGTTTTTCGATCTGCGATGATAGGTGACATAGGGTTGCCTACAGATCATAAAACTTTACCAAAATTAAGATGCAAATCAGCAGGTAACTAATAGCAAAATTAATCAAAATCAACATTGTCGCAATTACCTTGATGGCTTGATGTAATAAGCTTTCTTAATCTCAGATTATGTGGCGGTGGGTTTAACCCCAAGGACATCGTAGTATGCCGTCTCCTTCACCACAGATCATAACATAGAAGCTAAGTCATAATGATCACTGAAAAGGGGAAGAATTGAACATAACAAGCTTAGGAATCTTGGCTCAAAAAAGAAAAAGATAAAAAGACAAATGGGGATCTATTATGACTAAAATACTAAGTGTCATATTATATTATGTTATAAGACGACTCAAACAAATAAGGGTTCTATTATACTAAATTTTTATGACTTAAATATCAAGTATCCTATTAAGTTATGTTATCATACGACTCCGACAAATAAATGTCCTATTACACTGATCTTTTATGACTGAAATTCCATGTGTCATATAAGGTTATACTTTAATAGGACCCTTAATGATCAAGTTTCCTATTACATTACCACATAATAAGACATTAACTACTAAACGTCCTATAATGTACTTTATTAGTACTCCAAATACTAAGCTTCCTATTAAGTTATATGATAATAGGACCCTAAATATTCATCTGTCCAATTACATAGTTTTTTAGGACACGGATTTAACTCCATATAGTATAATAGAACCCTAAACACTCATTTGTCCTATTAGATAGTTTTTTAAGACACTATTTTAACAGCTTCTCACACGAAAGGTCTTAAAACCCCCTTTTTGTTGTAGTGCATTCACCATCCGTACACTAACATATAACTATATCATCGAGGGGCTCATCCCTAAATAATAGGAGTACCACTACTAATAGATCCTGTCTAGATGCTATATGTACAGAGGCCAAACGAACCTAATGATTCTTGGACAAGTGTAATATTCGCAATATTACCCGGCACATTATTAACCCGATTATAGTAACTTGTAATCTCATGCAACACACCAGTTTACAAAAAAAAAAATACTCAATCATCGCATTTATCCCCGAAACAGTAAGTAAAAAGAGGAGATAGACGAACTCACAGATTCAAATAATAGGTAGCACAGTATTAGCACAAATGAGCTTGAACTCGTTCCAAGCATCAAGAAACTCAATCTAAATCTCAATACTTCAACCTAATCAGTTGAAGTATATAAATATAAAAATTATAACAAGAGTGAATTTTTATATGGTTTTTTGGCAAAATTGGCCCATGTCATCTAAATTATCGGGTTTAACCAATTGGGACACTTCAAATGAAATATTTTAGTTTCCTTTATGGGGTTAGACCCATACTGACCAGAAACATTCCATAGCACTGTTCAAGATTTTGTTCAATAGATTGTTGACCAAAATTTAGCATGATTGTCAAAAACGACAAAAATCATCAAATTATCCAGACAATCCATGCAGACCTGGTTATATTTTGGCCTCACAGACGGTCCGCTTTAGTTGTGTGCCATCTGCCTGTCATTTTTCGATGTAGACCATATGCGTGTATATGAAGTGGGATGGTCGGCTTTGATTATTTTGTCTTCTAGCTATTTTTTGTAATTTTTTAGTTTTAAACCTCGTTTTTCACGGGATTTCATCATAATCAGTTTGTAGTTATTTTTATGTAACTAAATTACATGTATGACACTGATCAGAACCCAACTTGACAAAAATTAGTTTCCAATTAAAGAACCCTAATGCGTGAATTGAGAACTTGTACCTCAAGCTTCCAGACTTGTAAAAAATAGATTCTTAGCTTCAACTCCTGCTTGATGCTTTCTAGATATCCTAGATGCCTCAAAACACTCTGCATGCATCATCAAATAGATGATCTACACTTGCATGATCACCATTTATCTAAAAAATAGTTTTAACCTCAAACAAGGAGAATCCATACCATTAGATGGTCTCTAAACCTCAATAAACTCTATAGAACTGCTTAGATCATACATGTAAGCCTCTATTTACTAAATAAATTCAGTAAATTTTGATTCACACCATCACATTGCATCAATTATACGAATAGATGGGGTTTAGAGCTTACCATGATGTTTTCTATCAAGGATCTTTAAGCTTGAACACCTTTGGAACTCTCCTAGACTCCATAGTAGCTCAAGTTAGCATAAATGAGAGAAAAATTACAGAAAAATCAAGCACAAATGATAGATTTGTGAAGGACGCAAGCTTATATAGAATTGGGTCAAAGTGAACCATCCGGGTCCACTTATGCCCTCGGGACAGTCCACTTGGGTGTTTAGAAAACATATGGACTTTACCCGGTGGGGTCACACCGACCCATGCGGATCGTCTGGCTTCTCTTGACCCTGAGATGGCCCGCTTCGTTCATGAAGCTCGCCTTCTTCTTTCTTTTATATTTTCAAATCCTCCTTGTTCCTATGGGCGAGTCCTTAATATTAAGTGCATGATTTGAAAATGATTATATGCAAAAGGATACTAGAGAGGAAGAAATCTTTAGTGACACAAGATAATTTATCCATATGTACTTAAGATGTTTAATGGAATGGATCCGGAACCATGAGCCTAGGATTAGATCCTACAATCTCCTTTAGAGATCACACAAGGAAAAAGAAGTACTTAAGGAAGAAGAAAAAATAGAGGTATTCATCACATTCTTTAGAGTACTTTCTCTATCTACTAGACTAACGGGCTACCAAACATCCTAAAGAAAAGGCAGGAAAATAAAAATTAGTGCCATACATTCAAACTCAACTGGCGGTTTCACGGAGGCGGCGGCCGGAGTTTTCAACTCCGGCCGCCATCGTGACCGACGCAATTAAAGAGGTAATTGAAATAGTAAATAAATTTAAATACCCCATTTAATAAAGTCTCAACTACCCCGTTCATCATTCTTGCTATAAACAGAAGAACGTCACTTGAAGAAAAGTAAAACGCAAGTTACAAATCAGGAGTACAATAAAGCTAAAACACTTCTCACATAGAAAGCCATTCTATTATTACATGTTCACACCATAAACTCTTGTAACCATTATTACTTGAGATATACAAAGAAAAATTATAGGTTCTTGTCTTTCGGGTGATTTCATGTTCCGCATAATCATGATCTTTGCTGAAATCAACTATATAAACTCTGTAGAGCCCCTTTGGGACCCAACAATTATCAGTTAAGATATATATGTTAAATGGAATGGATCAGGGACCATGAGCTTAGGACTAGATCCTAGAATCTCCTTTAGAGATCACACAAGGAAAAAGAAGTACTTAAGAGAGAAAAAAATAGAGGTATTCATCACATTCTTTAGAGTACTTTCCCTATCTGTGACACAACCCATTCGAAAATACCAGGTCAAACTTATACTTTGACTATATATATATATAGGGAAAGGATCATGCGAAAACGCATATATTTTGCAAAAACGCGAAAACCATCTTAAAACCAGCATAACTTTTTCATACGTTAATATACCTTTTAAAAATTTTCACCAAAAGTCTTATTATTATGTTATCTTTAATTCTATAAAAACAAAAAAATAAAAAGTTAACGTTTTTTTATTTTTTATTTTTTATTTTTTTCTGTGATACACATGTGTACCACAAAAAAAACTCATACTTTAGTATGAGTTAATATTTGTTTTTTCTAAGACGCACCATATGTGTTATATTTCTGTTACTTTTTTGTGTTTTTCTTTTGAATGATACACATATGTACCACACCAAAAAAACCCTCATATATGTGGTATACATTACTAGTTTTAAAAGGAAATTGCATAATAAGTCTTATAGTTATGTTATCTTTATATCTAATAAAAAAATAACACTTTATAACTTTTTTTAATTATATGTTGCACATGTGCACTATGTTTTATTATCATTAGTACTATAAATGTTTTAGTATTTTTAATATGTTTTTAACATAAGGAGTGTTTTTACACATGATAATTCGTTTTTGTGTAGTAGTAATGATGATGATACACATGTGTATCACACGGAAAAAAACCGTTAATTTTTTTTTAATATTTGTTTCCAGAATTGAAGATAACGTAATTCTAAGACATTTGGCGCCAATTTTATGAAAAAACATTAACATATGAAGAAGTTATGTAGGTTTTAATATTGGTTTTCGCGTTTTCGCAGGATCTTTCCATATATATACGTATATACCTGTGCATAACTTGATCTAGTAGTAATATTAGTAAAACACTATACACGTAAACGTCCAATCTTGACAAATTCCCACGTTTGTATTGGAAAATCATACCCGTAACAAAAAGAAAATTCACCCTGTGATCGATGGAACTTTAATAACAAGAAAATTAAATATAAAATGACTTTTTATATTTGTCTGAAACACTGTCGTGAGAAATCACACCGACACCCGACAAAACTTTAAGCGAAATTTTATTTGAAACTTTAACTAGTTTTAACATCGTAAGATATTCGAGTTTAAAGCGAATTAAACAAGTTATTTATTTTCTACACGCATGTATGCGAGCAAATAAAATAAATAAAATTAAAACTTCTAAATAATCAACTCACTACCAAAATAATAACTGTTTATCAATATTTAAGTCTCGTAATTTATTTAGAAACCTGACTCGATCAAAACTACGGAACAATTCGGTATAATTTACCCGTATGCCAAATTGGGCCCAACACGGCCCAATGTCACAAAACGAACAAACCGAGCCCAAAAACATAGCCCAACGAGTCAACCGACATTCAAAAACTCAAACATAATGTTCCCAACAAATTTTGGTGGATAACGAATCAAACCGTGTGAAAATCAAAGTAAACTGGCCTAACACGAAATGTACCTGCCCGACACCCGTCTTCCTCCATTTTTGGCCCATTTTAAGTCTTTACCAAATTAGTAATAATTACTTTATGAAAACACTACATTTATAATTGTACACTTTATAAAATAATTAGGTTAAATTGTTAGTTTTTATAAAAACTAATTCCACGTAATATCTTAAACCATCTAATTACCTAACCCATCACCCTATCCTAGGTTGACCCCTTAAACCGACCCTACTTATGAGTTGACAAACCCCATTTTCCCAAACCCACACCCGCACTCAAATCACGCTTAAAAAACCACTCACCTCACTATCCTCCTTCACACCAACTGATCGGCCACCCTCCCCTCCCTTTCTCGATGTCGGCAAACACCAACACCATAGCCACTCCCCGTTGCCCCTACTGGCCCACGATAACCCCTCCCGCCGCCGCCTGTTGTGCCCATGTCCCTCCTCCCCTGTTGCGAACGGAAGCTGCCACCACCACCAATATCGACCACCACCACCACCTCTCAAAGCTTTCTCATTGTAAGCATCTTAAACCCATTTTCTTTCATTTCCTTTTATTTGAAAGTTGCACCCGAACGATCCATCGAGTCTTGATGATCTAAACTAGAATTTTGGGTTAAAACCCACATAAAATGATAAACTTATCTTGTTTTCTTTCATCTCTAAGTGATCAAACTACGTGTGATGCTCGAAGGGCTTTATATTGTCACATTGTGGGTCTCATGGTTAGGAAAATCAAGTGGTGAGCCGAATGGTATACCCGAAAGTACCTAAACCCGAGATTGAATCACGGGATGGTTATGATTTTATGTTTATGAAAATGGTAAACTAAGAACCCTAAAGGGGTGTAGATGCTTAAAAATAATCATTAACTTATATACACTTATGTTTGTTTAAATGGTCATAATAGCTTATGCTTCATAACTAGTTATAATGTTTGACTAAATTAGACTTAAAAAGGCTAAGTTAAAAGTGGAAGCTAGTTAGAATTAATGAAGTATATATACCCTTTGCTTGTTGCTAGTTGATAGCCATGACATATGGAATGACATGGTAATTAGTTCAAATGAGATAAGGAAATGAAAGACACAAGAAAATGGCATAAAAACTAACTTACGGACAAAACCTACCAAAAATCTCTAAACAATTGGTTATTGGTATAAAATGGTTAGTCACTTGGGTAAATGATGGTTATCAAGAGTTTAGTATAAAATCTATGATATAGTTTTGAAAACCAAGTAATCTTGGACATGAAATGACATAAAAAAAACATTAATCGGACGAAAAATGACCATAAGATCACGACTAACCGAAACTCTCTCGATTTCAATTTACAAATGTTTCTAACTATATTATGTCATACTTCAAGCAAAACATGTAAACGTCGCGTAGGAAGGAAACCAGAATCCAACCGGCTTTATACGCTGCTAGAAAAATAGTTTTTATAAAACAAGTTCAAACAAACAAAACCATTTTTCTAGAAACCCTTGAATCAAACAAATATATATTCTAAATAAATAACAAGTGTTTTGAGTTACCATTTGGTTATAAAGAAAAGTCATGGAATTTAATACAGTAGAAATACTAAGGATTAAAGTTCTCAAAGTTACAATAATAATAGTACCTACTATTATTATCATGTTTAAATGAAGTCACGATCACGAGAAAAATAAACTCTTTGAACTTATTAATTTATACATCAAGAATATATATATATATATATATATATATATATTCAAACTCAAGAATGATAACTAGTTCTATTTTCGTCGAAGTTCAATCGTAGAGTTTTAATTTTCTTTAACAACTCTAACGATCAATAATTTTCTCATATAAGTTGAATAGAATTATTACAAAATAATTCTCTAACTTATACGCGTAATTATTTACTAATATTTACAAGCATAAATCTAAATATAAATTAAATGTCGAAATAAATAATACACATTATTATTTACCGCAATGTTTGAAATCTAATATAAATATATATGAGCATATATATTCTTACAATCCTTAATTGTTTAACTAATAATTATTTACTACGATCCATATATTTAATTGATTTTAAGTATCATCTTAAGTCTAAATATTTATTCGATCAGTAAACGTTACGAACGGGTTTTCCAAACATACTAACGGGAATAAGTTGTCAAGACTCAACCAAGATCGTTTGGATAACTGAACGTTATCCAAACTGAATCAAAGACCTAAATCATGTTATGTTATTATTGATATTAGGACATCGGTTACATGCTACCCCTATCAGCAGTCACGATCTTTCACCTTGCTCAGGTGATCTTCATGGCCCATTTCTTTTAAACTGTTTTAAATACAATGGGGGAGAAATCGTGATCAAACAAATCTTTTTACTAGATGTTATGGTACAACTATTATGCCGTATTGATTACCTGTTCTCTTCATACCCCTTTCGTGCTAATTTGTTATACAACATAGTGCTACAAATCCCACCATTAATTGATTTCGATTAGTTCCTGTACGAAACGATAACTAGTGAATATATCTATTTGGGTTGACAACCCTGTCCTAATTGGTTTGCTCCAATTATGACTCCGCGGTAATAGTCACGGTGTACATGTCAATTATTCTGTGCCATTCGGTATTCATGGGGAAGATGCCATGGGTGGGTAAATCTGTTAGTGTTTGAAATCAAGGTGCAGGTAGATCAATGCAACAACGGTAAGCATTATAATATCTTGTATTCCTTCAAGTGTTTTACAAATGCATTTGTAGAGTCTTAAACCTGTGAACTCACCAACATTACGTTGACCTTTCAAACTCATGTATATCTCAGGTATCTAAGTTCACTCTTGGTGTGCAAATGGAAAGTCTGTCAAACACTAGGGCGTGCATTAGGGATGGAGTCATGGTCACCCCTTTTTTATTTAAATAAATCATGATCAATCGTATTTCCTATCGTAATGTTTCTCGTTTCAGTATTGTAAGACAATGCTATCTTTTATATAATCCGCTACAACTTTGATAACATACTTAATTTTTAAATGTAAACGAAACTAATAGAGGTCGTTCCTAGTATTCACGACTATGATCCCATGACGTCACGCGCCCACGTAATCGGAAACATTCGGGTGTGACAATCTGCTAGACTTAAGGGCTACAAAATATCATGAAGAAAAGGCAAGCAAAGAAAAATTATTGCCATACATTCAAACTAAACTGCCACACAGGGAACTCTTCAAGACAATACATCGTCAATTTTTAGCTCAGACTACCACAAAAAAAAGAAAGTGAAAATAGACTATGTAACCAAAGAGCCTTATTAGAGAACTTATAAAATTTCTTCGCTGTTTTAGAAATTTCATTTGATCAATGTAATGATTGCTTTATTTTAGCAATTTTTTTAAATACTTAGGGATAGATTGTTAGGACAATCCCATGTAATAGACAGAAAGTATTAAAAGAAAGATAACGAAGATCAAATGAAAAAATAGATGACCGAATTTGTCAACATAGAGTTCTATGATATCTTATCAAATAGCTTTGTCGCGCTTCTTATGGGAAGCTGTTAATGGTCTTCACAAAGGGATCTCGATGGAGTTCGAGATTAATAGAAGACAAACGTGTTGGGTTTTACAGTGGATATCCAGGTTGCCCGTTAAAATTTTTCAAAATAAAATAATTAACGGGTTAGTTATCTAAAACAGATACACAACGAAAAAACAATTTTACAATGCGAATAAAATAAAACCGTAAATAGGATCTGATCACCATAGACGCGCAAACACAAAAAATTAAATAAACCTAAATCTAAATTAACCGAGCTAGATATACCTTGGCAGGATCCGAACAATCGTTCGAGACACCGGGATTCAACAAACTCGAGCTAGGTTGAATGGTAACACCCGACTCAAATTTTTGAGTCAAATCTTCAACCACTTGCGAAGATGACGGTGACTTCGACAACGACGAGGTGACAGCAGCTGAACCGATGGTGGTGGCGGCAATGAAACGACATCGCGCATCGCGACGTTAGAAACCGGATTCTACGCGGTCCGCGAAGCCGGGATAGATCCGAAGATCAAATCCGTGGCAGCGCGTAGAGGCGGTGGAGGCAAGACGGTGGCGGCGGTGACGTACAAAGGCACCGACCACGATGGCGGTTTCATGGAGGCGGCGACTAGAGTCGAAAACATCGGCTTCGGTTATGCAGGGAGAGCCAAAACCACCTCAAGACGGTGTCCGGAGGTGGCGCAAAGGCGGCAGCGGAGGCACAAGCTGTGATGGTGGTGGCGTTTTCTTCCGCGGTTATGCGCAAAGGCGGCAGCGGCGGTAGAGGCTGTGACGGCGGTGGCGTTTTTCTTCCGCGGCACCGGAGCGGGCAGCGATGGTGGTGGCTTCAAGACGGGCAGCAGCGACAGCAATCCTCAAGTCCATCGGAGTTGATACGGTGGAAACGGGTGGTGGAGTGGTGGTCGACGACGCAAAACCGAAAGAGAGGAAGGAGGGGGTGGCGTCGATGGCTAGAGAGAGAGAACAGGGAGATTAGGGTTTCTTCCTTTTTTCCCTCTAAATGATCCCTAATCCCCTTTTAATATTCCTTCGGCTTTTAGCTAGTAAAAGCCAACTCGAGCCCAGCGCACGCAACCCAATCATTTATAATTAAATAAAAAGTATGGTGACAAATAAATAATATATTTTCTCATCATAAACCGTTTTACAATTAATTATTGTTTCGTTACGATAAATAAATAATATTTAATTATTTATTTTTCTCTTTCATTTACTAAATATAATAATAATTAGTTTTTAGTCTGTTAACCCTGGTGTAACTCTTACGGGTCTACACCGGGTCGGTTACGTTAATGTCGGGTCAGGACACGTAAAATCCAACAGTCTCCCACTTAGACTGATCATGACAACTTAACGTTTTTAGTTAGAGGCACTCTATCTATGCATGGCTACACCAATCAATGTCGACACTTTGATTCGTCAGCCAAAGTATATCTGATTGAACAGCAAGCAGACTGATGAGTTATCATTGTCATATGTTCCTTTCCGTATAAGACATAGATAAATAATGAGACATGGACTCTCATGTTTAAATAACCAATTATAGTCTCGCTACAGATTCGAAGTGATCCAATCAAACACACAGTAAATTAGAGTGAGGCCTCACACTTACCACTTGGAATAAACGAGGGCGCCATAATGTCTAGCTCTTGCTAAAGCAAGAGTACATGATCCCGTGTTGAGGCATACAACTCTCATTAAACTGTAGATCCATTCCCAAAAGCAGCCGTTATGATTGGCATTTACGTGACAATGTTAGGCTACAATCAAAGAACAGTCTGCAGTAAACGAGAGTTCTAGTATACGTCTTAGGTCAAAGGAAACATTAGAGTATACCATTTAATCAAGAAAGCAAGACTTCCATGATTGCATTGCTTGATGCGAGTTACGTCCAACGTCATTCTATAATGAGGTTTGTGACTTTGAACGTTAAACCATTTTAAGATTCAAAATCAGAATAGTATTTATTTAGAGTCATTCCCATGGCTCCAATCTACAACAACTTCATTATATTCATACTTATATCTTCTTCTCAAATCACATTCTTCCAACACTTCTTCGATAATCTTTTCCACTTTCTTCTTGAAACATTCAACATCTTTAGTCAAAATTTTGTTCTTTTCTCGAACCAAAACATTTTCTTCTCGAAGAGTTTGAAAGTTCTTCTTGAAAACTAATCACTTTTTCAGCAGCTTC
Source organism: Deinandra increscens subsp. villosa (assembly GCA_039602395.1). Taxonomy (NCBI): domain Eukaryota; kingdom Viridiplantae; phylum Streptophyta; class Magnoliopsida; order Asterales; family Asteraceae; genus Deinandra; species Deinandra increscens. Next base: position 64,469,068 of record JBCNJP010000017.1, read on the forward strand.
AACAACAATTTCATTAACCTTTTCATATTTCTGTTGAACAGGATAAGCCTTTTTGAAAACTAATGATTGCTTTATTTCAGTAATTTTTTTAAATACTTAGGGAGAGATTGTTAGGACAATCCCATGTAATAGACAGAAAGTATTAAAAGAAAGATAACGAAGATCAAATGAAAAAATAGATGTCCGAATTTGTCAACATAGAGTTCTATGATATCGTATCACATAGCTTTGTCGTGCTTCTTATGGGAAGCTGTTAATGGTCTTCACAAAGGGATCTCGATGGAGTTCGAGATTAATAGAAGATATATGTGTTGGGTTTTACAGTGGATATCCAGGTTGCCCGTTAAAAATTTTAAAATAAAATAATTAACGGGTTAATTATCTAAAACAGATACACACCGGAAAAACAATTTTACAATGCGAATAAAATAAAACCGTAAATAGGATCTGATCACCATAGACGCGCAAACACAAAAAATTAAATAAACCTAAATCTAAATTAACCGAGCTAGATGTACCTTGGCAGGATCCGAACAATCGTTCGAGACACCGGGATTCAACAAACTCGAGCTAGGTTGAATGGTAACACGTGACTCAAATTTTTGAGTCAAATCTTCAACCACTTGCGCAGATGACGGTGACTTCGACAACGACGAGGTAACAGCAGCTGAACCGATGGTGGTGGCGGCAACGAAACGACATCGCACATCGCGACGTTAGAAACCGGATTCTACGCGGTCCGCGAAGCCGGGATAGATCCGAAGATCAAATCCGTGGCAGCGCGTGGAGGCGGTGGAGGCAAGACGGTGGCGGCGGTGACGTACAAAGGCACCGACCACGATGGCAGTTTCATGGAGTCGGCGACCAGAGTCGAAAACATCGGCTTCGGTTATGCAGGGAGAGCCAAAACCACCTCAAGACGGCGTCCGGAGGTGGCAAAAAGGCGGCAGCGACGGCAGAGGCTGTGGCGGCGGTGGCGTTTTCCTCCGCAGCACCGGAGCGGGCAGCGATGGTGGTGGCTTCAAGATGGGAAGCAGCGACAGCAATCCTCAAGTCCATCGGAGTTGATACGGTGGAAACGTGTGGTGGAGTGGTGGTCGACGACTGTAAAACCATATACGGATCGTTTCCAGATCATAGAATGACAGAGACGGAGAAATCTAATCATTTATTGTGTCGAATGATTACACCGAAGGAGTTTACATCGTTGAAGCTCGGGAGAGGTTGGACAGACCTCTCCTCTCAACACAAATACAAATGACCAGAAATTTAAACATTCCAAACTAGACTTCACCTATTTATAGGCAACCTGCCCAGCGGACCAACTAACCAACGTACCAGATGGTCCGGCGGACCATCTGGTCCGCTGCTGGTCCGCTGGTGGCAGTCTAGCCTAGTTTACAATCTAGACAAATATTCGCACAGTAACGACCACACCAGGAACATGCTCTTACAACGACGCAAAACCGAAAGAGAGGAAGGAGGGGGTGGCGTCGATGGCTAGAGAGAGAGAAGAGGGAGATTAGGGTTTCTTCCTTTTTTTCCCTCTAAATGATCCCTAATCCCCTTTTAATATTCCTTCGGCTTTTAGCTAGTAAAAGCCAACTCGAGCCCAGCGCACGCAACCCAATAAATTATAATTAAATAAAAAGTATGGTGACAAATAAATAATATCTTTTCGCATCATAAACCGTTTTACAATTAATTATTGTTTCGTTACGTTAAATAAATAATATTTAATTATTTATTTTTCTCTTTCATTTACTAAATATAATAATAATTAGTTTTTTAGTTTGTTGACCCTGGTGTAACACTTACGGGTCCACACCGGGTTGGTTACGTTAATGTCCGGTCAGGACACGTAAAATCCAACAGTCTCCCACTTAGACTGATCATGACAACTTAACGTTTTTAGTTAGAGGCATTCTATCTATTCATGGCTACACCAATCAATGTCGACACTTTGAGTCGTCAGCCAAAGTATATCTGATTGAACAACAAGCAGACTGATGAGTTATCATTGTCATATGTTCATTTCCGTATAAGACATAGATAAATAATGAGACATGGACTCTCATGTTTAAATCACCAATTATAGTCTTGCTACAGATTCGAAGTGATCCAATCAAACACACAGTAAATTAGAGTGAGGCCTCACACTTACCACTTGGAATAAACGAGGGCGCCATAATGTCTAGCTCTTGCTAAAGCAAGAGTACATGATCCCGTGTTGAGGCATACAACTCTCATTAAACTTTAGATCCATTCCCAAAAGCAGCCGTTATGATTGGCATTTACGTGACAATGTTAGGCTACAATCAAAGAACAGTCTGTAGTAAACGAGAGTTCTAGTGTACGTCTTAGGTCAAAGGAAACATTAGAGTATACCATTTAATCAAGCAAGCAAGACTTCCATGATTGCATTGCTTGATGCGAGTTACGTCCAACATCATTCTATAATGAGGTTTGTGACTTTGAACGTTAAACCATTTTAAGATTCAAAATCAGAATAGTATTTATTTAGAGTCGTTCCCATGGCTCCAATCGACTATGGACATTTAGAACAATTAACAATTATTTCACAGATAATTAAACGTATTAACATCAAACATAATTATGTCATTCAATATTGCATTCATAAATGGAATATGAAAGGAAAGGATAACTGTTATATGTTCGTACACTCAAATACTAAACCATGACATGTCTTTAGCTAAATAAAGCCTTATAGCTTCTCTATGACGATCATGAGTCTAGTGAGTCATGGGCTTTGTAAAATGATGAGCTAAGTTTTGATATGTGTCTACTTTGCAAATCTTTATTTCATTTCTTTCGACTACTTCTCTGATGTAGGGGACCTTGGCTCTTTGGCTTCAGCTATAGCGCCTATGTTATTGAACAACATCTCGATTGGTTGTCTGACACTTGGGACCACATCGAGACCGCTGATGAATTTCTTCATCCACACGACTTCTTTAGCAGCTTTTGAGGTGGCTATGTATTTGGATTCAGTAGTGGAATAAGCCACTACTGGCTGTTTGAAGCTTTTCCATGAAACAATCTCACTTGTGTTTCTTAAGTATTTCTGGGTGTTCTTCACAACCGTCTAGTGAGATAATCCTGTAGTCTGTTAGCATCGACTAGTCAAGCTTAGTGCAAACGAAACGTCAGGTGGTGTGTAGAGCATGGCATACATAATTGATCCTATAGCAGAAGCAAATGGGATCGAAGCCATTTGGTTGATGTCTTTCTCCGTTTTAGGAGATTGAGATTTGTCCAAGATAGCACCCTTTTTGTCATAGGGACAACTCCTTTCTTGGAGTTTCTCATGTTGAACCTTGTTATAATTTTTTCAATTTATGTACTTTGACTAAGACCTAGAAGTCACTTAGATCGATCTCTATGAATTTTGATTACCAGAATAAAAGCGGCTTCTCCAAGATCTTTCATAGCGAAACAAGATGAAAGCCATTTCTTAACATCGTTAAGCATGGGTATCTTGTTTCCTATGATCAGAATATCATCCACATATAGTATGAGGAACGATATAGCGCTCCCACTTGCCTTTCTGTAAACACAAGGCTCGTCTTCATTTTGAGCAAAGCCAAATTCCTTGACTTTCTGGTCGAAACAAAGATTCCACCTTTGAGATGCTTGTTTAAGTCCATAGATGGACTTATTCAGTTTGCAAATCCTATTTGGATATTTTGGATCGATAAAACCATCTGGCTGAACCATGTAGACATCTTCAGTGAGTTATCCGTTCAGAAAGGCGGTTTTGACACCCATTTTCCATATCTCATAGTCATGGCATGCGGCTATGGCGAGTAATATCCTGATCGATTTGATCATGGCAACGGGTGAGAAGGTTTCTTCATAGTCAACCCTTTGGGTTTGAGTGAAGCCCTTCACTACAAGTCGTGCCTTGTAGGTTTGGACGTTTCCATGCATGTGAGTGTTTTCTTTTAAAGATCCACTTGATCCCTACTGCCCAAGTACCGGGGGTAGCTCAATCAACTCCCAGACTTGATTATCACGTATAGATTGCATCTCAGCTTTCATGGCTTCAAGCCTTTTGTCAGATTCCAGATTTGATATAACAGCTTTGTAATTAGTAGGTTCGTCGTTGGAATCTGCTACTAATAGGACATTGGAAGCTTCTAGATGACCGAGGTATCTATTAGGTTTCCTACGTGTCCATTCGCTTCTACGAACGCTTGTGTTTGGGTCTGATGGCGTGACAACAATTTTTCGGTCAGACGCAACGACCGTTTTAGGATTTTATGTTTCTCGAACTTCTTCAAGATCCACTGGATCACTATTGGTTCCTTTATTGAGAAATTCTTTCTTGAGGAACTTACCCTTCCCTTTGATGAAAACATGGTTTTCCTCGGGATGGTATAAGGAATAACCGGTATTACTATAGTATCCGATGAAAATTACCTTTTCACCTCGAGGATCAAGCTTGTTGTCAGATTCACTAGTACATAAGCTTCACATCCCCATACCCTGAGGTATGATAACTTTGGAAGAGATCTATAACATATCTCGTATGGGGTCTTGTCCAATTTCTTGGTCGGTGCCAGATTAATTAGGCGAGCAACAGTTAAGAGAGCATAAACCCAAAAGGAGTGGGACAAGTTGGTCCTACACATCATCAATCGAACCATGTTCAACAAGGTTTGATTTATCCTCTCACTCATGCTATTTAACTGGGGTGTGCCAGGAGGAGTAGGTTGTGAAATAATTCTATAATCCTTAAGATGATTGAGGAATTCAGTGCTAAGATATTCACCTCCTCTATCCGATCGAAGTATTTTGATAGTTCGATTCAGTTGATTCTCTAATTCTTTCTGAAACTCCTTAAACTTGTCAAAAGTTGCATGTTTGTGTTTCATTAGATAAACGTAAGCATATTTGTTGTAGTCATCTATGAAAGACATGAAGTAGCGTTCACGATTCCTTATTTCGGTTCGAAAGGGTCCACACACATCAATGTGTATCAATCCAAACAAACCTTCAGCCCGTTCACCAACATGGGTAAAGGGTGACTTGGTAAGTTTACTAGATAAACAAGATTCACAATTATCGAAGCAATCTGCGTTAGTGGATTCGAGAATCTTAGCAGATTGTAGCTTATTGATGCGATCCTTGCTTATGTGAGCAAGTCGATGATGACATAGAGATGAATCGTTGTTTTCAACTTTGTTTCGTTTAGAAACGTGAGAGAGTTGGTCATTCATTTGAACATTTATCTCATATAGACCATGTCGAGGTGTAGCCTCAAAATAAAAGATATCGTTAAAGTAGATTAAAATGGTATTGCCATCAAACTTGTACATAAAACCTTGTTCAAATAAGGAAGAAATAGAAATATTGTTTCTGAACAAGCCAGGTGCATATAAACAGTTAACTAAAGTAACTACAAGGCCAGAAAGATATGTAAGAGAATATGTGCCGGTAGCCAAGACCGGGACTCTTTTTCCATCACTAACGATGAGCTCCATGTCGCCTTGTTCTATCATCTTCCACTTCTCAGGCTCCTGCAAAACATTAACAGTGTGATAACCACATCCGGTATCAAATATCCATGTATTGGAGGAAACAGTGAAAAGTTCAATAACGTGTATTGAGATACCTGATGAGGAACCCTTGTCGGAGGTTCTAGTCATCCTGATCATAGCAAGATTAATGGGGCAGTTACGCTTCTATTGGCCCATCTTGTTACATTCGAAGCACTAACATTCCTGTGGAGGTGGCCCCAGTGGTTTCTTGCCCTTGCTTTCTTTACCCTTATTCTTGGACTTGGTGATCCCTGTATCAGCAACTCTGAGCACACCCGGTGTGGTCCTGATGTTCACATTGGGAGACAGTGTTATGACCACTTCAATAGTCTTCTCCGAACAATTAATCACATGAATGCGATAACGCTCAGGCAGAGACCTAAGAACTACATTCAAGGCCAGTCCTTCTGGAATGGTGTAGCCAAGGTCGTCGTGATACACTTTCATCATCATGACATGATCATAAGGTGAGGAATCGGGTAACATAGTGCAGTTCACAAACTATTGAAGTGCACCGCTTCGCTCACTCCTCTGACTTAACTCAAAGAGATCTTTGAGTTTCCTCATGATACTCATAAGCACTCATGTCGATAAAGTATTACCTATAATCCTGTGTCATTCTAGATAACATAAGCTCAGTGACGTCCTTAGAATCGTTAGTATGGTTTTGGATCTCCATCCTCGAGCGATCGTTTAGCAAGTAAGACGGTATGCTTGGGATGGGTCGGTCAAGGACATGGAGTTTCCCGAAAAGCCTTAAAATGTTTTTGAGGAGGGTTTTCCATGATAGGAAGTTGGTCTCAGTGAACGGGTCGAGGTTTACCATAGAACTTAATGGAATTGTGTTTTCATTAACCTTCTGAAATAAGCAAAGTAATTTACTGTTAGTATTTTCAATGTAAAATATTTTCTTATTATAAATTGGTTAGATTTAATTTATAAGAAAATTGAGAATTTGATTAGACAGATTTACATGAGACCGCCAAATGAGCCTTAGGAGCAAATTTGTGTAACCAAACTGACAACGGGTGTCAATTGCGAAATCACAGTCACAACTCTCAATGTGAGGCCGCTTAATACAATCGTTTTTATTGTTGCGATACGTTTAGCCTCATCCATGCCCACTTTATCTGTACACACTCATAGTGCGGTGTTGTATACTCCAAGTTTGACTTGATTTTGGATGGCATAAACTTTCAATTTATTATTATCAGATAGGGATATTAAAATTAATTTTAATATTGGCGATCGTTAGACACAAGCGATAAATCCTATCATCACTCAGGACTTGTATTTTAAATAACCTATTAAAATATCTAAGCTTCGCGAATGATATAAAATTATGTGTTAACGGCATTAAGGTCTTGGTCTTCCTAGGGCCATATTAGCAAGACCAAAGGGTCATACAAAGTTTGAAATTGCGTGAGCGTTGGATCGTTTGCTAATCTAGTGATTATGAGATGTAACGAGATATAAATACAAATGAAATTTTTATTATTAAGCTTGAGAGAAAACCCACATAGAAACACACACAAAAGGTGTAGAATGTGAAAAGAAGTTTCAATTCCTATACAAGACATGCTATTTATAGATGAGCAAAACAAACTTGAACCCGATCATCCGAACCTCAGGTTCGGACCATGTTCGTGTGAGTCCGAACTATGAGTTCGCCTACAGTTCGGATCATAGCAATCTTGCAACATTGTCTTGTATTTGATACTTCACATGACGATCAGGAACTATGTATCAACAAACTCCCCCTCAGCATGTGTAGTATCAGCTTCCACTTAAAACTTGTATCTTGTATCTTCAATCAAACTCTTCCTCTTATTTGATGATTAGTCTGATCTCGAATACTTGATATTACAGCATGTGTAAACTCTTTATCAACAGCTTCTGAAGACTTGAAGTTGTGATGTTCTTCTTCACACTTAGAAACCTGCCAACATAAGTAATCTTGGCACAAAACGTCTCTTCGAGACTCCAAGATATTTTGATTTTGAAATTTGATTTTGTATTCCGTGTTGATCAATCGAAAAGAAATAAGAAAAAAAAACTTTTAATTTTTAGAAACTTTATATCAAAACCCACCTAATATCTTTTTGGTGTTTTTCTGATTTAGAAAAATAAATGCAATACAGAATTAGACACTATTTTTGTCTTTTGCGAGAAAGATCACGACTTGGGATCATATTGGTCATCACATGCTGAACTACACTTCAATTTCGATTTTTATAGCACATAAGCCACGTTGATTGCAGATATAATTTGTCCAACATTAAACTCAGGAAAAATCATACTCATAATATTTGGATATGCTAAGGTATTAATTAGATTTGCATTGACCAGTGTACCCACACTATTAGACATACTCAGATATGTTTTGCTTATCACATTTTATGATTTCACTTGTGATTTAACACATATTAATTGTATTCATGATATAGTTAACTGTGTTCCATGCAAAAATAAATAATAACGTTAAATCGTCTACCTTAAGGCCGATCTTTCGATACACAGATAAGGCCTCAGATTTAACAAAAAAAGAAAATAAAACAAGTTGAAATTGTATAACTTAACAACAATTAGATCGGTACTCCCGTACACGCATAGAAAGTCCGATGAGTTATACGAAACACCAAGGAAAATAAAGCAGAACCTTAAATGAAGAACTATCAGGTCGGTCTTGTGGACACGCAGAGATAGTCCGATCATTTAAGAAAATAAAGAAAATCAAACAAGTTTAAATCTTTGCATAATAAACACATGTATACACAGTGACTTCTCATTTTCTTTTTCTTTTTCCATATATCTTTTTCTTGATATACCTCGAGATATGCATCAAGATGTTGTCCACTAGGTCAAGCATCAGACTTAGTGTATATCACATTCGTAGTTACTTTCCATGATTCAGACGACGTAAGCCAATGTACCATCATTTCCCAATCATGTCGGATACAATTTCTCATTTTTCAATGTTTTTGACTTTTTGTATTTTTCAATGTTTTTGTCTTTTCAAATTTCTCCCCCTAAAAATGACAAACTATATTTTTAGATTTTCAATTTTAACTTTTGAAAAACAACACACTATCTTAGTTTGTTTTAAAAAACAAACCTTCCAAAAAAAAGTTGATGAACCAGGTATTTAAATTTTGGAGTTTGTCCATTGATACTTTTTTCTTCTTCCTTAGACTTTGACCTTTTTCTTTTCTTTTGCCAAGACCGGTGCGAACAAGGTTCGCATAATTTTATGTATTTCGCCATTTGGATCAATAGAAGCAGATGGAATACTTGATACATCAACCAGTGACATAACATTATGTAAATCAACCTTAGCACTTTCTTCATTCTTCTCCGGTTTGTAAATATAATTTAGAAATGTTGGTGTAAAATTGTAATTCTTCACTTGTCTTTTCAAATCAAGAATTTCAATTTTCATTTTTGAAACCTTAACTTTCGGCATCCAACAGATCTTTCTTTTCTTAAGAAACAATGAATTGTTCCAACAAAGTCTTATTATAGATTCATAATATGTCTTCTTCTCAAATCACATTCTTCCAACACTTCTTCGATAATCTTATCCACTTTCTTCTTGAAATATTCAACATCTTTAGTCAAAATTTTGTTCTT
>JBCNJP010000017.1:64478761-64567553 GCA_039602395.1 Deinandra increscens subsp. villosa
GAACTTGTTTTAATATGTTTCCCTTTAGCGAACTTGTCCCAGTCTTAACGGACTTGAGACAGTTCTTAGCGAACTTGTTTAAATACTTAGATATTTCTAAGTTCGCTAAACCTAACACTATATAAGGGAGACTTAACCACTTTTCTCGTTCACCTTTTTCAAATCACGCATCCGTTCCTCTCCTCTCGAACCGGCAACGCTACTCTTCACTGTTCGATCGAAAAATTTCTTCATCCACTCCCAAATATGTGAAACCTCTTGCATCTAGGGTTGATTTGCACACTCTCGTTGCAATCACATGTTCGGTTTTGTATATTTAGGTTAATTGAAGATCTAGGTGTTAATGATGAGCCGTAGGTCCAATTGTCAATCTATTAGGATTCTAATGACTTAAGTTGATGCTATTACAGATTTCTTACATCTTTGCTTGATCCTAATTCACTTGTGCTCAAGTTAAAGCTATGCGAATCTAATCTCTCAATTATCCATTTGAATCCGAGAATTTTGTGTACAGGGGATTGTGTGAATATGGATGAATTTGAAATTTCTTTGAGTATTTGATAACAGTTTGTTAAACTTGTGTTGTTTGGTGATTTAAATATTGCAAGTTGCTTACATTTCTTGGTACAACCTTTGTTCTTATTTGGATACTTGGAAATTTCTTGTCTTATTGTCAAATTTTGGAACTCGGTTGTTAAATGGAGGTCCACTGTGGTTGCTGCTATCATGCTTGTGAATCACAAATTGTTTCTTGTAGATGTGCCCTTTGACCTAAGTTGGCAACTTTGTTAGTTCCTAAATCCTTGACCTTCAAATTGGATTGACAAAGAGAATAATATCTTGCATGGATTACTCTCTTTGTCTCCATAACAACCTTTGTTCTCTTATGGGTTATTGAAAAATTGATGAATTATGAACTTGAAGCAATTATGAACTATTGTTTAGTCAAGGGTTTAATCAAATTGATGCTTTAATTTCAAGTTTACCTTAATTATGTCCTTAACTCAAGTTGTTTAATTAATTTCCTGTATTTTCTGTGTTTGTCTATTTTCTGAGTTTAACTTGGCTTGTGTGATCCCGTAACATAAATTGTTATTTAGTGATATGATCAAGACCATTGCATCTCTTATTGTGATCTTAACTCAAATTAGATCCTCAAAGAGGTATTTGTTCTAATCTTTTGGCAAATTGAGTCAAACTCAAACTTGGCTAGACAGGGGCAAATCCTTATTTTATTTTGGTTATTTGAAGCCTACTTGATGTCTAATATAAATTGCTTGATCCCAGCAGATTATTCTTACTGAGTCAATTGAGAACTCACTGCATCTTAGATTAGATCTTAGTCACCCATAGATCTTCACAAAGGTATGTGTTTCTCAAATACAAGCATTAATGTTGTTAATCAGGTAGTGCATCACCTTGTTTCATTCTTGTGTGCATATAAGTCTTCCTTTGTGTAAGTAGACATCCAATTGAGCCTAACACTGATGATTTTGACGGGCTATGATCCACATGGGTCTGAAAACAGTCTATGACTCAGGTGAAAGGATCTTGGACTCATTTAACACAAAGTTAGATTTATTTTGTCAATCTTGACCTATCTAAGTTAATTTGACCATCTTGGTGATTTATTGAGAGCATATCTACAAAGGATGTGATCTGTGACAGCTCTAAGGTTCATATGAACTATCTTAGGTATTTAAGCTCTGATTGAACACTTATTTGGTCATTTTGACTTTAATAAGTCAAAATTGGCATTGAATTGTTTTTATGAGACCTATGTGACTATCTTTGCTTGAATGTGAATTTGGTGACTTAGTTATGTTTTGTTTAATCCATATGTGCTTATACTTGTTTGTTAGGATTGAATTTGACATGTAAAGACATCATCTCATCTGTTAAAGCATAAATTGTCATTTTTGTCCTTTAAATGATCAAATTGGAACACATGACCCATTAGGACCTCTCGCATGTTAATAGGTGTTAATTTGACTTTGTTGCTTCTAGACAATCCTTGATGATGTTAATATGAGATTTATACACTTTGTAGTCAACTCTAAGTGTTGTGAATCTACATGTGAGATCCTGCCGGTCTTAGCGAACTTGTTTCAGTCCTTAGCATACTCCATGCCTGCTTAGCGGACTTGTTTTGTTCCTATCGAACTTTTTTCCCTGCTTAGCGAACTTGTTTTAGTTCCTAGCGTACTTGTTCTCTCTTTAGCGAACTTAATGAGTTATAGCGGACTTTTCTTCTGCTTAGTGGATTTCGAGTCAGTTCATCATATCTATAAATCAGTATTTGAATTCTGACATACTAGGATCGTTCTGATAGTTTGACAAGTTAGTGTTACACTCATTACATGCATAAAATTTGCATTTTAGATAGGATAGACCTGTCATATCCTAACTTCCTTGTCCTACACCTAAAAGTGTTGATTTCAACTTAGTTGTTCTTGTCCTAATCATAAGACATCAAATCAAGGAGTTCACAAGCTCGGGTGGAACCTAGTCACAATGTGACTTTCCTTGAACTAACTTGACAAACTGGGATCTCAAAACCTCACAGTATGCTATTCAAACTTAAAGTCAATTGGTTTTTGATCCCAGATTGCCAAAACCTCTTATAATTGATATCTCTGACTGTTGTTGAGACTCAGTAGTAGAATTTTTAATAATTCCTCTTTGACCCAACAACAAGCTAAAATTTGGTTGGTTCAATCTAAGTTTTGGGTCATTTACAGTTTTTATACAATACTTTCATTTAAGTCAAAATTTTTGGAGATTTAGATCTGGCTCCTTATTTTCCAGATTTTAAATGTTACAAACACAAATTATTTACTTCCTATGATACTTACCTTTGTTAATCATGATATTCCGGTTGCATGTGATCATTTTTGGAGTATATGCACTATGTGAGTTGGTTTATGTCATTGATTCTAATATGAAAAGCTCTGTCACTATCATGAGTCTAGTGTGACATGACATTCATCTAGTGTTAACTTGGATATAATCCTTTAATTCTATGTGTGCAGATGCCTCCAAGACAAGCTGTTGAAGCTTTAGAGTTTGGTCGATAGCACAATGGAAGGTGCGTGTTTAACAAGAACTGGGAAGGTGCTGATGAGCAGGCAATTGACTTACTACAACAATCAACATGGGAAACAGCTATGCAGATCAACCCTGTCATCTATAAGGGTATTATTGAAGCATTCTGGAGCAATGCTCAATCTGCAGAGCTTGACGATGGTTCAGATATTATAAGGTCCATGATCCAGAACATTGATGTTGAGATCACTGAGGAAAAGATCAGAACGGTCCTGAACTTACAAGATGCTGACAAGCCCAAGACTTTCACAAAGACGCAATGGCAGTCAACAATCACAAGAATGGGATATTATGGTGTCTTTCTCCCAGATATCAGCAACAAAATTCACAAGACCTTATTCCCGATCAACTGGAGGTTCATAATCAGCTTCTTCATTTCTGCCTTCGGACACAGAAAGGCAGCTCCCGATGATTTTGTTGAAGAAACTACATGTGCTCTACATGGGTTTGTCACAGGTGAGGGGTTCAATCTTTCACATCAACTCCTCAAATGGATGATTGCTAATCTGCATCCCACTGGAAGAGCAAAGAAGTTCCTGATGTACCCCCGGTTCATCCAGGCTATCTTGGATCATTATTACCCAACCTTGATCAAGCAAGGAGAAACCATCTCTACAAGTTCAATGAACACTGGCTCATACAGCAAGTACCATAAAAGTAAATATCAAGGGAATGCTGTACCTTTCTTTCCCGAGATGATTGCTCGGATTGCTCTCGCTGATGCCGAAGGAGATATCCAAATGGGTGAAGCAGCTATTGAAGCTCAAGTAGAACATAATGAGGCTGATCAAGTCGACACTGAGTTGGATTTAAATGCACCTGCTACTGCTGCTTCTGATGTTGTTGAAGACCCTGGGAATCTCCAGGGTACAAGTGCTAAAGCTTCTGAGCCTGCTGAACGCTCCTCAAGTCCTATGCTGGTGGATCTGTCTGAAGAAGGAGAAGGAGAAGACAATGATGATGATGAAGGATCTGACTCCTCAGATTCTGATGACAGTCCCACACAACCTGAGGGCATTCATCCTCGGAAAAGACAAAGGACTAGAGACTATTCCAGGGCCTCTACAGCTACGACACCACAATCATCCTCTGATAAAAGCTATAATCCATCACAGGATGAACAGGATGATGAGGAGGATTCAGTGTCTCTTGATGAGGACGATCTTAAATATAACCTTGAAAATGAGACTGATAGTCCTCCCGAGTATCCTCCTAAAACTACTTTACAAACCCTGACAAAAACTGGTGGGAGTAGTTACAAAACCACTGAGTTCTTCATCAGAGCTGAAAAGGTGATGGAACTTCAGGCTGAAATTGTCAACCTTCAGAGTCAGAATGACCATCTAAACTGTTCAATGCAAGTGGCAAATCAAAATATTAATGATCAGTCACAAGTCATTGCTGAACAAGCTGCTGAAATTCAAAGACTCAAGGATTCGTTAGCCAAATCAAGTGAAGGCAAACAATTAAGTGACAAATCAGATGATGATACCGGTGATAAAGAGAATGAAATGCCAGAAAACCAACCTGAATCTGATCAAAGAAGTGAAAGAATGAATTCTCAAGACCCCATATCTTCTACTACCATTCCTGCTGGTAAAGACTCTACTGGTGTTCAAGACACCTCAAGCCCATTGCATGACAGCGATTTTGAAATCGATGATAACACTGTCATAGAAGGAGATGATCTTAATTTCTCTGATGACGAAGATTCTTTTGTCAACAGCCTCCTTCATGATTAACCAGTTGATGACACTCTGGACTCGATCAAAAGGCTTGCACCTGTGCTTGAAAACCTAAAACTTCCAAGTTTTGCACAGGCATCCAAGGTTCTTGCTATTGAGGGTTCAAAAAGTGCTGAGTCTGAAGCTGAACATGACATATCTCTTCAACTTTCAATCATTCCCACCGTTCATGCTGATACCTCTACCTCCTCTGCCATGGTTCCCGTGACCGAAGGTGTCCGTCATATTTACATCGACCCAGCCTTCTTGGACTTTGGGATGTCATATTTCAGGGAATACTATGCCGAGAATCTATACTCAAGAAGAAACTCATGCAGTATTCTCATTGAAACACTTGAGGATGGTAACGAAGCAACTTATGAAGAACATCCGTACTTTATAGACTTTGGAGACGAAAGCGACATGAATGAGCTAGGTCAAAGAATGAACGTGCTCATGAACAAAGCCAATCCTCTGAACTACATCGACTTGGATATAATCGATAGTGAGGATGATGAACAAGAGAAACCTCTTTGTCCTACTCCAATCCAAATAAAGATGGAAGTAGACGATGAGTATGTGAGTGTGCCTCTTTCGACCGTCATGTCCTCAGCAGAAACACTTGCCTTGGACATTAACCCATATGTTCCAGGTCTTATTCCAACTGATGCTGAAATCATCAATCTTGAGACAAGTGCTGATCAAGAAACTGAAAGTCAAACTAATCCTGGTATTTCTGCTGAGGAAGATCTCCGAAATCAGATCTTTGAAGCCTCTTTCATACACTTCTCCTCTGACTCTGATAAGGAGGAAGTTGATCCCAAGGAATCGGCTGCTCCAGAACCTGCTGTCACAGAGCAACCTGGTCCTTCTGATACGGATAAGGGAAAAAGAATATTGACTCCTGAAGAGATTACAGAGGAGCATCTGAAAAGGGAAGCTGAGAAAGAGAGGTCTCGTCGAGCGCTTATTGAAGAAATACACAGTGAACAAAACCGACTGCTTGAGGAGAAGGCTGAAGCACTTAAAAGATATGAATCAGGACATCCTCCTGCTGTTGTTTATGGAAAGGGCTCGGGTACTTTACCGGATCGTTCTGCGTCAACAAGAACAGAAGAACCAAGGATCCACATAGTCACAAATTTAGAGGGCACCAATGTAAATGAGGAAGTCACCTCTGAAATAGCTCACATGGTTAGATCTCTAATGAGAGACAACTTCTCCTTAGAATATCTAATGAGTCTTACAGACATTGAGTTGACCAAGCTGTATACTGATGAAGAAAGGTTGAATTCACACCTTCCGCGAAATCAAAATGTTGAAGCTGAAACTGATCCCTTGGTAGATATCTTTGCTGACACCACCAAAACCGTTGAATTCCTTCCTAGCCGAGATTATCTTTCAGATCTTATTCTTGACATAGGCAACACATATCTTCCTCCACCTGAGAACTCGTCTGATGAAGCTCCTGATTCTGAAGAATATATCAAAACGACTACCAACAGGATGAATTTTTGACGCACTCCGCAACTATTGTAGATTCAAGAATATTGATAAGAAGGCTTACAATAGAAAGAAACTTAAAGGTCTACGAGAGTTTGTGGAAGAGTATCGAAAAATAGAACGTCTGGCAAAGCTTGAACAGATCAGACTCAGAGAGCAAGAACGGGCTGATGCACTCAAGAAGAAAGACAATCCTCCCATCTATGATCAATGGGAAAAGATGGCACCAAACCTAAAGGCTATGCAACAATTTGCTGCCAAAAATCTAAAGAAGATGCCAAGCAACCCAAAGGTCAATCATGGGATGATAATCTTAGGATGGAAGTATGATGAGGCTTTTGATGCATTCCTAGTAAAAAGGCGGAACGGATATGTTCAAATATTCAGAGATTTCAAAGCTCCTCTCAGCCTGTTCTCTTGGGAGCTCAAACAACTCAAGTACCTGGATTTGGTAAATCACTCTAACCATCTAAAGGGTATACGAGCTGCTGTTTTAATCAAATCTGCTTACGAGGACAAGAAATTCAATCAAAATCCTGAAGAAGAGAGAAAAGCTCAGATAGCTGAAGAGAAAAGACGTCTCCGTGCCCCTCATCGAAGAATGTTCAAAGATATTGGGAAGGAGGTCAAGACAAAGACTATCCCAGGGAATCAGAAACTTGATCCAATAATCGGCTGGTACTACAATGGAAAGACACATGAATTAGTGATTGAAAGAGTCGGTGTCGAGTCAATCAAAATCTTTGCAGCGATAGAACTTAGACTGCTCTCTAGATCCTATTTGAAGCTGATGTACTATGAGAAGATGCGGACCATCCCTGTTCAACTGAGACCCTATGAATGTTATGAAGCCAACTACTTTTTAATGTTCTTAAATTGGTGGTGTACAAGGCTTGTAGGTATGGGTAAACTCACACTTGTCGCAGAACTCCTAAGAACAGCAAACTGTTGGTTGATAGAAGAGCATGGATCGAGTGTCATCCTAGATAAGGCAAGAAGATTGGTCGAGCTTGTCTGGCAAGATCTCTGGAGGCTGTACGATATGGGAATTAAAGTATTTTCTGACAAAGACAAAGAGGTAGCTAGAGAGAACTGGAGATTCCTGCTCAAGTTGCTCGGTCAAGTTGCTTAAGTTCAAAGGTTTGCATTACCAACAAGGGTGGAAATTGTTGGAACCTATTTTGTTGGCAACACAAACTATTCACCGTTGAGTATTGCTGGTGAAGACCTTTTTGATGTCCTATCTAGATTTGATACTTTATTTTGTAATTGACTTTGAATTTGTACTTAGAAATATTTTGATTATGAATCTAGCGTACTTGTTTTTCTTCTTAGCGGACGTATGATTAATTGAACTTAGCGGACTTGTTTAACACTTAGCGTATTTGTTCAGTTTGTCTTAGCGTACTTGATTTGTTCCTAGCGGACTTGTTTACTTAGCAGACTTGTTCCTAATCTTAGAGAACTTGTTTTGCTCTTAGCGAACTTGTTAGCGAACTGTCTATACTTAGCGGACTTGCTAGCGACCTTGTTAATGCTTAGTGGACTTGTTAGCAAACTTGTTAATGCTTAGCGGACTTGTTTAGCGAACTTGTTTATGCTTAGCGGACTTGTTAGCGAACTTGTTTATTCTTAGCGAACTAGTCTACTACTTAGCGAACTTGTCTGTGCTGATGGAATATTTTGCTGAATTATAGGTAATGATTGTGTGTGTCAAACATTCTTTTTGTCCTATGCTCTCTTGTAGTATATAAATAGTTGAGAAAAACCCTATTGAGGGACGACACTCCTGGATTATTCTTCAAGAGAACATTTGTGTGTGTGTTCTTGGTGTTACTGTGTGTTCTTGAGCTTTAGGAATCATCAATGGGTGAGCATTGATGCAGATTCATCTAGAATCGACCATCACCCATGATTTCCGCACTTGTGTGATGAATCATATGAGAACATGTTGCTCAAATCTAGTCCTGACAAATTGTAAGGCTCTAATTTGCATATCTTCCAAATCAAAATCTTCCCATTCATCACTATCAGAAAGTGCAGTGACAGGCTTCTGTGATGCAGGCACGTTGTGTTCTTCTTCAACTACAGCATTCCTGTGAGGTGGGGCATCCTCCTTGGCTATTTTAACAAATTCCCCAAACTTGTTCCCGAAAGGGACCTTATCAGTTAACTTCTTCTTTGGATTTATCATAGGAAAAACCTCAACCCCCATTGCCTTTGTATCATGTGTATCACCAGATTTTCTCAGAGTTGGGTATCTGGTTTCCAAAGCCAATTGAATGAATCTTGGAAGTGCAACGAACTTCTTATCTCTTTTTATCACTTTCTTGACAAGTGCCACCATAACATGAGTATGCACCAGATTGAGTTGATCTGTAGAACTCTTCTTTGCAATGACACACTTTTGCAACTAGTGTGCCAACATCCTCCAGTAGGGTGGAATAAGAGCTTTCATAGTTCGTGGAGACTCAATGTGATACCCAATTTCCTTCAAACATTGGGTTACAGTTTCTTTGTCCAGAGCAATAGTATCTGTGGCATCCTTTAATCTGAGAGCCTGTCTAAAGTTCTCCTTAGTCAGTATAACACATGCACTCTGAATCTCTGCAATGATCTGCTTCTCATCATCTGAAAGGAAAGTTGTCTTCCAGAATTCTTGTTGCATCCTTTTGCAAATATTTGGATTGGCAGTGAGTGCATAATGCAAGCAGCATTTCTTTAATCCCTAGATTATTGACTTGTATTTCTCTTTGTATTCAGTAGGTGGATCCAGCAAATATGCCACAATGTTGTGATCCTTGAAGAACTCCAAGTCCCTGCACCCACAACAATAGATAAAACCAAAACAAACAGCAATTCATTAGTCATGAGAGTTTTCTCGAAAAACGGGCAGCATAACGGCTTAAAAATAGAAGAAAACCATTTGAAACATGTCATCAGGTACCTTTTCGATCGAAAACTAGGTTTTCGATCGAAAAACATCCTTCCGATCGAAAAGTCCGACAGTTACCACATTCCCTGATCGAAAAGCCCATATTACCGAGACCACAGATCGAAAAGGTTAGGATTCGATCGAAAAGCCTAAGCCTTCGATCGAAAAGTGTTAGTTTTGATCGGAAAGTCTCGGGTTGCCGAGATTTCTTGATCGAAAAGCTCCGGGGGCTGATCAAAAAGCTTCTCAGCCTAATCGAAAAGCCACCAGTTCAATCAAAAAATGTCATCTTCCTCGCACAAAACCTGCAACTCAATCAAACACGCCATATACAGGTATTTTGATATTCGATTTCAATCACAATCACCTGCAAACACAATTTCTTACCCGTCCCAACCAAGAAACACAAAAATAAGGCACCTACCCAGCTTTCTCTTTTGGGGGTCTAGCGGATCGCTTTAATCGGGGGGCCATTCCGCATTTGAACTTCAAATCAACACCGGGGGAGTGTTCGGTGTTGAATTCCGACCGCCCTGGTGGCGTTTGATGGTGGCAATTGGCAACGGATGATGGTTAACGGCGGGTGGTAGTTGCGGCGGCGACGAGGGTAATGGGTGTGATCCGGTGGTGGTTTCCGATGAGGGAGGTGGTGGTGAGGTCGCGTGTGGGTGGCGATGACTATGGTGGCCGCAGTTGGTGATGATCTGCAGTGAAGGAGAAGGGGATTAGGGTTTGGAAAGAGGAGGAAGTAAGGAGACCAGTGAGGGGAAGGAGGAACCGATCGGTTCTTTACCTCCTTTCCTTTTTAAAAAACAAATTTACACATTGCCCCCTTTAGTTTTAAGAGGTTAACACTTTGACACAAAAATTCAATAAACACATATCTTTCCATAAAATCTCCACTTTGTCAAGTTTTAAAACCATTTCTTTTAGAAACTTCCCCTAAACTCAAACCCGAGAGATTTACGTCTGACAACTTAAAAATAACTAGAAATTTATTAACAATAAAGATAAAAAATAAAAATAGAACCATAATGAAAAAAAAAACAAAGTACATAAATAAAAAAAACAAAAAACAATATCTACCACTTGATAAACTGAGCTTTGAGTGAGAAGGTATATAAGGGATCATACCAGATAATTTGTGACTGAGGAACCCTTTTCAGCTTCAGTTACTTCGCGTGTTCAGGCGATTGCTGGTATTTTGGTCCAACTTTAAACTGGTGCCGCTTTTGCTTACTTAGGCAGTTTTATCACTTAATTTATCTTTTAGGTTTTATTAATTATGAACATCTATCCAGGTCACACACATAAGTCCTAGGTAGAATTTGTACATTCTATCAAGTACACCTAGTTTCCATACAATATTTTTCACGACACCTTTCCTTAAGCCCAACATCATGCTCGAGACTTGGTTGAGAAAAGAAAGAATAGATCACAGAGATTTTGGGGATAGTATACAACGTCAACTGAATTTTTGAAACATTTTTAATAATGCTCTCATCAGTGACAAAGGCTGAGGATTTTGGAAACTTGAGGGTCTCTTTTGGTTGTGCACATTGGCATCTTTTGGGTTTTTCAAAACTGTACAATGTGATCTTAGACGTACGTGGATCAGGGAGACTCTAGGTCTCTGCTACCGTAGAACAGAGGAGGCCTGACGCATGTACAACATTCCTAGGTCATTGCTTACACAAAGCAGAGGGAATGTGAGTTTTTGAGCATGACATCAAAACTCAGAACCGGGCGTGTGTCTCAGTATTCCTGGTACACAGTCAAATAGAGGTTGTACTAACCTAAGTGTGTGTTTCCTATCAAGCGTCATACGTTATCTTCAAGTGTTGTGACAAACCATACCTTTTGATTGTGTTAGTACCTGATTGTTCGTCATGTGAAGTATTAAAGAAAAATGTGTGAAGCATCGCAAGAACAAGACAAAAGTGACAAGACTAAGGCTGGCCAAACTCTGGGTGAACCTGAGGTTCGGACCAGGCGAACTCTGTCCGAACTCTAGGTTCGGACGATCGTGAATTTGTCTTGTGTCATTGCCTATAAATAGGTTGTCTTGTATAGAGAATATAACTCTTGGTCAAATCTTCTATGTGTATTTCTGTGTAATCTCTTAGTGGTCTAATACAAGTCATTTGTATTTACTCATCGTGTTCATCTCGTTTAACTTTGATTTCACAACGACTGAGTAGACGATCCTAGTTCGAAAGCAATTTTCAAGCATATCAGCCGTGAATCACAGCTTTTCACATCCACGTTACACATGTCAGTCAGCAAACACCTGGAAATTTAATCACTTCCCAACCTGGTCAACAAAACCAGAAAAAAATTTAAAAGCAATTTTCAAGTCGTATCAGAGCATTTGGTTCATTCTACTGATCGGAAATCACTGTTTTTTCGGAGTTTGGAGTCAAAACGTGTGGTTTTTTAAAATTCTTCAAGGTTTTGTGCTCATTTGATCATCTCGAGTGTATTTTTCTTGAAAAATCATCTTCTAAACCATTTCTATGGAGTTTATCTGAGTTCCTGTTCAAAAATTCGTCCAAAAACACTGAAAATCGCGAAAATGGAGTCGAGAGTGTTCGAGTTCATCTGAGGTTCGGCATAACTGAATTGTAACCGCTCCGAAATCCAGGATTGGATAGGGATCGGACAGTTTGCTTACGAAGTTGAGGTTCGGATAAGGTTCGGCCGACGTTCGTTGTTTTCGAAGTTAGGGTTCGTACATAGTTTGGCGAAGGTTCAGCGAAGGTTCGGCGAAGGTTCGGCGAAGGTTTGTTTATTTTCAAAAGCTCAAGTTCGGCAAGGGTTCGACATTTCCGTTTCAGTTCAGACAGGGTTCGGACGAAGTTCGGCGAAACAGTTTAGGTTCAGAACAGGTTCGGGTGAACAGGAACCAGAATTTACAAAATGTCCGATTTTCAAGTGTTTGCGGCTATTCAAAATACGGTTGAAGCAACGATGCAAACTATAATGAATTATGATAACGAAATTGGAACAAGTCAGAAAGTTCCTAAATTGATCAAATTGGAAGATTATCATAGTTGGGTTAAACGGTTTGAAGCATATGTGGACACAAATGACATTGATATGTGGTTGTCGTTTAATGATCAATATGTTTACCCTAAGGATGAAGGTGTGGAACCAGTACTTCAAAGAAAGTGTCATCTGAACAAAAGAAAGCATATCCAGCTGAAAAGAAAGCATATGGTACTTTGACAATGGCTTTACCTAAAGAGTTACTACATCAATTTTCGGGTAACTACACATCAAAGAGTTTATGGGATGCGTTGTAAAAGAGATGTGAAGGCAATGACCAATATAAGAAAAGTCGTCTAAAGGTTTTGAAGAAGGAATTTGATAGTTTCAAGCATTATCAAAACGAATCAATTCCAAATCTGATTGCAAGGTTCGCTCATTTAATTAGTGAAATGCGTTTGGTGAGTCTTACAAAAGAAGAAGCAAATATGAAAGAAAAGATTTTGAAGGCTTTGCTAGAGAAGTGAGAGAATTATGTGATGATGATCACTCATGATAAAGAGTATCCAGGATTATCATTTAATGATTTGATTCAAAGAATCCAAGCAAGGGATATGGAGTTAATGATGAACAAGTCACTTCCTACACAAGTTCAAAATCCTGTGGTGTATTATGGTGACAATGATTCAACCATGAATGCTGGAAAATCTAATATTCTTAGTTCCGCACCTCCTACAACATTTATTGCAGGTAAATCTGAAATTCCTAGTTATTCTGCTAGTTGTACTGATTATGTTCCTAGTTCTTCGACTCAGAATGCTTTGTCTGCTCTAACTACCGATGATTATAATGCTTTAATGTCTGCATTGAGATCTTCTTATTTCGGGGTTATCATTGGTTCTATGAGTAATGTTGAATTGACAAATGAAGATTATGATCAAATCGATTATGATCATTTGGAAGAAATTGATTTGAACTGGTAATATGCTATGTTGGTTTGAAGAACGAAGAAATTTTTCAATAGAACTGGCAAGAAGAAATTGAATCAGAATGGGAAAATCGGTTTGGACAAGTCAAATGTTAAATGTTATAAGTGTTCTGTATGTGGACATTTTGCACGAGAATGTCCAAGATCAACTGAAAACAAGTTGAAGTCTGGTCAACATGCTCATTTGGTTATTCGTTCACCAGATGAAGTTCACAAGGTTGAGAAGAAATCTGTTTCTTTTGACGAAAAACTGACAGACACGTTTTGGCATCCAGATGAATTTGCATGGAATGCAGATTCTGAAGCAACAATGAAACATGCACCATTTACTGTTGCAATGACTGCTCATCATAATGATGATGATAGTATTTTGACTGATTTTGATTCCAATTCGATAATATCAATGATCAAAGAAGTTAAAGTCGAAGAATCAATATGTCTTGAATGTATAAAGTTGGGAAAGAAGAATGCAACTCTTGTTAAATACTCTGAATTATTTTCTGGAGAAATTGTAGTCCTCAAGAAAAATTTGGAAGAATTCCAGAAGAAATATTATGAATTGGTCCATGTTCATGAGGATGCTTTGAAAGAAAAGAGTAAGTTGGCAGAAGAATGTGACAAAGCAAAAGCTGAAGCTTTAGATGCAGCACAAGATTTTGAAAATTTGTTTGAAAAGAGTTATCCGGATCAACAAAAGTATGAAAAAGCTAATGCTCTTGTGATTGAATCTGCTACTACAATTGAGAAATTACAAAACAAAATTTCTATTCTTTAAGATGAAAAATATTCTTTATCGGGATATAAATGAAGTTTTGACAAAAGATGTTGAGATTTACAAGAAGAAAAGAGAGTGTGTTCTTGTAGAATTGTTTGCTGAATGTGAGATCCGAAAGTTGCAAACGTATGAATATGATGAGCTCAATGCAAAGTTCATCAAGTCTGAAAAAGAAGTGTTTGATGCTTAGAAAATCTCTGAATTGAAGTTGGAAATTTTAGAGTTACAAAGGCAAGTGAAGAATTGCAATTTGTCACCAATATTTTTGAATTTCTTATACAAACAGGATCCGGGGTGAAGATAGTTCTAAGAAAGATGATATTCATATGGTTCCTCAACCGGTAGATTTATCTGAGGTTACGTCTGCTCCGCTTGATCCAAAAGACGAATTGTATGATTATTCGAAGTTTACCACTGCATCCAATTCGTCTTTTGGATCAAGCGGAGCAGACGTAACCTCAGATAAATCTACCGGTTGAGGAACCATATGAATATCATCTTTCTTAGAACTATCTTCACCAGCAAAATGTCTGGAAGAGGACACGGAAGGAGCAACATTAACATGACACCTGCACAACTGCAAGCTATGATTAACGAACACGTGCAAGCCGCATTGGCAGCCGTCCAAGCTGCATACGCCGCACAGGGTAATTATTATGCCGGTTAGGGCACAGAGCGATTATATTTGACCTGTTCAAACTTAAAACCCGAACTATTATTGCATCAGGAAACCACCATCACTGCACGTTTAAGTCCTTCATGGACTGCAAGCCAATGACGTTTTCCGGCGAAGAAGGAGCGGTAGGACTCCTCAGGTGGATCGAGAAGTCTGAAAAGGTCTTCTCTATATGCAACTGCCCTGCTGAGAGCAAAGTGAAGTATGCTACTGGTACCTTTGAGGGAGCTGCTCTCTCCTGGTGGAACGCCGAAATCCAGATGATTGGGGTAAATGCGGCTAATAACATGGAATGGGAAGCGTTTAAGGAACTGATTATGGAGGAGTACTGTCCCCGTAACCAAGTGAAGAAGTTGGAGGGTGAATTCTTGAATCTGAAAATGATTGGGTCTGAAGTCGAGCAGTACACTGCACGTTATCATGAGTACGCGGTCTTGTGCCCCACAATGGTTGATGCTGAGTTCAAACGCATTGATCGTTATCTGGAAGGCCTCGCGCCTCAAATCAAGGGACTAGTGACTGCCAGCAACCCCATAACCGTGCAGCAAGCCATCCGTTTGGCTCACAAACTTACTGATCAAGAAATTGAGAAGGGTACACTTCCTGCAAAAGCCACAGTGAAGACTGCCTTGAGTGGCAAGAGAAAAGCTGATGATGAAGCTCCTGAAAACTCCATGAACAATCAAAGTGTTGGAAACAGCACTGGGAGGTCCTATAACTCCCAAGGTCAAAGCAAAAGGTCTGGGAACAACAGTGGAAACAACCGCCAGGGCGGAAATGGTCAAAGTAACTACAAGGGTAACATGCCCATGTGTAACAAGTGTGGAAAGCATCATGCTGGTATTTGTAGGAGGAATTTGAGCTGTGAAAGGTGTGGCAAGAAAAGCCATGAGGCGAAGGACTGTTGGACGATTCTTCCCGAGCAACAAAACCGTCCCAGGCAAAACAACAACAATCATGGTAACAACAACTATGGGAACAATCGGGCCAATGGAAACAACAATGGTCAGAACCGTAACAACAACAATGAAGCTCCCAGGGGAAATGGTAATGGGAACTGCTACGAATGTGGTGCTCAAGGCCACATAAAAAGGGACTGCCCGCAGTTGAGGAGACAAGGAAACGGTAATCAGGGAAACAATGGTGGGAATGGTAATGGCGGAGGAAATGGCAACGGGAATGGTAACAACGGAAATGGTGGAAATGGCAGAGGAAGAGCTTTTGTCATGGGTCAAGGTGAAGCTCGCAATGATGCCAACGTGATTAACGGTAAATTCATCCTTAATGGTTTCTTTGCTACTGTATTGTTTGATTCTGGTGCTGAAAGAAGTTTTATTTCCACTAAGTTTGCTAAGCTAATTAATGCTAAACCGATTGCCTTAGACGCTAAGTATGTGGTAGAGCTAGCAAATGGTAAACTTCATGATACGACTCAGATAGTTAAGGACTGTAAGTTAGAACTAGCTGGCCATACGTTAGGAATCGATCTTATGCCTTTCCCGATTGGTAGTTTTGATGTTATAGTAGGAATGGATTGGTTATCTGAAAAACGAGCTGAAATTCTATGTCAAGAAAAAGTGATTCGTATTCCACTCAAAGAAGGAGAAGTGTTAACAGTTCAAGGTGAAAAAGGTGGAGCAGTCACCGGTATTATCTCGTTTCTTAAAGCTCAAAAGTGAGGTAAAGGTCACTTCGCGATCCTTGCAAACGTCACAGACACGACACTTCCCGAGCGTAGAATCAGCGACTACCCGATAGTCCGCGACTTCCAAGATGTATTTCCTGATGATCTGCCTGGTTTGCCTCCATTTCGACAAGTCGAGTTTGGGATTGACTTAGCTCCTGGAGCCGCTCCGATTGCACGCGCACCTTACCGTTTGGCGGTAAGCGAACTCAACGAACTCTCCGCACAACTTCAAGAGTTACTCGACAAGGGGTTTATTCGTCCAAGTTCGTCTCCATGGGGAGCACCAGTATTGTTTGTTAAGAAAAAGGATGGAACGTTCCGAATGTGTATTGACTACCGAGAGCTTAACAAGGTTACGATCAAGAATCGGTATCCACTTCCTCGAATCGACGATCTTTTCGACCAACTGCAAGGTTCGAGCTACTTTTCAAAGATTGATCTACGGTCTGGATATCACAACTTCGTGTTCGTGATGATGATGTCCCAAAGACTTCTTTCAGAACTCGGTATGGTCACTACGAGTTTTTAGTTATGCCGTTTGGGCTAACTAATGCGCCTGCTGTATTTATGGATTTGATGAATCGAGTGTGCAAGCCTTACCTCGACCAGTTTGTGATAGTTTTCATTGATGATATCTTGATCTACTTCAAGACAAAGGAAGAACACGAAAGGCACCTACGACTTATCTTGGAATTACTCCGCAAGGAACAGCTATACGCCAAGTTTTCAAAGTGCGACTTTTGGATTCGCGAAGTCCAGTTTCTTGGACACATTGTTAATCAGGATGGAATTCATATTGACCCAGCTAAGGTGGAAGCTATCAAGAATTGGTCTACTCCAAGAGCGCCGACCGAGATCCGACAATTTTTGGGACTTGCCGGATATTACCGAAGATTCATCAAGGGTCTCTCGCAGGTGGCTCAACCTTTAACGGCTTTAAAGCATAAAGGAGTGCAATATAGATGGGGTGAAAAAGAAGAACACGCGTTTCAAACTCTTAAGGACATGTTATGTTTAGCTAAATCCTCTCGTTACCTGAAGGGGTTGACGACTTTGTGGTCTATTGTGATGCATCCATTCAAGGACTCGGTTGCGTGTTGATGCAACGAGACAAAGTGATTGCCTATGGGTCCAGGCAACTGAAGGATACTGAAAAGAATTATACCACGCATGATTTGGAATTAGGAGCCGTGGTATTTGCACTCAAGATTTGGAGACATTACCTCTATGGAACAAAGTGCACAATATTTACCGATCACAAAAGCTTACAGCACATCTTTGAACAGAAGGACCTCAACATGCGACAATGACGGTGGGTCGAACTACTAAATGATTATGACTTAGCAATTAAGTACCACCCGGGAAAAGCCAATTTTGTGGCTGATGCCTTAAGTCGAAAAGATTACGAAAAGCCTCGACGTGTATGAGCGCTGCAACTTACCATTCACACGGGATTGCCGGATCGGATCCGCGATGCCCAACAAGAAGCCTTAAAAGAGGAAAACTTCGCAGCTGAAGCACTGCGAGGGGTGGATGGTAACTCAGAAATTAAGTCCGACGGACTCAGATATTACAATGACAGAATTTGGGTTCCTCTACTTGGAAATCTCCGTGAGCTCGTGGGAAGTTGAATCCTCGCTATATCGGTCCATTTAAGATCATTGGGGAAGTAGGCCCGGTGGCCTACCGATTACAACTCCCTGATGAACACTTGAGATTTATTGAGCAACCGGTAGAAATCATGGGACGCGAGGAGAAAGCCCTCAAACGTAGCAAGATTCCGATCGTCAAGGTTCGATGGAACTCAAAGCGTGGACCTGAATATACTTGGGAACGAGAGGATCAAATGAAGAAAAAGTATCCTCACTTGTTCGGGCAAACGTCCACGGAAACTCAAGGTATGATTTAATTTTGGGGACCAAAATTCCTTTAACAAGAGGAGGATGTGGTGACCCTAAAACTTTTGCTTTCTTTCCCCAACAACTACAGCAACCACGAAAGCCGAGGCTGCGAACGCTATAACGCAAGAATAATTTTCGGGACGAAAATTCCACTTACAAGGGGATGATGTGACATCCGATTTTTCCAAGGTTAACTTCCGTTAGACAATCTCTGTTAGTTACGTTATAAGTGTTAACTTAGTAACTAATGCTTAACTAGGCCGAATACGTCCACGACCTTTGGTTGATCACCGAACCCGACCACTTGTGTTATGTGTTTATGTGTTTATTGTCATTACGTGCAATGTGATTTAAACGCATGGTTTAGTACTATTAATAGCATGACAAATTGTGATAAACTGTCCACTTTTGGTTTCCAGCGAAACTACCGGGCGAAACTACAGATTCGCTCGGTAGCCGGCTAAGCTGTTTGATTTGCATGTGTTCAGAGCCAGTTTCGCTTGGCCAGCGAAACTGCCAGCGAAACTAGCTCCTGATATAAAGACCATAAAACCCTAATTACTCTCCATTTTCATAAACCACACAAAACACACACACACTCTCCTGGAATTTCTGGTCAGTCGAGAAACACCACGAGCCGACGTGATCTCAGCCTCGATACATCATCCATTCGGATCCATTCGGACCCTAGATCGAATCGTGAGTCCCAAAACCGTTCTTTATGCATTTTCTATATGTTTTCTTAAAAAGCATGCTTAGATCTTCATGTAACTACTTGATCTTCTGATATGATGTTTAGGAAGGCTAGATCTATCATAAAGTCTGTAACTTTACGCTTGAAATCAAACCATAATGAAGATTCATGCTAGTTAGGTCATTTTAGGTTTAAAATGTGTTTTTGGTGATTTGAATGTGAAAACCCATGTTTAAGGTGTTAAAACTTACTGTTTAATGTTGGTAAATGATTATGCATGCTAAATATTGAACCACATGAAGTATGAAAGCTGTTAGATTGATTTTTAGGCTGATTTGTGAGTTTTTCGCGACCAGCGACACTATGTGTTCTCTGGGCGAAACTATACAGCGAAACTGTTTATGCATCCAGCGATACTATGTAGCGAAACTGTAGTGTCGCCCGCGAAACTAAGTAGACCTGCTCGAACGAAACTATCGAGCGAACCAACCTGAACGAAAGTTCAAACCAGTTTCGAGCGAAACTAGGCTAGCGAAACTGTGTCAGTAGTTTCGGGCGAAACTAGCTAGCGAAACTGTGTCATCGGGTAATCCCCAGCGAAAGTGCCGCCCGTGCACCTAGCGAAACTATGTAGCGACGCTAAGTAGCGAAACTATGATCTGAGCAAAACTCAACTTGTGCAACTTATTCGAATGTTATGCCATGACTTACATGATTATGCAATAATGAAACATATTTGATTTCTGAGTTATGTGAACCCTTGTATATGATCAACCATCGGTGTCGTGTGTCGGTATGTCGAGTCATAGTTCCAACGTGCTATGTTATGGGCCATAGTGACGTGAGTTAAAGATTAGACACAAAACTAATACTTAAGACCTAAACGTGTTCATAGGTCTTCGATAAGCAAACAATATTTGGATTACTTAGCAAGTGTAGCAGTGCAACCAAAGGTGAGTGTCACTAACCCATTTACCGTGAACCCGTTCGGGTCACACTGAATAACTTAACGAAAAACGATGCTGACAACCTTATGAGTGCTATGCACCTCTCTGATGAACTTGAGAACCTAGGAGTGCTTGGCACCCACTTGATGAACTTGAAGTGTTTTATGGGAGACACCTGTGAAACAATTAAACAACTATTTCTAAAACAAAACTGAAAATGTTTCGGGATTCATGAGAACCCAAAGTAAACCATTTTAATATGGCTAGTGTAGGTTAAAGTCTAAACCACATGATATCACATGATTTCTAAGGATTGCCTTATAACTGAAAAAGTCCTCAACTTAATTGTACCATTAATTGTAAAGCGAGGGGATGTTGGGTAGATCTACTGGAGTTTGACAAACTCCGCCTCGTGAGACTGGAGGTGCACGGAGGTACAATATCAGCCTATCTGACCGTGATCCCGAGAGGACACGGGGGAGGCAAAGCCGCGATGACGTAGGTCCGCAAAACAAAATAGATGATGGCAATGCCACTACAATAATAGTCAGCTTTGGTACAAACTTCCTTAGTTCATGGAACAACGGATTAGCTACCCGCGATATCGGTTGAGCACTTTAATTATACAAAACTAGTACATACCCGATAACGTATGTTACGGACATTACTTTTACTAAACTACAATACTATGTCTATGGACATCACTAAGCATTGCTTTTCACAAATAAATATTTCATAAGTATATGTTGACACGAATATGATTATGAGACCGGGCCACTGCATGACAAGCCCGCCGTGAACTCACCAACCGTTAGGTTGACACTTGCGTGGTTTAAACTTTGCAGATCGCTGAGGAGTATCCGGAGCGGGTTGGCATGGCACATGAAGACATTATACTTTTGGATAAACTTACTTGAGAATTTAAAACAATGAATTTGTAAAGCACGTGGTTAGTGCTAAGATAATATTTTTCCGCTGCGTATTTTGAGACGTTAATTTATGACTTGCATTTGGACTAACTCTGATTCGTTTAGTATTTGTAACTAATGGTTGTGGTCCTGGTTTGCTCGCACCCCTTAACGGTATAAACTCCGTTAGTGGTTAATTGGGGGCGTGACATGGTTCAAGTACTTCCTCTGCAACTAAAGAAGACAAAGTTTTGGTTGAAAAGAATAAACTGAAAGACATAAAAGCTAAATTCACTAGAGAAGCTAAGGGGAGAGATGCTTCTCGTACTTCTTCAAGTTCATCAAAGAATCCAGGTTTCAAGCACAAAGACTTGGGTTATGAGGTCAAGGAAGCACCGGGTCAAGCTAAGAAGCCATAAAAATCTCAGCAGAATTCAAAAGTTAAAGTTCCAAAGAAATCACCTCCCCTGAAAGAAAAATATTATTATCCTGGAAGGTCATCATCTTCAAGGAGTCCATCTCCTAGGTATGATTCCTATGATGATGTCTTTGATAACTTTGATTCTGAACATTCTTCTGGTATTCAAAATTCAAAGAATTTTTCAAATGTGCATAAATTTCGAGAAAGACTTTGTTATGCATGTCGACAACCTGGACATCTTGCTGCTGATTGTCCGACGACTGCATATATCCACAAAACGGCTACGTATGTGGATAACAAAGGTCAAATTTTTGATGAACCATGGTCTCCAACGATCAAATCAACTCGTAAGTCGTCTTGGTCTAAACCGAGTACGCAAGTTGATACTGATTCTGGTTCTGATAAAAAATCAAACTCTTTCAAAATATGGAAACCAAAGATTGTTTCCAAGGCCAACAATGACTATGTGGGAGACACCGGGCGGCCCGACGCTGTTGAATCGGGTCGATCCCAGAGCAACTAATGTTTTATTTGGTGTCGAGCAGGTATTTCAGGAAGATCTTTTGGTGATTAAATCATTGCTGATTGTGAAATATTTGTGATACCTTAAATTGAATTTCTAAATCAATCTTATTTTCAAATTGCTAAACTAAAAGTTTTCGTGTTAGTATCAATTTCTGGTTTGTTTTTCACTCCGTCTCAATTTGAGGTGGAGTTTTTTTTTTTTTTTTTTTTTTTTTTTTGTAAAAATACAAAAATAGTGTGTTGTTTTTCAAATAGTAAAAATGAAAATCTATAGATAGAGTTGTCATTTTTAGGGGGAGAAACTGAAAAGACAAAAACATTGAAAAATGCAAAAATTCAAAAACATTAAAAAATGAGAAATTGTATCCGACATGATTGGGAAATGATGGTACATTGGCTTACATTGTCTGACTCATGGATAAAATAGATGAAAAAGCCATAAGACCATTTGATCGATGTGTAAGGTAGGCTCGGCAAATCAGAAAGTATTCAAATGTGATATAGACTAAATCTGATGCTTGACCTAGTGGACAACATCTTGATGCATATCTCACGATATATCAAGAAAAAGATATGTGAAAAAGAAAATAAGAAGTCACTGTCTATACATGTGTTCATTTTGCAAAGATTTAAACTTGTTTGATTTTCTTTATTTTGTCAAACGATCGGACTTTCTCTGCGTATCGAAAGATCGACCTGATCGTTGTTCGTTTGACGTTCTGCTTTATTTTCTTTGGTGTTTCGTATAACTCATCGGACTTTCTCTGCGTGTCCACAAGACCGACCTGATTGTTGTTGACTTATACAATTTCAACTTGTTTTATTTTCGTATGTTGTAAATCTGAGGCCTTATCTGCGTATCGAAAGATCGACCTTAAGGTAGAAGATTTAACGTTCTTATTTTTTTTTACATGGAACACAGTTGACTATATCATGTATACAATCATTATGTGTTAAATCACAAAAGAAATCACAAAAGTGTGATAAGTAAAACGTATTTGAGTATGTCTGATAGTGTGGGGTACACTGGTCAAAGCAAATCTAATCAATATCTTAACATATCCTGATGTTATGAGTATGATTATGCCTGAGTATAATGTTGGACAAACTATATCTGCAATCGACATGGCTTATGTGCTACAATAATCGAAATTGAAGTGTAGTTCAGCATGTTATGATCAATATGATCCCAAGTCGTGATCTTTCCCGCAAAAGATAAAAATAGTGTTTGATTCTGTATTGCTTTTATTTTTCATTATAAGAAAATACCAAAAAGATTTTTGGTGTGTTTTGATATAAAGTTTCTAAAAGGAAAAAAGTTTTTATCTCTTATTTCTTTTCGATTGATCAACACGGTATACGAAATCAATTTCAAAATCAAAATATATTGGAGTCTCGAAGAGACGTTTTCGCCAAGATTATTTATGTTGGTGGGTTTCTAAGTGGAAAGAGAACATCACAACTTCAAGTCTTCTGAAGTTTGTTGATAAAGAGTTTATACACATTTCAAGATCAAGTATTCAAGATCAAGCTAATCATCGAGATAAAGAGGAATTTGATTAAAAATCTAACTTCTATGTGGTTCGGATGCTGCATAATGTTCATGCATTTCGTAAGGAGGATGCATTAATACAGCACATGTCGAGGGGGAGTTTGTGAGTACCTGATTGTTCGTCATGTGAATTATTAAAGAACAATGTGTGAAGCATCGCAAGAACAAGACAAAAGTACAAGACTAGGGCTGGCCGAACTCTGGCGAACCTGAGGTTCGGACCAGGCGAACTTTGTCTGAACTTCAGGTTCGGACGATCGTGAATTTGTCTTGTGTCATTGCCTATAAATAGGTTGTCTTGTATAGAGAATATAACTCTTGGTCAAATCTTCTATGTGTATTTCTGTGTAATCTCTTAGTGGTCTAATACAAGTCATTTGTATTTACTCATCGTGTTCATCTCGTTTAACTTTGATTTCACAACGACTGAGTAGACGATCCTAGTTCGAAAGCAATTTTCAAGCATATCAACCGTGAATCACAGCTTTTCACATCCACGTTACACATGTCAGTCAGCAAACACCTGGAAATTTAATCACTTCCCAACCTGGTCAAACAAAACCAGAAAAAAATTTAAAAGCACACAAAATTAGGGGAAACATCAAGATGTTTATTTTATATCTTCCCCTTTCTTTTAGATTTTTATTTTTAAACAAAACACATTGAGAAAGAACACTATTTTTGGGATTTTTAATATATATATATATATATATATATATATATATATATATATATATATTAATAAGTAAATAGATAAACAGATAGTAGTTGTCAGACTACTCATCAAAGGCTATCATCCTGAGGCCTTTGAGACACATTTCAAAATTTGCACTAGGGAGTGGTTTGGTGAACATATCCGCCACATTGTCATCCGATTTCACCCATTCTAAGTGAATGAGCCTGCGTTCGTAGCAGTACCGTATGAAGTGCGTTTTAATATCAATGTGCTTGGTTTTTAAATGCTGCACAGGGTTTTTAACAATGTGCAAAGCAGCCTTATTATCACAATATATGGGAGTGTCAAAGAAATTTAGACCGTAATCTCCCAGTTGATGCTGCAGCCATACCACCTGTGAGCAACATGCAGATGCAGCCACGTATTCTGCTTTAGCTGTGGATTGAGACACCGTGTGCTGCTTCTTGCTCTGCCAAGCTACCAACCTGTCTCCTAAGAACTGAGCTCTAGCAGATGTAGATTTCCTGTCAAGCTCATTTCCACCATAATCACAGTCAGTAAACGCATACAGATAAAACCCAGACTCTTAAGGGTACCAGAGGCCCAACCTTGGTCTACCCTTCAAATATTTGAAAATACGTTTAACAGCAGATAAATGAGAAAGTTTAGGATTAGCCTGATATCGTGTGCATTGGGACACTGCAAGCATGATGTCTGGTCGACTGGCCGTCAAATACATCAGTGGCCCGATCATTGACTGCTACATGTGCTCGCTTACTGATTGACCATCTGGATCTTTGGTGAGTGCTGGCCTGGCTGCCATGGGTGTGAAGACATGCTTTGAATCAGCCATCTTGTACTTCTCCAGAAACTCTATGACATATTTGGCTTGATGAATAAGGATGCCATTGTCACTTTGCTTTACTTGTAATGCCAAGAAGAATTCCATTTCGCCCATTTGACTCATCTCGAACTTTGTTCTCATTACTCGTTCAAATTCTTTGCACGGATCTTCATTTGTGGACCCGAAGATGATATCGTCCACATAAACTTGCACCACAATAATGTCATCGTCAACCTCTTTCCTGAAGGGTGTCTGGTCCACAATACCCCTTATATACCCATGAGCTAGAAGGTGGTCACTTAGTGTTCTGTACCAAGACCGTGGGGCTGGTGCAAGCAATACATGGCTTTCTCTAGCTTGTACACATGGTAGGGATGTTCTTCATCAATGAACCCAGGAGGTTGAGTAACATACACCTCTTCATCCATTTCAGCATAGAGAAACGCATATTTCATGTCCTACTGATAGACAATGAAATTCATGTAGGATGCATAGGCCAAAAAGACTTTATTTCATACAAACGAGCAACCGGTGCATATACTTTATCATAATCGATGCCTTCGACCTGCTTGTGCCCTTGAACCACCAGCCGTGCTTTGTTTCTGATAATAACACCATTGTCATCCTTTTTATTCTTATGAAGCCACCGAGTTGTGATGACCTTTTTGTTAGCAGGCTTCTCCACTAACCTCCATACTTGAAGCTTTGAGAATGGGTTTAGCTCCTCATGCATGCGTCCACCCAGCTAGGATCTGTTAGAGCCATTGTAATGTTTGGGGGCTCAATCTGGGAGATAAAACATGAATACATGCAGTGGTTGATGTCTCCTGATTGACTTCTTGTTATCACCCTAGAAGCTAAAGGACTAGTGACATTGTCCAATGGGTGATACTTATGAATTCTTGTTTCAGCAACGGCTTGAACTGGGAATTCTAGAGGTAGATTTGTCTGAAGAGGTTCTTCATTGATTTCAGCATCTGCCTCTACATCATCTACATGAGATTGAATAGTATCTGTGCCGGGGTCTTTGTCTGCCTCATCATCAACACCAGCATCAGCAGTTTCATTTACTTGTGTTGTCTCTGCGTCGGAGGTAGTAACCGGAGATTTTGAAATGGTATGAGTCATTGATGGTCCTAAGATTGAATAGTCAAAATGTTCTTCAGCAATGACTGGATCCAATCCAAATGGAAGGAAAAATTGATTGTAGTCAAATTCTTGCACGGGAAGCACTCCTCCATCCGAGGAATTTTCTTCAAGCCAATCCACATTAGTAGACTCCATCACAATACCGGGTGACCCTGTAACCTGAGCTGGCAGAATAACCTACAAAATAATACTCATCCGAATTAGCAGCAGATTTTTGCAAATCAGTGTTAACTATAACAGTGTAAAGACATCCAAAAGCACGAAGATGCCCAATTATGGGCTTGTCATGATAGATTAATTCGTGATTTGTATTCTGGTGTCGCTTATTGATGAGGACCCTGTTTTTCACATAGCAAGCAGTGTTGAGTGCTTCTGCCCAAAACATGGTGGACAGCTTGGAGTCACATAACATAGTACGAGCAGCTTCAATCAACGTTCTGTTGCATCGTTCCGCCACGCCATTCGGCTGTGGAGTATATGGCGCACCGTACTGATGCTCAATTACTTTCTCTGCACAGAATTCGTCAATTGTTTGATTCTTGAATTCTGTCCCGTTGTCACTCCTTATGGACTTTACTTTCAGGTTCAGCTTGTTTTCAATGAGCTTGATGAATGCCTTCAATATTTCTGCAGCATCACTTTTTCTAGGCAAAAAGAACACCCAAGTGAAATGGGAAAAATCATCAGTAATAACTAAACAAAATGCACAACGATTAAGGCTTAACATACTGACTGGACCAAAAAGGCCCATGTGAAGCACTTCTAATAGTGAGGAGATTCTGTTGAACATTTTTGGCTTGTGTGGGAGTTAGCACATGCCACACATTTCTCCTTGAGCAAAAATTCTTTGATTGGAAGGTCTTTGACAAGGCCTCCTCTTGTTAGATGATTCAAATTCTTCAGATTCATGTGCCCTAAGCGTTTGTGCCACAACTGAGCATGGTTCTCAGCCATTTTAAAAAGAAGACATGCCAACTTTGTTGTGGGGGGCTTCTGCATGTTAAGAACATATGCGTTGTCGTATCTTGGTGTTCGCATCAACACCTAATCATCAGGGATGGAGTATCCATGTTTTAGAATTAAGCATTCTTTGTTGTTAAACAGTACTGGATACTCCTGATCACAGATTTGTGACACACTTAACAGACTGTGCTTCAACTGCTCGACATAGTTGACATCATGGAAGTTGAGACATCAATTTCTGACTGATATACCCTCCAACTCCTCCAGCGAACGACACATATCCTCCATCAAAGTGCTATAAGTCTTGTAGTAGAGATATGTTGCCCGTCCTATGCCTGGAAGAACCTGCCAACATACTAGAGGTTGTTAACAGTCCTCCTTGGTTGTTCCTGCATTCAAAGGAGATTAATTAGATTTGGGAACCCAGGCCTTAATGGGTCTAGGTTTGGTTGGACTAAGTGTTTCCTTGTTATTGACATCCCTAGGCTGATGATTTTCTTTCCCAAGTACCTCATGTCCTTTTGGTGGATTTTTATTTTTGATTTGTTTTTTAAATTGGACCTCTCGAAATTGTTTGAATTGTTTTTTTATACACCCTAGTAGGCTTAAAAGACAAATTCACTACTTTTGGTACATTCCACCTTTCATCCTTCCGCCAGCCAGTTGATTTTGACGATCCAAATGGTTTTAGATAGATGGGTGGTTTAGGAAAACTGGCATGCTTTGGGCATTAAACATATTTTAAGGATCCAATAGATTTTGGAATCCAAACAGAGTTTAGAGGATTGACAGCCTTTACTGATTTTTGAAAAATCTGATCCACTTTACCCTTTTTGAAATCAATTTTTGTTTTCTGCTAAGGTGCCTTGGGCTTTTGAATCACTTTGTGTACCCGTGATTGTTGCGGTACTGGCTTCTGCACCCTGACATTTGAAGGTGCAAACCTTTGTTTCGGGCCAACATGCATTTGGCCCATTGGGACAGGCTTCTGCTAAACCCTATTAGGATAATAGGGTTAATATGGTCGGTGCAAGCAGTTTCTTTCCAGGTGGCCAGGTTTACCACACACATCGCAAGACTGCTTCTTGGGATACGTGGGAGCCTGTGGTTGGTGACGCCCAGTGGATATCCAAGTTGGTTTTGAACAATTTTTGTGTATCCAATGGGTTTTACCATTTGGCTTAGTGGTTAAGATGTACTCCCACTGTATCGGCTTAAACTGGTCATATGCAGAATTAACTTCTGGGTACGGGACAAAGTCATGAGGTCTGGCGTCCCGTACTTTCTGCACATTTTGGATAACATTATCATTCTTATTTTCACAAACTTTCACACTATTCACACCATTAGTTGAGGGTTTGGGACCAGCAACCTGTTGTCCTGTACCTCCTCTCAAGATTTTAATAGTTCTTAATGGTTTCACATCACACTTGCCAATGTTAAAAGTACCACACGCAGAAGTTTTGTCAAGCAAAACAGACTCCGAAGTTTGTGACACAGACTCAACAGACGATTCAAGTTTTTCCCAATCAAAGTTTTTAGAAAAAGCATTAAAAATTTGAGGACTTTGAAATCTTGGGAAACTCCTTTAGATCCGTTACCCCTGCTTCTTTATTACCTTTATCTGCACAACAAGTAGAATTGTCAGTAGTGTTAGAAACAGGAGCAGAGATTTTAATAGGACAAGCAGCAAGTTTCCTATCTATTTCAGCCTTAACCTCTAATGTGGTCTTTGAGGTTTCATGATCAAAGATCATTTCATGCATCAATGGCATCAGGACAGTGTGTGTGGATTGTTCATCCTTTTCATCAGTACCAAAACCCAAACCCGAGTTGCCTTTGACATGCCGCATTCTGGCATCAGTGTTGTAAAATAGGGAACTAGCCTTCAACATTTTAGAAACAATCTTGTCTTTACGCTCAATTTTGTTTTGTGATGCTCCTAGTTTGGCTTTAAGTTCCTCTACTTCTTTGGTTAAAGTTTCAACTTTAGAGTTAGCAAGTTTAAGATATGTATTTTTATCACTCACCTGAGTTTGAAAATTCTTAACATCTAACTTAATAGCTTCCAGTTTCTCTCTAAATATTCTGGTCTTATCTTTATACTCCCTTAGGTCTTTAGCATTTGATTCGTGATTTAGGGTTTCATTAACAAACTTACTTTCCCATTCTTTACATTCTTTAAGCACAGATTGACATTTAGAATTTGAACATACCTCATGACTACTTGAGCTGGCATCGGAACCTGGAGTAATGTTGGCCATGAAAGCATGATGAATGGTTGCTACAGCCTCCTTTTCTACTTCTTCTTTAGCCAAGAGTGCCACATGATCAAGTGTCAAGCTCAGATCTTCCACTTGAGTAGTCCAATTATATCTTGGTGTAGGATGTACCACCAGTGCTCTGTCATTTTGTGCAGCGTCCTTCTTCATAGCTTCCTTCCTCTCATCATCCCTTTCCACCTTCGGCTTGGTGCAGTCTCTAGCATAGTGCCCATACGCGTTGCAATTATAGAACCACAAGTTTGCCTTGTTGAAACTCAGCTTGATCCCTTTCCCGCCATTCCAGTCCTTCTTCCCCGTCTTAGCCATAAACTGCTTTGCCCTTAAGGCAGACATCCCATCTGATATGAAATGTCCATGTGCTCTAGATCTTTAGGATTGACTTGATTCACGTCATCAGGAGTCAAATCGGTGGGTAGAAGAGAACCTGTAACGAGTTCCTGATAGCAACTCATGATACCTACACCAAGAGCAAAGCTAGGATCTTTGGTTTGATTGTTTAGATATAGAGATATAAGGTTGGATAAACCAGATGAGCTAGCCCCAGGGGTTTGTGACGCAAATGCCTTCTGATTAGTGATTGAATTGCTTGGACATGTGGCTGGTTAAGAGATGAAAGCTTGGTTTACTTGGTTCATTAGAGCACCATTTCCCAACTTTCTAGCTCTCTTCTACTTCTTTTCTTCATAAGCTCTAATAGTTGACATGAGCTCACTCAATGGTGATGTTCCCATTTCCACAATCTTCTCGATTAACTCGATGGTGCTGTCCTAGTTTGGTGGAAGGGAATTCACCAGCTTCTTATTCACCTCAGCCTAAGTGTAAGTAACCCCTGCATCCTTCATAGCTGTCACAGTCTTGATGAATCACTGTAGTTGGGTCTCTATGTTTTCAGTAGGGACATAGTTAAACTCATTGAACTGCACTCTAAAATTTTCCCTGTGAAATTATTTCATATCATCATTTCCTTCATATGTAGAAACAAGAGCAACCCAAAGTGTTTTAGCGGATTTATACTCCTTGAAAGCTTCAGCTAGCTCGGGGGATCAGACCATAGTCAATGCCACCAGAGCCATCCTGTCACGTTCAACCTTTTTCCAGTCATCTTCAGTCTAATTTGACTTTTCTTTGGGTTGACCCGCTTGACCAGCTGGAGGAGTTGTCTTAGGAACATAATCACCCACTTCAACTGATCGCATGATCTTGGGATCATTATAGTTGACATAATTCACAAATTGGTATTTCCAGCTCATGAAATACTTCCCAGACATCAGACGAGGGGGCTGGCATGTTTCCAATCTTAGCATCCATTTCCAAAGTTGCGCTGGATAAGCTTGACATATAGAAAGCCATGGTGAGGAATAAAACAATGATTCGAAAAGGGGTTTTCGGTCGGTGATCCGGAATCGAAAAGTGATTTGTGATCAGAAAGTGGGTTTTCGGCTGGAAAGGGTATTGAATCGAAAAGGTGGGTTTTCGATCAGTGGTAGGGTTGATCGAGAAGTGGTTCTCGATCGGACAACAGGATCGAAAAATAAGCTTTTTGATCGGGCAGAATTTCGGCTCGATCGAAAAGTGTATACTGATCGAAAAGTGCCTTTTCGATCAAGTTGAAACGGGTCAAAGCCACATAAACTGATCTAAAAGGGGTAACCGAGAAGTACTCTTTGATCGAGAAGTCGATCGAAGATATCCAAACTGGATAGAAAAGCCAAGATTTTCTATCGAAAGAGGGTCAAAGCCACATATTTTGATCGAGGGGCTTATAGAACACGGGCAACTGGCTTCTTTCCTGTACGTAACCTGCAAAAACACTTCCCGTTTCGTGCTAAAAGCTGAAAGTCACCAAGAAAACTCAAAACGTTAGTCACAAAAACTTGAATCTGATATGGCGAGAGCCACGAAACTTACGTTTTTAGCTCTGATACCAATTGTAAGGATCAAGAAGTCCCTCACGCGATATCAATGTCTAGTAACAACCGTCCGGAATCCGGTGTTACTAAATGATTCAAGAACAACCAATGAATATATTGAAAATATGATTAAAACACGAAAGAAACACAAACCGATTAGAAGAACACTTGATTAAACCTGGTTACACTACACTTGAAGAATTCGAAATTCTCCTTGAGAGAATTTCGATTACACCTCAAGCAAAACGCAAAACCAACAACCCTATACAAGTCATATACATGTTCCTTATATAGTGATGACCCAACTTGCTAAACAAATCACCAACTAATAACAAAAATTCGGCCCATATATGCTAATATTCAACCGGACCCTATTAACCCAAACAAACCCACATGAATTAGCCTAATTACAATATAAACAAGCCCACAAAATTTAAATGCAAAAGCCTTATATTTTTCTACAGTGTACTCTGAATTAATCTGATGCTTCCGCGAGAATTGATATAGACAACCCTCCCGCACCACTCCTCCCCGTCCATGGAAAGGGGCAGAGAGGGAAGGTGTGACAGGTTGGTATTAGAGCTCAAGGTTCTAGCAAATTAAGGATTTCCTTATAGAGCCTTAAGTTTGAACCTTATAGGCTTTAGGGCAAGGTAAGGAGCTGAGTCCAGGACTTAGGTTGCTATCTGAAAGTTAGGCAGCTATCAAGGGTTAGTGTAAGGACGGTAGTAGTAACAACATTGCAATATGTTATTCCTACCCACATGTACACTAAAATTTAATGAAGCCTAGCCAACAGATAGAAATTGATAGTCCCTCTTAGATTTAATAATGTGATGTGATATAGGACACATAGTCCTTAAGTATGACTTTAGGGTATGAAACCCTAGAGATATGTGGAGTAATAAATGAACATATATATATTTATATATATATATATATTGTGTGTGTGTGTGTGTGTGTGCATGAATTGAGTTGATATTTATGCAGGTAACCATCATGGTATGCGGACGAAGTAAATCTTCCTTCAAATATAGGAGCAGGAACAGCAAGGAAAGTAAGAAAAAGAAGGACGAGGAGGGACCTAGCCAGCCTGTACCACCATTCAGCCCTTACTTGTCAGGATACGTTGTTTTTGCATCTTCCTTCATTAAAAAGAACCCTTCACCAGAAGCTTCCACAACTGAGCATCCAAAGACAAAGAAGAATGGAAGGAAGCCAAGGATGTCGGTGCGACCAGCGCCACCTTCTCTTCAGATCACTGAGACTCAGTGTGAGGCTGCTTTATA
The DNA here is from genome assembly GCA_039602395.1 of Deinandra increscens subsp. villosa. Lineage (NCBI taxonomy): Eukaryota > Viridiplantae > Streptophyta > Magnoliopsida > Asterales > Asteraceae > Deinandra > Deinandra increscens. The sequence continues at coordinate 64,511,207 of JBCNJP010000017.1, forward strand.
GGATACTCAGGCGTTGGATGATGATGAGTGCACTAAAACACAGGAGGAAAATGGATCTGCACGACAACACTCCAGTATAAGGATACTAATTATAGTACCGGCCAGACATTCTGTTAGTTACCACACGGATATAACTAAGTGGCGCGAGCACGATGTTTACACCTCACCTGTTTATGCTTCGACAAACTACGTGGCGGATGATGAGGGCCCCGACGAGTCGGTGCTGATGGACCAGGAGCTTGTATCTGCAGCTCCATTAGCAAGCATTTTGAGGATTTGACTCCTCTTGCTTATCCTATGCCTCCTATGGCTCCTATGCCACCGTTACCTCCATTGCCTACCTCCCGCGCCACAAATGCCACAGATGCCACTGATGCCACCAGCCTAATTTGTTCCATCTATTATATTTTAGTAGGACATGTAGGACCCTTATGTTGCAGCTAGCTTATCTGCACAGTACAGTTAGCAGGTTGTAGAAAAGAATAGTTTTCCGCATTTGCAGTGATCATTTAGTTCTCACACTCCATCTTATTAGATTCCTATTGATCCTTATATGACTGCTTACCCTCGGCATCCTCCCTACTTTGTGGTGATGTCACCTGTCTAGTATCTCGTCATGCAGCCGTACATTGAGCCTCATAGATCATCTTTTTCTAGTCCTAGCATACTCTATCATTCATCTCCCTATGTTGAGCCCACAAGGCCAAGCTCAGGATCATCGGCATATGCCACACTACTTGAGGAGAACTGGGTACTTATCAAAGACAATGCTGAGATGAAGAAGAGGAAGGAGAACATGACTCGCATGTTTGAGAAGGCTAAGAGTGTGTTTGGTGAAATGGCTTTTCTCGGAAGAAATAAGAGGCACTGAGGCTGGAGATGCCGGTAGGAGCAGTGGTCATGATGACCGTGGTTGTCGTTTGTTAATGGTTGTTCGTGTTTGATTTGATGTTATCGTTGTTGGTGTGTGTTATTTTAATGTTGTGTTGTACTGTTTAAACTAGACTTTGTATTAACTGTGTTAGACTTCTTATGGTGATGTAATGATTTAAAAGTTTGTAAGCATATTATGTACGTGGCCGTTAAAACTATAATTGTGTAAGTTTTGTGACGTTGAGGATCGGAAATGGAATATCTTATTACTTAAGCAAATGATGAAAAGAAGTATCAATATGTCCTTAGGATTCCTTATGATAGAGTCTAAGTGGTGTACTAAATGATAGGACACATCTAGAATCTTATAGGATTCCTGAAAGTTATGATAAATTAGGTAATCTCATTTACCAGGAGCAAGATAGGTGGAGAAGATGCTTAGTTGAGGTTCACATACTATCAAGGACAGTTATGGTGCAGGGAAACTATAGTAATGTTCTCGCATTCCATTAAGCGTGGTTAGTGGAGAGGGTATAAAGATTGTTCTCACAATCGAATGAACGATTGATGGAGAAAGCTATATGTCAAAGTAAATAGAATCCCTACATATAAAACGAAGATGTTCCACCTCACATATGTATAAGAATGAGAGTGTGATACCTGAAATTTAATGTGATCACATGAATTGCCTTATAAGCAATGACGAGAGCAGGAGTTAGCAAAACAACAGCTAATGAGTCAAGGATCGTAACTCGTCAGAAGGCTCGTAATAATCAGAATGATGAAGATGAGTAGTCAACTCCTATTGTGGAAAGAGAACCTCTAACATCAGCAAAACCACGACAAAGAGCAGAGAATGAAAAACTACATAACTTAATAGTTGAAGACATATCGAGAGCTTTTCCTAATTTATTGGGTCAAGAAAAGAAGTTATCTAAGAAACCAATTAATGTGGAGGAACAGAGTCAATCAAGTTACAACAAAGGTGAAAGACGCTGAACACGTAGTAGTGAAGGGTGAGTCAACTAGTAGTTCCCGACACCAGAGAAGGCACAGAGAAAGGAGAAATCGAAGTCGTGGTAGAACACACAAGTATGAAGATTCGAGTTCAAGTGAGACCGAATATGAAAATATGGAAGAAAGAATCATGAAGAAGGGATGTTCTTATAAGATGTATATGTCTTGCAAGTCCAACATATCTAAAGGGGATAAAAGTGCAACAGAAGCCTTAATTGGCTAGATGAAGTCGAAGCTAAGATAGATATCAGTGATTGTGCAGAAAGGTACAAGGTGAAATTTGCATCCCACTCATTCAAAAATCATGCACTATCCTGGTGGAAGACTATACTAGCTAGCAAGGGTAGAGAAAGAGCATACCGAATGGGATGAAAGAATTTCAGAGAGATTGTGATAAGGAAGTTTATTCCGGAAAATGAGCTTGAGAATATGGATAATGAATTCCTCAATACTGAGATGATGGGTGTAGATTATCAAACTTAACCGATATAATGAGTTACTCAATCTAGTGCCTCATATGGCTGATACAAAATCAAAGAAAGGTCGCAGATTCATCTGGGGACTGAGTCCCGAGATAAGAGCATATATGAGATCAGCTAGACCCACATCCTAGAATCCGCAATAAACTTGACAGGCACTCTTGCTGATGAATGGGTGCGAACTTCTGAGAAGAGTAAAGGGTTGTCTGGCGGTAAAAGAAAGGTCGGGAAGTACGGATATGGGAACGACTGTTCATATCAAGATCCGCGGATGCATCAAATTAATTATCAGATTACTTAACAATGATACACACACAACCCAATACAAACAACAAGCCACCTTAAATTACAATACGAGCTACAAGGAGTTCTATAACCCAAGCAGCTAACACAAGGTTCAGTCTCAGGTACTCTAAGACATGTCAAAGTATTCAAAATACAAACTGAAGGAAAATAACAAAGACAGAGATCACATGCCAGATCTGAATATGCATGAATAAGATAATACAGCCCTCAATAACTGTCCCCAACCATATCCCTTATGCCCGACACAATACCTGCTTTAAAGCTCCTTACCTGCACCATGAACTAAAACATGTCAACAACAATAATGTTGTTGGTAAGTCCAGAGCAATAAACATCATATAAACATTTTATCATTCTCTTTACTAAACCCTATGTGTAGCTACTAATGGTCTATCCCTAGGTTAATACTCAATCCGGCATAACACAGGCGCGTGCCCCTGTATTACCCCTCATGCTTGGGCATATATTGACACATACTCATCCTTAATAACTAAATAACAAGGCATGGACGTGAGGCCAATTACGCTACCCACTTAATCAGTTGTTAAGCCCCCCTATATACCCCGGGGCATACCCAATCCCTAATGACCAGAGTAGCCTACTCTTGAAAGCTTACTACCCAGCATACGACCCACCCAGCTAGCCCACACATACAAAGCATAGCAACAGAGAATAAGGAGTAAACAGTTCATGTGCACCCCAGAACATTTAAAATAGTTTACAAGAGGGGAAGCTATATCGGTACTCACTGATATGCGGGACTTAAGAAGTTAAACCCACGTTCCACCATGTCTAGATGAAAGTCACCCTACGATATATATTCGTAACCATAAATCAGTACCTAAGTAACTGATCTATTTTACTGAGCAATATAGATTCATAACAATATGCAATGGGTCTCCGTATGGTCACCCGATTCATTAACTAGGATTTATGAATCAAATATTTAATTTAATGTTGAGAAATCCCTTCAATTAGTTTCCAATTAGTCCATTATAACCTTAGGACAATACTGTTCTAAATCTACAGTATCAATTTCCAGTTTATAATAGAAAATAAAGTCTTCAAACTGTTCCAGAATGAATACGGACATATCACATTTAGCAGACACGGTCGTATTCAACACTTTCTTAATTTTCAGGAATCCCGCTGGCCGTATTTAATTTTACCTAATACAGCCGTAATGCCATATACCATAATACAGTCGTATTCATCATTAGGTCAGAATCCTGACTTGGACATTTTGACCATTCTGAGTCAAATTACCCATTTCAATTTGCACCAGAACATTTCTAATCCTTGTTTAGGACTTAGAAACATAACCAATTGCTCAGAATGTCAATTGATGACCACTATCCATGCATGCATCCAAATTTAGTAATTTTACACAAAATGTAAAACCTACCCCACCGAAGCTTTTCTTCCTGCTTCTGAATCCAGTGACACACTCAGAATTCATCGGTGATTCCAAGTAGCCTCTGCATGTAGCAATCTAGGGGTTAGAATCTCATTTCTACCACTTTCTCTAATTAGCAAGATTTTAACAATGTATGTGCAATCCATTGCATACTGTTAGAGCATATTCCAATGCTACCGTGTGTCTCGTGTCTTGTATCTAGTCTAGAGCGTCTTTGTGAGTCGTATAGTTGCAACATACCAAGGTGCCGTACCAAATGGTACGCCGTACCAATTGGTACGTCCCTACCAAATGGTATGCCAATTGGTACGTTGGTAAGTTGCTAACTATAAATAGTTCGTGTTAGAGAGACTTCAGAAGTTTTGTCATTTGCTACATCTTAACTGTGTGTATCTAAGTGTGCTTCTCTCTCTAGCTTTATTTACATCGTGTTTGTTCTCGATTTACCGAATCATGTAGTAGTAAGATCCCTCTGTGGTTTTACAAGTGGTATTAGAGCAATCCAGGTTGCTTTACTACTTTGGTTTGGTCTTTTTCGAGTTTTAGAGAGAAAGTTTGGGTTTTCTTTGTTTTTCATCTATTTTTCTCAATTCTGAGTGATTCTAAGGTCAAAAATGATTTCTTAGTGTTCCTAGTGAGTTTTCGCACTTCACTGAATCAAATTCCTATCCTAAAAGTTGAAAATTTGAAAAATCCATCGATCACAGTTTCATACGTCGTTGGTACGCTCGAAGAACAGCTGGTACGTCTTTGGTACGCTTCTGGTACGCAAGGCAATATTCATCAGTTTCTGGTACGCTAAAATCTGGTCCGGAAGACAATCTTCAAGTTTGGTCCGCGACGGTTATTCACTGGTCCGTTGGCAGTTACTCCGTACCAAACTGGTACCCTGAGGGTGGTCTGGTACGCTGAAGTCATCTGGTCCGCATCTGGTACGCTGAATTGGTTTGGTCTACTGATTTGGTCTGGTACGTATATTGGTATGCTGAGAAGGTTTGGCACGCTGGCAGAAAAATGGTCTTCACTAAAACTGATGTAACTTGAGAACCGTTAAGAGTTACAGGAGCTAATACCAGCCAGTACCCTCCGGCTTGACCCCCAAAATCAACTTGGAAGACCTTCGTTTTTTAGTTCGAAGTTTTGACGGTCAAATTTTAACTTCAAGATGAGCGATTTTCACGCATTTTCAGCTGCTCAAACATCGTTGCAAGCAATCATGAATTATGATAATGAAATAGGAACAACACAAAAGGTTCCTAAGTTGCTACGATTGGAAGATTACAATAATTGGAGGAGTCGTTTTGAATCTTACATTTTTTTCACAAGATGTTGATTGTTGGATTCTAATTGAGAAAGAATATGAGCATCCGATGATAGGTCCCAACAAGCCAAAGATGATTAGTAGTTTTGATGCAGAGGAATGAAAACTCTTTGTCAGAGAAAAGAAAACATATAGTTATCTTACAATTGGCTTACCAAAAGATCTAATGCATCAATTTAAGCAACATACGACGGCTAAGGAAATATGGGATGCTATTGCTGAAATATGTGATGGCAAAGATCAATACAAGAAGACTCGAAAGGAAGTATTAAAGAAAGAATTCGACAATTTGGACATTGTGATAATGAAAAGGTGTCAGATTTGATTGCAAGATTTTCACACTTGATCAATGAACTTGATGTTGTAGGGTCAAGAAAGAGAGTGAAGAACTGAAAGAGAGTGAAGAACTGAAAGAGAGGTTTCTGGAAAGCATTACCCGAAAAGTGGGAAAACTATGTAATGATGTTGGCTAATGATCCAAGCTATACAAATTGGACATTCAATCAACTAACTAGCAAGTTACAAGCTCGAGAGATGGAATTGATAGGCAAGAAGTCAGCATCCCCTTCGATTCAAAATCCTGAATTGTGTTTTGGAGAAAATGTTGTTACCGTGCATGCTAAAGCAAAATCTCATTCTAGTTCAAGCATTAATCCACCAACAACAGCTTTTCTTGCTGGAACGTCTGGAAATATTGGTTATTCTTCGGGTTTCAGTTTTACTATTCCCGATAGATCATCAAGCAAGTCTACTGCTAATCAAGCTACTAAAGAACTAGTTGTATTGCTATCTGCTTTCATATCATCTTTATCTGGATCCATGTTTAGTCAAGTTTGTAATTCTGGTATGTTTCCAGAGGATTTAAGTCAGATGGTTGATGATCAGCTACATAAGTTAAATTTGGAGTGGCAATTTGCTATGCTTGTCCAAAGAGGAAAAAGATTTATGAAGGAGGAAAGTTTGGTTTAGATAAGTCGAAGCTTAAATGTTTCAAATGTTCTAAGTTTGGACATTTTGCTCGAGAATGCAATCAATCATCATCTGATAAGTCTAATTCGGATAAGAATGGTCAACCTAAAGATGCAAAGGCTCTAGTAGCCGAGGGAGGTTATGATTGGGCTGCATATTTTCCGGATGAATCTGCATTTTTAGTCCACTCTCCATAAAATTATGGATTAATGGAAAATATTGAGGATGAATCGAGTGGGTATGCATCTGAGATCAGTAAATCTGAACAAGTTATTCTGAAGATAATGGCTATGAGTCAACTTGTGAATTTTGTGCTCAAAAGGATAGAAAAATTCGAGAATTAGTTCAAGAAAAAGAAGGGTTAATGGTTGAAAGGACAAAGAAGGAAGAAGAATTAGAAAGTTCCAAAAAGAAGTTTGAAGATTCTGATGAGATTCTAAAGATAAATGAGAAATTAGTCAAGGAAAAGAATGTTTTGATGGAAGAGTTTGTAGAGCTTCAGACAAAGTTGGATGAACTTGTCAGTGCAGATAAAGAACAAATTTTGAAATTGCAAACTGAGAATGAAGAGTTGGTTAAAAGTGTTGAGAAGTGGGAGAGTGAAGCAAAAGATGTCATTGGTGATTTTTATGCTTTATTTCAGAAATCCATTTCGAAAGTCGAAGCGCTGAAGCAAGCTTATGATGAACTCAAGAAAGAGTTTGATGAAGTTAGTGCTGCAGAAAACCAACATCGATTGGTTCATTCTGAATTACAAGACAAAGTTATCAGTTTGAGAGAAGAAAATCAATTACTGAAAAGAAATATTGGGATTCATGAGGGCAGGGTGAAGAAAATTACTCAAGAAGTGTATGATTCCCATGATCAGATGCGACAAGAGAAGTTTGTGTCTAATAGAGCTTCGGAGGAATTGATTGATTCAGAAAAAGCGTTAGGGGAAGCTCAAAAGAAAATATTTGATTTGAATGTTGAAGTATTGGATCTTAAAAGGCAACTGAACAATTTGAAGAATTCACATTCTTTCACAAGTTACTTGTGCAAAGATGAGAATTTCAAGAAGGTGTTTGGAAGCGAAGAACATAATCAAATTCCACATCCAGTTATTCAATCTGATGCTCTAGCTGATATTCATTCTTCAGATATAAATGGAGATTATTCTGAATTTGTGTCTGAGAAATCTGAAAAGAAGAAACCAAAGCCTTTAAACAAGAAAGTGGACTCTTCAACATATGATGAACCCACACTTGTTAAATTTGTTTCTGGTGGAACTGGTGTAGTTGATAGAGTTGTTTCTGATGACAAGAAGATTGAAAAAGATAAAAAAGAGTTGAATGAAGCACAATTTGCTGCAAAGTTGGTTGAAGCTAACAGGTTACAAGACATTAAAGCTTCATTCAATCAAGCTGCTAAATTTGGTCCTTCCAGTTCTCAAGTCGATTTAACTAAGCTACCGGGTTACAAACGTTCTGGTTTGGGTAGTGAAGGAAAGAAGTTTGAGAAGAAAAATCAGATAAATGTGTCAAAGAAGGTTAAGAAAGAAAAGAAAGACACCAGTTTGGATCAAATCTATCACCTGGCTCAAGTCTTTATTTCTACCATGGAAAAGGGATTCGGGAGAAAGCAACAGCTGAAGGATTCATCTGAAAGTTCTCCAAAAGAATTTTCCTCGTCTGGTTCAAATTCCACACCTCGAAGTCCTACATCTAACTGGGTGCATGCAAACAGGTTTCAAGTATTTGATGATATTTCCGATAATTCTGATTCTGATGATAGATGTGATACATTTCAGGGCAAACCACAATCTAAAGGATCATATCGTTTATGCTATCAATGTCGCCGAAAGGGACACATGGCACAGGATTGTCCTGCAAATGTTAAAAGATCATTTTATACCAAATCTACCAAATTTGTGGATGAATCATGCAGAATTTTTACTGAGTTGAAAATGTGTGAGCATCGGATCGTCTACTCGATCTAGCTAATCGGACATTGAAACGTAATTAACCGATTGTTTTATTGATCACAACGAACAATTACAATCAGTCTAAACACTCAGAAATGACACAGAGATTACACACTGGAAAACACACACGTAACAGATCTCACACGCTCCTAACTAAGTATTACAATGTCCAAACTTCTATATATACCCAGCTGACCGAGCCTCGTCCGAACCTCAGGTTCGTCCAGTCCGAACTCCAGGTTCGGACCTGGTTCGGCCACTCAGACTTTGACTTGAACTTGAACATTGCTTGATACTTCACACGACGCACATATCAGGTATCAACATGAGTCCCCACCTTCCAGAACTAAATCTCAAAAGAAATCATTTTTCAAATTTGATTCAAGTGTTGATGGGTCATCACAGGATGACGATTCAGTAAAAACTGAAAAAGTAAAAATGCAGTGGCGACCTAAATTGGTCAGCAAAGCTGCAACTGATTTTATGGAAGATACTGGTCGACCAGAAGCTGTGTGCTTCGGGTCATTTGAGTACTATTAATTTAAATCCAGTGTGCAAGTTTCTTCAAGAAGATCTGTTAGTGATTGTGAAGTTCACGCTTCAAGAAGTCATTGATAGTGGAGTCTCCTATTTAACTTAAATTGAATGCTTCATATTTAAAAACTGAAAGTTTTTCTGAAAGCTTAAACTGAAAAGGTATCAGTATCGATTGGTCAATTTTATTTCTTTCTTGCATTTCGTTTGTAGTTTAGGGGGAGAAAATTGAAATACCAAAAATAGTGTCTTTGTGTTTTTATTAATATGAAAATCCAAAAATAGAGTTTTCATTTTAAGGGGGAGACAACAGAAAATACAAAAGCATTGAAAAACAGAAAATTCAAAAACATTGAAAAAATGAGAAATTGATCCGACATAATTGGGAAATGATGGTACATTGGCTTACATGTCTGGCTCATGGATAAAATAGATGAAAAAGCCACAAGATCATTGTTTGATGTGCTTGGTAGGCTCGGCATTAAATCAGAAAGTATTCATATGTGATAAACATTAAAATACTAATGCTTGACCAAGTGGACAACATCTTGATGCATATCACAAGATATCAGGGAAAAATATGTGAAAAAGAAAATGAGAAGTCACTGTGTATACATGTGTTCATTTTGCAAAGATTTAAACTTGTTTGATTTTCTTTATTTTGTCAAACGATCGTACTTTCTCTGGGTGTCCACAAGACCGACCTGATTGTTGTTCGTTTGACGTTCTGCTTTATTTTCTTTGGTGTTTTGTATAACTCATCGGACTTTCTCTGCATGTATGGGAGTACCGACCTGATTGTTTTTGGGTTATACAATTTGAACTTGTTTTATTTCTTATTTTGTTAAATCCAAGGCCTTATCTGCGCATCGAAATATCGACCTTAAGGTAGACGATTTAACGTTCTTATTTCTTTTTGCGTGAAACGCAGTTGACTAAATCATGAATTCAGTCATTATGTGAATAAATCACAAATGAAATCACCAAGTGTGATATAAAAGAAAATACATATCTAAGTATGTCTGATAGTGTGGGGTACACTGGTCATGCAAATCTAATCACTACAATAACATATCCAGATGTTATGAGTATGCTTGTGCCTGAGTTTAAGATGGACAAATTATACCAGCAATCGACATAACTTGTGTGCTGAAGTAATTGAAATTGAAGTGTAGTTCAGCATGTCATGTCCAATATGATTCCAAGTTGTGATCTTTCTCGCAAAAGACAAAAATAGTGTTTGATTCAGTATTGCATTTATGTTTCAAATCTGAAAAATCCATAAGATTTTAGGTATGTTTTAGCATAAACTTAGAAAAATCCAAAAAGATTTTTAGTGTGTTTTGATGTAAAGTTTCAAAAAGCCAAAATATTTTGTTTCTTATTTGTTTTCGATCGATCGATACAAGATACAAAATTATGTTTTCAAAACTATATCTTAGATTCTCGAAGAGAAGTTTTGCGCCAAGATTAAATTAATTTTCAAAAGAAAAAGAAAGTTGTGTTTCTGTCTTCTGAAATTGCAGGTTCTGTGTGACAAGACTCAAGGATATGGTGAAAGAGGGAGTATGTAATATCTTTCACAAGTGGATCTTGAAGTTCAAAGATTTTTCAAGATTGATCTAGCCATGCAAGCTCTATTTTTGACAAGATTTCAAGTTGAAGATCATATGCAACTATGCTAAAGATTGAAGACTAAAGTTTAGTTAGATAGATAGATACATAGATACACTACACGTTAAGGGGGAGTTTGTTAGAGCATGTTCCTATGCTACCGTGTGTCTCGTGTATTGTATCTAGTCTAGAGCGTCTTTGTGAGTCGTATAGTTGCAACATACCAAGGTGCCGTACCAAATGGTACGCCGTACCAATTGGTACGTCCGTACCAAATGGTATGCGAGTTGGTATGTTGGTAAGTTGCTAACTATAAATAGTTCGTGTTAGAGAGAGTTCAGAAGTTCTGTCATTTGCTACATCTTAACTGTGTGTATCTGAGTGTGTTTCTCTCTCTAGCTTGTATCTCTTTGTGAACCAATAAAGCGAAGCTTTATTTACATCATGTTTGTTCTCGATTTACCGAATCATGCAGTATTAAGATCCCTCCATGGTTTTACACATACCTTGATGTTTGTGCTCTCTTTGCAGCAATTATCACATTCTTGATGGTCTCTACAGCCTCTGAATCATAGCTAACATCCAATTCTTCATCAACACTAGCCAAATTACCATAGGATTATAGATTAGAAGTTTACCACAATGATTTGATGCTCAATCCTTAGTCCCAGACTTCCAAACCACTCCTGGAGCTCACAGGACGAGAAAGCAAGAGAAAACCAATAGAGGACTTGGTTTCAGCAAACCAAATGACCAAAAAAACGATCAAATTAGGTATTTATAGTTTTGGAACAATACTACCGTATTGGTTTACTCAATACTGGCGTATCGCGGTGCCCGTGAGTATTCAGATCACAACCTGACCCGGTCGTAATGTATCCCTTTGAATCTGCAATACTCCCGGCGATACGGGTGTATCACCCTAAAGTGATACGGTCGTATTGGGCCAAATACTTTGAAAATTTTTTGATTTCTCAATTTCATTCCTTTAACAACCGTGCTTTGATTATTTGGCTGAATTTCATTCCTTTAACAACCATGCTTTGATTTTTGTTTTCTCAATTTCATTCCTTTAACAACCGGAATTATTTCTAAGGCTCAAACAAATGGGGATATTTCTCCTCATATCAATTTCCGATCCCAGGTAATGTTTGGACCTTGACGAGCGTGTCGTTTTACTTTCACCATAGGAATCTGTTTCCTCCCCAGTTTCTTCACTACTCGTTCTAGAATTTCAACAGGTTGTTCTGAAAAGTGAAGCTTTTCATCAACACGAATATTCTTTAATGGAATTACTAGTGTTTCATCTGTTTTACACTTTTGTAAATTTGAGACATGAAACACATCGTGAATTCCACTGAGTTTCTCAGCTCCAATCGACAGGCAACAGTATAAATTTCTTCAATAACCTTAAACAGACCAATGTAGCGAGGACGTAACTTTCCACGCTTACCAAATCGGATCAATCCCTTCCAAGGTGATACCTTTAACATAACCATATCACATTTTTCAAATTTTAAAGGCTATCGACGCCTATCAGCATAACTCTTTTGTCTATCCTGAGTAGCCTTAAGCCTTTCTCGATTTTGTTTTATCTTTTCAGTTATTTCAACAACAACTTCTGGTCCAATAAATATCCCTTCACCAACTTCTGACCAACAGACTGGTGTATGACACTTTCGACCATACAAGGGCTCAAACGGTGCTGCCTTTATACTCGAGTGGTAGCTATTTTTGTATGAAAATTCCATTAAAGGCAAATGTTTATCCTAGCTACCACCTAATTTAATAACACATGCTCGAAGCATATCCTCTAACGTTTGGATAGTTTTTTCACTTTGTCCATCCGTTTGAGAATGATAAGCTGTACTCAAATTCAACTTTGTTCCCAATGCTTGCTGAAAACATTTCCAAAAATGGGATGTAAACCGATTCTCTCTATCTGACATGATTGATAGTGGTACACCATGCAATCTATTTTGTTGAGTACGTCTCTTTTGGTGGCAAAAAGTGAGTTGACTTAGTCTGTAGACGCAAGGAGCGATGGATCGTTTGCTAATCACGTGATAACGAGATGAAGACGAGATCAACAAGTAAATACAAATGGAATTCGTATTAATGCGTCTTGAGAGCACACACACAGAAACACACACAGAAAGGTAGAATATGGCAAGAAGTTTTCAGAAGTATTGAACTCTCTACACATGCTACATATTTATAGGTATGACTAAATGAGTTGCGGACCATGTCCGGACCATCTGGTCCGCTGCCCTCATAGTCACACACACATATGCTCTAATATAGATACAATACACGAGACACAACGAAGAATAAGAATATGCTTCTACAAACTCCCCCTTAACGTGTAGTGTATCTTTTCTAACTAAATCTCTAGTCTTTAATCTTCAACAATGTAGCATCTGATCATCAACTTGAAATCTTGTCAGAAATAGAGCTTGCATGGCTGGATCATTCTTGAATAAATCTTTGACCTTCAAGATCCACTTGTGAAAGATATAACGAACTCCCCCTTTCACCATGCTTGAGTCTTGACACACAAAAACCTGCAACTTTAGAAGACAAAAGTGCGGATTTTCTTTGAATTTCCAAAAATAATTTAATCTTAGTGCAAAACTTCTCTTTGAGAATCCAAGATATTGATTTTGAAATTTTGATTTTGTATCAAGTGTTGATCAATCGAAAACAACTAAGAAATAAAATCTTTTTGGATTTTAGAAACTTTAGATCAAAACACACCTAAAATCTTTTTGATTTTTCAAAGTTATGCTAAAACACACCAAAAATCTTTTTGAATTTTACTAAAATGGAAATATAAATGCAATACAAAATTACACTCTATTTTTGGTATTTTGCGAGAAAATCACGACACGAGATCATATCAGACATAACGCATCTAGCACATTTCAATTTCGGTCTTAATCAGCATGCAAGCCAAGATAATCGCAAATACAACATTTATGTTTATTTCAGCATGCACCAATCATTTTTTATCGTTTTCAGATATGCTTAAGGTAATTTTATCATGCACTGATAACTCGGCCTCCACTCTATCAGAAATACTGGCAAATCATCATATTTACCATATAAAACCAACTTTCTTAGAGATTTGAACATCCTTGATGAGTCATGCAAAAATAAAGCAGAACCCTAAACAAACAACAATCAGGTCGGTACTCCCGTACACGCAGAGAAAGTCCGATGGATTATACAAAACACCAAAGAAAATAAAGCAGAACGTCAAACGAACACCAATCAGGCCGATCTTTCGATACGCAGAGAAAGGCCGATCGTTTGACAAAATAAAGAAAATAAAACAAGTTGAAATTTTTGCAAAATGAAAACATGCATTCATCAAGATATCTCTTAATTCTATTTTTGGAATCATCACACAGCATTCATCAAGAAGCAAATAACCAAAGATCATCAGGCAAGCTTTATGTTATATCTTACTCGTAGATATCAGATTAGTCATGCACATTCACAGATTATGCAAGTACCCACAGCCTTTAGACTTAGTCTATCCATGGCAGATAACATATATGTTGATGTACTATCATTTCTCGTTTCCGTCGGATCAATTTCTCAATTTTTCATTTTTTTATATTTTCCAATTTCTCCCCCTAAAATTCAAACAAACACTATTTTTGAATTTTCAATTTTCTCCCCCTAAAAAATATGTACAACTACAAAATGTAAACATATGAACAAGAAAGAAAATTGATCGACCAACACTGACACTTTGCAGTTTTAGGTTTGGAAAAATCGGTTGAAAAACATTTGAGAATGATATGTCGTTGAAACACTAAATTAGGCAAGTTCTTCACTATCAGCAACACACGCATAATAGGTCTTCTTGAAGAAACCTGCAGACACCATATAAAACATTAGAGATTTTGGGATCGGCCCGAGTCAACAGCCTCGGGTCGCCCGGTGTCTTCAACACGGTCTTTGTTTACCAAGGAAACAGCTCGTGGTTTCCACATCAGTGGCGATTGAAAACTGTTCAATGAATCCACAAAATGATCAACTTGCGTCTTTGCCCAAGACGGCTTACTAGTTGATTTGTACATCGATGGTTGTGGTTCATCAAAAATATGACCATTTAAATCCACATATTTAGCAGTTTTGTGCACATAGGAGTGAATGCTCGCATTTGTAGGACATTGAGCAGCAAGATGCCCTGGTTTACGACATGCATAACATTTCCTTTGAAAAACATTAAGGGAACTGCTACCCAGATTTGATTCAAAAATTTGTTTTTTATCAACAAAATTCTTTAGATTTCTCTTGTCCTGTTTGAACACATCATGATAACCAAAAATATTTTCTGAACCGAATGAATCAAAGAAATCATCAGAAGTATCATACCTTGGAGATGGACTTCGTTGAGAAGAACCAGAACTATAAGAAGACCCTCCAGAATAATGATGATCATTCTTTGATTTGACAACATGTCGTTTCTGCTGTTGTGATTTGTTCTTTTGAGTTAAACCAGCAACGTTCTTTGGTCGATGTGTTTGAGAAACTACTTCTTCCTTAGAATCATAACCAAGACCTTTATGCTTGTATCACTGGACTTTTGAAGAATTTGAAAAAGCCGTTGGAACTGCTCTGCCTTTAGCTGCACTGGTAAATTTAGCTTTAATAGCTTTCAATTTGTTATTTTGAATCAAAGCTTTTTCTTCTTCATGGACAGATGAAGAACCAGATGCAATTTTCTCACAAAGCTTTTCATCTTCCAAAGCCTTTGAAATTGACACAAACTTTGGAGCTTCATCTAATTTCTTCTCCCTTTTCTCATATTTGTTTTTCTTCTTCTTTGCCGGAGTTGCAAATTTAGAATAATCTTGCAAGTCAGCTCTTGGATCAAGTGACACAGATGGAGGATTTAATATAACCACTGGAGCTGGAACAGAATGTAATTCCTCTTCTTTCACACTTTCGTCACTCTTTTCCTGATTGTAAATGTAATTCAGTAATGTAGGAGACATAGCTGAATTATTTACTTGCTTTTGAATAGCGAGAATCTCAACTTTTAACTCAGATATTTTGACTTTAGCAGCCAACAAATCTTTCTGAGTACCAATAAAGTCATCTGATAATTCATTGTATTCAGCCTTCAGTTGCCTTTTGGTATCACATAACTCCATTAGCTCAGCATGAACCTTCTCCCACTTCTTAGTAAAATAAGCAACATCTTTTGTTAAAATGTCATTCTTTTCACGCATCTGAACATTTTCATCTCGAAGATTTGAAAGTTCTTCTTGAACTTCTAAAACTTTATCTACAGCTTCAACAGCAATCGCATTTGGTTTTTCATACCTTTGTTGAACAGGATAACTCTTTTCAAATAGATTCTCAAAATCTTGAACTGCATCAAGATGAGCAGCCTTTTCTTTCTCAAAGTCAGCAATCCATTTATCCTTTTCTGTTACCAACTCTAAATTAACCTTTTCTAAATCAGCACATCTTTGTTTTGAACATTCCAAAGCAGCTATCACAACTTTGAGTTCTTCAGTTATCAAACCATGCTTCACAGTTCTTTTGTACCCCTTTTGTAAGTTCAGCAACTCCATCTTCCAGTATTGTTTCACATGAACTTGTTTCTGAATTAGAATCACTTACCTCCTTCCTTACAACTTCGGCAAGAAATGCAGATTCATCAGGATACCACTCGACATACTTATTTAGAGAACTATCATAAACCAAAGCAGGTTTGGTTGCATTTAATGCCAACTGTTTCTGTTTCTCTTCCATTATTTCAATATCCTTATTCCAATCATAATCTTCATCCCTTTGTGAAATCAAGGCTTGCGAGTTTGAATTGTTTGTTGAGGACGAAGAGACCGATATTTTCGGATTTTTACATTCACGAGCAAAATGTCCAATTTGTGAACATTTGAAACACCTAACTTTGAGTTTATTCAATCCAAGTTTTCCTCTGGGAAGAAAAGATTGTTTACCATGCTTCTTCATGTATCTCTTACCTCTTTCAACAGTCATAGCAAATTGCCAATGTAAATCTAACTCATTTAAATGATCATCATCCAACTCACTGAAGTCATTTGCAACCAAATCAACTTCTCCCAGTTTCCCAAAAATTGAACCATTTGACGATGATATAAAAGCAGATAACA
This sequence comes from Deinandra increscens subsp. villosa, assembly GCA_039602395.1. Classification (NCBI taxonomy): domain Eukaryota; kingdom Viridiplantae; phylum Streptophyta; class Magnoliopsida; order Asterales; family Asteraceae; genus Deinandra; species Deinandra increscens. The sequence goes on from JBCNJP010000017.1 coordinate 64,527,858, forward strand.
ATGAAGCTAAATCCTCAGATGCCTTGTCAGGAATTGTAGGCTTTGATGATTGCTTTGGACATGTAGGAGTACAACCTGGAGAATAACTATAAGTCTCAGATTTTCCAGCAAGAAATGCAGTAGGATGACCTTCACTGAAAATGTTTGACTTTTTAGCATTTATGGTAGAATCATTTTCACCACGATATGTAGCTGGATTCTATACTTGTGCAGGCATGGACTTGTTGACACTCAACTCCATATCTCTTGCTTGTATCTGCTCAATCAAATTGATGAATGACACTCCTGAATACTCTTTATCATGAGTAATCATCATCACATAGTTTTCCCATTTTTCAAGTAATGCCTCTAATAACTTCTCTTTCAAATCAGCTTCTTCCTTTTTGATGCCAACTAAAGCCATTTCACTTAATAAATGTGAAAATCTAGTGATAAGCTTTGAAATATTTTCATTTGGATAATGCTTAAAATTGTCGAACTCTTTCTTTAGAACCTTCTGTTTGCTTTTCTTGAATTGATCATTTCCTTCACAACGTTTCTGAATTGCATCCCACAATTCTTTTGCAGAAGTATACGCAGAAAATAGATGTAATAAGTCTGAAGGTAATGCCATCGTTAAAGCACCATAAGCTTTTTTAACTGCTTTATATGTCTTCTTTTGTTCACCAGTAAGACTTTGTTGCAAAACTGGCCTTCCATTTGTTCCTGTTGGATACTCGTATAGATTATTGTAAGATATCCAAAAATCAACATCATTAGCACCAACATATGCATTGAATCGCTTCACCCAACTATGATAATCTTCCAATCTGAGCAATTTCAGAACTTTCTGACTTGTTCCTATTTCATTATCATAGTTAATGATAGCTTGCATCGTGTTTTGAATCGCATAAAACGCTTGAAAATCCGACATATTTTCCGAAATATGACACTGCAAAAACTTCGAACTCAAAAACGGAGGTCTTCCAACACTACTACAAAAACTGGCTTTCTTGACGTGCATTGCGCGTCAAGAAAGGGCCTTCTTGACACGCAAATGCGTGTCAAGGATGCGGGGGTCAAGAAGCTTCTTGACGCGCAAATTGCGTGTCAAGAAGCTCTTGACGCGCGAAAGATGACGCGCATTTTATGACGCGCATTGCGTGTCAAGAAATGGTCTTCTTGACACGCAAATGCGCGTCAAGGAAGCCGGGGTCAAGAAGCTTCTTGACACGCAAAATGCGTGTCAAGAAGTTATTGACGCGCGAACAATGACGCGCATTTTTGCGCGTCAAGAATGTTTTTAAAAAATTAAAAAAAAAACATTTGTTTGTAAATCACTAATTTCCACATTAAATGGCAATTAACCTCAATACAAAATACAATACACTTACAACAAAATAATGCATTTTATATATATATAGTAAGCATTACAAACTTAACATGAGTTACATAAAAAAATAAACTATGAACTAATTAATACATAATATAAACACTATACTATCAATACTTTACTAGTTGTTGTTGCTGCTGTCATTAGTTACACATCTGCAAAAATATAGTTCAAATTCATAAAAATATAACTAATTGCAAAGATGAAAACCTTGGTCCTTTGATAACAAGCATTCTAAAACTACACAATATGCCATCTGTCCAGCAACCAAGAAGCAAGTCTTTCAAGCACTCCCACCTGCACGGAACTAAGCAAAATTTCATTACTAAATTAATCATAACATCCTTTCTTGTGGCTGCATTAATCATGACATAATTTTAGTACATGTAAACAGGTCACATAAACAAGTTATTCCAGTAGCTAAAACTATAAACAAAAATAGGTAGCTAAATGAACCATGTCATATGGGTTATAACCTCATGTTTATTGTTTTATTCTACATTAATTTTTGCTCTTGTATGTATGATAAAAATCCTCAACGATATTACTACATTACTTGTGTTTTGTATATACGGTATGTTGATGAGTATATAGCAACATGTAAGAAAATAATAAACATAACAAATCAGCATGATCTTTGAAGTGTCAATATTTTCAGCCTTGGTGTACATTAGGCGTATGTAAAACAAAAACAGATGTTCATCTGCATTCGTTTGAAAGAGGATACACACCTGTTGTCTTCCAGCATGATCTTAGTGAGCCTACCCTTCGTTTCTGTGTCCATCTCTGTCACCCGATCAACCTTTCCCAAGTAGGCTGAACAGTACCATTCTTCACACTAACAGCAGCACTAGAACAGTACCGTTTAGAAACCTGTTCAAAAAGGGTTAAAATTCTATTTATAACTTGTAAAACTATATATAGTATAATTAGTCAAAAGCCGAAACTATATCAAGTCAAAAATTCCTTTAAGATGAGATAAACTTGGTGATTATAAAACCTTAACATGATAACCAATACTACCTGAAGAACAGCCAGATCATCAGTTCTCTCTGCATCCAAAACCCGACGCTTCAGAGTCGTCCATCCCAAACTTTCAAATTTCTAGAGGTGTTTGATTGAACCGTCATGAGTGCACTCTGCATCCACAAGTACCTATTCTTTAATTGCGTTTTTTCTTTAAGCTACACAACTATATTAAGGCAAAGAAAAAAAAATAGTTGTCAACTGTTAGGTAATCAAATAGAAACAGACCAAGCATTGAGCCTTTCTATATGAACGGAACTACAAACAAAGAACTACAAATACTACAAAGGTAAGTGTTCAGAATTGAGATCGAGATTTTGTGTTCTAGTCTAAGTTCTTTGAAGAACTACAAGAGCATTAACATAACTAAAAACAATAAGCAGAGGGCTGGTTCATATTCATACATACACTTAATATATATCAAAAGGCAGAATATATATGATAGAACCTTTCATTAGTTTCGGCCATAAACTATAAATCTTTACCATTAACTTTCATACCTTTTTCCTAACATATTAAGTCTCCTAGATCCAATGCATCAAAAAACCTCGTTATCCGCATACCGTTGACTGTTCCATTATCCAGCTTCTTCTTTGATAACTATTTTGTATAATATAAAGTGAGGTGCAGAATGTGTTATACATTTTTCTATAAAATAAGCTCATAAAAAGTGTACCTTCTTTTTTTATAAAGCTAATTGTTTTTCCTTTAGGACACGACACAATTTGAATATTGGTATGGCCTTGATCTTCTTGTTGAAGTAGCTTCTTACATACAAACTGTAGATATAATAACAAACAGAAACAATATAACATCTCTACTTACTTGGGGTGTACAAACAGAATCTGAGCAATGACAGTGAAATAACCATCTACTTTAGAAACTTAGACTAAATCCAGTAAAGGGTAATGAATATTTCATTAGAGAAACCACATATAACTCTTACCTTCACAACACATCTTCAAAATCAGTTAAAGGAAAAGATGACCTTAAAGTTAGATGCTGAGGAGAGCAACACCAAAGTACAGCATCCGTAAAAGCCATATGAGACGATGAATGTACATAGGTGTCTAGCTCTGGCTCAACATGCTGGAGTTCATATGGTGGCAGCTCAATAGCATTTAACTCCTTAAAATCTATGAATTCAGTCTCATCTAGCTCCTCTAACTCTTTGCATTCCTATAGGACAATTGAAATATACAACTTTGTGCTGTTATTATCTTATATAATTGTTCAAATCAGAATAATACATAAATCATTGGGAAAAGAAACAAACCCGACTATATGTTCCATGAATATTCAATCAGGTTGGCATTGCATACCTGATTGAAAATAGCTTTCGCATAAGTTAAATCATCTTCTCAGGGACACTGGGACCAAAAGTTTTCAAAATCTTCCTACAAAAAAAATTCAGTGCCAGAACTAGCAGAGTAATTAGGTAAGAATATACACAAATAACAGACTTAGATTTTCTTGTGTAAAGCTAACAGATCAATAAAAGAGTGATAAAATTAATGCAGACATATCAATTCATATCAGCAACTAGGTATAGCTAAAATATTAAAATGCACGAGGTGGTTTGGTTCTGACTATAAAAACTCTGACCAAACGAGGGTTCAATGAAAGAGCATGCCGACAGCACTGAGCAGCTTCAGTTAGCCTTCCTTTCCGCATGTAAGCGCTTCCCAAGTTTGACCAAGCATCCGCAAAATTGGGACGAAGCTGCATGAATCATACTTGTAGAAATAAGCAAAGAAGAACCAAATAAAATACATCAATGGACAATTGCATTCTTTGAAACCTGAATGGGAAATTGCTAGAACAGCAGGCCTAGAAGATGAACATAATCAATTTACAACTACAACAAAATTATGTAAAATCAGTGAAACATTAAACTAATGAGCCAAAAATAATCAAGTCCAAAACTCAGACTAATAATCTGCAATTTGGACCTCAAAAACTTACTAAAGCCATGATTTGATATGTACAAATATCATAACAAGAAACAAATTTTGTTTATATGGATAGTAATTTATGTCTAACAAACTTGTGTAACTTGTGAACCTGCTAATCACCTTTAACTTCATTCGCAAGATTGAATGGAGTCGGCATCAGAGTTGGCAATAGAATTCCTCCAAATTTTGATGGCCTCCTTAATCCTTTTTAGTTAATCAGCGAGCCTTTTATCGGGGTTGTGAATTATCGGATTCACAGTAGCCTCCTTTGAAACAATATCTGCAAAATCATCTCTCTCCATCCATGAGTTAAAGAACTTAAAGGGAATGAAGTATTGATCTTTAACATCATTTTTTAACAATATATTAATAAAAATCCAACATAAAGCACCTATCAAACACGTAAAATAAATAAAGATTTGCTTACTTTATAATTGAGAAAATATAAGTATATCAAAAAGTATAGAATTAAGATTGTGCATGATGTAAAATCTCAGTTCGATTTAAAGGTATTACAATAAAATCTCAGTTCGATTGATAATCTTCTGTCCCGTTTAGAATCAGTTTTTCGTCTGAACTTATATGTGATAAACCCTCAACAGGAACTCATAATGTAGATTATGAGTCATTGAATTAAGATTGTGCATGATGTAATCAAAGAATGCAAGAGGGGTTACCGGATTCATTCAAAAGAAGATAACACCAAAAGTGCCAGTTTTATAATAGTATTCAACTGATCAACACAAACTTTGATCCTTCAATCTGAATAAAACCCATCAGTTTCACTATAAAATCATCTTTTGCATTTTCACAAACACAGAATGTAGTTTAAGATTAACAAAATACTTACTTGCAAATCCAGTAGAAAAAGAGCTTGGATATCCCCAACTTTGCAATCAAAAGAAAGGCAAGCCACAATAGGTAACTTATTCATTCATGGCTCATCCCTCTGACTCGAATAGCCAAAATGGCACCCGTAATGGATACCGCCTCTAATCATCCAATTAACATAACTATTCTGTAACCCATTAAAGATTCATCACATATAAAATGAGATTTTTTCTCTGTGCATAAAAGCGAAGAAAACTCATCTTCTTCCTACAAAAGATAAACTATGCAAGCAAATTACATAATTTAAGCAAAAGAATCTCAACAACATACATAATTAACCTATGGCCTTGTTTAGCAGGTAGCACATTCTAAATTCCAACCCTTTCATAAATCTCTTGTGCCTTCTACATTACACCACCTAGAAGAAGGATGTCCTGCATCATATAGTCTAACAAACTATCTCTCTCAGATTTCAGATTTGAGAAGGATACCTGAAATTGCACTTCAAAAGTTATATTTTGTTACATCGTTTATGCATGTAGGTTTTGTTTTGAGAACTTCAAAAGTTATATTTTGCACTTCAAATATATAGCCTGTACTAACGTCACCCTTTGCTGAATCAAGTTATTATTATAACAATACAAAACAGATGTTATCTTTAGTAATTGAAATCCCATTTTAATCTCACACAAACATACAATGCAATATCTCCAAAATCACATGAAATGCAATAAGTGATGTTGAGCAGTATATAGATCTAAACCAGAAAACCAACTAAATCCTTATACGAATCAATGTTAGATACAAAATCAGAGCAAATCTCTTACACATGCTGGTTGAACCATACAAGAATATACCTCAGCAAGCACATCTTGTTAATTCTTCTCAATTTGTTCAAACTCATGTAATACAATGCAAAACTAGAATGTTAAATCTCGATTGTATTTTGTCGAATCCACTCATAATATGTAACAATCACAACCATAAACCATAGAGATGAATAAATAGCAAGTGAATATCTGAGAAATGAAGGAATCGAACCTGTAGGAGCAGAACTGAAACCCTTGCCGTCATTAGAATCGTATCCTCCGCCGTTTTCAAACTTGGGGCGTTTTGCCTCGGCGCTGTTGAAGATACGAGCAGCGATCTCTTAGCCCTCTGCTTAGCCAGCTCGATCCCATCTACAGGTGGAGGTACGCTGTTGTAGGCTGAGGCGGAATCAGAAGAGTGTGAAGGGATAATGGGAGCAGAAAATCCGGTTTGTCTACGGGCGGTTGAGGGCGGAGGTGCGGTGGTGGAGTCATCGTACTTGCGTTTAGCGGTGGCGAAGTCTCCGCCGGATGAATAGCGTAGCATAGCGTAGAGATGAAGAGGGTTAAGAAAACCCTAGAATCGAGTTTTGGGGAGTTTGAGAGAGAAGCAGAAGCGGGAATCAAATTTGGGGAAGAGGGAAGGGGAAAATCTAGGGCAAAATATTGGGGGGAAATTTGGCGCCAAAAATTAAAAAACGACACTTCTTTCTTGACGCGCGGTGTTAGCTGTCTTCCGTGTTTTTTTTTTCAAATATGACATAAATTCATGACACGCAAAAATGCGCGTCATGAATCCTTAGGAATTATCTATACTTGACATTTTATTTTGACACTTTTTTTTTTGCACGTCAAGAATGATCGAGTGTCATCGTTCGCGTGTCAAGGAAGGCAGTTTTTGTAGTAGTGCAAGCGGATTTAATGGGTCAAAACTTGACCGTACTGGCCATAGGCCGGTACAAGTCCTAGATCTCATCGAGGCGAACGTTTTGACTGGTATTAGGTTCCGTAACTCTTTACGGTTCTCAAGTTACGTCAGTTTTAGTGATGAACACTTTTCTGCCAGCGGACCAAAATACTACCAGCGAATCAGATTTGTACCAAATCCGGATCAGATTTCGTCCGGCGGACCGGATTTCATACGGCGAACCAGATGATACGCTGAAATAACTGCCGCGGATCAGATGGTACGCTGAAACTGCCACGGATCAAAAATATGAAAATTGCCTACGCGGACCAGATTAGCGGACCAGAATGTTGATGAAGATACACGGGCGGACCAACCAGCGGACCAGAAAATTCATCCGGTGGACCAGAAATTCTTCCGGCGGACCAACTGATTTCGAGGCTGATTTCACTGATTTTCGTGAAATATGACGTTTGGAGCTGGAAATTGCTTTAGTATGATGCGAAAACACTCCAGCAACACTCAGAAACCATTTTCCATCGTTGATACACTCGGAATTGCGGAAATTTGATGAAAAATGAAGAAAACCCAAACTTTCTCTCTCTAAAAATCTCCAAAATCACAGAATATGATCAGCAAATGGAACCAGATAGCTCTGATACCACTTGTAGACGCAAGGAGCGATGGATCGTTTGCTAATCACGTGATAACGAGATGAAGACGAGATCAACAAGTAAATACAAATGGAATTTGTATTAATGAGTCTTGAGAGCACACACACAGAAACACACACAGAAAGGTAGAATATGGCAAGAAGTTTTCAGAAGTATTGAACTCTCTACACATGCTACCTATTTATAGGTATGACTAAATGAGTTGCGGACCATGTCCGGACCATTTGGTAAGCAGGACCAACTGGTCCGCTGCCCTCATAGTCACACACACATATGCTCTAATATAGATACAATACACGAGACACAACGTAGCATAAGAATATGCTTCTACATAGTCAGACGATCCACTATAACCCATATGGTATCTTTGTCACTACTTATCTTGGGCAATTTAGTCACAAATCCATCGTGACTAATTCCCATTTCCATACTGGTAGTTCTAACTTTTGCAAATATCCAGAATGTTTCTGATGTTCTGCCTTTATTTGCAAGCAAGTGGAACACCTCTCAACAAATTTTGCTATACTCTTCTTCATACCTGGCCACCAATAATTTGCCTTCAAATTATGGTACATTTTGTCATCACCAGGATGTAATATATATTTTGACTTGTGTGCTTCTCTGAGAATTATCTCTCGTAATCCTCCTTCCTTGGGTATCCCTATTCGGTTTCCCAATCGGAATATATCATCCGACCCCATGGTTAGGTTCTTCTCAACCATACTCCTTTCATCTTTGTCCCATTCTTGACTTTCTAATTGCTCCTTCTGAACTCTTTTGATGTTGTCCATCAAATTTACACGCACACCCAATCTCATAGCCCGTACACGAAGTGGCTTTATTCTTTCTTTATACTTAAAGCATCGGCCACCACATTGGCCTTTCCTGGATGGTATCTGATCTCACAATCCTAATCACTTAAAGTCTCCATCCAGCGTCTTTGTCTCATGTTCAATTCCTTCTGTCTGAACAGTTGTCGAAGACTTTTTGATCAGAGTATACTACATCTTAGTGCCATACAAATAATAACGCCAAAATTTTAAAGCAAAGATCACCGCCCCCAATTCCAAGTCATGGGTGGTATAGTTCTTTTCATGCGTCTTCAATTTCCTGGGCGCGTAAGCGATAACCTTTTCTCTTTGCATTAACACACATCCCAACCCATTGATAGAGGCATCACAATAAACGATAAAGTCTTCAGATCCATTTGGTAATGATAGAATTGGTGCAGAGTTCAACTTTTTTTTTTAACAATTTAAATGCATCTATGTCCTTCTGCTTCCACTCAAATTTAGTATTTTTTTGAGTTAAAGCACTTAGTGGCCTAGCAATGTTGGAGAAATCTTGAATAAAACTTCGGTAATAACCTGCTAATCCTAAGAAACGTCTTATCTCATTTGGGAATTTTGGTTGTTTCCATCTCATCACAGCTTCAACCTTAGCAGGCTTAACTTGAATACAAGCCTCGCAACCACGTGACCCAAAAATTGAACTTATCGTAACCAAAAATCATATTTAGAGAACTTAGCATAAAGCTTTTCCTACCTCAGTAATTCCAATACCCTTCTTAAATGTTGTCCATGCTCTTTCTCTGTCCTTGAATAAATCAGAATGTCATCAATAAAGATAATCACGGACTTGTCTAAGTAGGGTTTACAGACTCGGTTCCTGGGATCTATAAACACTGCTGGTGCGTTAGTTAGACCAAATGGCATAACTGTGAACTCGTAATACCCGTACCTTGTCCTGAATGTTGTCTTTGGTATATCTTCCTCTTTAACTCTCAATTGATGATATCCTGATCTTAAGTCTATTTTGGAAAAATAGCTTGCTCCTTGCAGTTGGTCAAATAAGTCGTTGATTCTTGGAAAAGGATACCTATTCTTGATAGTTACACTATTCAGATCATGGTAGTCTAACCATCCTTCTTTTTGACAAATAATGCAGGTGCTACCCAAGGTAAAGTACTTGGTCTGATGAATCCTTTATCTAGCAAATCTTGAAGTTGACTCCTTAATTCTTGCATCTCAGAAGGTGCAAGTCTATATGGTGCTTTAGCTATTGGCGCAGTCCCTAGCACCAATTCAATTGTAAACTCAACTTGTCTTACTGGCGGCAAACCTGGCAATTCTTCTGGAAATACATCAGCATACTCAGAAACTATTGGTACATCTTCGAACTTCTTTTCTTTAGGAGCTTCTACAACACAAGCTAAAAATGCTTGACAACCTTTCTTTAAACACTTTTCGGCCTACAATAGGGATATAATCTTTACAGGATTTGCTGGGCGATCTCCCAATATTACATAAGCATTTCCATCAGATGATTCTACTTCAACGGCTTTCCTATCGCACAAATTTATGGCCTTATATCTAGTTAACCAGTCCATTCATAGGACTATATTGAATCCACACAAGGTCACATGTAAGAATTCAAATTCAAACGAGGCTCCATCAAATTTTAACTGGCAATCCCTAGCTATATCAGCTATTCTAATCACATGGCCACTAGTAGTGTAAAGCCTATCTAATTTATATAAAGTACATTTTAGCATAGGTATACATGTAGAGGCTATAAAACTTCTATTAGCTCCTAAGTCTAATAGAATGCTAACATAACGATCATTAACAGGAAACATACCATAAACGACTTGATCATTGTTCTGCACCTCATCAGCATTCGTGATATAGAGTTGCGGATTAGCTTTCGGTGGGGATTTGTTTTTCTCTCCATCCTTCTTGGCATTCTTCAACTTTAGCAGTCTAGTCTTTTGTGCCCTTCCTGGTTACATTCATAACAAACTATTGGCTTCCGACAATCAACCGATCCATGCCCTGCTCTTCCACACCTTTCACAAGTCTTACAATCCTTGGCCCAATGACCTACCTTGTGACATCGGTTACACTCATTGGGCTTGACCCTCTTGTTACCCTTATCATCAGGGTTTCTGTTTATGTCATTGTGGCGCCCTTCGTTAGACTTTCTTTTGGAGCTTTCAGATGTTTTATTCTTTCTAGACAACCTCACCCATTCATCAGTTAAGATGCCATTCATACCCGTGGCTGACTCCAACATGGAAGGTCTAGCCGATCTCACATCAGCTCTAATTTCAGGACTTAATCCCCAGATAAGCCTCGTACTCTGTTTTCCTCAGTATTTTCCATATGAGGCACCAAGTTGAGAAGTTCATCGAACATGTGGATGTAACTCTGGTAGTCGGCTTCTTTCATCTCAATACATAGAAACTCATTCTCAAGTTTTTCTTGTTCTTTTTCTGGAATGAACTTTCTCATAACCAAAGCTCTAAAGTTCTTCCAACCCATAAGATGAGTTCTTTTACGACCTTTACCAGCTAAGATCGTCTTCCACCAAACTAAAGCAGACCCCTTAAAAGAATGGGATGCAAACCTCACTTTGTCATCCTCCGCGTAGCCATATAATCCTTGTACGAACATCCCTCTTCCTCATCCTTTCCTCCTCCTTGTCGGATTCAGAATCACTATCACTAAGCTTCACATACTTTCTTCGTCTATCTTTCTCATTTTTCTTCTTATCATCACGTTTACTGTGATGATGTGAGCTTGTAGTAGACTCACTTTGAACAGTTCTTTCTTTGTGGGATAGACTCCTTTTCATCATACTCTTGTCAGAACGGCTATAAAACCCCTGAATCGACACATCCTCATTAATAGTTTTTTTTCTCAACCTCTTCTCCCTAGCAGTCAAACTAGGAAAAGCTTGGGCTATACCCTCGGCTATTAAACCCTGAAGTCTTTCATCTTTAGCTTTCTTCTTTAGTTGCTCCGATGTAAGGGGTTCTCGGTCTTCAATATACTCGGAATTATCTCCCTCATCCTGGTTTTTGTGAGCTCTACGGCGTGTTATGATTTTTGATCCGGCGTCGACTGTCTCACTAACTCCTGCTTTCATCATTGCCTGAAAGGTAATTTATGGATTACATCAGTTTCAATAAGCATATACTTGACTTCTCATGCATTTACTATGGGTAAACAAGTTCTATCATTTGTGGGGGACATAATACAATCATGGGAGTAATTTCCTCAAGCATCACCACCTACTATGTTCGTGGCATTTAAGGACAATTCTCTAATTCTCCACCTACTATGTTCGTAGAGCGAGAGAGCAATATTTCTCGCCCTTTCACCAACTATGTTCATGGAACAGAGAAATATCCTCTCTACCTTTCATCCCGCCTACTATGTTCGCGGAACTACCAAAAAATAAGCCTAATGCAACCTTTTTTTTAACAAAAATGTTACATTAGCTGGAGTTGCATTAGACCTAATGCAACCGTTTTGTTACATAATGCAACCTTTAAAAGCTAATGCAAACTTTTTAGGATGCAACTCTTTAGGAAAAAAGTTGCATTAGGTAATAAAAATGTTACATTAGGCCTAATGCAACTTCAGCTAATGCAACCTTTTTGTCAATAAAAAGGTTGCATTAGGCTCATTTTTTGGTAATGCGGAATGCCATATTCAGATCTGCCATAAAAACAATCAACAAGAATCCTATAGAGTTCTAAATGTGTACTATCATTTAGTCCACCACTCAGAATCTATCATAAGGAATCCTAGTGGTCTACCAACATACATCATGCATAAAACACATCACATTAAAACTTAGACAATCAAGTCTTGCAGGTTACAACACGACCATGCCCTACAAGTTCGAAATCATGTCCTAACCCATATCAGGTCTTAAACATCAAAGTACAACATATCAAAGTCTAGTACAAACGATACATAACAATAAAAATACAACACATTAAACAACAACAAACATGATACTCAGATCACATCACACCATGAGTCAGCATCGGCATCAGTGTCAGTGCCTCCTCCTCCTAACCAAGGAAGCCATCTCCCACACAACGCTCTTTGCCTTATTGTAAAGGCGGTTCAATTCTCTTCACGTCGCCGGTTTTCAGTGTTATCCCGTATCAGCGCGCGGTTCTCCTCAAGTAAGGCAGCGTAGGCAGACGACCCCACACTGGGTCCAACAGGCTCAACATAAGATGAGGGATGAAAGGGCATACCAACTCCTGAGAAAGAAGATCTAGCAGGCTTAAAGTATGGCTGCATCATAGGGTACTGAACAATGGGCATCATAGTAGGTGAAACTGGAGGGTACTGAGCATATGGACCCATATATGGATCAATAGGAAACTGGTATGATGGTGCATTAGCACTAAAAGAGTGCTGCAACTAAGGGAAACTCTAATGGTCAGAAACACAATAATCATACTGGGCTAGTTGGCTAGCTGCCACATACGGGTCTCTCATATCCTGATGATAAGGAACAGGAGGAACTGGTGTAGGTGGAGGTAGAGGAGGTGCAGGCTCCATCGGAGGAGTATGAGGTAAAGGTGGGGAAAGGGTAGTCAATTCCTCGAAAATACCAGCAAGTCGTGTATCTGCAGGTTGCTCATGCTCCATGGGTTCCGACTCGTTGGGACCCTCATCGTTAGCCACATAATTAGCTGTCGGAAAGGCAGGTGGAGCATAAACATGCTGCACATGATGCTCATATCGCTCAGAGTGATAGCTGGCCGAATGGATAGCTAGAACAGTAATCACAATCCTAGTGTCTGAATGTGAACGTGACGCCCTCCCTTCACCCTGGGTCTCAGTGCGCTCATCATCATCGTCTGCCCCCTATGTCTGGACAGCCTCGAAAGTTGCCTCCCGCTCGGCGTCAGTAATCTGAAGTGATGGTGGAGGTAGATGTACCGACATCCTAGGCTTTCACCCCTTCTTCTTACGCTTATTTTTTGTTGTGGATGCTTCAGGAGAAAGCTTGGTCTTGATAAAGGCGGAGGCTGAAACAAAATAACCTGATAGATCTAGACTGGACTGCTAAACTGGTTGACTTGGACCAGCTTCATCATTCTTTCTACCGCTCTTGCTACCGGATTTGGATGATGATCGGTGTCGTCTAAACATCTTCAGAGAAATATGCACCAAAACGCAAGTTACAAAACTGAATATATATATAATCTTAAAATTGTCATATACCTCTTGGGTTCCGTTACCCTAAAGTCACACTAAAGGACAATACGCCCTATATCTTAAAAATATCACACATCGGATGGACTATCAGCTTTTACCTAATTGCTAGGCTTTACCAGACCTTAGTGTACCTGTGGGTAGGAATGATAGGTGGCAAGTCTGTCACTACTACCGACGTTACACTAATTCTTGATAACTACCTAACTCTCAGATATCAACCTAAGTCCTACACTCAGCCCATGCTTTGTCTTAGAGTTATAAGGTTCAAACTTAGGGGCTCTATTAGAAACCATTAATCTGTTGGAACCTTGGGCTCTAATACCAACCTGCCACACCCCCCACTTTCCGCCCCTTGCCAAGGTCGGGAAGTACAAGTATTGGGCCGACTGTTCGTATCAGGATCCATGGAAGCATCAGATCAATAGTCAGAGTATGCAACAATCATACACACACAACCCAATACAAACAACAGACCATTATATATTACAATACAAGCCACAAGGAGTTCTATAACCCAAGCAGCTAACACAAGGTTAGGTCCCAAGTACTCTAAGACATGTCAAAGTATTCAAAATACAAACTGATAGAAATAACAAAGACAAAGGTCACAGGCTAAATCTGAATATGCATCAATATGGCAATACAACCCTCAATAACGGTCTTGACCATATATATCTTTTGCTCGACACAATACCTGCTTTAAAGCTACTTACCTGCACTATGAACTAAAACATGTCAACAACAATAATGTTGTTGGTGAATCCGCAGCAATAAACATCATATAAACAATTTCTCATTCTCTTTACTAACCCTATCTATAGCTATTGATGGTCGAGCTCTAGGTTAATACTCAATATGGCATAACACAGGCACGTGCCCCTGTATTACCTCTCATGTTCGGGCATATAGTGACACATACTCATCCTTGATAACTTAATATCAAGGCATGGATACTCAGCTGTTAAGCCCCCAATATACCTCGTGGCATACGCAATCCCTAATGACCAGAGTAGCCTACTCCTGAAAGCTTACTACCCTGCATACGACCCACCTAGCTAGCCCACACATACAAAGCATAGCAACAGAGAATAAGCAGTAAACAGTTCATGTGCACACAAAACATTTACAATAGTTTAAAAGAGGGGAAGCTATCGGTACTCACATATATGAGGGACTTAAGAAGTTAAACTCACGTTCCACCAATTCTAGATGCAACGCATCGTACGATATATATTCGGAACCATAAATCATTACCTAATCACGAATCTATTTTACTGAGTAATACAGATTCATAACAATATGCAATGGGTCTCCGTATGGTCACCCGATCCGTTAACTAGGATTTCTAAATCGAACATTTAGTTTAATGTTCAGAAATCCCTTCAATGCATTTCCAATCAGTCCATTTTAACTTTATGACAATACTGTTCCAAATCTACAGTCTCAATTTGTAGTTAATAATAGAAAATCAAGTCTTCAGACTATTCCAGAATGAATACGGGCGTATCACATTTAGCAGCTACGGCTGTATTCAATAGTTTCTTAATTTTCAGGAATCCCGCGATACGACCATATTCATTTTTACCTAATATGGTCGTATTACCTTCGAAATTAGATTTTTAAATATGATAAGCCGTGATACAATTGCATTGGCATAACACGGATAGGGTCGTATTGCCCTTAAAATCCGCAATCTTAAATCAGTCGACCCCCGATACGGTCGTATGGCCATATGCCATAATACGACCGTATTCATCATTAAGTTAGAATCCTGATTTGGTCATTTTGACCATTCTGAGTCAAAATTACCCATTTCAATTTGTACCAGAACATTTCTAATCCTTGTCTAGGATTTAGAAACATAACCAATTGCTCAGGATGTCAATTGATGACCACTATCCATGCATGCATCCAAATTTAGTAATTTTACCCAAAATGTAAAACCTACCCCATTGAAGCTTTTCTTCCGAGCTTCTGAATCCAGTGACACACTCAAAACTCACCAGTGATTCCCATCAGCCTCTGCATGTAGCAATCTACACTACTTTCTTGACGCGTGAACGATGACACACGCTACTTTTATGACGCGCAAAAATGTTTGTCATTAAATACCTGTCGTAATTTGAAAAATTGTATAGGTAGACGACGCGCATTTTTACGCGTCGTAAAATTTCTGTCATATAATAAATTTAAAAAAAAACACGGAGTACACTTAAAATGTGTGCGTCAAGAATTTTATGTCGGTTTATAATTTTATTTCCCGCCAAAAAAATTTGCCCTAAATGTAATTCCCGCTCACACTTAGAATTTTTTATAACTTTTCTCCAAATTTGCCCTAAATTCCAAATCGATGTATACTCCTATCACATACTCCTGCTCGCTTGCCCTAAATTAGACGGAACTCCTGCTCCCAGACCCTTAGCTCCGACGACCAGAAAGCCCTAATCTCACAATATTTTCCGTCGATGTATGCTCCCCTCAGCTTACGATTCCCATTTTTCATACCACAAGCCCTAATCTCTTAGTCATCGACTTTATCTGACAGATGGGGCGGGGCTGCATCCGGTTTTTCATACAACAGAAGGTCGATGGGAACAAGTCTGCCGGTGTCAACATCCTTGCAATCGAGCTTGGTTGATATCAATACGCTAGGAACAAGTGTGCCGGTGTCAAAATTGCAAGCCCTAGAGCACCTCCTCCACCCCGACTCCTTTTCCGGTAAGAGTCTGTTTTCCTTTACGATATTTGATATTTTCTTCGATACCGATTCCTCTCTCCCTCTCATATTTAGCAGTTAACTTTTGTAGCAATCATCATACGATATCTTAGAATACAATAGAGGTTCATATCCTGTTATTCTTAATCTCTTGTTTGCAACACAGTTGCTCCCAGGTATGTATTGTTTCTCTCTCTTTTTTAGTCCTCTCTTTGCACTGAATTGAGTTAATTTTGCTCTAATTTTAGTGTGTATTCATCTTTTTCTTTGTATTTCTGTCGGTTACATATGTTCTTGTCACTTTACCTTTTACATAACTGTGATCTACTAGCAATCTCACAATCTAGGTATGATTCATTTTGGTTTATCCTGCACATTTTCCTATGTTCGTAATCGTGCCACCATCTCTCTTTTGGCCGCTATGATCGAAGCTATGTGCTCTTCAGAAAAATTGGCTACAACCAACCATGAGGGGGAATGAGAAATCAACCTTTGTTTGGTTTGATATTTGGCACCCACTTTATGTTTTATCAATGGAAAGGGATTAAGGGAATTAAATAGGATGGGTCTTGATGTTAGCTGCAAAGTCAACGACATTATAGAAAATGGAAGCCAATAGAATGGAAAGAAATATATCCTTTGTCATCTATATATTCACACATTGAAATGTAACTTCAGTGTGTTTGTATGAAATATAATGAAATTTGAACTTCAACTGTATGATATGCTATGTTTTAATGGAATGATAGTTCACTGGTTCACTCAACTCGTGTACAGAAGAATATGTCTAAATCAATCATGTCTACATAAACTAGCTTTAGTCGAACATATTTTGTGACATTTGTTCTATCAAACACTCCACCATGATTGATCTTTAGGAACAAAACACTAGGGCTATTCCCTGTGATTGAAACAGCCATCCTGCAACACGATTCACCCAATGTGTATGCAGGCAGGCATAACATATGCAACCTGTATTGCATGAAATTAATAATATTAAAATGATATAATAATAATAAAAATAAAGATAAAACTCTCAATTATAAAAGAAGCATGATCAGAAATCAGGTCATCAGTTTCCCTATGTTGCACGTGTTTAAACCATTTTAATTGAATAACAAAGTAGGCGCGGTTTATTACTTGTTAAACCCATTTTAGTTGAACATAACCATTATTATTTTTTTGGCATGTTTGGCACCTCCTTTAAACAACCTTTGTATTGTGCATGCTTGTGTGTGTTGTTATTATCATTGTGTTCTTGTGTAATGATTATAGATGTGAAGGCAGATTAGGTAACCGTTTTGATTTCAGAATTTTCATGTGCAAAATATGCTGGTTGGAGGGGAGAACAAGTCTGAAGCAGGGACGAAGCTTTACATATCGAATCTGCACTATGAAGTTACTAACGAGGATATCAAGGTAAAAAATATACAGATATTTTAATTGTATTGTGGTTGATTTTTGTTGATGATACGCGTAGGGTAAGTTTTTTCATAGGTATTGTGTTGATCCATCTTTTTAAAATGATTGTTTCAAGTTAAGGGATCAAAATTGTATTATTTGACAATCTGTTAATTAGGTAAATACTGGCATAAAAAGTTAATGATAGTAGGCAAGCACATTTATGTTTACATGTAAATGCCTTCTTATTCTAATATGATCTTATTGGGTTAAAGAATGATAGATCATAGAAGATGGTATTAGAATACTATTGGTTAATTAATATTTTCAGTTTGAGGTAAGCAAACGAATTTGTCTTCAAAAAATAAAAATTAAAGAAAAATAGGATAAAAACTTAGTTAAATCGTGATAGTATTGACTGCTGAGTAGTTGGTGTTATATATTAGAAAAGTTTATGATAATTCGAATACCTATGCTTACTCGAATACCTATGCTTACGTATAAAAGGATATTTGGTTAAGAGAAGTTATTTTATGAGTTTGTAGATTATTATGAGCTAGATTCTATCTGGTATAATGTAACAATGTTTGTTGATGTTTCTATATTTGAACTGTGGATCTTGTATATTAGCATCTTGTAAAAATACATTATTATTTTGTTGCAGAGTTTGGGTCGGGTGGGTTTGGTTAACAAATACATTATTATTTTGTTGCAGAGTTTGGGTCAGGTGGGTCAAATATCAGGTCAAATTGGCTAAAGATCATATTGGGTCAGGTTGTATAAAGGTTGTCCAGGTACAATAAACAAATGGGTTCAGGGTATGGGGTCGTGCAATTATTTTGTTGCTGTATTTCTAATCTTTTGCTGAATTGCTTGCTGTTAATTGCTATAATCTGTTCATGCTGTTAGAGTTGTTCATGCTTCATAACATGCTGAATTGTGGGTTAGTATTTCTAATCTGTTTTTTTCTGTTATTGCTTACCATCTGTTTTTTGTCATTTTATTTTGTTGCTGCTGGTTTTGTGACATTTTTAAAAACATGTTTGACTTTATATAGCGAGCCTTGTCATTTTTCTTGCAGAATCAGTCATAATTGACTATAAAAAATGTTGAAAACTGAAGCTTCTAGTGAAGAAAATGTGCACCTGGCCAAATTAGCAGAGCCGACAGTCAGTTTTCTACAATAGGTAAGAGTTTTACTCTCATGAATGAGTGACCTGTTTATTTGAATTGAAGGAACTTTCTGGTTCGTATAGAAAAAATAGGAATAAGTTGGTAAAGCATTAAATAACATGACCAAAAACCAGGGCCTTACTATGCTGCTCGGTCAGAGGGTGCTCGGTTAGGAAAAAACTTTCACCCCTGACTCGGTCAGGGGGTGCTCGGTCAGGAAAAAACTTTAAACAGGGTCTTACTATTCTGCTGTTTTATATAGGTAATTTTAAACGTCCTTAATTTTATGTACACATAAGTGTGTTGAAGACTTTTGCTTGAACTTCTGTTGGACATAACCATATACTCATTAACCTGGTCAGGACTGTTAATGAGCATAACTTTTTTCAGCTAGCATCATACGGTATTGGGAATTGAAGAAAAGAAATGTCCAGCTGGAGCAAGCTATGGTGCAGGTCAATGGTGTGAGTTCTTGGCTAAAGATGTGAGGAGCATGTTGGTTGAGAGAGAGGAGAGCCATCCTTATTTCATTCTTAATTGGAGTCGGCTGGTCTTGTGCAAAGTAAATGTGTTCGTGTGGCAGGCTCAATGAGACCGTATACCTACGTTGGATGCCTTGAGAAAGCGAGGATGTACGTGGATTCAGACTCCTGTCCGTTATGCATTGATGGTAACGAGTCGGTGCTGCAATGATGGTAACATTTACAGGATTTGGGTGATATGAACATTGAGATAATGCGAAATACTCGTTACAAGGCATATCTTGAGGACTTTTACTGGTTTTTCCAGGTAAGCATTTGCTGTTTTTTTTTAAATCTGCGGACTGCAAGTACTTCAAAAGATCTCTTTCCTAAAAGTATTTTGTGAATAGAAACTCGGTGGCGCGACTGCTGAAAATTATTTCTGATCTTCTAGCATTTGAAGCCAACAAGAGAGCTGTTAATATCACCACAAACAGGTGTTGTAATTATGTCTAAACATGCCTCCTTAATATCATGTTTTATTTCAATACTTAAGTGTCTAACAACAAAATGATGTGTTTCTTCCTCTTTTCTCAGGAGTATAGCTTTGAGGTGCTTAGCTTTGCTGCTTTGCTACTACACATGAGGTTACTGTTGAAATTAATTAGGTTGATAGGGTAGGGTTATCGACTATAGTGACCTTAGAGATAAATTTTGAAGTATTTCTTAGTATGTATGAAATGAATTATTTTGCTATTTATAAATTGCATCATTTTACTATTAGTGTGTATTTATTTTGTATTATCTGGTTAATTGTTATTTAATGTTAAACTAGTGATTCTATTAATTTTTAAAATTTCTTTTTTTAAATTCATGACACGCAAATTTGCGTGTCATAAACAGACGACACTAAAAAATATTATAAATAAAAATATATTAATCACAGACGACACCCTTTCTTGACGCGCAAAACGGGTGTCAAGAATGGAGTGTCATGGATAACGTGTCATTATTCGCGCGTCAAGAGCTTCTTGATACGCATTTTGCGCGTCAAGAAGATTCTTGACCCCGGCTTCCTTGACGTGCATTTGCATGTCAAGAAGGCCATTTCTTGACGCGCAATGCACATCAAGAAAGCCAGTTTTTGTAGTTGTGTTAGTGGTTAGACTCTCATTTCTACCACTTTTCATAATTTTCAAGATTTTGACAATGCATGTGCAATCCATTATATACCTTGATAATTCTGCTCTCATTTCAGCAATTATCACAATATTGATGGTTTCTCTAGCCTATGAGTCATAGCTAACATCAGATTCATCATCAACACTAGCCAAATTACCAAAGGATTGTAGATTAGAAGCTTACCATAATGATTTGATGCTCAATCCTTAGTCTCGGACTTCCAAACCACCCTTCGAGCTCACATGATGGAGAAAGCAAGAGAAAACTAGCAGAGGAGCTGGTTTCAGCAAATCAAATGACAAAAAATCGGTCAAATGAGGTATTTATAGTTCTGGAACAATACGGCCGTATTGATTTACTCAATACAGGCATATCGCGGTGCCCGCGAGTATTCGGATCACAACCCCAACCTAGTTGTACCGTATCTCTTTGAATCTGAAATATACTTCTAGTGATACGCACTACGTCAAAATTCACCTTTTGGCCACAGAAAAAACCGTGACCAAATGTGTTTAGTCACGTTTTTCTCTTTCTATTTCAATCGACACCAAAGGTCCCGTCACCTTATGTATCCTACGGCCACGTTACAATATCAGTTGCTGAAGCCACCTAGAAGCGTGGCTAAAGGGTACCAATATTTGTTGTTGTAATTAAACAATTCTTCCGAAAAGCGTTGCCAAAGGGTCGCAACGGCCACATGTGTTTGTTTAACGTAGCCTTAGGTATTATATGGTCATGTATATTTGTGTTTTAGCCACATATGTTATAAAAAAACGTGGCAAAATGGGTTCCTCAAAGTATAATTTTTATCCCAATACGCGTGGCCAAAGGGTGGCAACGACCACGTTAAAATATGAATAGTGCGGCCTTTGGTATTATATGGTCACGTATACTTGTGTTTTAGCCACATATGTTACAAAAAAACGTGGCCAAATGGGTTGCTGAAATCATACATTTTGTCCCAATACGCGTGGTTAAAGGGTGGCAACGGCCACATTAAAATATAAAAAGCGTGGCCTTTGGTATTATATGGTCACGTATATTTGTGTTTTAGCCACATAATTTGGAAAAAAAAAGTGGCCAAAGGGTAGTTGAAATCAGATATTTTGTCCCAATACGCGTGGCCAAATGGTGGCAACGGCCACGTTAAAATATATAAAGTGTGGCCTTTGGTATTATATGGTCACATATATTTGAGTTTTAGCCACATATATTTGAAAAAAAAAGTGGCCAAAGGGTAGTTGAAATCATACATTTTGTCCCAATACGCGTGGCCAATGGGTGGCAACGGGGCACGCTAAAATATAAAAAGTGTGGCCTTTGGTATTATATGGTCACGTATATTTTTGTTTAAGCCACATATATTTGAAAAAAAAAGTGGCCAAATGGTAGTTGAAATCATACATTTTGTCTCAATACGCGTGGCCAAAGGGTGGTAACGGCCACGTTAAAATATAAAAAGTGTGGCCTTTGGTATTATATGGTCACGTATATTTGTGTTTTAGCCACATATATTTGAAAAAAAAGTGGCCAAAGGGTAGTTCAAATCAAATATGTTGTCCCAATACGTGTGGCTAAATGGTGGCAACGGTCACGATAAAATATAAAAAGTGTGGCCTTTGGTATTGTATGGTCACGTATATTTGTGTTTTAGCCATATATATTTTGTAGGAAGAAAAAGTGACCAAAAGGTTGTTAAAATCAAATGGGTCCTTGCTATACACGTGGCCAATTTAAAAGCTATTACAAATTATTAATTACAAATCAAATAAAATTCAATTACAAGTAAAAAACAAATGAAATACAAATAAAAAATTAAAGAAAATTACACTGCATACAAGCATTATTCTCAATTTAATTTTTCAATCCAGGAGCCAACAACACTACCACGTGGTCTTCATCTTCAACTGTCCAGATTTGAGCTTAATTATGACCATTTTTCTTGTGTTCCTTCCTATACCAAAATATATAATTGATAATTAGGTTATGGAAATTGATCATAATATATATAGCAATTTTGAGATACTTACCACCATGATAGATATGGACTGAGGAGTGCCATTTTATTGCAGGTAGTATGGGTCATCAGGTCCTACAATTCAATTGATTTCCAGATGAACATTAGATATCCAGATGAACTTAAAACATCCGGATGAACATCACATTAAGTTCCGGATCAACTTCAAAGTTAGTTGAACTTTATTTGGTACACATCTCACCATTTGTTCCAACAATCCCTAGCTAGCCCAAGTGTTTGAGGTACCAAATAACATTTAAAATGGGACTAAATGACATTACGAAACAGATTACTGTGAAACTATAGAACGGAATGAAACTTGACTAGCAAATATTTACCTTTTTCTTTTCAACCGCTTCAGACGAGTTTGATCGACCACCGATTTCACGCCCTAAAGTTCAATTAATTACTTTATGTAAATGAGCAATCAAACCGATAATGAGTTTGACAAATACTAACCGTTGTGTGTATGTCAGCATGATTAGTGTTGTGGCTAGATCCAACAAAAATCTCCTTAGAATTTACCTAGAACAATGTTTTTGAATTGGTAAAAAGTGAGAGCAGA
Source organism: Deinandra increscens subsp. villosa (assembly GCA_039602395.1). NCBI lineage: Eukaryota > Viridiplantae > Streptophyta > Magnoliopsida > Asterales > Asteraceae > Deinandra > Deinandra increscens. The sequence goes on from JBCNJP010000017.1 coordinate 64,550,979, forward strand.
ATAATGACGCGGACCTATCATGAAAGTATTTATTCTGTTTTTTTTAATCTAACATAAGTTGTTCCAGTTTTATTCATACAGATTATGTATATACTCTAATTTTTTCATATTAACATACATTTTCAATGAATCATAACAGAGCTCCATTTAACTCATAACTTTGTTCTTACATGAAGTATATATTCTTATGTACCAGGAACTTGCATCTATTTGTGTTCTCCAGGAACAATTCATCCGGATTGTGTTCCTCAAGAACAAGAGTGTATGTTATTATAACGTACTTGAGAATAGTATGATTAAGGTGTGATGTAAGGAATTTACCTCTGTAGATGCCGGAGCATTAAGTTATTGTGGTAACGGTGTTCCAAGTGCAAATAGATGAGCTATAAGTATATCAAGTTTTTTATCCGATTCTTCAATCTTCAGGAAGAGGGCCTTAACTTGTTCATTTTTTTCATCCCTAAGAAGTCTCTCCTCTTTAAGTTCGAACTCAAGTTTTTCCAATGGACCATTAGTGTTGTTGGATCGATTCTTGAATTTTGTACAATTAACAGAATGTAGTTAAATGCTTTTTAATAAAGTACATAAATAGGAAAGCATGCAGACCCTATTGATTCATTATCTCTTAATTAGTTCTTAATTATTAATATATCACATAAAGACCCTATTGATTAATTATTTGATATGTTATACATAAATTAAAGACATCTAAAGGGAAGAGTGGAAAACATCATGTCTTCAGTGGATATAAACAAATTACCATTTCTAGCAAAGTAGCAGATGCATGACACCAACATTCTTCTATTCTTCTACAAGGGATTTAATCTACAATATCTTTATTTTGTACCCCTCTAACATGAACCTACAAAAAATGTTGGAAACATTCCAATATATGTACTCTAGGATCATTTTCTAGCTAGTAATTACCAGAGTAACATAAATTAGTTCTTAATTATTAAGATATCACATAAAGACCCTATTGATTAATTATTTGATATGTTATACACAAATTAAAGATATCTAAAGGGAAGAGCGGGACACATCATGTCTTTAGTGGATATAAACAAATAATTGACCATTTCTAGCAGTGTACGTAAAGAAGAAAGGAGGTTCACCAATCTACAAACATGTGCATATGCTTGACCTCAACATTCCTAGCATAAAGATAACTAATTTAGCATGCTCTCACAGTCATTTAAGAAGGTAAATAACTAATTTATCATAAAATGAATGGGTTGAAATGAATGGAGAGGATTTCTGCAATATATACCCCTTCCTAATTAATTCTGTATGAAACAAAATCTTATCGATCTGTAACTGTAACTGTACACAAATACAGGGATCCCATGTTAAACGTGTATCAATAATAAACAAAACAAACAATTTTATGAAAACATATTGTAATTAATGAAACGGAATAACTTGACAATTACCATTTTCTAGACTGCTTGGTCTCCCAAATCACATGGAACTTCTGAAGAATCTCTAGCACTGTCTGTTGAAGCTATTCGTTGTTGAAGCTCCATGGAATATGTGAATGATACGGATGAGAAAGAAGGCCTGGTTATTCGCTGGAGGCATTTAACTGGAAATTTTCTAATAAAGTGAGAGGGAAAAGTATCTGATGAATCGATAATAAGTAAATTTAGTTCGAAATTTTTACTGTAATTTGAACTAATGGTGGGAAATTCAAATTTTTTGGTGAATTTTTTTAATTAAAATGGGGGAATTGTTCAAACTGGTAATAAAACCCAAAATTAATATAAACAATATGTATATTAAACATAATTAAACCTAAAATTAAACATAACATAATTAATTAATTAATTAAATGTCTCCACGTGGCTCTTCCGGCGGGTTCTTCTTCAAGATGGACTTCATCATCCAGTTCGTAAAAGTCTTCAAGTGCCTCTTCTTGTGGGTTTGCATGTTCTTCTTCAAGATGAGCTTCATCCTCTTGAGGTGTTGAAATAATGAAATTGTGAAATTGTACGAGTATAACAATTATGGTTGACATAACTGTGATCCTTTAAGCAGATCTGGATGACGATCGGAGTTAAAAGCCCTAACAAAATAATGTTTTAATATTAATTTTATTATTTTCTTTTACATATAATAAACAAGATTTTAATAACACGTTCTTTGTGGCCGTGATAACGCAACTACAAAATACGGTAACATTACTAAAACACAACTCAAAAATGAAAATGATAAATTATTATGCAATTCAGAAAAAAATACGAAAAGACCGCCATGTTGCGAATTTCTCATGTAGAATAATTTTGTTTCCAAAATTATTAAACGACGTCCAATTAGGATGGTTAGGAGCAATTAGGACCAACCAGACTCAATGAGGACTAAATACTGATAATTAGTGTAATTTAGGATACTTTAGTGAAGACCAGTTATGGTCAATTAATATGGTCAATGAATACGAATTAGAACCAATTCAATGAGAAGGCCGATTATGCTCATAGTACCGATAAGGACGGAGCATGAAGGAAGTGACTAATGAGGATCGATGATCAAGTATAACCAATTAGGAATAATTTGGGCCAATTAGTTTGAATGAGGACCAATGATACCAATAAGGGTAAAACAGGGTTAGTGATGGTCGATTAAGACCAATTAGGTTCAATTAGGGTCAATGAGGACCCATTAGGACCAATAATGGTCGAATATGCTCGATTAGGACCAATAATGATGAATTATGACTTATTAGGGCCAGTTAGGACCAATAAGGGCCAATTAGACAGAATAAATACCAATATGGCTCAACTGAGGTTAGTGAGGAACAATTTGTACAATTTGGACCAATATGGACCAATTAGTGTCAGTTAGCCTCAATAAGGACCAACTAGACTCATCGAGGACCATTTACTTTGAAGTACAACAAATTTGAGTTAATTAGGCGTAATTGACCACAATTTATTATAATTGGTCATAAATGAGCCTAATTGGTCGTAATTGACCGTAAGTGATCTTCATTGAACCTAATTAAGCCTAATAGACTATAATTGACCTTCATTAGCCATAATTCATCCTAACTAAGTGTTCACTGGCCCTCATTGGTACTCACTTGTGATAAATGACCATGATTGACCTTAATTCAGTCTACTGGTTCTCATTGAGCGTAATTGGCTCTCAATCGGCCTAATAAACCCTAATTGGTCATATTTGGTCCTCATAAGGCGTCATTGAGTAAAATCGACCCTCGTTAGTTATAACTGGTCTTCTTCATTGACCCTAATTGATCCTCATTGACCCAAATTGACCCCAATTTACCCTAATTGGGCCTCGTGGCTTCGTTGGTCCTAATTGGTCCTACTTTATCTTCATTTGTCCTCATCGGTCCTAAACGACCCTAATTGATGTGGATTCAATTAAAATAAATTAATAATATTTTTCTAAACCAAATTAAATTATCAAAAATTTCCCCCATCCCAATTTCAACTAAATGGGCAAACTCCAATAACTTCGCCTGTTTCAATTCTTAGGGTTCATTGTGATCCAGAAGAAATTGGCGATTTAAACCTAAACCTTACTCTCTAATTTCTCACAAATGGCACCCAAATTGAATAGAAAGGCTGCATTAAAGCCTACTCAACTGTTCTTCGCCGAACACAATGTTGTAGCATACTTCGAGAAGTCTGATAAGTCAAAGCTATTTGATGAAATGAACAGTTTCCTCGAGAAATCCAACACTCAATTTGCTTTAACTGTGAATCCTGTAATATGCAAGCAGAGAATTGCTGAATTTTGGGACCCGGCCAAAAAATCTGTTGATAGCAACGGGGTTGGTAAAATTGACTCTAGAGTCAATGGGAATGAGATTAGTTTGACTGAAGAAATGATCCGGAAGCATCTGAAATTCAATGATGCAGGAGATGATCATGATTACAAGTCTAAATTGTACTTGAAGACGTACGAAGCAATTGGGTATGGGGTGACTTAACTTGTGGGACCATCAAAATGGGACAACTACCCTATGTTTGACGATATCTTGCTCATACCATTCTCCACTGCCTATCTCACAAGAAAACTGCGTGGGATGAACTTGCTGCACCTCAATCATCCGCTTTTCATGGATTAGTAAATGGGCTCAACTTTAACTTTTCAAAAATGATATTTGATGGAATGCTGAAAATCTAAAAACTAAAAGGATCTTTTACATGTACCCCAGATTCATCCAACACATTCTCAATTGTGAATTTCCAAATCTGCAAATCTCTTATCAACATCTTGAACTAAAATCTTTTACAAGTAAAAAATTCTCTAACATGCAAGTGAACAAAACTGTTTTTCTTGGTAAAGACACATCACACCCTATGCCTAAGGCCAGGACTGCTCCTTAGCAAACTGCTCCTGGTGACAACATTGTTACACCAACAAGTGTTGAGCCCACACCAGACCGACCATCCTCTTCCACTGATATATAAATTCCCACCAAAAGGAAGAGGATGTCCACATCAAAAACCACACCCAAAAATACCACACGCACTCCACAATCATCCAAAAGGAAGAAGACTAGGTCTCCATTACCCAGACCCTCCACAGGACTACCTCAGAATGATGGTGATATATCACCTAGGCCACATGAAGTAGATTCCTCAACCTTTATTGCAGGGAATATACTGATGGACTTGGTTCAATCACCCAACCCACATTCTGCTGATAATGTGACTTGCAGTAGTGATGAAGCAAGTCAGGTGGAAAGGGCTGACACTACTCATGAAGTCCCACTGGACCCTGAGGACAGTGCCAACATCATTAAGACCCATCCCAATCCATAGTAACTGTTTTTGTCAGGGAACCTATTCAGGAACCTTTGATTGACAACAGGAATCCCAGGTGCCAAGAAACCATGGGTGCTGAACATGAACAAGGTCGGCTTGTTTTCTTTTCTTTGCTCAAAGATACTGGCAACACACCAGTTGAGAGAAGCATGACACATACTGAATTAACGGTTCGATGTATAAAACTTGAAAATGAATTGGCAGCTCTCCGTGCAATTGTGAGAGCTCAAGGAGAAGAAATTGAACGGTTAAAGACAGGACAATCTGTGAAAGCCACTGATAGGTAAGGTTGTCAACCATACGTTGAAATGAAAGTCACATGTCAAACTAGATTTAATTCAAAATAGTATCTTGCACAAGGTGTCTTCCTCATATATTGATGAAGTTGAACAAGTTGATCTGGTTGAACAAGTTGATCCGGTTGAACAACTTCATCCGGAGGAAGAAGGCCATGTTGATCCGGTTGAAAAAGTTGATCCGGTTGAACAACTTCATCCGGAGGAAGAAGGCCATGTTGATCCGGTTGAACAAGTTGATCCGGTTGAACAACTTCATCCGGAGGAAGAAGGCCATGTTGATCTGGTTGAACAACTTCATTGGGTTGAACTAGTAGATACGGTTGAACAAATTCATCGGGTTGAACTAATTAATCCGGTTGAACTAGTTGATCCAGTTGAAGAACTTCATCCGGTGCAAGTGACTGCTGATAATCAGATTATCACAAGTGTGATGAGTGGTCTGCAAACCACAAATGTGGAGATAGCTCCTGAAGCTCTATCTTTCATGAGAAAAATGATGATTAGGAATACTCTTAACTGCACTTGGTTAAGGAGTGCTCCATCTCTGCCCATCATTCTTGTTTTAAAGCCTAGTGATCCATCTCTACCCATCATTCCTCTTTTAAAGCCTAGTGCTCCATCTCTGCCCATCAGTCCTGCTTTAAAGGCCTTGTGCTCCCCCTAATACTCCTGAAACAGAAAAGGTTATTGAAGCTGATGTTAAAGAAGACGGAGTGAAAGACAAGGTCTTTGCACCTGTTAAAGAGAGAAAGCCTGTGGAGCCAAAGACTAAACCTACTGATGAGAATGAGTTTTCTGCTGAAGCAATCAGATTCAGGAAAGGAAAAATGGTGATGCCCCAGTACCAATCAGATTCCGACAAGGTGTTTGCAGCTGTTAAGAAGACCAAGCCTCCAACATTCATTCATGATCAACAGGTATCTCTCCCAGAAGATGAGGTAAACATGATAAAACAGGCACTTGCAGATGCTGAGAAAGCTGAACAAATAAAAAGGGATGGATACATGGCCTTGGCATTCAAACTACAAGGAGACATGCTGCGTCATTCAAATGATAAAGTAATAATGGGTCTGATAAATGAAAACAAGAGAAGGTTTATGGATGAGAAAATGGCAACGATGGACTCTGACAAGGAGACAAGAAAAAGAAGAATGGCCATCAAAGTTGGATAAGAAAAGATCAGACTGTCAGATAACCTTCAGAATGCCAAACTCCTTATGAAGTTCACAGATATTATCATAGCTAGGGGATGGGCAACTCCTGAACAAGCAAATTTAATGAGTGCTAATCGGTTATGCGATATGATATCCAAGGTCGTTCAAGAGGATGGTGAATTAAAATTGAAGGAAAAGATAGATGCTGATGAAAGGCATGAGAAGATAAAAAGGGAGGAAGAGATACAGAAAATCCTAGAAAACCCCATGACAGAGGAAGAAGAACTCAAACTTCTCAAATGCTATTTCATTAAGATGATGGGGGAGGACACACAGAAGATCAATCCTTCCGGTATTAATAGCTTCAGAATCAGATATTCAAATACCATACTTGAACAGAACAAAATCTCAAAGGTTACAGGTGACCAATACCACCAGGTGCATTTTCTGATCTGAACAGAACTCTAGCCTCACAGCAACCCAGAAGAAACCCTCCTAGAACTAGTAGACCGGGAAAAAAAAGCCTAAACCTGTAAAGCTTCCTAAACCTGTAACATTAAAGCCTCTTCCACAAAAGTTTAGAACAGACAACTTCACACCCTTTGTACCACAACCTAGAATTGATCATACTCTTCCATCTTCATATCCTTAGGTAAACAAACCCCGAAAACCCTCATCTCCACCCAACCCAAGTCACCAGAAAAACCACCCACCAAGAGAATGAAGTCAGTGGCTAAGAAGGGGAAAGGAAAAGTTATCAATGAAGAGGATGAATACAAAGATGTCCATGCTAAAAGGAGAAGAATCATCTCCTGGAGGTATGATGATGAAGCGAAAGTATACCTATTCATAACTAGTTCAGATGAGGTACTAAAGTTTACAGCTGAAGAAGCTATGTACAACCTCACTGAGCATGAGTTAGGTGAGGTTAGACAGTTACGTGGTGATATGAAGGGAACGTGTTCAAAAGAGGACTCCTTAATGCTGAGGAAAAAGATGTATTTTGGATGACTTATACGGGGAAGTAGATGAAGCCACACAATGCAGCATTGACAATCCTGTTTCGAAGATTAAAGTTGATAAGGATGGAAAGTTGGTAGTCTATAGAGCTGATGGGTCATTCACAAGGTATAGTACAGTTCCAGATCCAGAATGGAGCCAGGCTGACAAAGACCGAATCCATTTAATAATGATAACTAACAGGCTTCATGTGGTTAAGAGAAAACAGGTGACCAACTAGGAGTATAAGAAAGAAACAGACATATATCACATTTTCACCAGTGAACATAACGAGACAATTAGAAGCTTAGAAGATGCTCTAAATGGGCTTTCTGAAGATGAGATACGAGATATTGTCAGGATTGATGATACTGAGAGCAGAATATCGCGAAAATCTCCTATTTCGCAAGGCCAAATTTCGGTTACAAGCTTTTGAAGAGGAGAACAAGATAGGAACCTGATGAACTTGGCCGGAAGAAGAGTTGATCCCTGTATTTGTGTACAATTGCATAAGTTGTTCCAGTTTGTATGTTAACATGATAGTTGTTACAGTTTTATTCATACACTTTTCATCCATAATAACACACACATTTTCAATGAATCATAGCAAACCTCCATTTCACTATAACTGTGATCTTACATGAAGTATATATTCATATGCTATGTTAGTATATGTTGGCATTTTGATATGGTGGGATGAGATGATTTATAAACAGGATCAATTTTACTTCTACAGTAAATTGGGAGAAGACAAAACCGGATGAACTACAATTCCTCAGGAAGAAGAGTTGATGAGGATTGAGAGAAGATGAACTAGAGTTCTTCATGATGAACCGGATAAACTAGAGTTCTAAAGTTCTTCAGGATGGTTAACTAGTTTTCATCTATAATAACATACACATTTTCAATTAATCATAGCAGACTCCATTTTACTCATAATTGTGATCTTACATGAAGTATATATTCATATGTTATGTTAGTATATGTTGGCATTTTGATATGGTGGGATGAGATGATTTATAAACAGGATAAATTGTACTTCTAAATTGGAAGAAGAACAAAACCGGATGAACTACAATTCCTCTGGAAGAAGAGTTCATGAGTATTGAGAGAAGATGAACTAGATTTCTTCAGGATAAACCGGATAAACTAGAGTTCTAGAGTTCTTCAGGATGGTTAACCGGTTTTCATCTGTAATATATACACATTTTCAATGAATCATACTAGACTCCATTTTACTCATAACTGTGATCTTACATGAAGTATATATTCATATGTTATGTTAGTATATGTTAGCATTTTGATATGGTGGGATGAGATGATTTATAAACAGGATAAATTTTACTTCTAAATTGGAAGAATAACAAACCGGATGAACTACAATTCCTCAGAAAGAAGAGTTCATGAGCTTTAAGAGAAGATGAACTAGAGTTCTTCAGGATGAACCGGGTAAAATAGAGTTCTAAAGTTCTTCAGGATTGTTAACCAGTTCACAATAAAATAAAAAATCACATCAGTTCACAATAAAATCTATTTGCAACACTTAAATTTAGATTAAAATCAACTTTAATGATTGAGATAAAATCTATCTATATAATTTATAGGGTTAACCAAAACAAAACAGGAGGAAGAGTTAACAAAAACTTTAATATATACTTATATATTTATATATATTAAGGGTTAGGTTCCAATGAGAACTAATTTTTGTGAGAACTTTTGAGAACCAAATCTCAACCACTAATTTCATGTGGGGACCACTATAATTCATGGGGGTTTTCCATATACATAAACTAGTGGTTTAGAATGGTTCTCAAAAGTTCTCAAAACCAATTGGTTCTCAAATGATCCCCTCCCTATATATTAATCTATATACAAAGATTTTCATCACATCCTATACAAAGATCTATCTAACTAGCTAAGACCTAGCATCTGGCATATAGTCTTCATCATCAAAGAAGCTGCTGCTGTTGTTGCTGTCATCAGGAAACATCTTTTGACCAGGTGGCAATCTCGGTCCCAACTCGGAGGTATAGGTGGAATCCCTGTTCCGGTTTAAATATACATCCAGCTCTCTCTCCCCCTCTGGTCCCTGGAGATGAAGTTTCGTATCCCCTACAACTTCGGCAGTGATGAAATCAGCATACTCAAGCCCGTATGTGACGGACAGAGGTGGGTTCCTCTAGTAAATGAGGAAATAGCCAATCTATGTGTGGTTTAGGTATTACACCATTTGATTCAGATCATGACAATCAAATATGCGAATGTCGACATAGTCGACATAATCTACCTTTCCCTTCCACACATCCTGGCCGGCGGCATTCCGGTGGAAATCGCCGCAGTGATGGATCTTGAGGGTGAACCTCAGACCACCTGTAAAAAACCCAAATGCAGAGTAGAGAGTAAGTAATTAAAAAATATAAATCCCTAAAAATAAAAACTTGCAGCCATTGTTGAGTGAAAATACACTTACGGGGAGTCTTGCTGTAGTAGGGCGCTGATTCATTAACACCCCCCCTAATCCTCCATTGTTTACCAAAGGTAGCCATTGATCTTGTAGTGTGTTCCTTTAATTTGACTGACCCAGGTTCTAGCCTTGTTTTTTAACTGAATCAGGTTCAAGCCTTGTTTGCTACAATTTATAATTTTTTGAGTGTCTAATAGTGGATGACATGATTTATAAACTGGATAGATTTTACTTTTTCAGTAAATTGGAACAAGAACAAAACCGTATGAACTAACAAGAACAAAACCGTATGAACCAGAATTCCTCAGGAAGAAGAGTTCATCTGGAATGAGAGCAGATGAACAGAATCGGATGACATTTTTCGACAACTATTTCACTGTCTTGGCGGACTGAGATGATTTATAATTAAACAGGATCAATTTTAGTTATTCATTAGAGAAGAAGAAGAATAGAACCGGATGAACTAGAGTTCTTAAGGATGATTTATAATTAAAAAAAAATCTATTTGCAACGGAAAAAATAAGATTCATGTATTTTTCCGGAAGCATATTCATTCCGGATGAATGTTTATAACCTTCCGGAACATTACCTTTCACCACACATATAATTTCATACTGTGACCATTCGTCATCTACTATTTAGTCACACAACCTAATAACGGTCGCCATATGTACTAGCTTTTAGCCATATAACGGTCGCCATATGTAATAGCTTTTAGCCACATTTAGCCACACATAATATATACTTAATAGTTTTTTTTAATTTACTAAGTAATAAAATCTACTCTTCCATCACACAACATTATTTATGCGTGGCCATACATTCCTTTTTGGTCACACGATTAAAAAATCATAAAAATTCCATGGCCGTTTGGTGCATTTCGCCACTCTTTTTTAAGTGTGACAAATATGTGCCACGTGTTTTTGTAAAACATTGGCTAAAGGCACTGCACCTGATTGTTGTTGTCACATAAACAAATAAATATGTGGCTAAAGGGTCCAATGGCTATATATTTGGCCACGGGTACAAAATATGTGTGACTAAAACTAGTGTTTCTTACCTTTAGCCACGTTATTTTTAAAACCGTGGCTAGGCGTTTTCAAAAAAATCGTGGCTAAAGCCACTTTTTGACGTAGTGACGGGCGTATCACCTTAAAGTGATACAGCTGTATTGGGCCAAACACTTACAAAAATTTCTTGTTTTCCTTTTTTTATTCCTTTAACAACCGTGCTTCGATTAGGGTTGTTACACTAGAGACTGTAAGAGTTGTAGGCGTTGTGGGAAAATGTATCATGGTACTGAAAATTGCAAGAAGTCGATCGTTTGTTTTTTAATGTAATGGATAGGGGCACAAAAGGCCAAACTGTCCCAAACTAAAGGATGGAAATAAAGAAAAGGAGAAGAACAAAGATCCTCCTAAGGTAATCTTCGAATATATAATATGAACGCAGATGAAGCACAAGATAATGATCAAGTTATCTCTGGTATGTTCTCTGTTAGTGATAGTTATGTTAGTGTATTTAACTCAAGGCTAATAAGAGTTTTATATCCTCTATGTGTATTCCTATATTGAAATGCACCCAAAGTAAGTTAAGTATACCGTACACCGTAGATACCGCTAGTGGTCAGGTAATTAGTACCCCTAAGGTAACTAGGAATTGCCTGTTAAGAATCAAAGAAGCCTTATCTGAGTTGAAATTGTTACCCATGACTTTAAGCGGATTTGATATAGTCCTAGGAATAGACTGGTTAACTAAGCACAAGGCAAGAATAATCTGTAAGGAGAAAACGATGGTGATTAAAACACCTAAAGGAAAGGGTTATACACTGGTAGAAGAACAACCCGCATCACCTGTAAAGATTATATCAGTGCTTAAAGCAGAGAAATGCCTAAAGAAAGGATGCCAAGCATTCCTAGTAAGCCTTGTGGAGATTCCCAAAGAGAAGAGATTGAAGGATGTACCAGTGGTTACACAATACGCTGATGTATTTCCAAAGGATCTGCTCGGATTGCCACCATAACGACAAGTCGAGTTCCTGGTCTAGCTAGTTCCTAGAACTGCACCGATATCTAAGGCAACTTACCGACTTATGCAATAAAAAATTATTAGAGCATATTCCTTTGCTATGGTGTGCCTCGTGTATTGTATCTATGTGAGAAAATATATGTTAGTCTAGGGCAGCGTACCATGGTCCATACCATGATGGTACGCTGACCAACGTACCAATGGTACGTTGGATAGATGGTACGCATGCCAGTTTAATGTCACCAGTAAATAGGTTGACTTGTTTAGAATGGTAGAACTCTTGGTCATTCATCTATATTATGGGTGTGTAACTGTGTGTGTGCTCTCAAGCTTGAATCAATACAATCTCATTGTATTTACTCTTCGTGTCAATGAATTCATCTCATAATCACTAGATTAGCAAACGATCCATCGCTCTATGTCTTTACAAGTGGTATCAGAGCTATCTGGTTCCATTTTCTTATCAAGATCTATGATTTTTGAGATTTCTAGATAGAGAAAGTGGGGTTTTAGTCAATTTGCATCAAATTTTCTCAACTCCGAGTGTTTCAGATGTCAAAATTGATTTCAAAATGTTCCTAATGTGTTTTCGTTGCATACTGGCAAATTACAGTCCAAAACCTTCAAATTCGTGAAAACCCGAAAAATTCGGTGTTGGTACGCCAGTTGAATGTCGTGGTATGCTGGATGAACTGCTGGTACGCTGATTGGTATGCTGATTGGTACGCTACTAGTACGCAAGGCAATCTTCAACGTTGGTACGCAGCAATTACGTCGTGCCATTTGGTCCACTGGTTGGTACGCGTGGCAATCTTCATCAGTAGTAGGGAGCAGTTACAACATACCAATTTGGTACGCTGAGTTCAAGTTGGTACGCTGAGTGGTTGGTCTGGTCAAATGATTTGGTGCGTTGGTCAACAGATTGGTCCGCTGGGAGGTTTATTGGTACGTCGACAGAATATTGTTGTTCACTAAATGTCGGTTTTAAGACGCCCGTTTTTTGAGTTTGAAGTTTTTGCTTTCTGTTTCGTAATTTCAAAATGAGCGATTATCAAGCGTTTTTCGCGATACAAAACACGATGCAAGCTATTATTAACTATGATAATGAAATAGGAACAAGTCAGAAAGTTCCGAAGTTGAACAAATCCGAAGATTATCAAGGTTGGGTAAAACGATTCGAAGCATATGTTGGTACTAATTATGTCGATCTTTGGTTGGCTTATACTGATCAATATGAATATCCAACTGGTACTACTGGAAGGCCAATTGGGCAATGAAGTCTGACTGCTAAACAAAAGAAAGCTTATCAAGCTGAACAAAAGGCTTACGGAACATTAACCATGGCATTACCCAAAGATCTATTACATCAGTTTTCTGCTTATACTACATCGAAAGAATTGTGTGATGCAATACATTATCGATGTGATGGTAATGATCAGCTTAAGAAAAGTAAGCAAAAGGTTATGAAGAAAGAGTTTGACAATTTCAAACATTATCCAAATGAAGACATTTCAAAGCTCATTACAAGATTTTCACATTTGCTGAGTGAAATGACTTTAGTAAGCATAAAAAAGGAAGAAGCTGAGTTGAAAGAGAAGTTACTAGAGGCATTGCCTGAAAGATGGGAAAATATGTAATGATGATCACTAACGATAAAGAATTTCCAGGGTTGTCATTCAATAGTTTGATTAAAAAGATACTAGCAAGAGATATGGACTTGAATGTGAACAGATCCATGCCTACACAAGTACAGAATCCAGTAGAATATCATGGTGAAAATGATTCCACTATCAATGCTAAAAAGTGAAACATTTTCAGTGAAGTTCCTAGTACTACTTTTCTTGCTGGAAAGTCTGAGAATTATGGTTATTCTCAAGGGTGCAAGAAGATTCTTGCAAAAAATTGGTAAAAAGGAAATTAATCCACAACGTAAGTTGGGTTTAGATAAATCAATGGCTAAGTGTTACAATTGTTCAAAATTTGGACATTTTGCTAGGGAATGTAGCAACCAAAAGGAAGCTAATACTTCTACTCCAACAGCTCTGGTTTCTCAAGTTGATAAACAATATGATTGGGGATGAACTTCTAATTCTAATCCAATTACTTTAACTGCTATTACTTCTGAGAAAAATGCACAAGCATCAGATGAAGGTTATAATTGGGCTGCAGATTTTCCAGATGAATCTGCGTTTGTTGCCAAAATTATACATAGTGATGAAAAAGTAACTGATTCTAATTCTAACACGAGTTCCTATGAAACAGTTGAGGAAGATATTACTAAAGTAAGTGTCACACCCCCAATTAACCACTAACGGAGTTTATACCGTTAAGGGGTGCGAGCAAACCAGGACCACAACCATTAGTTACAAATACTAAACAAATCAGAGTAAAGTCCAAACATTAATGATCAAAACAGTTTAACAGTACGCAGCGGAAAGTAAACATAAATGTCTTAGCACTAACCACGTGCTTAAATTACAAAACATGAATTGTTATCAAGTTCCCAAATTAGAGTTTTAAAATAAAAGATCTTCAAGTGCCATGCCAACCTTTGGCGGATACTCCTCAGCGATCTGCAAAAGTGAAAACCACACAAGTGTCAACCTAACGGCTGGTGAGTTCACGGTGGGCATGACATGCATTGGCCCGGTCTCATAATCGTATGTATCAACATATACATAAGTAATAGTTTTGCAAGGCAATTGCCAAGAGTTGAATTTTCGAATATGCACTAGTTAAGTAAAGGATTAAAGTGGTCAACCGATATCGCGGGTAGCTAATCCGGTTTCCATGCACTAAGGAGTCGTACTAGGGCTAAAAGCTGACGTAACAGAGTTCGGCATTTGCCGATGGTTGGTGCCTCCAGTTGTGTCCCATTTGGGAGGCCCACAACTAAACATAGGCTGACATTGAACTCCGTTTGGCCTCCAACCGGTTGGTTACACATTTGTGTACCGCGGAGCAGGGTTTGTCAAACCCTCAGTAGATCTACCCAACATCCCCTCGCTTCTCAGATCAACAGTACTAGGTTGAGGACTTTTTAAGTTTTAAGGCATCCTTAGAAATCATGTGATATCATTCGGTTTAGACTTTAACCTACACTAGTCATATTAAAACAGTTTATCCTGGATTTCATTTGAAATTCCCAAAAAGAGTTTAAGTGTCAAATAGTCGTTTTCCGGGTTTCAATAAAAACCCCAAGGATGGACAGTTGCAAGTGTTCCCATAAAACACTCCAACTTCCATAACAGGTATCCCAATTGTAATACCTCAAAATGTCAGCGTTGTTTATCGTTAAGTTCATTCGTTGTGTCCCAAACGGGCTCACAATTAAAGGGTTTGTGAAACTCACCTTAGGTTGCTCAGCTACACTGATATTTAATCCAAGTATTGCTTAATGGAGACCTATGAACACGTTTAGGTCTTAGGTATTAGATTTGTGTCTAATCTTGACGTCACTATGGCCCATAACATAGCACGTTGGAACTATGACACGACATAACGACACACGACACCGATGGTTGATCATAAACAAGGGTTCACATACATCAGAAATCAAAGCATGTATCATCATAGCAAAATCATGTAAGTCATGGCATAGCATTCAAGTAAATTGCACAAGTTGGATTTTGGTCAGGTCACAGTTTCGCTAGCCTAGTGTCGCTGCACAGTTTCGCTATGTGCACGGGCAGCACTTTCGCTAGGGAATTCCCGATGACACAGTTTCGCTAAGCTAGTTTCGCTCGAAACTGTTGACACAGTTTCGCCAGCTTAGATTCGCTCGAAACTGGTTTGAACTTTCGTTCAGGGTATTTCGCTCGGTAGTTTCCTCCGGACAGGTCAACTTAGTTTCGCGGGCGACATTATAGTTTCGCTAGGCAGTATCGCTAGATGAATATACACATAATTTCGCTGGACAGCTTCGCCCAGAGAACACACAGTGTCGCTGGTCGCGAAAAACACATAAATCAGCCTAAAAATCAATCTAACAGCTTCCATATTACATGTAATTCATTATCTAGCATACATAATCATTTACCAACATAAATCACTAAGCTTTAACACCTTAAACATGCATTTTCATCATCAAATCACCAAAAACACATTTTAACCTAAAATGACCTAATCTAGCATAAATCTTCATCATGGATGGATTTCACACGTAAAGTTACTGACTTTATTGTAAATCTATCATTCCTAAACAATATATCAGAAGATCAAGTGATTCTATAAAGATCTAAGCATGCTTTTTAAGAAAACACATAGAAAACATAAAAATGGTGGTTTTGGGACTCACGGTTCGATCTCCAAGCTTGATGGATGATGGTTCGGGGCTGAGATCTCGATAGCTCGGTGTGAATCTCGACTGACCAGATTTCCAGGAGAAAGATGGAGTGTGTGTGTGTGTTTTTGTGTAAAGGAGGCAAATGGTCAAACTAGGGTTTATTAAGATATTATATATCAGAGGCTAGTTTCGCTGGCAGTTTCGCTGGCCAAGCGAAACTGGCTCTGGTAGTCAGAGGGTAGACTAGCCGGGCGACACTATAGTTTCGCCCGGTAGTTTCGCTGGAAACCCAAAAGTGACCGGTTTACATTTTAAGCAAGATAAGTACAGTTCATGGGTTGTCATGCTATTCACAATGCTAAATCATGTATTTAAATCACATTGCACATAATAACTATAAGTAAATGAACACATAACACATATGGGCGGGTTTGGTGATCAACCAAAGGTTGTGGACGTATTCGGCCTAGTTAAGCATTAGTTACTAAGTTAACACTTATAACGTAACTAACGGAGATTGTCTAACGGAAGTAAACCTTGAAATTCTCGG
>JBCNJP010000017.1:64568053-64588174 GCA_039602395.1 Deinandra increscens subsp. villosa
GGATGTCACAAACATGCCACTTTCTTATAAATCTTTCGTCAACTCCTTCCAATGGGAAGTGGATGTGTAGTGGGTTTGTTTACCCATAATTTGACACGGTAATCACAACCGGACTCCCGAGCCTTAGCTCGATTTACTATTAACATTTTACCTACCCAATGACCGACTAGGAACCATTTGGCTTCAGTTCATTATGGCACGGACCCCTTAGCCCGTTTACCCTGCCATTTAATGAGGCTTCTAGGACCCCATTTTATTCACAAAGTCTCCTGTATTAAATTTGCATTCAGTAAATTTGAGAATACTTACCTAGCATCCTCCGTGCATATTCAGGAACGGTCGCTTCCAATGCCCTTCCTGCTTTTATAGTCATCATTACTTGTGGGCCTCACCCATCGAGCCGTGTCGGTCACCCACTTGACGACTTCAATTCCCTATTAGTTATACAAAACTTACAGGAAAATCAACATGACTCAAACATTTCAAACAAGGTTACTTCTCACCTTTTGTTAAACGTCTAGTTATTTCATAGGGTTACGGGTTTTCTAGCATATGCAATAACCCGTTTCTCCTTATTCTTATTTTCCATTTCATAAATTTACATAATTCTCGACTTGGGTTTTAACCCAAATCACTTCAGTCACATTATATAACTTGATATCATTTAATCATTTTATGATATCACATATCAACCTAATGAACCGTCCCAACGGTGTTATCAATTAAAAAAAAAGGCATGGAATCATTTCAACTTATTAGTTCCATGGTTACTCATTAATCTTTCATTTATAACAATTTCATATAAGGTTCATCCTTGGTATATCTAGTGATATCCCAAATGCAACCTCGTTTCAAATTATTGGCTTCACGACCCCCTTTTGGGTTGTTCTTCACCAATTACCCCATTAATTATATTGGTTTCACGGCTCCTACAGAGTCGTTCTTCACCAATTACCCAATTAGTTATATCGGTTTCACGGATCCTACAGAGTCGTTCTCACCAACCAACCCAATATATATATTGGTTTTACGGCTCCTATAGAGTCGTTCTTCACCAATTACCCCATTAATTATATTGGTTTCACGACTCCTACAGAGTCGTTCTTCACCAATTTCCACATGCACATTTCAATTTCGGATTATGACCTCATGGGTCCAAACTCTTATTTCGACTCGATTTAGACACATGTATATGCATTACCATTTATCAAAATGTAATCCAGGTTGGGTAGTCCCACCTGGTCGTACCTTAGCACATGCCCATTATGCATTCGATTCCTAGCCCATTGCATTTTTTTTTTAGTCGTATGTATCCTCATCCCTCCACTTGCTTGGGGGCAATTTTCCTGGAAAATCAATGTCACGTTTGACCACTTCTAGGGTTTTCCTTACCTATAGCAAGGTTACCCTTATGAACATAAATTTTTCACATGTTTAGAGATACTACATTGCACAATTACTTGTCACAATGTTATCTTGTTATATTAACAATTTTTTTATTCAAGATACAACATTGCACAATTACGTGTAACAATGCTATCTTGTTATATTAAAAAAAAATATTCAAGATACAACATTGCACAATTACTTGTCACAATGCTATTTTGTTATATTAACAAATTTTTATTCAAGATACAACATTGCACAATTACTTGTCACAATGGTATCTTGTTGCCTTGAGAAATTTTCATCTCATTTATGATCTATGGTTCCAATGAACCATTTACGATCAAGTACCACACCATACATGGTGGTGGTTCCCTAGAACCCTTTTTACCCATTGTATCATCCTTAGCCATTATATGGTTCTTACAAGGCAAAAACATAATCCTAATATAATAGGATTCAAAAACAACTTGTCAATTTCAAATTCCTTTGCCCTTGGCAAGGTTTTCTAGTTTTATTGGTCATGGCCAATAACTTACCACGGGTTTATACGAGGTTTCTCGCCTAGGCTTTACCCCGTTTCTACCCGCCTTACCGATATTTGGGCTCCCAAAGCCTCCCTTCTTTGTTCCTCTGTAGCATCACCGCCATCATGGTCCATTGATCTATAGAAAAAAGTTTTCATTAGCTTAACAGCTTTTATTTACCCTTGCCCGCAGCAAAGTTTTTATGCATTATATTGGTCGTGGCCAATATCCCCCCACAGGTTTATACGAGGTTTCTAGCCTTAGCATTACCCCGCTTCTACCTAGGACACTTTACTCATGTATACATTATATTGGTCGTGGCCAGTATCCCCCACAGGTTTACACAAGGTTTCTAGCCTTAGCATTACCCCGTTTCTACCTGGGACACTTCACTCACGCACTTCCCGGTTCAGGTGTGGAAACACCTCCCCGTGCGTTTCCCCAAGTGATAGCTAATAACTCTGACTTTACAGGCATATAAGAACTATTATTCCTATTAAACACAAATATCAACAATCAATTTATGGTTATGTACCTTACCCGGACGCTTCATCAAGCTCGAACCGATCACTTTTCCCGTTCCCCTGAGCTCAAGGTTTGAGTTCAAGTACTCCCCGAGTACTTAATTCTCTCAAACCATGGCTCTGATACCAAATTGTAACACCCGTATACAATTTGATTTCAAACATTGCCAAATACTTCAATTAAAATAGGTCCCAGAATTTTTTTTTGTAGAAACACATGGTTTAACAATCATAAGACACCATCATTGTGGTTTAACATTTACAAAATATATCCATAATTGAGTTTGACATTTAGGGGCGTTAATTGACTCATACAAAAGTTGTTTCTTCCAAGTACCAATAGGTTGTACATCCTTGACGTGATCGGTTCTTCTATGGCTTGATGAGCTCCCGCTAGGCCTTCCCCTTACCTGCAAATACTCACTTTCAATAGTGAGTTTCTAGTGCATATCAAGTATAATTAACAATTAACAACGAAGAAAAACCACAAAATCTGAATTTACATCCTAGGCGTATCGCCTAGAGGGACTGAGGTTCCAAGTGATACGCCTGGTACTCTAGGCGTATCGCCTTCTACTCTAGTTGCTCCAAGCGATACGCTTGGAGTCAACTTTCCAGGGCTTTGGCCGAAATTTCCCAGTTTTGTACTTAGAATATTTTTTGACAGATTTTACATATTTTGCCAAGTTCACCCAAGTTCTTATAGAACTTATTCTAGCCATCCTAGGCTTTCAAAATACTATTTCTTTAACATGTTTATAAGGAATCACATACCTTTGACCGGTTTACGATTCACAAACAAATTTCGGGTTCATCCGACCCGTTTGACCCGTTAAGGGTTTCCTTGAGGCACCCGAAGGAGTCTTGAACCGAATTCATTTCACAAACATATATATTATTCAACTATAAACACATTTTCTAGCAATTGGCATAAACATGTTCGAATGCACATATTTGGTTCGGTCTTATACCTCCACTATATGTTTAACTTCACCCATTACCATTTTTCTTGAGTTTTATTGACATAAACAATATAGTCACATTTTCATTATTCCACTTGTTGTTATAACTCCTTCCCATTGAGAGGAACAACCCCATAACTCAACTTTCTTCTTTTGACCCGTTAAGACGGGTTATTGCCTTTGGTAATTCCCAACGGCTCATTTGACCGCTTTTAAGCAATGGGGATCTATGGTTCTCCAACCATTTATGATCCTTATTTCTTTGTTACATGGCATGGATTCTATAAACCCATTTCTGCTCATTGTAACTTAATATTCGTCTTTTGATTCATCTGAATCTTCCTTATGGTCAAATCTAGTCGTTTGGGAACCCCTTGGCATTGGGGCTTCATGGTTCCTTGAACCATTCGTCACCCCTTTATTAAAACACATGGTTCGTTTTATAAGTATGAACTACATGTTTTCATATCTAATACTTGTAATAATAACGATGTAACCCGATAATAAAGCAATTTCACATTTGTGGCTCCTTAGAGCCATTTAACCTACTTGACCCTATAACTTGGGCTTCAGCTAGTCATATAACCACTACGCAACTTTTTTGCATTCTAATGTGGTTTTTATGGACCGTTTATATATTTCAACCCAATATTTAAACACACACTTTACCCTGACAATTCAAGGTTTCCATTTAACTTTCTGGTAATCTACTTACTCTTACGTGGGTACCTTATTTGGTACATAAACCATTCATTTCATGGTAGGAACATATATCATAGCACATTAGCTAACTTATAGGGTGTAAGTAATACTTGCCTCGATTCGTCCTAAAGTCCTTTACCACTTCATCCGGTTGACCCATTTGATTCCAAGCTCAAAACCTAGCTTTTTCAATGGTCAACAATTAAGTCATTAGTATTCCCTTTCATGACTTATCTAGCCATTTAGGTACTAACAATTTTCATTATGCATATTCATCATATTTTATGTTCTAATTGCACCATCACTTTGACTTAAAAGTCCAACCAACAATTTAGATACGAACACATATAATTGCACTAATCACATATCATATAGGTCATATAATATGTAAATTCAACTTTCTTACATGTATAGAGAAAGTATAATCACAACTTCAATCTTAATTGATTTTAGAAGGTAATATTTTTGTGTAGACTTTGTCAGCTATGCTGCTGTAATTGGCCATTTTGACGATCCTAATATTTTTTCTAGCATTCCATGTTCAAATATGGAATTTAGTATACTAAAAGACCTTTCCAGGCATATATGGTACACCCTCTAACAATGTTTCTATAATTTTATACAATTTTTCTAAAAACAGGACAGCAACTATAATTTTTTTTCCAAACAGCATGCTGGAAATCTAAATGGCCATCTTAACGGGTTGTTTTGACCCATTTTACATCCGATTCAGTTTTTGGAGTTCAAAGATAAAACATAGTATTCAAAACAAGCTTTTTAATCATGTATTATACATCCTAAACGGACATACAAGTGATCTTATACGACACTTACAAAACAGCCCCACAACAAGATTTTTATCTTTTCATGGTTCCATACAAGTCCATCTAACACATTTTGCAAGCATGGATTTCAAAATTCATACTAATTCTTATTTCATGCTCTCTAATAGTGTAATATCCCAACACTTTATCATTATATCAAGCATTTCATATAAGTTAGGCATTTCATCAAACACTTGGTGTGCATTAACATTCATATGCCTTATTTGACACCCATTACAAATGAGCAATTACCCAATTCATGCAACTCACTAGGATTTCCCAATCACTTCTGTTTACGCACATCATATAACATAAATTGATTACATAAATTCAGCAAAGAGAGTTATATTCTCTAATTCCTAAACCCCCAAATCATGCAATCTAACTTTGGGGTTTTTATGCTTAATTTCACTAGCTTCTCAAGATTAAAGTCTTAAGCAAGTATATCAATCATTATCAACAACAAACTTATCAAAATCACAGCCTTAACTTGTATGATTCATCATAAATTTTCATAACTTAACATGCATGTAAGTTAAGATTACTTACACAATAATTCTACAAGGGTTTCACCATGTTTGAAGCCTCAATTTTCTTGAATTCCATTCAAAATCGCAGCTTTCTCCCTTGGAATCCTTTAAGTTCGAATTATAGGGCTTGGGGGGACTCTTTTCACGTTCTAAGTTCTGCCCCAGGTCTTATTTCCAGATCTTTTAAGTGCAACTTTCAGAATTGACACTTTTAGTCCCTCTAGTTTGACCAGTTTGTATTTAAATCCCAAAACTCTCAGTTTTTCACATAAGACCTTGTGTTATCATTACAATAACATATGTTACATAAAAATGTCTTAAAATATTTATATAAGTGTAATGATTATTAGTATTACACTAACACATTAGTAACATCCTAACCGAGTTTAGGATTTGGGACGAAATATCGTATTTTCCCCAATTTATCAAAACATTACATCTTATGATTTCGGGATATATTAAGGTT
Source organism: Deinandra increscens subsp. villosa (assembly GCA_039602395.1). NCBI lineage: Eukaryota > Viridiplantae > Streptophyta > Magnoliopsida > Asterales > Asteraceae > Deinandra > Deinandra increscens. The sequence continues at coordinate 64,573,975 of JBCNJP010000017.1, forward strand.
CTAAATTGGGTCTTAACATAGTATATCCCCAATTTCCACATAATCTCGTTATTTATTTGACACCTTGGTTAATTTAGGACATCTCGAAATTGGGATGTTACATCTTTATCTTCTGATTGTCCAAAAATCCTTCAGGACTCTTCTTTGAAGATATTAAATGTTTCCCATTAGAAGCCTTCTACAGAAATGTGGATTTCTGTAGATTTTGGTCTGTACAGAATTACTTCGGAAACTCCGGAGTAGTTCTGTATGAATACGGAAATCTATATATCGTATAGATTTTCATATTCTTTTCTCTTTTGAGGATATATCTCATATTTTTCTTCTAATAGTTGACTTTTTTTGTTACATTTACATTGTGTTCTAACAATCTCCCCTAAGTATTTGAAGAAACTAAACAAAAAGAGAAAGTAAAAGGTGCACAGATCATTCTCATTGATCATCTTAAACGAATAGTAAACAAGGTTTTACAAGTATTTTCTAATCTTTGTCCTATTAGTGAGTTAGTTAATTTCAAAGTTGTAATCTTTAGTGCATTCTTCCAGCAGGGTTCGAAAGACTGTTCTCTCTTTTATTAAATCTTCAATTCCTGTTTTAATGACTTCATTTGCTCTACTGTTGTTTCACCTGCATTATTCTAACATAAATAAGAAGAAATCTAGGGCCAGATTTGTGTATTTCTGTTTTTCTTCTAACTTGAAGAACCTCTTTCTTCAGAGTGATCTCTGAAACATATACCATGGACTTGGCCAAGAAATACTGTTCCAGATCCTCTCCATGAGACCCCAGGAGAATATTTTCGTTTGGCTTTGTTAAAAACATCCACTTGTGCTTGTCTCCTGAACATTCTTTTTTCTAATTTAAATTCCTTGGTATAAAGTAGTGCTTACCCTTTCAGTTTTTTAGAGTTGATTTAAAAAGTACCTTATGAATGAAATCAACTGAATCGGGTTAAATTACTCTAGATATTTATCAGTGAATTCCTTTATGCTTCCATCATGTGTCATGACTCTGTAACCAGTTAAAGTGATCTACCCATAGATGTCTTGGTATTGATTGGGCTTTGATCTTTATGAACTCAGTAATTATTGGCATTGTATATGTTGGGTCTTCCTCAACTTGATTTCCGGTGGTTCTGTCAAATGCCTTTTTAAGAGAGGACTCATTGAAGGTATGTCTTCTTCTTTCTTGACCAGTCTCTCCTGCAACTCTCTAACTTCTTCCCAGATTACTTTTTGCATATTCTATTTTTCAGTGTAATCATCTTCAAAAGCGGATCCAGATATAAAAGATCGAGCTAGTGAAGATGATTGCTTTTGAATCTGCTCAACTGATTTTTTCTTGGTTTTTTTTATGATGATTTAGGGAAAGGAGGAGGAAGAGGAGGAGGCATACATTCAGAAGTTTGAGGTGGAGGTATACATTTCTTTGAATTTTTTCTTTTTTGAGTTGTTCTTCCTCATCTTCTTGTTCACCTGAGTCTTCATTTAGGACTTTTGTCCTTTTTGCTGGTGGTTGAGCAGGAACTGTGATTTTCTTCCTTTTCTTACCTGTCTCTTTCAACTTTTGTTTCCATTCCCTTCCAATTTCCCTCATCTTGTCTTCTTGAAGTGAATGTTTGATTTCCAGATTTACAGAAGTCATTTGATTTCTTGTCACGTTGCTCCTGACAAGCTTTATTGTCTCCTGTGCTTCCTGTATTTGATTTTTGCCCATTTCTTCTAGAATTAATTTCTTGTTCATTAGTTCGGTGGGCAGGTTCTTGATTATTGAATCATCAGTACTGTGTCTATAGATGGCAGCTTTTGGAGAGTTATATTGATATCTTCTGATATCTGGTTAGCCTCTTCTCTAAGTTCTTCTTTCCAAGTCTTTAGCTCATCCACTAGGGTTATTAGTTTATTAGTGCTTTGAGCTGTTTCTCTTTACACCTTCTTGAGTTTTTCTGAATTTGAGAAATTGAGCTTGCCTAGCTCATGAAGGTTAATTTTCTGATCTCTTTTAAAGTTGGATAATTTCTCTCTAATTGTTTGAGAGAAGTTTAAGAGGTCAGACATAAGTACGGTACTGGGTAAATTTAGAGAGGGATCAACAAATGATCTTTCTCTTTTAACACACCAGTGGACAACACATGTCCAGATGTTCTACTAACAAACTCTCTGTTGAGAGTTTTGTTAGTGCCTGGAGAACCAGAAGTGTCTGGTTTTCCTAGGTCTTCCACATTCATTGTCTTTCCCTCAGAGGAGTTAGACTCGTGTGTTGTATGAATGTTCTTTTCAGAAGATTCATGTGTCGAATCTATAGGGAACCAGTCCCTGTGAATTCTTTCCAAGTTTCCTTGACTCATTGAGTCTCCAATTGTTTGTGATTGTTGATGACTTTCAGAGTCATCAAACAGGTTAGGCTTGGTGGCTATTTCTGGGATATGGATGTGAGGTGGTGAGTTTGGTGGACTGAGGTTGAAGTCTTTGTAGGCTGGGGTGGAGGATTTGGATATGGGAGAGTCGGGTGAGTTTCTGTTCAGATTGACTGACTCAGAAAAATGAGATGTTTGTGGACTGTGTTTGGGGATTGGTTGTTCTGGTTCAGATTGGTTCTGCTCCTGTAATTCTATTCCTTCTTTGTATTTTATCAGGACTGGGATCCATCTGGTATATTTGATAGCAGAGAAGAGGCTACAAAAGATATGGAATGGATTGTACTTGATTCAAATTTCTTCAGAATTTTCAGAATGTTTGAGTCATGTTTAGCTCTTGTTAGAGCTATTGATTCTTCCAGAGACTTATTGAAGATAATTAGAGAAAGAAATCTGATAAATGGAATGTGAGCAGTTTATTTCTTTTTCTTGTGTTTGTCTTCAATTCTTTCAGATTCTTCCAGAGTATTGCTCCATAATCTACTCTTTTATTTAGAATTAGAGCAACCATTATGGAGTATACAGACTAACTAGCATGATTTGATGATCCAACTTTTGCAGTCAGTCTGTAGATGAGGGTATGCATCATCAGCTTCCACTTTCTCTCCAGATGATTGATGTTATTCCTGAGACTGTGGTAAAGCTTGTCCCGTTGTTCAGAGAATTGATGTTTTTAAGAATTTCTGCTTTATTTGGGGTTGTACTGGATTTTCTGGTGTTTTGAGATTGACAACTTGTCTGAAATCCTCTTATGAAATTTTTAGCAATGTTGTAGATCGATCTTCATTTTCAATGAGTGCTTCAATCCATTCTGTTTTGTTCAGGGTCTTAGTATTTAGTTTAATGGTTGACCAGACATTCATAAGAGTCTCTTTGGTGACCTCTTCATCTTCAGTTAGAGCTGCCCTGAGTGGTGAAAATCTTAGAGCTTCAATTACGATTTGTACATCATTGGAGTATGCCAACGGGTTTAGGTTTGCACGTATATTATTTGGTTCGATGTTGAAGGTTTTGAATGGGGAGATTTGAGAAGATGAGGCCATTTTCATTATTCGAGGAGATGCTCTACTTGGTGAAGATGATGGTTTAGGAATAGTGTATAGTTTGGAGAGAGAGTAAGGATCTTATATTTGTTGAGAGATTATAGGGTTTTAACGACTCTTTTTCACCGATTGGGTCGATTGGGTGGTGAAACCGATATCAGTTGGGATTATTGGTGATCTTGATGTGAGATCAGTTTTAACCCTGAATTTTGAGATGACTTTCTCGGTAGAGAGTATTGTTCCCTTTTCATCCTTCTTCTATTTTTCTCCCCCTTTAGTGTGTGTGTGTGTGTATGGGTGCGTGTGTGTGTGTGACAGAAAGCTTTCCTTTTAGTTCAGAATATTGTTGCAGCTTCTATACAGATTTACTTCGGAATTTCCGGAGTGGTTCTGTAAGACTGGTTTTTCAGAAGTACATCAGAAAAGTGCACATTACCTGTTTGATTTTTGGCTGGGATGTCCTAAATGACATAATTTGAGTTTTTCTTGACAACACCCCAAAAGATTCCATTTCAACAATTTTTATACATATAAAAACACCGAGTGGGTGCATGCAGCTACATAAGTACAAGGTTTGATTATTCTGTTAGGTACATGTGGATATGCTCTGGCCTCGAGTTGGAGGGAGATGTGGTTGTAAGAGATAGGTCTCATTCCCTCTTCTTCTTACTCTATTTCATTGTTTGGAAGACCAGTGATATAAAGGCCTGTTATCTTTGAGAGGGTAGGAGTTGAGTATGAAAGCCACGAGGAATCCCCAGCCACTGTTTGGCCTGGCATATGATACTTGTCACAAATCGGGGATACAGAATCACTCTCTCTTCTATAGGGATGTTGCGGTTATTTTTCATGTTCTATAGAAGATAGTGAGAGAAGTTCATGTCTAACCCCTGAATCAGAGCATGCATAACCATTTGGGTGTCATGGTCAGCAAGATGATGATTATTGACACGTGGGGAAAAGCAAAGTTGGATTTGTGAGAAGAAGAATTGCCAGATAGGGGGAAAGTGGAATCTGTTGGCTTGTTCTTCCAAAAATTCTCCATCATACCCAATGTCAATGAGTGTTTCAATGACCTTGGCTCTGTTAAAGTGCCCCATTTTTGTCATTTAGGTTAAGGGCTAAGCGGATGTAGTCCTCAGTGACTTCAAATGTAAGATGGTTCACCTGAGTTTTAATTGGGCTTCCAGGTAAGTTTGGATCAGACCTGGCGTTGTCCCAGAATTCCCTTAGAAATTCATAACAGATGGGAGTGTTTTGGGTGAGGGCAAAACCAAAGGTGTAGGTTTGCAAGAATCTCATCATTCTGGTGAATGTTTGTTGGTGGTAAGATGTATGGAGACAAAGATTGTGGGTGAGGTGGAGTGGAATTTGAAATGCTTGTTCTTCTATAAGAGCTCGAAGATCCATTTTTAGATGAAGATTTGTTTGGATGGGGATTAGGATGAGAAGATACGAGAGTGACATCCATCTATTTGTAATCGGGAAGAGTTCAGAGGTTTGGAGATTTTTTAGTGAAACTTTTAGGCTTTATCGGTTGTTTAGGCTCCTTGTAGAGGTAGTTGAGATGGTTTTTGACAGGGAGTTAACTCTTATTTTCATCATTCTCCTATTTAGAGTTATTATTACCTATTTTAGGTGCCTTAGCTCACAAATATTTGTTTCCTGATATGCCCATTGTCATTTAAAAGAGTGATTTGATGGGCATCATTGCTTTTAGGAGGGAAGTGAAAGTCAACTTTTTGAAGAGAGATTCAGAGAGTGACACATGTCCTTTTTGAACATTCATTTATTTAGAAGAAGAAAGAAAGAAAAGAAAGAACTAAAGAAAAACAAAACAAATTGAGAGGCTCCCCCTTGATAAATTCTAGGAAGGGAGATCCTTAGTTGATACAAATGTGCATCAGAAATTCTGAAGAATGTCTGTTCAACCATAAGGAAAAAAAATTTATCTGGTGTTTGGAACCCATTTGTTTTTGGGTTTTTTGTTTATTGTTTTTGTAGATTCCTTTTTTCTTTTGATTTTTACATATTTTGAAGAAACATTTAAAGAGGTGTTTGCAAAGTATATATTTTTCATGTTGTAATGTTTTCCAATCAGTTTTACCATTTCGGTACACAAGCAGTGTCTGTATATGGTACTTTCTCCAAAATTTTCAAGATTTTGACTTGAGGAACTGGTTGACTCAGATTTAGATTTGCTAATCATCAGAGTTAGACAAATTTTTAATCAGAGTTTCAGAAACTAAAATTTTGTTTTTGGCATTGTTGTCCAGTTGTGAGTCATTTTGACCGCTACTTTTTACAAAGACAGTCTTGGAACTTTTAGTCCCATGAATATACCCGATTCCTTGACCATAATTTCTTGGTGTGTTTGTCATGTTTTCAAGTTGATCATGAGCATTTATGAGACCATTGTTTTTTTGTTTTCATATGCAACCTTTGATACAAAGTTGCACCTTCAGTCTCATAATGATTAATTTTGGCTTTGTTGCTCAAGTTCTGTGTTTCGAGTTGTCTTTATCTCAACAATTCAATTTCTCTATCTCCTTTTAGTTGATGAAGTTCAGATAGGAGAGAGTTTATTTCTTCTTCAAAGGTTTTAAACTTTTTTTCATTTAAAAGTTTATTTCTTTTGGAGTTTTTTTTGAAGAACTTTGTAGTTTATTGACATGTTGTTGAATTGAAAAATTAGATTAGTATGAGAGGAGCTTACTTGTTTCTCATGTGAGGTTTCAGAGAGGTCACATGAGAGAGATTCATCAATGGCCATGAGACATCTGTTTTCATGGCATTCTTCATCAAATGATGACTCTGAGTCCCAGTTTTCAACTTTAGCCATTAATGTCTTTTCTTTCGACATGGCCTGTTCATACTTCTTTTTATAGTATGCTATGTAAGCCAAAGCGGACAATATCTTGGTGCGACGGGTCTGGGCTGTTACATGCTACATCTTTGAGTTTTTTATTCTTGCATTCTGAGGCATAGTGGCCCATTATTCCGCATTTGAAGCACTTTATCTCACTTTTGTCAATTTCAGGTTTGTTAAATTCTGAAGATTGTTTCTTGCTTTCTTCACTTTTTGAGAAATTATTTTTGGTTGACCAGTAAAGAGATCGACTTTAGATTTGGAGATATCCAATATTTCAGACTCTTGAGAGTCTAGAATACAGAAGAGGTCATTCAGGCTTTTTTCTTCCAAATCCAAAGTTGACTGGAGAGTCATGGTTAGAATTCTCTATTCATGAGGAAGGCTTTTTATAAATTTAATATTTGTTTCCTCATTGGATTTAGAAACATTGAACTTCCTTAGATTATTGATTATTATGGCAAAATGATTATAACTATTTAAGAGTGATTCACTTGGGAGTGATCTGAAAGATTTATACTTGTTAAGTGCTTTAGTTCTTTTGTTTCTTTTCATTTGATCTCCCCCGTCAAGGAGTTTCTCAAGGGCATCCCATATGCCCTTGGCTGAGGTATTGTAGTCTACTTGACAGAATATCTCATGGCGAAGAGCCATAATGAGGACCATTTTTGGATTTGTCCTCATTAATCTCTGTGGTCTTGGTCCTCCTCGCTCCACCATCTTCTTTCTTTGGGGATGGTGCGAGCAGGAACACCAGCTGAGGTTTTAGTTTCCTTTATCTCAACAATGTTGACTGTGGGACAATGGGGTCCCTTGGCTATGCATTCCAACAGGGAACTGTCAACTTCTTTTAGGAAGTTGGTAATTATGATTTTTCCACTGTGTATATTCCTCCCTAGCAAGCATAGGGGGTTTTGCTAATGAGCCAAGTGATTTCCCATTATTCCAGCTTAAAGACATTTTTGAGAGAATGTTAAGGAAAAGATGTTAAAGAGAAAAATCTTTGAATATTGATTATTCAATCTGCTCTGATACCAATTGTTGGATCCCTTAAGGGGCTCTTTAACAATATTGGCACAATTTGATTTAAACAAGATTAACAATTTGCAAACTGTAAATCAAATTGGAAGAAAACAATTCATAAAAGGGTTTTTCTGTATATCTCAAATGTAAATAATGGTTTACACAAGTTTATAATATGACAGTATATCAACAGAAAGAACTTTTCTATGGGAGTATGTTGTAATGCTTTGAGAAGCTTGTGAATTGTGTGCTTTATGTCTTGCTTTCTTTGGTGAAGTCCGCTTGCTATTTATAGGAAGTAGTGGCCAGTTGCAAGTGGATAAAGTGGTTGAGGACGGTTGAATTTGGAGTGTGTCAGAGTATATAGAGATAAATTGAGGATATTCAATTTATCTCTTTTCAACTGTCTTCACCTACTTTCGTGTTAAATGTCAAATTGGTATTCACTTTACTTGTTCTTCACACAAAGGCATAGTTGTTCTTCTCGTAATCGTTATCTTGTGTTAGTCCAGAACTCCTTCAGGACTCTTCTTTAAAGACTAGAAATGCTTCCCATTAGAAGCCTTCTACAGAAATGAGGATTTTTGTAAATTTTGGTCTGTACAGAACCACTTCGGAAATTTTGAAGTAGTTCTGTATGAATACAGAAATCTGTATATCGTACAGATTTTCATATCATTTCTCTTTTGAGGATATATCCTATCTTTTTCTTCTAATACTTGACTGTTTTTGTTACATTTACATTGTGTTCTAACATAACTGTCACTTAAACAAGCTTAACTAACTATCTAAACTTCACTTATCAGATGATGATTGAAATAATATATATCAAACCTAATTATCTAAGGGTAGCTATAAAGATAACTTACAAATGAGAAAAAGTATCATGTAGGGATGGAATCATCATAACCAATTCAACTGCATGGAATGATTGCTTATGCTAACTGTCTTATGGATACAGAATCGCTAGAGACTATATCTACAATTAAACCCACAGCCACAACGAAGTATCCGCTAGTTCAATGACCCAACTATAAGCCATGAATACATGATCAAAGACCTAGGACCATAGACCAATCCTATTGTGAATGACCACGATGGACTAACCATTACAACCATATCACATGACATCTACAATGCAATGCACTTAGATCAATCTGTAGCCTTTCAACCATAGACAATGAAAACAAGATTATAAACTAAACACAAAGACAACCTTCAATCGAACATCGATTCCTCTCTAGGCTCGTTAGAGTTCCCAAACACATATGAGATGGTTACATAACAACTAAGAAATAGCAATTGATCAGATGAACATGTGATATCAAGTCTATACACCAAACCAGTGACTACTAGGAATCAAATCAATCCATAACGTTGAATCAGTCAAGAAGCATCTAAACCTAGATGATGAACAAACTAGCCTAACTTTTCATACTGAAATCTGGTTTATACATAATCAAAACAGAAACTAAAGACAGAAAAATCGCAAACCGAATGATCGACGCGAAGTAGCATCGTTCGAGTGATGATTCCTTAACTCCTAGACCTTCTCGAGCTCTCAAATCTTCTTCTCTGGCTTCCTACGATCGTAACAGGGGGCCTAATGGCCGACCCCAACCGTCTGGAACTTCCTCCTTCGTTCCTAAGCAGCACGTTCTATTTATAGGAACGAAATTGGGGTTTTTCTCGAAAAGTGGCCGCAACGGGTCGTTATGTGGTCACGGGCCGTTACGGACCATCTTTAACTTTTTCAGCAATAACCTTGAAATGTTCATAACTTCTTCGTTATAACTTGGAATTGGTCCCCGTTTTCGCCTACGTTCATTATTTTCCATGATCTATCATCTCAGGTAGGTTTCACACTATCATGAGGCTGGAAAATAAGGGATCAAATTCTAAATCTCTAAACTGAACGTTCCGGTTTTCACCCGATTCTTCGTATCTTCTCCGTTCTTATCATTTTTCCTCCAAATCTCCACTAAGGCTTCTATAAACACAATATTAAGCATTCTAAGTACTTAAGCCGCATAATCGATCCAAATAATATATAAACATGTATAAAATATTGGAAATTATTGCCGAAAATGATGTATACTTTGGGATACATCAATATCCCCACACTTAGACATTGCTCATCCCTGAGAAATCTCTATTCCAAATCAGAATTCAGTAATTTCTGAACTTATATAAATATCTTATACACTAATACAATGACACTTTAACACATAGATATATACTGCATTGAACTACTAATTCTATAAAGTTTTACCACAGTATTAAGGTTGATAACCAAACAAGTTATAAGTTATTTAAATCACATGTAGTATCGACTATGTTTCTTGCAAGCCCAAGCATTAGATCACTCAACTCACTCCACTTACCATGTCACTCGAATCTCAGGGCTATATTTCAGGTGAACGCTCAAAGTCAAGAATGTCTAAGTGTATTCTTAGGTTTATATATCGATCATGCTACCAAGTCTGTTAAAGGATCTGATGAAAGAATGGGGGGGGGGGGGGAGAAATTCAAACATTGCTCAAAGATACGGGTGTATGAGCTACCATCCTAACGTATATCTTGACGTATACGTATAGCCATGTCACAACTTTTCATTGTGATTTATTTAGTACCATAGGTAAATATTTTTTTCATCAGCTTTCTCTTGGGTCATATTGACCTTTGATGAGCTGGGTTTGGGATTTTCTATATATTTTTTTATTTATTTTGGGGTTGGATTTTGTAGTAGGGAGAATATGATAAGCATATTGGAGCTATGCAGAAGATCCAACATCTTCGGCAATTGACGACCCGGAAAAGATCCATAACAAACTAAATGCAAAAATATGGTCTCAACATAAACCTAGAAACTTGTATTAGACACACGACATTCCCTCAGTCATATATTTTTTTCATCTCCTTCTTTTCATTTTTTATTTTCTTTTGATCATTCTATGCAAACTTAAAAGGGAATAAGGTAAATGGGCGTATTAGGCTTGCTAGACATAGTCAAATACTCCTACTCATATGTATTTATTAAAGAACTTGTTAGGTAGACTATTCATGCTACTTATAGACATGACAATGCAAGCACGTTCTACAAACGAATCTATGAATTATGTCAAAAAGGTGTAGTTTCATGCAAATTGAGATTTAGAAATTTGAAATTTTGTTCGGAGTTTTTCTTTATTAAGAATTTGTTCTTTTTCAATGGGTAGATATAGATAATTCGTAGCTTGTTCCCGACATTCCCATCCCCTCACTTAAAACTCTACATTGTTCCTAATATGCATTTTAGAAACAAAATAAATAAAGCGTGTAAAGAAGTAAGGATGGAACGGGAGTACCCTGAGGACTTGAAGTTAGCGCGTGAAGGTAAGTGTGAAAACACTAGCTTCGTTTAGCATCCAGCGCGTATGCTCCAACAATAATACTTCATTTCATGATGTCAAATATAAACTTGTTCCTGTAGATTCATAGCTAGAAGAAGGATCAAAGCATTAAGTTCATAAGCAATTATAACATGCAAAGTAATAGGCTTATGTGAAATCAAAGTTTGGCAGTTTAGATGGGATGGCCCGATAGAGACCGCGAAAGTGTAAGACGGTCTGATGTGAGAATCACAAAATTGAGGGCCATCCCCATGCTTAGTTTTTGATAGCAATCACATAAATCAGGCATACAAGATTATCATGCATTCATCATCAATGATTCAAGTTTTCTCAAACCTAACCCTAGATCAAATATGAACCAGAACCCTACAATCTAGAAATGGAACAATCAAACCATAGGATTAGTTACATCATATGATACGATAGCAATACACCATTGATAACCAACACACAAGAATAAAGCAAGTTGCAAGTAATAACGCTTAAGAACAGGAAGGTTAGAAACACGTTTGGTTTGCAAAAACACACATATAAATAAAATAAAAGTAAGCACTAAAATTTTAATAACACGGGTTGCCTCCCGAGAGGCACTAATTTTATTCACAAGTCTTATGCCAGACTCGGCCTTGCTTTATTCACGATCACGCAGCTTGTCCTTAATTCGCTTTCCACCTATGTTCTTTACGTTTACTCGGTTATTATCAAGTGGCTTTCTAGAAGATTTGTTGGTGTTCGTGTAAAATTGAGCATCAACAGGCCACCAACTCTAGAATTTACCAGGACCAAACTTGATTGTCCTCAGATATGGAAGGAGCAGATTGCAACAAGTGTGGATGCATGAGCATCCACACACTTGAACCCTTGGTTTCCCCTCAGTGGGTGTTTCAACCTTTGGTGCCTCCTTGCTACGTGGCGATCCACCATTAAGCTTTTGTTCAGAACCCTCATCCTTGCTATAGAGCAGCTTCCCATTATCACTCTTCTTTCGTGCTTCAGCCCGTCGAACAGATGTGACTCCAGTATCGTTTTTGTCTTGTCTTTTAGCTCACTTAATAGCTGTTCATTTGATTTTTTAATGCATAAGGGGTCGTTAGCGTCATAATGGGCCGTTAGGATGTCTTTAGTAAGCTCCTCCGGTAACGAGTCATTTCCATGTAAAGGGGCGTTATGCACTTCGTGACATAATGATTTTGGATGATCTTGGTCTTCAGTTGGCTCCTCTACTTTTATAGCTTCCTCGAGTTTCCTTGACTTCATACCTTCAGCCAATTCTTCTTGTAAGCACACGAAATCCTCTCGATAAAAATATTCGCACGCTCGCAACCACAAATTATCTCTTGCACACTCAGTTAGCATCATTCCCATGCCTTCTCTGCTTGATTTAACTGACTGGGAGAGTGCTCTCAGTTCTTCATATCTATCTTCAATGATTTGCAGGTCAGCTGGCTCTAGTTGATCATGCAAATTGACTCGAAAGTTCTTGTAGTTGGAGAAACCAGTGTAGTTTAGACAAGGAGGTGGGATTGGTGCGTCATTATGTGAAATTTGCTTTTGCACTTCTTTCGTTGTTGTTTCCGGTTCTGTGGCTTCACGATATAGCTCGCATATTTGCTCCAGTTTAGCCTGAGAGTATTTAGAAAGGAGTTAGGAGTGCCCATTTAGTAGATTCAGCTGCTCATCAGCGGAGAGACCTTGCTTGTCGATAGAAACCATGAGTTCAAAGATTTCCAGGAGATCATTGTCGAACTCTGCTACAATCTTGATGAGTTTTAGGATGTTTTTGAATTTTTGTTTTTGTTTTATGAAATAAAAATAAAAAAGAAAGAAAATAACTACCTATAACTATATTAACTAACGGCCAGAAACTAACTAGGTCCTTCTTAGATTAGCCGTATCCCCGGCAACGACGCCAAAAACTTGATGCGCGTATGTCGTGGCAGTGAAGCCAAAATATATAACTGCAGAATCAGGTTTTAAATTTATAACACCTTAATGTTACTTAGACCAACCACATACGCAACATAGGCAAGTGTACCTATCGCTAAGTAATATAGTCTAATTGGCAAGTATAGGGGTCGATCCACAGGGATACGAATCTCCTACTCAACCTAACCTATTTCTGGCCTAACTACCCTAACCTAATCTAGCTAGTCTAACTGTCACTTATACTAGCTTAACTAACTATCTAAACTTCACTTATCAAAAGATGATTGAAATAAGATATATCAAACCTAATATCTAAGGGTAGCTATAAAGATAACTTATAAATAAGAAAAGTATAATCTAGGGATAGAATCATCATAACCTATTCAACTGCATGGAATGATTTCTTATGCTAACTGTCTTATGGATACAAAATCGCTAGAGACTATATCTACAATTAAACCCACAGCCACAATGAAGTATCAGCTAATTCAATGACCTAGTTATAAGCCACGAATACATGATATAAGACTTAGGACCATAGACCAATCCTATTCTGAATGACTACGATGGACTAATCATTACAACCATATCACATGACATCTACTATGCAATGCACTTAGACCACTTTCTAGCCTTTTAACCCTAGACAAGGAAGACAAGATTATAGACTAAACACAAAGGCAACCTTCAATCGAACATACTATCATAAGACCACTATCATCGATTCCTATCTAGGCTCGTTAGAGTTTCTAAACACATATTGAGATGGTTACATAACAACTAAGAAATAGCAATTGACTAGATGAACAAGTGATATCAAGTCTATACACCAAACCAATGACTACTAGGAATCTAATCAAGCATTCGAATGATAACATAATTCTATCATGCAATATGAATCATAATGAGTTATACTCAAATCATTGTGTAATAAGCAAACATCAATCCATAACGTTGAAACACTCAAGAATCATCAGAACCTAGATGATGAACAAATTAGCCTAGCATTTCATACTCAAATCTGGTTCATACATAATCAAAACAGAAACTATAGACAAAACAATCGCAAACCGAATGATTGACGCATAGTAGCGTCGATCTAGTGAAGATTCCTCAACTTCTAGACCTTCTCGAGCTCTAAAATCTTCTTCTCTGGCTTCATACGATCGTAACAGGGGCCTAATAGCCAACTCAAGCCATCTGGAACTTCCCCCTTCGTTCCTAAGCATCATGTTCTATTTATAGGCCCGAAATTAGGGTTTTTCGCGAAAAATGGCCATAACGGGTCGTTATGTGTCACGGGCCGTTACGGACCATGTTTGACCTTTTCAACTGTTAGAGCATATTCCTATGCCACGATGTGTCTCGTGTATTGTATCTATGTAATGAGAGCAACTGTGTGAGTCTTGTTAGGCAACTGGGCGTACCACATGGTCCGCCGGACCAGTTGGTACGGCGTACCAATGTGGTACGCTGGCTTGTTAGCTGCTGTCTATAAATAGGTAGTTTGTGTTGAGAGCATCAGCACTGA
>JBCNJP010000017.1:64588674-64606910 GCA_039602395.1 Deinandra increscens subsp. villosa
ATCCATAATAATCATAATCTACACAAGTTTAACATACTAGAATCCACATAACGGTCATAGCACACACATATAGATTTTGAGTAAAGAGTTGAGAAATTGATACTTGATACGGTGTACATGTTGCACCCTAAAACGAAAAAGTAAAGAGGGCTATGAATACTCACCTGGTAATATAGACACAGATGGACAATGAAACCAAGTAATGAAATAGTTAGACCCGATGATAACCTTGATAACTAGAGGATGATAGAGAAATAAGTGAATAAATGATCTCACTTTGTGACACACAATGACACAATCAACTCAACTACACGTTAGTGACGGTGATACGTACGTCCATAATTTGGTGAGAGGGCTAATCCTAGTCTAAGAACACAATCATGATGTCCTAGTGATATACACAATCTTCATGTGGTCAAACAGAGTTCACATGGATGCTATAAGACAACATGCTATATCATTCAAATGATCTCAACATGAGTAATCCTAGATCTAACATTAAGAAACATGTGTGTCATAGATCTAGTCATATCATCACATAGGAATCCATACTTGATGTCCATAACAATATATCCAACCCTTAATAGCCTACATGACATACATCTAATCATGGTACAACATAAAGTCCAATCTTGATCACAAACTACATAGATTTATCAATAACCAACATGCATGGCATAGATCTAACCCTAATCTAGCATAAAGTTGTAATCTTGATCATGAATCACATAGACCTAGCAATATTCAACATGCATGACATAGATCCAACCCTAATCTACCATAAAGTTGCAATCTTGATCATGAATCACATAGATCTAGCAATATCCAACATGCATGACATAGATCTAACCATAATCTAGCATAAAGTTGCAATCTTGATCATGAATCACATCTAGCAATATCCAACATGCATGACATAGATCTAACCCTAATCTAGCATAAGTTGCAATCTTAATCATGAATCACATAGATCTAGCAATATCCAACATGCATGACATAGATCTAACCCTAGTCTAGCATAAAGTTGCAATCTTGCTCATGGATCACATAAATCTAGCAATAACCGACATGATAGACATAGATCTAACCCTATCCCATCATAAAATTGCAAAATTTATCAAATAATCCATAGATCTATCATCATACATCATGTATGGTACAAATCTAACCTAAATTCATGATAAAGCTTATATCTTGACATGTAATTTCAAAGGATTACAAGGAACCTATGAAAAACCTACAAGAAGGGAAGAAATGGGGTGAAGCAAGCTTGGATCCTTGATGATTTGGCTCCAAAATCAAGATGGAATGAAGAACATATGAAGATCAGCTCATTCAAGCCGTTTTGGAGGTGTATGAAGTGAGAAATGTGGAGCATGGGGGCTAAGGGGGTTTATATAGAGAAAAATTAGGGTTTGGCTGGAAAAAAAAAGTGGTAAGAGTATCGTCTAGGGCATCGGCATGCTCCAAGCGATACGCTTGGAGTTCCCCTGAAACATGGGTTCCCTGATTTCTCGTTTCGCGTGCTGTTGATGCATGAACCTTGTGTGGCCGTTACTGTTCGAATTGTCAAACAGACTGATTTGTCGAAGACATGAACTGAGGTCCGAACCTTAGCCGAACTCTAGGTTCGGAGTTGGCCGAACCTAGATGGCCGAACTCCAAGTTCGGAGGGAGTTCGGACAGAGTTCGGAGGTGCCGAGTTCGGACCTTATGAAGAAGTATAAATAGATTCGTCTTTGTATTTCTTTGTAAGTTTTTGTCCAGTGTCTGTGTGGTTGAGAGGGGAGGTTCTGTCCGACCTCCCCCAGTGCTTAATTATTGTATACTCCTTCGGTCTTGTAATCATTCGACACGAATCAATGACAAAACTTCCGTCTCATCCATAGAAACGATCCGTATACGGTTTTTCAGTTGGTATCAGAGCTGTTGGCTCTTTCTATGGTGGAAATCTATCGTTTTTCTTCATTTCGAGACGTTAAACCTTTGGTTAGGGGTGGTTGAAAGTGTTTCTGATTGATTTTTGATCAATCGAGTCTTTCTGAGTCATGTTTTTACCTAACAGAAGCAACTGGATGTCGAAATTCGGTCAAATTCTGATTCTGGTGCGATTTTGAAAATTTCCAGTCGAAGTTCGGACTAGGTTCGGCCGAAGAACAGATCTGAAAAATAACCGCTCCGAACTCCGAGTTCGGAGGTCCGAAGGCCAGGTTCGGAGGGTCCGAAGATCAGGTTCGGAGGAGGTTCCGAAGGTCAGATTCGGACTAGGTCTGAAGGTCAGTTTCGGAGAGGGTTCGGAGGATCAGGTTCGGAGGTAGATCGGACAAGGTTCGGACAGCTCGATCCCAGCCAGGGGCTCTGCCCCTTGGACCCCGCCAGGGGCTGCCGCCCCTTGGACCCCGCTTCTCAGGGGCGCTGCCCCCGAACCCCCGTTAGGTGGGAATTTTATAGAAGCGGATCAGTTATCGAGTTTACCCTTGATTTGGTAGCTGTGGGGTGTTATGTTTGAAGACAATCCAGATTCCGATACTTGTTACGAGTTAGTGATCGAATTTCAAGAACTGTGTTTGTGAGTAGTCATTGTTCTTGATGATGGACAGAGATTCAAGAACGCGTGTTTCTGATGATGGACAGAGATTCTGAAACATGGTTATGATTATTTGGAACGTTTGTCGGAGATTATCATTCTACACAAACTGAAGATTAAATGAGATTAAAGATTCTGTTGCGGGCCACTTGAGTTTATTATTCCACTAAAAAGACAGGATTTGTTCCTGCGGGGTTGGAATCATAAGAAATTGAAGATTTGAATATGTCACTTGTTTAGGGGGAAATTGGGGACCCTAAAAACTTTCAAAGTTTCATAATTGAAAAAGTGAATATTCAAAAGCAATCAGTTCAGGGATGATGGTGATTTTTGATCTTCATGGAAATGTGGTATATTCTGATGTTCGTGTGAACCGATATGTCAAAGTTTTCAATTATGGTTTGGAACTTTCTGTCATATGCCCGATACTTTCTTGAGTTGTCGAAAGACTTGGTCAGATTCCAGTCTGCAACGAGATATACGTTTACCGGAGTAATATATTGGGATGGATTTGATGCTGAGGGGGAATTTCCGTGATTGAAGATGCTGATCGTGTCTGTTTTCATAAAGATCAGAATGTGTTACAATTCGGTGAAGATTGAAGATTATTATCAAGATGCAGTGATGTTCGTGTGTCTTTACAATTTCCGGATACAACTTATAAAGTGAACCATTATCATACATGCCGGTTCCAATTGGATGGTTGTGCTTGAAGCTAGGGAGAATTTTATTGGTTGTGGATATTGTACAAGATTCGAATTGTTTCCTGCATACCTGATGATTCGGTCAAGGGGAGTTTGCTGAAGATAGAGATGTTTGCAGCAAGCTGACTGAAGATTGCTAGAAAATCAATGTCTGGATTCGACAGTAACGTCCAAGGGGGAATTTGTTGATGCATGAACCTTGTGTGGCCGTTACTGTTCGAATTGTCAAACAGACTGATTTGTCGAAGACATGAACTGAGGTCCGAACCTCAGCCGAACTCTAGGTTCGGAGTTGGCCGAACCTAGATGGCCGAACTCCAAGTTCGGAGGGAGTTCGGACAGAGTTCGGAGGTGCCGAGTTCGGACCTTATGAAGAAGTATAAATAGATTCGTCTTTGTATTTCTTTGTAAGTTTTTGTCCAGTGTCTGTGTGGTTGAGAGGGGAGGTTCTGTCCGACCTCCCCCAGTGCTTAATTGTTGTATACTCCTTCGGTCTTATAATCATTCGACACGAATCAATGACAAAACTTCCGTCTCATCCATAGAAACGATCCGTATACGGTTTTTCACGTGCTCGTTTTGCCATTTTTTGATGTTTTCAAGTCCCGTTTTCATCCAAATGACCCAAAACATTATCCCATCATGCTAACCACATTTAGTCCACTCGAAATGAATATAAATACGTCACATAACTCATAACGATGAAAAAACTAGGTCAATTACTACATTTTTCGTCGGTTTTGATGTACGTATCGATTTTGGACAATTCACCAACGATTCGTGACAGATCTAACGTGTGATGACTCGAGATATAATAATTGATTATTAGACTCCTAACTAAGCCTGATTTGACATACGATACGCAAATACGAGATTCCCAGTAAACGAAGAATCACGTAAAAACTGGAAATTGCTTTGTTTTCGATTTTAGAAATCCGATTTGACTCCAATTGATTATAATTAAGTATTTCATTTTGAAAAGCAATTACGAATCATTTAAAAATGCTATTTGGGTTATAAATACCTGAAATTTATCCTGGTATTTGCCAATTCGCAAATCGGTAAACCGTGAGGTTTTAAAATGGGTCGGGTTTTATAACCTGGTAAAAGGCAAATGTTACAGTCTCCCCTACTATAGGGAATTTCATCCCGGAATTTAAAAGAGACATATTTTTTTCTAATTCATTCATTTCTTGATATTATAGATCAACTTAGAGATATTATGTAAAAACTGAACATGGAGACACCATAGCAGATTTCACCGAGGATAGGATTATATCCTCGATTACTGACCCTATTACGACGGCACCGAATCTTTACCCGACCACAAGGGTTAAGTTAGAAATGGCGACCGAGAAAAATGGATTCTGATATAGCCAATCATTTGAGACATAAGCATACACACACACACACACCATTCTCTGTCTGACTCCTAGTGCAACTTAAAGATATTACCGATGCTTATATATAGGGTGTACCACAACCAACCTACCACATCTTTAATACCTTTAAGAGAGTATTGTTTTTCTTCGGAGAATAACCTATTCTACACACCAACAACAGTCAACTATCACAACGCAACCAAACTTAGAGCTATCAACAGGAGGAGACCAACAGATCTAGGGAACACGCTATATTTAATCCGAGAACAAACCTAGAGACCAAAAACAGGTAGGGGAGACATACTCTCCCCTACTTTACAAATGAAGTTGGGAAAACTTGGGAGACACGCTGAGTAATAGGTGCAACACATATACTAACATTGGCATCACATAAATTCACAGAGTTCATCATAATAGAAACATAACATTGATTCATAGAGATCACCACAATTGACACATCGCATTGATTCATAGGGATCATCATAATTGATAACACAACCAAACCGACATTGATACATAAAGATTCCATAGATAGCTTAACCAACCAACATTGATATTAGAGGTCACCATTAACAAAACTTAGAATTTCAGGCTTCTCAGCAAGGCAAAATGTCAAGTTCTGGCGAACTAGATAGATAGCACCCACATCCGGTTTGCCTTACGAGACATGATACCGGGACAGAATCAGAATCAACCCTTGATAAAACCCGAGACTTATACCCACAACCGATATAGATCGTATGCTAAGCTAGCATCACACATAATCGCTGGTAGTAGCACGTATGAGTCCTTAATTTAGCAATAGTAGAGTAATGATCAACGCTCGTATTATTGGTATGCAACCGAAATTTCGAGAAATGAACACAAAAGTCTTGAAACAATTGATACAAAACAAAACCAAGTACCATGAACTGAACGAAACACCACGCATTGGCCGCCATGAGTTGATTAATACTTGTTCGAGTGTCGCGACTAGCGCGGACCAAACAATGGATCACCGAAACATGACTCCGATGTCATTGTGTGAATTGTGCGATTTGTGATACATGATTACCGTTTACATGAATCAGATATCATGACTCAAAATGCATTAATCCAATTCCAGGAATTCGAATAACATGATTTGAAATATGGGGACCCGATAAAATGCATCAACTAAAAATCATAATTTGAAATATGTGAAACTGTTGAGACAAATCAATTAACATAAACTGAGATATGCAACTTGTCGAATCAAGTGATATGAGAGGGGACAACTTGACTCCTAAGAATTACCGATCACATCCACCAGTAGAACCATAAAAATGGGACCTTATATTGAGAATTGATAACATATACGAGGGTCGAGATGCATGGAAGCACAAATTAAAGAACACTACCATAAGGAACGGGAAAAATCTCAAACGGAGGTAACAACGTCACAAGGACGAGTAGTTCCTGGGGTTAAAGACGATAAGGTGGCTTGCAACTGGAGCCGCACGAGGCATGAGGTCGATGCGAAAGTCTATTTGGTGAATGGGAGGAAGACCCGAGGAGTTCTCGGATGTCATCGATTCCCTATTTCAGTATCACGAACTTCCACAATTTGGGTCCTAGGTATTTGTGGGCTTATTGTAGGGCATGGGCTTGGGCCCACAAACTAGTTTATCGTAAAGGATTTCCGGGCCTGAATGTCCAGGTGAGATACCGATAATTTTCTTAAGGCACACCAATTTTAATGATGACCAAGATAAAACTCCGAGGGGACGCTGAGATAAAAGGAAAAGGGGTCGGAGGTACCAACGGTGATCAACACAGAGGTACGGCAATCAATGAGTTAGGTCGCAAGACAGGCATAACTCTAAGATCATGAAGATCAACCTTGAGCACACATCCTCGCATCGATATACGTGTAAAGTTATCTACTCAAGAGGTCGTTAAATCATAAATCCTTCACATGCAATCCCGTAAACATGCGGACTCGTAAACTCATTTGTTTCCAGACAGGTAGACTCCCAATACCCATACCTTAAGAGGTACGCATGCGAACTCAAAATAAGAACATCTACAACAGGCAGCTTGAAATTTCTTAGGGATACAGATAGTCATGTGCACATAGGTTCGTATACTCACTAATGAGTCCATCGATCTTCATGTATACATGTAATCCTGTAACCATGCATGCAACTTATAGGCCCGTGGATCCACTAACGGGAATTTCCCCCGACATACACACAACACCAATGATGACATGAGATACAGGAGATTCAGAAAACTAAAGAGATCACATTCATTGGAAGCATAACACAATAATAACACATAATGACAAGGTTCCATGCATAACCATATGAAAGAACAACCGCCTTGGGACATAACGATTCCAAAAGATTACTAGACATTAACAGAAAGAAATTCTTGAATCATTATTCTAGTTGAAAATTTAGGATGGGGCTCCACGACTGGGACTGATGACAGGAGGGTTGATAGCAGCGAGTCTAGCCATGCATTGCAAAAATGACCAAGGGATCCACAGTGATAACAGGTTCGGACTTGCATTTGAACATTTGGAGCTTGAGCGATCAAAGGTTGAGTAGGCTGCTAGGCCATGGTTGAGCTTGCAGTGGCTGGGCTTGGATAGGATATCGACAAGCATTCGTGAGATGACCAAGTCGTCCACAATTGTTACATTTCCAGCAACGAGTATGCACAGGGTGATGACAGTTGCATCGATTACACAGAGGATAAGGACCGGTATACTTCTTCTTGGCTGGAGGAGCGGCAGGATTCCACTAAGAAATAGGCGGAGCAGGATTAACATGTTGGATTTTGGTGTCCAGACCCGACTAAATCTAGAACCCGACCCAGTCAAGACCCGTAAGAGTTACACCGAAGGCAAGGTGTTTTAAAGTCCGCTTACCTGATTAACTGACAATTCGCAGAAGAATGAATTATTTATTTATTAACTGGTTTTGTAAATATATTAATTAATTATTTCTAATTAGTCGTTATGATTGATTTGGCGACAAAGACGTTATAAATTATTTACATCTTAGATGACGATTAACGAATCGGTTATTTGACTAATATTCGTTAAGTCTCGGCAAGCATCAAAAGATTTAATACGTTAAATAGTTAATCACGAAATTTAAAGGTTTGATCAAGGCTTGTTTTAAGACGAGGGACTAAATGAAAACTTAATCAGATATTTATATCTGATTAGGGATGCGAAAACCCTAATCCTCAACTTAAGTTTTTCGGCCTCCCCTCCTCTTCTCTCTCGTTCGCGAACTCGACGCCGACCAACCCTTGGCCGCCGCCGCCTCCTCTTTGTTCTCTGGTGATTTTGTTTTGCTTGCGAGAACACTAATCCCTTGATCACCATTTTTCCGTGTTTTTTTCTCTCCGATGAACCACCGCAATAGGAAGCTAAACCGTCGCCGTCGTGCCGCCTCTGACGAGCCGAACCGCAGCCGCACCCGTCGTCCGCCATGTCGCCACCGTCCGCCGCTGCCACCGAACACCGAGTCGCAGCCGCAGATCGTTTTCCGCCACTCCGCCGCCCATCGCCCTTGTCGTCACCGCTCCAGCCGGCCGCCCCTCGTCGTCGCTGGTTCATCCTCTGACACCCGCGATCGTGAACTGCCGTCACGCGACTCGTTCTCTTGTCATCAGCGAAATCCTAGTCGCACCGTATCCGACGTGCAAGATTCTCTCGGTGCCCGCTTTGCCGTGTTGTGAATCTTGCAAGTTACGAGGATCGTCAGATTCACCAGTCGAGTCAAACCTGCGAAACCCTAGCGTCACCCGTTGACCTCCGGTGTCTCAAGCGTTTGTTTGAATCACCGCTCAGGTATATCTAAACTCGATGTTGGTTTGGATTTGTGTGTTTTACTTATTTTGTGTATATCGCGTTTTGGTTTTAACGCGATTGGTGTTTGTGCGTTTGGTGATTGTCGAATCCTGTTGAGATTAGGTTTACGTTAATAAACTGGTAATCGGGTTTAGTAAATTAAATT
Source organism: Deinandra increscens subsp. villosa (assembly GCA_039602395.1). NCBI lineage: Eukaryota > Viridiplantae > Streptophyta > Magnoliopsida > Asterales > Asteraceae > Deinandra > Deinandra increscens. Next base: position 64,597,343 of record JBCNJP010000017.1, read on the forward strand.
GTTTTCCACTGCTCATTAAAGTAGTAGTTAATTTAATTAATATTATTTTAATTTACTTATTTACTCGGTAAATGATTTATTGATTATTTAGACTAAATAATTAATTAGATCAAAATTTTTTTCATTACCGAGGACCCGAATACCACTGTGGTAACCCAACATAACAGGGGCTGCGAGAGCTACAGGAGTTGCGGTAACCGCATAGCTTCTGCCCTTTTGCTTTTTCTTGTTAGACTTAGGGGCATGAGAGGTTTCAGCTTTTGACTCCTTTTTTGTCACACCCCCAAATTAACCACTAACGGAGTTTATACCGTTAAGGGGTGCGAGCAAACCAGGACCACAACCATTAGTTACAAATACTAAACGAATCAGAGTAAAGTCCAAATGTTCATAATAAAAACAGTTTTAAAAGTACGCAGCGGAATAAAAACATAAGTATCTTAGCACTAACCACGTGCTTAAATTACAAAACATGAATTGTTATTAAATTCCCAAGTTTGAGTTTAAAATAAGAAATCTTCAAGTGCCATGCCAACCTCCAGCGGATACTCCTCAGCGATCTGCAAAAGTGAAAACCACACAAGTGTCAACCTAACGGATTGGTGAGTTCACGGTGGGCATGACATGCATTGGCCCGGTCTCATAATCGTATTCATCAACATATAATAAGTATTAGTTTTTGCAAACATTGCCAAGTGTTGATTTACCGAATATGCACTAGTTAAGTAAAAGTTAAAGCGGTCAACCGATATCGCGGGTAGCTAATCCGGTTTCCATGCACTAAGGAAGTCGTACTAGGGCTGAAAGCTGACGTAACAGAGTTCGGCATTTGCCGATGGTTGGTGCCTCCAGTTGTGTCCCATTTGGGAGGCCCACAACTAAAAATAGGCTGATATTGAACTCCGTTCGGCCCCCGGCCGGTTGGTTACACATTTGTGTACCGCGGAGCAGGGTTTGTCAAACCCTCAGTAGATCTACCCAACATCCCCTCGCTTCTCAGATCAACAGTACTAAATTGAGGACTTTTAAGTTTTTATGGCATCCTTAGAAATCATGTGATATCATCTGGTTTAGACTTTAACCTACACTAGCCATATTAAAGTGTTTATTCTGGATTTCATCTGAAATCCTAAAAAGAGTTTAAGTGTCAAATGGTCGTTTCCGGATTTCAATTGAAACCCCCAAGGAATGGACAGTTGCAAGTGCTCCCCATAAAACACTCCAACTTCCATAACAGGTATCCCATTTGGTAATACCTCAACGTGTCAGCGTTGTTTTTCGTTAAGTTCATTCGTTGTGTCCCAAACGGGCTCACAATTAAAGGGTTAGTGAAACTCACCTTAGGTTGCTCAGCTACACTTGCTAATTAATCCAAGTATTGCTTAACGAAGACCTATGAACACGTTTAGGTCTTAAGTATTAGTTTTGTGTCTAATCATTAACTTATCGTCACTATGGCCCATAACATAGCACGTTGGAACTACGACACGACATAACGACACACGACACCGATGGTTGATCATAAATAAGGGTTCATATAATACAGGAATCATAGCATGTCTTATCATAGCATAATCAAGTAAGTCATAGCATAGCATTCAAGCAAATTGCACAAGTTTGGATTCTGGTCTCAGTTTCGCTAGCAGTTTCGCTAGGCAGTTTCGCTGTGTGCACGGGCAGCACTTTCGCTAGGCAATACCCGATGACACAGTTTCGCTAGGCTAGTTTCGCTCGAAACTGTTGGCACAGTTTCGCTAGCCTAGTTTCGCCCGAAACTGGTTTGAACTTTCGTTCAGGGAATTTCGCTCGGTAGTTTCGTTCGGACAGGTCTGGTTGGTTTACCCGGCGACACTACAGTTTCGCTACATAGTGTCGCTGGATGAAGATATACATAATTTCGCTACATAATTTCGCCCAGAGAACACGCAGTGTCGCTGGTCGCGAAAAACTCACAAATCAGCCTAAAAATCAACCTAACAGCTTCCATATTTCATGTGATTCAATATTTAGCACGTATGATCATTTACCAACATAAAACAGTAAGCTTTAACACCTTAAACATGGATAATCATCATCAAATCACCAAAAACACATTTTAAACCTAAAATGACTAAAATGGCATAAATCTTCATTATGGATGGATTTCAAACGTAAAGTTGCAGACTTTATAACAGATCTAGCATCCCTAAACATTATCTCAGAAGCATACACGATTTCATGAAGGTTTGGTCATGCTTTAAAGTAAAACACATAGAAAACACATAGAAAAACACATAGAAATGGTTTATGGGACTCACGGTTTGATCAAGGATCGATGAATGATCTTCACCAATAGAAGTGATGGCTGATCTTGGTGTGTCTTGGGGCTGGTCCAGAGATTTCAGGAGAGTGTGTGTGTTTTTGGAGAAAAGGTGCAAGAATGAGGCTTCTAGGGTTTTATAAAATATATATATCAGGGGCTAGTTTCGCTGGCAGTTTCGCTGGCCAAGCGAAACTGGCTCTGATCACATGTGAGCCAACAGCCTGACTGCCGGGCGACATTATAGTTTCGCCCGGTAGTTTCGCTGGTAACCAAAAGTGGCTAATTTTACATCCTAAGCAAGATATGCACGATTCATGAATTGTCACGCTATTCATAATACTAAATCATGTATTTAAATCACATTGCACATAATGACAATAAATAATTAAACACATAACACATATGGACGGGTTCGGTGATCAACCAAAGGTCGTGGACGTATTCGGCCTAGTTAAGCATTAGTTACTAAGTTAACGCTTATAACGTAACTAACGGAATTGTCTAACGGAAGTTAACCTTGAAATTCTCGGATGTCACATCATCCCCTTGTAATTGGAATTTTCGTCCCAAAAATTATTCTTGGGTAGTAGCGTTTGCAGCCTCGGCTGTCGTCGTTGCTGGGTAGTAGCGGCTTGCACGTGCTCGTTAATCATAGCTTGTAGTTGTGCAGGCGTCATGTTTATGTTGCTCCTCCCGTGTCCTCTTCCAGACATCTTGCTGGACAGTTAAAATAACCAATGTTCAGTCACAGTTATATTCTATACATATCCCATAATATGTATATTAGCCAGTTCCTGTTATCCCACTATTAGTTTGGAAAAGGATTTTCGTGCAAAATCGAGGCGTCGTCGGAGAATGTCGTAAGTCGTAAGTAGCTATCGTCGAAAGTCGGCTTTCCCGTAAAAGTCACCGCCGGCGTAGTCATCGAAGTAGAAATCAGGACGTAGCGTGCAGCATCGTTTCGTTGTCGCTTTCCCCCGAATAGTGTGCGTATTAGCGTTCGCGTTTCGTATTCGTGTGTGAAAATTTTCCTAAGGTTTTCCGTTAGACTTCCTAGACACGGTCTATATATATATTTATATATATATATATATATTTATATACATACGTACTAAGCTTTTACCTACACAGCAGAGCGAGTATCCCAGGTTGGCACGTAATTATTTTGGTTTTGGGAATTTGTTTGTCCGTTTGTAACTAAGGTTTCAAGTTGCAGTTTCCAAATCGTTTAGAAAATGATTCCAGTTCTCTGCAACTTATGGCTCTGATACCAATCTGTCACACCCCCAAATTAACCACTAACGGAGTTTATACCGTTAAGGGGTGCGAGCAAACCAGGACCACAACCATTAGTTACAAATACTAAACGAATCAGAGTAAAGTCCAAATGTTCATAATAAAAACAGTTTTAAAAGTACGCAGCGGAATAAAAACATAAGTATCTTAGCACTAACCACGTGCTTAAATTACAAAACATGAATTGTTATTAAATTCCCAAGTTTGAGTTTAAAATAAGAAATCTTCAAGTGCCATGCCAACCTCCAGCGGATACTCCTCAGCGATCTGCAAAAGTGAAAACCACACAAGTGTCAACCTAACGGATTGGTGAGTTCACGGTGGGCATGACATGCATTGGCCCGGTCTCATAATCGTATTCATCAACATGTAATAAGTATTAGTTTTTGCAAACATTGCCAAGTGTTGATTTACCGAATATGCACTAGTTAAGTAAAAGTTAAAGCGGTCAACCGATATCGCGGGTAGCTAATCCGGTTTCCATGCACTAAGGAAGTCGTACTAGGGCTGAAAGCTGACGTAACAGAGTTCGGCATTTGCCGATGGTTGGTGCCTCCAGTTGTGTCCCATTTGGGAGGCCCACAACTAAAAATAGGCTGATATTGAACTCCGTTCGGCCCCCGGCCGGTTGGTTACACATTTGTGTACCGCGGAGCAGGGTTTGTCAAACCCTCAGTAGATCTACCCAACATCCCCTCGCTTCTCAGATCAACAGTACTAAATTGAGGACTTTTAAGTTTTTATGGCATCCTTAGAAATCATGTGATATCATCTGGTTTAGACTTTAACCTACACTAGCCATATTAAAGTGTTTATTCTGGATTTCATCTGAAATCCTAAAAAGAGTTTAAGTGTCAAAGTGGTCGTTTCCGGATTTCAATTGAAACACCCAAGGAATGGACAGTTGCAAGTGCTCCCCATAAAACACTCCAACTTCCATAACAGGTATCCCATTTGGTAATACCTCAACGTGTCAGCGTTGTTTTTCGTTAAGTTCATTCGTTGTGTCCCAAACGGGCTCACAATTAAAGGGTTAGTGAAACTCACCTTAGGTTGCTCAGCTACACTTGCTAATTAATCCAAGTATTGCTTAACGAAGACCTATGAACACGTTTAGGTCTTAAGTATTAGTTTTGTGTCTAATCATTAACTTATCGTCACTATGGCCCATAACATAGCACGTTGGAACTACGACACGACATAACGACACACGACACCGATGGTTGATCATAAATAAGGGTTCATATAATACAGGAATCATAGCATGTCTTATCATAGCATAATCAAGTAAGTCATAGCATAGCATTCAAGCAAATTGCACAAGTTTGGATTCTGGTCTCAGTTTCGCTAGCAGTTTCGCTAGGCAGTTTCGCTGTGTGCACGGGCAGCACTTTCGCTAGGCAATACCCGATGACACAGTTTCGCTAGGCTAGTTTCGCTCGAAACTGTTGGCACAGTTTCGCTAGCCTAGTTTCGCCCGAAACTGGTTTGAACTTTCGTTCAGGGAATTTCGCTCGGTAGTTTCGTTCGGACAGGTCTGGTTGGTTTACCCGGCGACACTACAGTTTCGCTACATAGTGTCGCTGGATGAAGATATACATAATTTCGCTACATAATTTCGCCCAGAGAACACGCAGTGTCGCTGGTCGCGAAAAACTCACAAATCAGCCTAAAAATCAACCTAACAGCTTCCATATTTCATGTGATTCAATATTTAGCACGTATGATCATTTACCAACATAAAACAGTAAGCTTTAACACCTTAAACATGGATAATCATCATCAAATCACCAAAAACACATTTTAAACCTAAAATGACTAAAATGGCATAAATCTTCATTATGGATGGATTTCAAACGTAAAGTTGCAGACTTTATAACAGATCTAGCATCCCTAAACATTATCTCAGAAGCATACACGATTTCATGAAGGTTTAGTCATGCTTTAAAGTAAAACACATAGAAAACACATAGAAAAACACATAGAAATGGTTTATGGGACTCACGGTTTGATCAAGGATCGATGAATGATCTTTACCAACAGAAGTGATGGCTGATCTTGGTGTGTCTTGGGGCTGGTCCAGAGATTTCAGGAGAGTGTGTGTGTTTTTGGAGAAAAGGTGCAAGAATGAGGCTTCTAGGGTTTTATAAAATATATATATCAGGGGCTAGTTTCGCTGGCAGTTTTGCTGGCAGTTTCGCTGGCCAAGCGAAACTGGCTCTGATCACATGTGAGCCAACAGCCTGACTGCCGGGCGACATTATAGTTTCGCCCGGTAGTTTCGCTAGTAACCAAAAGTGGCTAATTTTTCATCCTAAGCAAGATAAGCACGATTCATGAGTTGTCACGCTATTCATAATACTAAATCATGTATTTAAATCACATTGCACATAATGACAATAAATAATTAAACACATAACACATATGGACGGGTTCGGTGATCAACCAAAGGTCGTGGACGTATTCGGCCTAGTTAAGCATTAGTTACTAAGTTAACGCTTATAACGTAACTAACGGAATTGTCTAACGGAAGTTAACCTTGAAATTCTCGGATGTCACATTTTTGGCAACAGGTTCGGTCTTTTCAGTCACTGATTCCTTCTTGGAACTCTTCCTTTTTTGGGTACCCTCCTTCACATATTTTTCAGTCAACCGCGCCGCAAGGCAAGTGGCATCAGTCGGAGTACTAGTAGCGCGGGGAACTTTGAGCTCATCAGGGCAGTCACTATTAACAAAAGAATTCTCCATTCCTTCAAACCATTGAAGCAGACCGATTGGGCCTTCGGTACCCTTGAACTTAGGAGGATGGCATGAATTGAAATGCTTGAAGGAACAAGCAACAGCATCATGATTGATGATGGGGTTAACATTTAAACCCTGCTGGATTTGCACCATCATGTTGGGAATGACCTCTGCCATCTGCTTGGCAATCACTAGGGCCATTTTGCGACCGATGTCGCCCCTTCGACGACCAATGAAACGAGTTGACATGCTGAGAAAGGCGAACTATCATGAAAAAACGAGGTGGAATGTGATCGATAACCAATTTGAGATGCAAGAGATCAAATTTGAAAACATATGCCTGATAGTAAACCGTGAGGTGGTGTGACTCATATCATTAAAATTTATCAGAATTTATTTTAAACTTTCTAGCGTGTAAAAAAACACAAAATCGAATGATTTCTTGAAAACACCATGGAATGGCCTTCATCCCCCGATTAGGAAACTATAACCACGACTGATCAGAATAAGGTCCTAGAAACTGATGTGCTTTGGCCTAATAGGTTTCGGCACCCTCATCGGGCCATCCCTTGTAGGCGTTCATGTCCGTCAATTCAATTTTACATGCAACGCTTTCCCAGTCAGAGACCCTAACTACCGGTGCTTTCACCCTTCCCGTTACTACACGCCAATTACTAAAACCCATTTCTGACGAGATTATAAAATCAAAAAATATTTTTCCTAAATGGCACGTAAGACGCCATAACTAAGGAAAGAGGCTTGAAAGCCTGAAGTGATTTGTGATAAATGTGTGCTGATCGACAGGGCAACAATTATAACAGGCATAATTAAGAAACAATTAATGGACATATAAATCATATAGGCACACTATGCATGAGGCACTCATGCGGGACACCTAAGGCATAAGTCTAGGTCAAGCCAATTATAATAACCTAGATCCTTACAGTCGTGGCTCTAATACCAATCAGTCACACCCCGACCAACGGCAAAATACGTCGGGACACGATGATTATCAAGGTGCACAGAACATTAATAAAAGGTTGCAATAAAAGGTAATAGAGACACAGATGGACAATGACACCAAGTATTGAAATAGTAAGACCTCGAGGATGACCTTGACAACTAGAGGATGATAGAGAAATACGTGAATAGATGATTTCACTTTACGAAACATAATGACACAATGAACACAATGACACGTTCGTGATGGTGATACGTACGTCCATAATTTGGTGAGAGGGCTAATCCTAGTCTAAGAACATAATCATGATGTCCTAGTGATATACACAATCTTCATGTGGTCAAACAGAGTTCACATAGATGCTATAAGACAACATGCTATATCATTCAAATGATTTCAACATGAGTAATCCTACATCTAATATTAAGATACATGCGTGTCATAGATCTAGTCATATTATCACATAAGAATCCATACTTGATATCCATAAAAATAGATCCATTCCTTAATAGCCTACATGACATATATCTAATCATGGTACAACATAAAAGTCCAATCTTGATTATAAACTACATAGATTTATCAATAACCAACATGCATGGCATAGATCTAACCCTAATCTAGCATAAAGTTGCAATCTTGATCAAGAATCACATAGATCTAGAAATATTTATCAATAACCAACATGCATGGCATAGATCCAACCCTAATCTACCATAAAGTTGCAATCTTGATCATGAATCACATAGATATAGCAATATTCAATACGCATGACATAGATCTAACCATAATCTAGCATAAAGTTGCAATCTTGATCATGAATCACATAGATCTAGCAATATCCAACATGCATGGCATAGATCTAACCCTAATCTAGCATAAAATTGCAATATTGATCATGAATTACATAGATCTAGCAATATCCAACATGCATGACAAAGATCTAACCCTAATCTAGCATAAAGTTGCAATCTTGATCATGAATCACATAGATCTAGCAATATCCAACATGCATGACATAGATCTAACCCTAATCTAGCATAAAGTTGCAATCTTGATCATGAATCACATAAATCTAGCAATAACCGGCATGAATGACATAGATCTAGCCCTATTACAACATAAAAATGAAAAATTTATCAAATAATCCATAGATCTATCATCATACATCATGTATGATACAAATCTAACCTAAATTCATGATAAAGCTCAGATCTTGACATGTAATTTCAAAGGATTACAAAGAACTTACCAAAAACCTAAAATAAGGGAAGAAATGGGGTGAAGCAAGCTTGGATCCTTGATGATTTGGCTCCAAAATCAAGATAGAATGAAGAACATATGAAGATCAGTTCATTTCAGCCGTTTTGGAGGTGTATGCAGTGAGGAATGGGAGCATTGGGGCTAAGGGGGTTTATATATGGAAAAATTAAGGTTTGGATGAAAAACAAGTGGTAGGCGTATCGCCTAGGTCTTGGGCATGCTCCAAGCGATACGCTTGGAGCTTCCCCGAAACATGGGGTGCCCGATATCTCGTTTCGCGTGCTCGTTTTGCCATTTTTCGATGTTTACGAGTCCCATTTCCACCCAAATGACCCAAAACATTATCCCATCATGCTAACCACATTTATTCCGCTCTAAAAGAATATAAATCCATCACATAACTCATAACTATGAACAAACAAGGTCAATTACTACATTTTTGGTTGGTTTTGAAGTACATATCTATTTTGGGCAATTCACCAACGATTCGCGATTTGATCAAACGTGTTGTAGAGGCTAGATTATGAGGCTTGTAATATTAAATAAGTTGGGCTGGGCTTAGAGGGTTTAACTAGATTAGTAGGCTAGTTTATGATTGGGTTTGGGTTTACTATTGGGTTTATGATCCAAAAGGGGCCCAATAGTAAACCCAATGGTGGTCTATATATAGACCACTTGACCTCCTCATTGGGTGTGCTTGTGTTTACGATCTAGAGAGAGCTTAGAGGTGTTTACGATCCATTGGAGATTACGATCGTAAACCCGAGAGACAGAGTTTACGATTACAAGTTTTGTACCCGACAAGTTTTCTTGTGTGCAAAAGATCAAGTTTTTAACGTTTAATCATCGTATTCTTCGCGTTTCTTCTCTTTTCTATCTTGAATCAATCATAAACGAGGATTCCGCACTCGTTTGTGATATCAATATCGTGTTTCGGGAGTTTTTCTGGACCTACAATTGGTATCAGAGCCAAGAATCACAGATTCGAGGTTCTCACGATATTG
>JBCNJP010000017.1:64607410-64632122 GCA_039602395.1 Deinandra increscens subsp. villosa
ATCTAGAAATATTTATCAATAACCAACATGCATGGCATAGATCCAACCCTAATCTACCATAAAGTTGCAATCTTGATCATGAATCACATAGATATAGCAATATTCAATACTTATGACATAGATCTAACCATAATCTAGCATAAAGTTGCAATCTTGATCATGAATCAAATAGATCTAGCAATATCCAACATGCATGGCATAGATCTAACCCTAATCTAGCATAAAATTGCAATATTGATCATGAATTACATAGATCTAGCAATATCCAACATGCATGACATAGATCTAACCCTAATCTAGCATAAAGTTGCAATCTAGATCATGAATCACATAGATCTAGCAATATCCAACATGCATGACATAGATCTAACCCTAATCTAGCATAAAGTTGCAATCTTGATCATGAATCACATAAATCTAGCAATAACCGGCATGAATGACATAGATCTAGCCCTATTACAACATAAAAATGAAAAATTTATCAAATAATCCATAGATCTATCATCATACATCATGTATGATACAAATCTAACCTAAATTCATGATAAAGCTCAGATCTTGACATGTAATTTCAAAGGATTACAAAGAACTTACCAAAAACCTAAAATAAGGGAAGAAATGGGGTGAAGCAAGCTTGGATCCTTGATGATTTGGCTCCAAAATCAAGATAGAATGAAGAACATATGAAGATCAGCTCATTTCAGCCATTTTGGAGGTGTATGCAGTGAGGAATGGGAGCATTGGGGCTAAGGGGGTTTATATATGGAAAAATTAAGGTTTGGATGAAAAACAAGTGGTAGGCGTATCGCCTAGGGCTTGGGCATGCTCCAAGCGATACGCTTGGAGCTTCCCCGAAACATGGGGTGCCCGATATCTCGTTTCGCGTGCTCGTTTTGCCATTTTTTGATGTTTACGAGTCCCATTTCCACCCAAATGACCCAAAACATTTTCTCATCATGCTAACCACATTTATTCCGCTCTAAAAGAATATAAATCCATCACATAACTCATAACTATGAACAAACAAGGTCAATTACTACATTTTTGGTTGGTTTTGAAGTACATATCTATTCACAAGCCTAGGGGAAGATTGTAGAGGCTAGATTATGAGGCTTGTAATATTAAATAAGTTGGGCTGGGCTTAGAGGGTTTAACTAGATTAGTAGGCTAGTTTATGATTGGGTTTGGGTTTACTATTGGGTTTATGATCCAAAAGGGGCCCAATAGTAAACCCAATGGTGGTCTATATATAGACCACTTGACCTCCTCATTGGGTGTGCTTGTGTTTACGATCTAGAGAGAGCTTAGAGGTGTTTACGATCCATTGGAGATTACGATCGTAAACCCGAAAGACAGAGTTTACGATTACAAGTTTTGTACCCGACAAGTTTTCTTGTGTGCAAAAGATCAAGTTTTTAACGTTTAATCATCGTATTCTTCGCGTTTCTTCTCTTTTCTATCTTGAATCAATCATAAACGAGGATTCCGCACTCGTTTGTGATATCAATATCGTGTTTCGGGAGTTTTTCTGGACCTACATGTGTGGTGACACGAGATATAATAATTAATTATTAGACTCCTAACTAAGTCTGATTTGACATACGGTACACAAATACGAGATTCCCGGTAAACGACGAATCGCGTACCGAAATCGCGTGAAAAGTGGAAATTGCTTTGTTTACAATTTTAGAAATCGGATTTGATCCATTTGATTATAATTAAGTATTTCATTATGAAAAACAATTACGAATCATTTAAAAACGCTATATGGACTATAAATACCTAAAAATTCTCCCGGTATTTGCCAATTCGTAAATTAGTAAACCGCGAGGTTTTAAAATGGGTCGGCTTTTATAACCAGGTAAAATGCAAATATTACAGGCGAGACAAGAAAGATTTCCTTAAGGCACACTGATTTATAATGATAACTGAAATAATAATCTGAGGGTTCACAGAGATGAGAGGAAAAAGGGTCTGGAGGTGCTAACATTGAACAATGCCGAAGCATGATAATCAAAGAGTTAGGTCGCATGGCAGACATAACTCAATGATTATGAAGATTTAAATTTAAACAGACAGATTTGATACCGGTACCTATATAAGGTTATCTACTCAAGAGGTCGTAAAGCCATAAACTCATACATATGTAATCCCATAAAAATGTGGAATTGTAAACTCGTAAATTTCTAAACAGGTAGACTCCCCGACACACATACCTAGAAGATACAAAAGGAATATCAAAACGAAGGATTTTAAAATGCTTAACTTGAATTTTTTATATCAAAACAAGAGAGTCATGCGTGCGCAGGTTCGTAACCCGCTAATGTGCCCACTTGTTTGCATATATACATGTAATCCCGTAACCACACAACTTGTAAGCTCGTGAACCCACCAACTAGAATTCACCCAACGCACACATAACGATAATGATGGCATGAGAAAATAAACGATTCAGAATCCAAAATAGACAACACACAAATCTTGGAACACAAATGCATCACTGATCTAGGACGATAAGGTTTCAAACATCATCACAAACGAGGAAAACGACTACATAGAATGCCAACAATTTCGAATGGTTATAAAGCATTAACATAAGATTGATTAAACAACCTCCGAGCTGAAAGCTCCAACATAGGTCCCACGGTCAGCATTGCCATTGACGGGGGTGTTAACAGTGGCTAACAGGGGATGCACGAGAGGAATGTGATCAGGGGTAACATAACAATAGCAAGTAAAGGTGGAGACAAAGGCAGTCTGGTGAACAGCAAAGATCCGAACAGGCATTGATAACACGGGTCGAAACATTTGGGACTGAACTTGATCAGGCTAGTGATCGGTGCTCATAGGAGGGCCGGATTGGTAACAGATACTCACATGATGACCGAGAAGGCCATGATTCGTGCATTTCCAACATGGGGGTGGGAAGGGTTTCCAGAGCCTCTGCACTTAGAAGGATTAGACGCCTTACGGCGTTTTGGAAAAGTGAGCGAGTTTAGGAACGGTGACATTGATGATAGATTTAGCATTAAGGTCTCACTGGATTAGGTTAGAGAGGGCAACTGCCACTTGCCAAGCAGTCTACTGGGCCACCTGACGTTTGCAGAGATGATTGCCGCGACCCATGCTAAGAAAATAAGAGAGAAGCAATCATGAAACAAAGGGTATGACAGGGTGAATGGTCGATCCAGAATCATGAGAGTGAGAGACATCTAATAGGAAACTCAAGACGGAGTGTCTCGACGCAACTTAATACAATAAATCATAGAATACCGAGAATCATAAGAGAAAATAGTAAAATCACCGACACATATAACGAGAAATTAGGTTGAAAATCTATTTAGGACACAAATGATTGAGTTTAAAACTCATGTGACAGTGAAGTGGTGTGACTCAGATGATCATAGATTATTGAAAATTTACATAATAACACGTAAACCACAAAACGAATGATTTTTGAAACACATACATAATGGCCCTTATTTCTCGAGTGGGAAACTAGAACCGTGACTGATCAGGGTAAGATCCTAGTGATTGACATGCTTTGGCCTAATAGGTTTCGATACTCTCATCGGGGCATCCTAGGTGAGCGTCCGGGTCCGTCAATTCGAATTTGTACGCAACGCTTTTCCAGTTAGAGACCCCGACTACGGTGCCTCCACCCTTCCAGTTACTACACATCAATCACTAAGGCCCCATTTTTTAGGAGATTATAAAATCCAAAAATTAATTTTCTAGATGGTACGTAAGGCACCATTTCCAAGTAAAGAGGCTAGGAAGCCTCAATTGATTTGTGTACAAGTGTGTGCTAATCGACAAAGGCAACAATTGAAACTGACATAACTAAGAAGCAGCTATTGAACATATAATTCATATAGGCATGTTATGCATGAGGTCTTGGGTTTTGTTAGGGTTTATAAACGTTTTATTAACCTCTTAATAAGTAAAACGCAGCGGAAAACAAAACTTTCTCAAAGTTATGATATGTTAAAACCGATTTTTAACCTTTAAAGAAAACCCAAAACAAGGGAGGATCCAAATACGAAATGCATGCTATCAAGTAAAACAACCATAGGGTGTTTTAGATATACCTTCTTCCAAGCAAAATGGTGTGAAGAAGATGATGAGGTTGAAAGGAAAGCTTCAAAGGAGAAACCTCAAGGTTGTGATACCCACGAGCTCAAGCAACAATCACCCTATTGTTGCTAGGATTTCTTGAAGACCAACTCTTCCTTCTCCTCTTGATGAATCCGAATCGAACAAGATCTTGGAACCAATTTCCAGGTTCTAATTAGCAAGAAGGTGTTCTTGCTTTGAAGGAGAGAGAGAGAGAACTTGAGTATGAGAGAAGCAAGTATGTAATGAATGACTAGTGTAGTAAACAAGGTTGCATGTCTTGTTTAAATAAAAAGCACAACCACCCTCTTAATGGGACGTGGGTGAGCGTCCAAGAGGAGAGAGAGAGAGGGGAAAGCTTTTAAAACCTTTTTAAACTCCCTCTCATGCATCTAGTCCATTTCCTTGTCCACATTCATTTGGATTTAAATTGATTCACGGCCTTGGACATTTAACTCTCAACGAATAAGAGGGACAAATTCCATCTTGACTACATATGTCTCTCACAAACACCTAGTACCATGCTTGAGCTTAGCCTTACGTACTGCCATGTTTCAGAACAGCGAAGAACTAAGTCAAAGCATAATGCTTGGTGAATATCAAGACCCAATATGTATCTCAGGTTAGAGGATACAAATGATATTCTCCTTTACTCAAGCTTACTTATGATCAATCAATTAAGATTCCATGGGGTAAGTCTTGAGAGCGGGTCGTCTAATATTTGTCTCCCACAAATATCTATGAACCTTGGTAGCAACCTATTGCTCCATATTCATACCTTATGAATATCCACCAATCCAAGTTCATAATAGTCTTACTTTCATATTTGTTCCCACAAATATGATCGACTACGGACATTTAGAATAAGTAACTTATTCACGGATTTAAACATGCAAAAATGGAACACTACACAATTTAAATGAAATCCCACATTCATATAAAAGTGTCAAAAATAAACATTGTTACGATATCCAAATACAAAACATAAATTATATCCAATCACTAGAATGTCGAAGTCCCATGGCACAAACATGACCCTCATGCTTTTGGCGTTCTAGGAGCTTCGTGAGTGGATCAGCGACGTTGTCGTCGGTGTGAACTTTGCGAATACATATCTTTCCCTTTGAAACTTCATCCCTTATGTAGTTGAATCTCCGCTCGATGTTGTTGATACCTGAGATGTGCGTCGTGTGAAGTATCAAGCAATGTACAACATCAAGTCATTCTAGGTCTGGCCGATCTAGGTCCGAACCTGAAGTTCGGACTGGCCGAACCTGAGGTTCGGCCGAAGCTCGGCCAGCTGGGTATAAATATACGTTTGGTCTTTGTAATAAGGGGTTCTGAGCATGTGAGATTTCCTAAGTGTGTGTCTTCAAGGTGTTTCTCTGTGTTGTGTTTCTGAGTGCTTCACTGGTTGTAATTGTTCATTTTGATCAATAAATCAATCGGTTAATTACGATTCGTTGTCCGATTAGCTAGATCGAGTAGACGATCCAATGCTCACGCATTTTCAAGTGGTATCAGAGCTTTCTGGTTCACTCTACTGATCTGTGGTTGCTATTTCCGGATTTTTGAAGCGTTTTTGAAGTTTCTCGAGTTTGTTTTTGTGATTTTCATCATTTCTATCGAGTGTTTGGTGTTAAGCTTGCTTACAAATCATTTTCTATCTATTTTCCAAACTCACAGTAACAAGTTTCGTCAAAATCAGTCCATTTTCGCGCGTTTTCGGAAAATGTGTTCGAAGTTCGGAGTTCTCTATTCAGGCTCGGAGTAACTGCTCCAAACTTTAAGTTCGGTCAGCGTTCGGTGTGTATTCGGTGAGAGTTCGGTCAAAGTTCGGAGTTCAGAGGTGGTTCGGAGATAGATCGGAGTTGTTTAGGAGTTCGGCTTGTTGATTCTGATTCGGAGCAGGTTCGGACATAGTTCGGACTTTTGATTTAGGTTCGGACAGAGTTCGGAGGTTGGTGATAGGATCGGAGCAGGTTCGGCCAGCAGATTCAAATTTTCAACGATGTCGGATTTTCACGCGTTTGCTGCAATGCAAAGTGCCATGCAAACCATGCTAAATTTTGACAATGAAATTGGAACAAGTCAGAAAGTTCCCAAATTGTTAAAACTTGAAGATTATCAAAATTGGAAGAAACGATTTTCTGCTTATATTAGCACAAATGACATTGATTTATGGATTCCAATTCGAAAGTTGTATGAACGACCAATGGAAGATGGAGATCTTAAAGAAATTCAAGACTTCGATGGTGATGAAAGAAAAAGTTATGAGCTTGAAAAGAAAGTTTATGGTTATCTTACTATGGCTTTACCTACTGAATTGCTTCATCAATTTAGTACTTGCAAGAAATCTAAGCAATTGTGGGATGCCTTATCCGCAAGATGTGAAGGAAATGCTGATTATAAGAAGAGTCGAAAGAAAGTCTTGAACAAAGAATTTGATAACTTTCAAAATTATGACAATGAAAACATTACTGCTCTAGTTTCAAGATTTTCACATTTGATTAGTGAATTGAAGGTTGTTGGAATTGAAAAATCTGATGCAGATTTAAAGGAAAAGATCATGGAAGCATTACCTGAAAAGTGGGAAAACTATGTTTTGTTACTCACTCATGACAAGGAGTATTCTACAATGACATTTCACGAGCTTACTGGAAAACTTCATGCTCGAGAAATGGAAATGTTGAATTCCAAGAAATCAACTGCTACTTTGCAACATCCTGAGTTGTATCATGGTGAGAATACAGCCAGCATGAATGCTAAAGCTAAACCAAGTCTCAATTCTGCACCAAGTACAGCTTTCTTGACTGGAATTTCTGATCATTCTGATAACAAATCTTCACGGGGTTGTAGTTTTACAATTCCGAATTTTTCAAATCAAAATGCGTTTTCTGCAGAATCTACAAATGATTATGCCAATATTATTTCTGCTTTAATTTCATCTTCATTTGGGTTGATTATCAAAGATGTTGCTGATGCCAAGATAACAAGGGATGATCTTAACGAACTTGATGATGATCAATTGCTTGAATTAGATTTAGCTTGGCAATATGCTATGCTTGGTCAAAGATCGAAACGTTTTTTCAAAAAGCATAACATGGGATCATCTGATTTCAATGGTCACTTAGGTTTTGATAAATCTAAATTGAAGTGTTATAAATGTCAACAGCTTGGACATTTTGCTAAGGAATGTCATCAGGCACATGCAAATAAGTCTGGTGTTTCTCTATCACCAAAGCCTGGTTTTACTCAATCATCTACTAGTAATACAAGCAAGTCAACAGCTTTGATGGCTCAAACTGATGGTGTTTATGATTGGGGTCAACAGTTTGGATATGATACTTCAGCATTGATTGTCACACATGACCAAGATGATTATTATTCTGATTCTAGTTCATATGATGCTGCTGAGTCTGAGAAATTTGAGTCTAAAATTGAAGCTTTGATGAAAGAAAAAGAATTTCTGATTGATGAAGTCAAAAGAGTTACTGCTGATTTCAAAATGATTAGTTCAGAGTTGGGAATTTCTAAGGAAAATGAGAAGGAATTGGTTATGAAGAATGAATGTTTACTTAAAGAGATCAAGACGTTGAATGAAGTTTTGGAAATTTCCAAACAAGAAAAAAAGAATGTTGAAGTTGTAAAAGATAAAATTTGTGAAGAAAGAGATGAGTTGGTGAAAGAAGTCAAGAAATGGAAGGATGAGGCTGAAGATACTGCTAATGATTTTCAGAATTTGTTTGATAAATCCAAAGTCAAGCTTGATATGCTTACAAAGAATGTTGAAGAATCAACTGCTAAGATTGAAACATATCAAGTTGACATGGGAAAGTTGCTGGATGAAAAGCGAGAGTTGGTTCGTGTGAATAAAGTTCAAACTGCAAATTTAGAAATTCAAAAGAGAAATGAGGATAAATTGAAAAAGGAGTTACATGCAGGACTTGATAATCTTCGCTTACAAAAATTTGAAACTCATAAGGTTGCGAAGCGATTGATTGCTAAAGAAAAGGAATTTGCTGAGGCTCAACAGAAAATTTCTGATCTGAAAATTCAAGTTCTTGATGCTAATCGATTACTCAACAATGTTTCAAATTCTCAGGTTTTCACAAGCTTCTTAGCTAACGATGAAAATTTTGAAAAAATGTTTGATAAGACTGCTTCACCCCCTGCTCATTTCAAAGAAGCTGTCAAAGAAGTGAAGGAACAAGTTAATGAATTTGATTATTCAAAGGTTTCGTCATCTACTGCTGAGGATGAGAAAGTTGTGCTGAAGAAGAAAAATAAGAAGAATAAGAAAAAGAAGGAAAAGAAATTCGAAGTTTCTCCTGCACCAAAGTTTGTATCGGGATCATCATCTGCTGATAATGAAAAGTCGGCTACTTCTACTGACAAGATTCTCTCTCAACCTGAGATTGATGAACATATTTTTTATGATCAAAAGAATGTCACTGAAGTAAAAGCTGAGTTTTCTCGTTTAGCAAAGAATGGACATTCTACATCGGAGGTGAGATTGATGAACATATTTTTTATGCTCGAAAAATTTCTGAAGTATTTGTGAAAGCTGATATTTCTTCTGAAAGTTCTCAATCTCGAAGTCCTACATCCAAATGGGTGCATGATCATCGTCATCAGCTATATGACTCTCATTTTGATCATGTTAAAGATATTCATGTGTGTTCTTCACAGGTACATCAAAGATGGGACAAAACAACAAGAATATGTTATATTTGCCGTCGTTCAGGGCATATGGCAAAAGATTGTCCATCACCTGCTGATTCACCCCAAAGATTTCACAAGAAATCAGTTTTTGGTAAATCTGCCACACCAAAGTTCTTTGATGAACAAGGCAAAGTTTTTGATGAAATTAAACCTACATTCCTTCATAAACAAAAACATTTTGTTCCAATGTTTTCAAAGGTTCATAATGTAGGTTCATCATCACAGTCACCTGTGATTGTTTCATCAAAAACAGAATTACCAAAACAACAACAATGGAAACCTAAGGTGGTTTCTAAGCAAAATAAGGACACTGGTCGACCAGAAGCAATTCGCTTCGGGTCATTTATGGACTAATTAGTTTGACCAGTGTGCAGGTACTTCTTGAAGACCTTGCGATGCGGGAGGAGGGTACTCTGCTTAAGTTAAATTTCATGATAAATTTTTCTAACCTGCAAATCTTCTGCATTCTAAAATTGCATCGTATCCGTGTTAATTGATCACTTTACTTTGTTTACGCCAACCTGTTTTGTGTAAAATGAAAATCCAAAAATAGAGTTTTTCATTTTAAGGGGGAGAATTGTAAGTAAGGGGGAGTAGTTGGGAAAATGCAGCATGTTATGGGGAGAGAGTGAATACATGTCAAATATATAATGAAGGAAGGTGAATACATGCCAAATATAAAAAAAAATGTGAGAAATTGATTATTGGGAAATGATGGTACATTGGCTTACGTGTCTGACTCATGAATAGAGTAGATGAAAGGACCATAAGATCATTGTTTGATATGCTTGGTAGACTCGGTAAATCAGAAAGTATTCAGATGTGATATTCACTAAATACTAATGCTTGACCATGTGGATAACATCTTGATGCATATTTCATGACACAAAAAGAAAAATAAGTGTGAAAGTCAAAATGAGAAGTCACTGTGTATACATGTGTTCATTTTGCAAAGATTTAAACTTGTTTGATTTTCTTTATTTTGTCAAACGATCGGACTTTCTCTGCGTATCGAAAGATCGACCTGATTGTTGTTCGTTTGACGTTCTGCTTTATTTTCTTTGGTGTTTCGTATAACTCATCGGACTTTCTCTGCGTGTACGGGAGTACCGACCTGATTGTTGTTGGGTTATATAATTTCAACTTGTTTTATTTTCTTTTTTTGTTAAATCCGAGGCCTTATCTGCGTATCGAAAGATCGACCTTAAGGAAGACGATTTAACATTCTTATTTCTTTTTGCATGGAACACAGTTGACTATATCATGAAAATATTATGCATTGTGAAAAATCACAAGTGCTGTCACACAAAAGGAAAAGAAATGAAAAGCTGACAATGTCTGATTATGTCTGATAGTGTGGGATACACTGGTCAAAGCAAATCTAATCAATACCTTAACATATCCAAATGTTATGAGTATGATTCTGCCTGAGTTTAAGTTGGACAAATTATATCAGCAATCAACATGATTTATGTGCTTCGATTAATCGAAATTGAAGTGCAGTTCAGTGCGTTATGTTCAATATGATCCCATATAGTGATCTTTCTCATACCAAAAATAGTGTTTGATTCTGTGTTGCAATTTCATTTCATTTCAGAAAAGAACAAAAAGATTTCCGGTGTGTTTTAGCATAAACTGTCTAAAAGTCAAAAAGATTTTGTTTCTGCTTTATTTTCGATCTGATCATCACGTGATACAAATCATTTTCAAAATCATATCTTGGAGTCTCGAAGAGACGTTTTGCGCCAAGATTATTTTAAATGTTTGAACAGGTTGCTATGTGCAAGATATCACTACTTCAAGTCTTCTGAAGATGTTGATAAAAGATCAGAGATACTCTACAATGTTATCAGATCAAGCTACGATCGAGTTGAGGAGGAGTTCGTTTGAAGATTTATTTCATTGAACGAACTGATTATACATTTGAGGGGGAGCTTGGTTGAAGATACAAAGTTGATAATATTGAAGAGATACTGCACACGACGAGGGGGAGTTTGTTGATACCTGAGATGTGCGTCGTGTGAAGTATCAAGCAATGTACAAGATCAAGTCATTCTAGGTCTGGCCGATCTAGGTCCGAACCTGAAGTTCGGACTGGCCGAACCTGAGGTTCGGCCGAAGCTCGGCCAGCTGGGTATAAATATACGTTTGGTCTTTGTAATAAGGGGTTCTGAGCGTGTGAGATTTCCTAAGTGTGTGTCTTCAAGGTGTTTCTCTGTGTTGTGTTTCTGAGTGCTTCACTGGTTGTAATTGTTCATTTTGATCAATAAATCAATCGGTTAATTACGATTCGATGTCCGATTAGCTTGATCGAGTAGACGATCCAATGCTCACGCATTTTCAGATGTGCCTCACCTTTTGATGATCACGAGGTTCTTTGATTTGAGCAATCGCTCCCTCGTTATCACAAAGGATCTCTAGGGGTCCTTGAATGGTAGGAACAACCCCTAGTTCGGCAATAAATTTCTTCAACCATGCGGCTTCTTGCGCGGCCAAAGATGCGGCGATGTACTCTGATTCTGTAGTGGACAATGCAACCACCTATTGCTTTGAGCTCTTCCAAGAGACCGCCCCTCCATTCAAAATGAAGATATATATACCCCGATTGTGATCGAGAATCATCTCGATCCGTTTGGAAATCGCATTTGTGTAACCCTTTACAACGAGTTCCTTCTCATTGGATCCATTTATTAAGAACATATCCTTAGACCTTCTAAGATATTTCAATATACTTTTGACAGCCATCCAATGAATATTTCCAGGATTTTGTTGGTATCTACTTGTCATGCTTAACGCGCATGACACGTCCGGTCTGGTGCATATCATAGCATACATAATCGATCCTTTAGCAGACGCATATGGGATTCCTTTCATTTTGTCTTGCTCAACCTTTGAGCTTGGACATTGAGTTGTACTCAATATAGTCCCTGTTTGAATACGTACCAAACCTTTCTTAGAGTTCTCCATCTTGAACCTTTTTAAGACTTTATCAATGTATGCACTTTGATTCAAACCTATCAAGCGCCTTGATCTATCCCTATAGATCTTTATTCCCAAAATATAGGCGGCTTCACCGAGATCCTTAATGGAAAAACAACTTCCAAGCCAGGCTTTTACAACTTACAAGGTTGCAATGTCATTTCCAAATAGTAATATGTCATCTACATACAATACGAGAAAAGTTATTATACTCCCACTAGCCTTCTTATACACACAAGCCTCATCCTCGTTCTTGATGAAGCCAAATTTCTTTATCTCTTCATCAAAATGGTGATTCCAACTCCTTGATGAATCCATAGGTTGTTTTCCTTAACTTACACACTTTATTAGGATGTTTTAGATCGACAAAACCCTCGGGCTGAGCCATATAGACATCTTCCTCAAGATATCCATTTAGGAAAGCCGTTTTGACATCCAATTGCCATATCTCATAATCATAATGGGTGGCTATGGAAAATAATATCCTTATCAACTTTAGCATTGCCACCGGTGAGAAAGTTTCACCATAATCAACCCCTTGAGTTTGAGTGAAACCTTTTGCTACAAGTCGAGCTTTAAATATGTCTAAGTTTCCATGCATGTCGGCTTTCTTCTTGAAAACTCACTTACTTCCAATTACCTTGGAATTAGGAGGTCGCACTACCAAGTCCCATACTTGGTTGGCATGCATGGATTGCATCTCAACGTTCATGGCTTCCAGCCATTTGTCCAATTCGGGATCGGTCATTGCATCATGGTAATTGGTTGGTTCATCCGAATCTACCACATAGCATCCCTCCATGAAAAATTCACATCTTTCAGGTGGACTACTAGTTCTACTAGATCTGTGAACGTTGTGTGTGTTTTGATCAATCATTTGATCATCTTCAACAACCTATTGTTGAGGGCTAGTTTCAACCAAACGTGTATCGGCTTATGGTTCTTGATCAACCTCAAGTTCCACCGTTCTTCCACTAGTTCCTTCCATAAGGAACTTAGTTTCCAAGAACTCGGCCTTTCTAGCAATAAATACTTTTTGCTCTGTTGGATTGTAGAAGTAATATCCTATAGAATCTCTAGGATATCCTACAAATATACACTTAGTGGACTAGGGATCTAGCTTGTTTGAAGCATCATGCTTTACATAAGCTTCACAACCCCACACCTTTATATAAGTTAAGGATGAAACCCTTCCATGCCATAACTCAAAAGGTGTCCTTTCCACTTTCTTGGTTGGGGCCATATTCAAAATACGGGCCGCTGAGAGTAGGGCATAACCCCAAAATGATAAAGGTAAGGAACTTCTACTCATCATAGATTGAACAATATCCAATAGGGTTCGATTCCTCCTCTCCGATACACCATTATGTTATGGTGTTCGAGGTGGACTAAGTTGTGAGACAATCCCACAACTCCTAAGATAGTCTTGAAATTCATTGCTAAGGTATTCACCTCCTCTATCCGAACGAAGGATCTTTATTGTTTTGTTGAGTTGATTTTCTACTTCATTCTTGAAGATTTTGAACAGTTCAAAAGCTTCATCCTTGTGTGCTAACAAGCACATACCCATAGCGACTATAGTCGTCGGTAAAGGTGATGAAGTATCTTTCACCATTCCTAAATGTTGGCTTAAAAGGTCCACATACATCCGAATGTATGATCCCTAGAAAATCTTTTGCTCTTTCGGTGGTGCCACTAAAAGGTGCCTTAGTCATCTTGCCTTGTAGGCAAGATTCGCATACTTCATATGAATCACATTCATTTGTTTTTAAAAGACAACTCTTTTGTAATGCTAGTATGCGGTCCTTATTTATGTGACCAAGGCGGCAATGCCAAATGTAGGTGTCACTCAAATCTCTTTTGAGTTTCTTGGTGGTGGTTTGGTACATCGAGCTATTATATGATGTGTTTTCATGAACCAATTTATAAATACCATTTAAAGAGCTAGCTTTAAAATAAAACATCTCAATCATTGAAACATGGATATCATTGTTAAGAAACTTAAAATCATATCCAACATGTCTTAAACCGAAAACAGAAATTATGTTCCTAGTTAAACTAGGAGCATATAGTACATTATTCAAAATTACTTCCAACCCACTTGGAAGTTCCAAAATATAGTCATCTTGGGCTTGGAAGTAAAAAGAGTCTCCAAATGTGGAGATGATAATCTTCTTGTAGAGTGAGTCATGGATTTCTAGAGAGAGAGTGTTGTCATAATTTCTGTGTTGTAATCATTTGACTAATGAAATCATTCGACTTGATTATCATCTTTCTTGTGTATGATTTCCTTGATTCTTCTCATCTTCATCGTCTCTCGGTTTTCTCATCCGAACCTCCGTTCTTGCTCAAAGTCATGATTCTTGATGTGAAATCGGTCCTGAAAAATGGTATCAGAGCGGGTACTGATCAGATTTCATCTCACGATGAATCTGGTCACTCGAATCTGGATTTTGAGCTTGAATATGGTGAAGATGAGAAAACCCATTTTTTTAGACTTTTTCATATTTTTCTTCATTATTGATGGATTCTGGACAGATCTGATGTTGTTAGATGTTAGGTTATTGTTCATGGAGTCTATCTTGATGATTTTTATCTTCAACATGTTCAAATCTATGGAGAAAATTAGAGATCAGGAGCTGTTTTTCGTAACTTTGGAGTTTTTCCCGTTTTTAGGGTTTTTGAAGATTTTGGAGTTTGATTCTTAGTTTTCTGGGTGATTCTTCATGTTTTCGGATGAAGTGAGGTATGAATCTTGATAGAAAACGCGTTCCGGATCTATTGGAAGCATCCGTTTCATCTAAATCTTAACCATTTGGGCAGATCTAGAAAAACACACACTAGTGTGTGTTTCATGGTGTTCTTCATGTTCTTGAGAGGTTTCCAGATTTGGGGCTGATTCGAATGGTTTTTGCTGCTGTTTGGGATGTGTAAGTGGCCATAGCATGTTCTACAACAGATTTGTGTTATGAATCACTCGTTTCCATTTATTTTCGGGACTGTTTTGAGAATCGATGGGTATGTGTTCTTCACTTGTGTTCTTCATTTTCCAGATTTGTTCATCACTGTTTGAAGCTTTGAAGATGCTCTTAGCGGACTTGTTGAGGTTCTTAGCGGACTTGAGGTTTGCTTTAGCGGACTTGTTTAAAGCTTAGCGAACTTGATGTCTTCTTAGCGAACTTGTTCCTTAGCGAACTTGTCTTAGCGAACTTCAGGAGTGTCCTAGCGAACTTCACAGTCCCCTAGCGAACTTGAACTCAGCTTTTGCGGAATTCTTTAGTTAGCGGACTTGTTTTTGGGTTTTTATTCGAGGATGTTTCGGTGGTTTTTGTTCGTCTAGGATGGTAGAGGACGAAGCTACGAGTCCGTTGATATAAATATTATCAGTTTTCGTTGAGTTTTGACCGAGATATGGGTGATATACGTTTTCCCGGTAAGCTCGTTTTCCCGGTGGTGTTTTTTCCGGCAGACTAAGGTTTCGCAGGGGTGAGGAAGACGACGTGACGTGGATGACATTTATTGGCTGATGGGGAATGAAGTTGGCAGCCTTCTTTCTCCTATGTCGGCCGTCTACCTCATGTTGTCGATTCCCTATTGGTGGAAACATTCAAGTG
The DNA here is from genome assembly GCA_039602395.1 of Deinandra increscens subsp. villosa. NCBI lineage: Eukaryota > Viridiplantae > Streptophyta > Magnoliopsida > Asterales > Asteraceae > Deinandra > Deinandra increscens. The sequence goes on from JBCNJP010000017.1 coordinate 64,622,845, forward strand.
GGTCCTAGGAATAGTCAAAAGAGCCGTTAAGGCTGTAATGTTTTCGCCATTTCATTGGCTGCTGAAGGCGCGTGGGCCCCTATGGTGACAAAAGAAATGTTGAAAGGAAAGCAGCTGGACCCACCAGCTTATGAGAACCGTTGCAAATGTTACTGTTTGGCGGCCTCTGATTGGCCAGAACCATTTTCGGTCCAACACAAAACCGAAAATCATGGGTTTGTTGTCCAAACAACCAAAAACACCAAAATGATAAAATGTATAAATCTTTCAAGATAACCACATGCATGTTAGTGAAGCATCTTGAAAGACATAGGGAATCCATACACAAAATTTTGGCTATATGGTATGGAAGACCAAAAACCGAACTTTTGTAGAGTTACCAACTAACTCTTTTGAAGCATGCACTCATATAAGCGGCTCTAGATGCCATTGTTGGGTTTTGTTAGGGTTTATCAAAGTTTTATTAACCTCTTAATAAGTAAAAACACAGCGGAAAACAAAACTTTCTCAAAGTTATGATATGTTAAAACCGATTTTTAACCTTTAAATAAAACCCAAAACAAGGGAGGATCCAAATACTAAATGCATGCTATCAAGTAAAACAACCATAGGGTGTTTTAGATATACCTTCTTCCAAGCAAAATGGTGTGAAGAAGATGATGAGGTTGAAAGGAAAGCTTCAAAGGAGAAACCTCAAGGTTGTGATACCCACGAGCTCAAGCAACAAGCACCCTTTTGTTGCTAGGATTTCTTGAAGACCAACTCTTCCTTCTCCTCTTGATAAATCCGAATCCAACAAGATCTTGTAACCAATTTCCAGATTTCTAATTAGCAAGAAGGTGTTCTTGCTTTGAAGGAGAGAGAGAGAGAGAGAACTTGAGTATGAGAGAAGCAAGTATGTAATGAATGACTAGTGTAGTAAACAAGGTTGCATGCCTTGTTTAAATAAAAAGGACAACCACCCTCTTAATGGGAGGTGGGTGAACGTCCAAGAGGAGAGAGAGAGAGGGGGAAAAGCTTTTAAAACCTTTTTAAACTCCCTCCCATGCATCTAGTCCATTCCCTTGTCCACATTCATTTGGTCATGCTTCACTTGACCCATGTAACATGTTACATGTACAAATATGGTGTAACATATAAATATGTTTTATGTAACAATTTATTTAACCAATTAAATAATATTGTTTCCATACTTCTCTAATTTAAATCATCCGTATGATTTAACAACTTTGATTAATTAGAAACCAATTTCTAATTGTCTTCTATAAGTGACATTTATTCATTTGATTATATCTTAAATGAATGTCATATGGGTGTTTGTCTAGCTCGTTATTGGTATGACCCGACTTGGATCATAACGTACTAGCCACGTCAATCTAGTATGTGTCTTAGGCAGACCGAGTCCAACATGAGGCACTCATGCAGGATGCCTAAGGCATAAGTCTAGGTCAAGCCAGTTCTTATAACCCCAAACGACGGCGAATACGTTGGGGTATGATGATTGTCTTGATGCACACAATACGAAAATGAATGTTGTGATATTCTTAATCAACCTATTTCATATAATATAATTAATACATAAGAATTTAGTTACAAAAATAATGAATGACAGATTAACTTATTATTTAGGTCACACTAGGTCGCATACATCCTGAAAGTGCGTGAGCGGTAGATCGTCTACTCGATCATGATAACAAACGTGTAATTCGAGTATGAAAATGAGACACGAGATGGTAAATAAAATTGAGATTTGTATTTATTAACCACAGAGAAAATACACACAATTACACACAGTGAATATGACCAGAAGTGCTTAATCCTATACAAGACGAGCTATTTATACTCGGTCAAAACTGTCCAAACTAGACATCACAAGAACTACCAATTCGGGTCAGTTCGTGTGCACCCGAATTGCCACTTTGGGTCAGTTTGTGTACAGCCTTCCAAGTCCCTTTGTCTTATTTCAGATACTTCACATGATGATCCAGGTAATGCTCTAACACATCCTATGGTGTTATCAACATTGTCATCATCATACACAGCAAACTTGTAATAGGTATAAAATAAAGGTCAACTACGAATAGTTTGTGAGTAATCATAGGTTTATATATACAATCATAGATTTGAACATGCGATTCAATGTTAACCAATAAGCACAAGTATAGCAAACAAGTATAAAAATAAAGAACATGGAGGTCAACGTAACCCAAGTCCTCGCCATTTAGGCTTTTAATCACAAGGCGCCAACGCGAGACAGGACAAGTGGGTTGCCAAACCAACGGATCCATTATCGTAATCCCGCCTCAAATGAGTTAATGAGATACGTCTATGAACATGAGCAACATACAAGAACAATACACACAACCATAGTCCATAGCAATGATCCAAACAAGTTCACATACAAGAGCACATAGATCAAGCATAGAATTCACATGCGGTTTTTAGAAATATATAGATCAAGAACACAAGTTGATACGGTACATGTTGCACCCCAAAACTCAAAAAGTAAAAAAGGAGCTATGATACTCACCTGATTCGGGAGACAAATGATGACACCAAAAAAACAAGACTGGTAGACCGAAGACGACCTCGATGACTAGATGAGATAGAAGAGAGTAAATAAATAATAAATAAATGAATAAATCATTTAAATTTTATGACACAACCGACTCAACGACTCGTTGGTGATTTGATGAGCTGGTACGTCTGCTTATGATAGATGGGTTAATCTTAAGCCAAGGGTATAATCACAGACTCTAAATAAATCAGTATTGTCATGAGAATCAAACTAACTATCATGTAATTCATAATATTTGACAAGGTGAACCATAGATCTATCATGGAAATCCTATATCTAGACATGTTACATCATGGAACCAATGGATCTAGTCATACATGGCATGGATCTAATCATGTCTAAGAATTCATGGCATGGTTACATACATATCTAAGCATACATGGCATGGACCGATACATTTCATGGAAAGAACATCTACACTTGATGCTGAGAAAGATAGATCTAGCCTTAATTAGCATACATGATGAAGATCTCAATAATTCATAGCATAAAAATCATATCTTGATGGTCAACTTTATAGATCTAACCCTAGATAGCATACATGATGAAGATCTCTACAATTCATAGCATAAAAATCATATCTTGATGGTTAATTTTATAGATCTAACCCTAAATAGAATACATGATGAGGATCTCAACAATTCATAGCACAAAAATCATATCTTGATGGTCAATTTTATAGATCTAATCCTAGATAGCATACATGGTGAAGATCTCAACAATTCATAGCATAAGAATCATATCTTGATGGTCGATTCCATAGATCTAGTCCTACGTAGCATGTATATCCAAGATCTCATCAATTCCAATCATAAATATCAAGTCTTGACCTTCAAAACCCTAGATCTACATCATAGCAACAAGTAAAATTATGTATCTAACCTAATTTCATCATAAAGTCTTAAGCTTTGACAGGTTTCTACATAGATCTAGCTTGAAACCTCAAGCATATCATAAATTTAACCCTAATTTGACAAAAAGATTCAATCTTGATCAATTTTATTCATGGATCTAACATGTACAACATTTGAGACATAAATCAAGTCCAAACACATGATAAAGCTCAAATCTTGACATGCAAATTTCAAGGGATCACATGGAACTTACCAAAAACTGAAAAGAATTAATGAGATGAGATGAAACAAGGTTTACTCTTTCATGATTTAGCTCCAACACCAAGATCTTGATGTGGATGGATGGATTTCAGGGGTTTCCACCCGTTTTAGGGTTTAGGGGTTGGAGGAAATGGAGGCTAATGAGTTAATGAGGCTTTTATAGCTAAAAATTAGGTTTTGCTGGAAAAAACCTAGTAGGCGTATCACCTAGGGCAATGTGTTGCACCAGGCAGTATGCTTGGAGCGCACCCGAACCATACTCTTACCGATTTCTCGTTTTACGCGCCCGGTTCTTCATTTTTCAACGTTTTCGAGTCCCGCTTTCACCCAAATCACCAATTTAGTGCTTCCATCATGATTACGAAGTATAATCCACTCAAAATGAATATAAATATGCCACGTATATGATAATCCGTCTTTTCAGGTCGATCCTTGATTTAACCTAAACCTAAACTATTGTGATTATGGTATGAACATTGTGTTGTTGGGTGCATTGATATGTTGACCTATTAAATTAGCGTTTGTGTAACCATCAGTACACGCGTATACACTTGAGTTTAGACGTCGGTTAATTAGCATAACAAACATGATCGGTATACACGATCTAAGATTTCATGTGAGTTAGATGCTCTATGATGTTATGTGAACCTTATATTGTGATTTTATGTGATATTGTACGTTGCATAATTGTAATTAGCATGTTAGATGAATTAAATATATGTATTCTAGGAAGAATATTATTTATATATTATGGGCAACCTTAATACTATTGTATAAAACTAATAATTTATAAATACGTATTGTTATATGTCTATAAAAATGATATTTTATGAGAGTAGTATGGACTAAATGTGGTATAGCAAGGTTGGTTACTAAATTTAGATTTCGGGTCAAATAAATAAAATTATAAACCTTCAGGGGTTAATATGTATATTATTGAATTAGAGGGTGTATCTTGTCATTTAGCACAACTTAATTTTAATTAAATGAATGATAACCGTCAACTGTTCGGACCTTGCATTCACTTTCGACTAATCATCCCTGCTGGTTACGAAGTAAATCAGTCTCCTCCATCATGTATTCATTATTTGGTCATCACCATCTCCATTTGATAACCTCTATCAAACCCCTTTGTTCCAACAAAAATCAATAGGATCGAGAACTCGCAACCGCACCACCTCCAAGCGGGTATCCACCGTTTCTCCCTGGTACCACCTTCTGACCACCACATATCACTACCCAGTTGCTGTGCGAGCATTCACTAGTAGCCAGGAGCACCGCCAGTGAGATTAATGGAATCGTCGCATTGGTCGAAAATCGGAATTGGGTCGAGTTCATCGATGTAGTTCTTGTGTTTCGGTTTTTTATCCACATCAGAGGTATGATCAACCTCTCTTTGTATTCGACTCGTAATAACCTGGTGCAACGACTGAAATCTTCTGTAAATAGTTTGGGAGGTCAGGTGCAAATAGGGTTATGGGTTAGGAAGAAGACATCTGACCCATTTGTGTTATATACTACGGTTTATGGCTTAAAGCCAGTTACTTGGGTTGTCCGGGTGGTTAGGATGTTGGGTGTCATCTGGATGTTTGCGAGTTCGAGACCCGGTTAACACCTTTTATCCTGTTTTTTTTTCTGAAAAACCCAAATTAAGGCACGGTGTAAAGTCAAAATCATTTTATCCTATATTTTCCTAAAGAACCCGATTTAAGTCATAGTGTAAAGTCAAAATCATTTTATCTTGTTTTTTCCTGAAAAGCCCGAATTAAGTCATAGTGTAAAGTCAAAATCACTTCTGATCGAGTTGAAAACGCTGGAGCGTGTGGATCGGCTTAGTTCGATATCAATTGTGTAATAGAAACGAGAACAAACGGTGTAAATAACAATGCTCAATCTCTCATTAATATCATAACAGATTACAGAGAGAATCAGAACACAAAACACACAGTTGCTTAACACTCGCTCAAAACTCTATTGAAAAACTCATTACAAAGACAAAGCTACAACCTATATATAGACATCGGCCGGCCGAACTCCTAGGCTTGTCCGAACCTGGGGTTCGGCCGGGGTTCGGCCAGAGTTCGGCCAACAGCAAACTAGGTTGTAATCTTCAAGTCTTCAACTCTTTGTCTGATCCAGCTCGTTGCCACATAATGTATCAACAAACTCCCCCTTGGCAACAACTGGACCGTTCTTTATCAGCCTTGTACTTCAGCAGCCTTATCTTCCTTCCAAACCATCTCATGATTATGCCCGGCAAATATGTTGAAAGAAAAACATATCCTTATCACCCTCTGGAACTGCAATGCCTGTTCCATATAGTCAGGATGATACAGGATCTGATTGTGATAGAGCACATCTATATCTGCCTTGGACAAATTGATCAGCCACATTGGGTCATAAATCTTCACAACTCGGTTCTGTTCTTTCAGCACAATCATAGCCTCACCAGTCTTCTCGTTATAGTACCACCACCTCAAATCCTTGATGAAATCAAGCTCCATTTTCATCAGTGGTATCTTCTTCATCACATCAGGTTTCTACTTGAAGACCAGGATTATCAGCTTCTTATCAGTTCTTTCATGAATCCTTGTTCGAGATCGACGCCTTTTGGGTTCCTGAGGATCCAAGAATTGAAATCCTTCACGACATTCTTTCTCAATAGTCTTCTTGAAGTAAAAAACCCTTCCAATGAGTGCCATAATTGCAAAAAGGCTTTCTGGTCAGTTCACGAATATCCCAAACTGGCAGACTGCTAAAAATCACTAGCACATTTGAAGTACTGGATTCCGTGTTGACGTTTAATCCCGTAGCACTTCAAACTGTCAGAATACATCCAGCTGATTATAGCACCTGAGGCTTGATCCTTGAATTTAACAAACGATCTTTGCTTCATTAGCTTCACAGGAGGAACATAGTTGGCATGAAACGACTTCATAAATTCATCAAATGCCTAACGTTGTTCTTGTTCCTTAACCTCTTTAGCAACCGGGTCTTCAGGCTTCTCTGCTTCTTTCTTCTTTAATATTTCTTCAGCCTCGGCACCTTTTTCTTTTGGAAACACTTCAAACTCATCAACAGACTGATTGTTGTTGAAATTTGAGTATAAGTCTGGATATTCTTCTTCAGTAATATCTTCTATCTCAACTTCCTCCTCAAATATATCTTTAACATCTTCATCTGATTCTGATTCAGATGATTCATATTTCCTTGGTGCTGATTCAGAAGCTTTTCTCATTTCTTCATCATTCAGATCAAACACAGCTTGCAACTGTTCTGCCATGAGATCACCAACAAATTCACCCTCTTCGAGCGTCTGCAACATCTGTTCGAATTCACCCAGACTCATTGCCGCTTGAGTAGATGGGATTGACGTAATCGGCACTGCTTCGCAAGAATCTTTCTCCCCCTGGGAAGTAGATGTCCCAGCACACAAACCAGTGGTTCCGGTCGGGCCTGATCCTCCACCAACATTCCCATGAGGATCATCTTGATCAGGATCATCGTTCAGATATCGCATCAGATCTTCATTACAACCCGAACTATCTCCAATCTACCCTAAGCTTTAAATTTCTTCATCAAGAACTTTATTTGCTCATCCATTTCGAGAAGCAATTTGCTCTGAGTCTGACTCGATCTGCTCAACCGCAGGATCTCTTGATCTTTGGCGAAGTCACGACTCTGCAAGACAATGATCTGTTGACTTTGAGATTGATTTTGAGCTCTTAATTCATCATTACTTATACGAAGCTCAGTAATCATCTTCTTTTGCTCCTCAGTCTTAGTCTTTAACACATCAATCTGAGACTGTTGATCATTTAACGCACTTTGAAGAATACTGGCTTGTGAGAATGACACAGAGCCTTGTTCAAAGTTGAAGTTAACTTCTGGTGTAGAATGTGAAGAAGCTGCAGCGGCTGTTGCTGTAGAGAACACCGGAGTTGTGGGAGTTTAACCCATCGGCTGAGTCACAAACTGCGCACCAGCACTTGCTGAAGGTGCTTTGCTAACAGTTGTTGATCTGTTTGCATTCATAAGATCTTGCAGAAAGTCAAACTGAACATCAGACACTGAAGTCTGAACGGTTGTAGACACTTCTGGCAGATACTTGGTTGGACTAATTGATGAAGATACACCGGAACGAGGCTTTAGAATATATTGTAGCCCTTTCTGCCTTTTACCTCTTCCACCAGCAATCGACTTCTTCCTCTTTTGTAAAGAACTAGAAGCTTTCTGCTTTCCTTTGCCATGAACAACATCGGCGTCAGGAGCATAATCTTTATCAGACTCAGATGAGACGACATTGTCGTACACACGATCCTTCTAGCGATCGTTGCTCTTGTTTTGACTGATTCGATACGCGAAATGTTCATCGCTACCTTTCCTGAGCTTCACATATTTAGAGTTGATCAAGACACGCACAAACGGATTGTTTGTGTCAGACAAGTCTTCGGAGTCAGCCCCAACATTCATAAACTCCTCATCATCATCAGATTCATCTTCTAGAGTATTCACCGCAGGTGTCTCAGTCACACTGATAGAGACAGGAACTTCCTGTGCTGAGACCACCGGTTTAGAAACTGGCGGTTGAGAGACAACAGTTTTAGGCTCTGGATTTATTGGTTCCTATACTACTGGAATTTGTCTTTTAGGTCTTTTCACCCTTCCTTGTTGTGGAATTTGATTTTGTTCAACGATCCAACTGTAATCAAGTTCCTCTGAATCACTACCTTCTTCATGACGAGGTGCACCTTGTGCTGGTTCCATGTAATCAACATTCACTAAATGACCAATCAGACGCTTCAATTTCGGCTGAAATTCTAGTGCCTTCTTTTGATAATACGCCAGAGCACCCACACTTGCTTCTGTCATATGTTTTAGTTCCATTTTCTGTGTTTCAAGCTTCACCAAATCAGGATACCGGTCATTAAGGATCATCTGAAGAAATCTTGAATAGATAGCTGCTTTCTTTTTCCTTAGAGTTAGGTTATCTCTCATGTAATGAAAGATCAACCCAGCAACATTATACGGTCGGTTCATCACCAAACCATTCATTAAAGACAGCATTTTTTGTTGAACTTCATCATGCCCGAATATCCTGTGCCCCAGACATACCAACAACACATACGCCAAGTATTTGTATGGAACGCTCAGCGAAGATTTGTAGACCCATTCTTTACTTGGATCATCGGTGTACCAAATTTGCTTCAGAAACGCCACGTTATCTTCAGGAGGAAATTCTAGTGGTGCAGTTGTTGTATCAGTTTCCAACTTCAGAACCCTGCGAATATCCGCTTCAGTGACTTCAACTGATCGACCCTGAACGGTTGCAACAATTCTGATTGGAGCATCAATAATCGTCTGTGCAGTACTCCAGAACTCTAGAATGATATCACGATATACATCACAAGATTGAGTGATTGCATAGTGAATCCTTGATTGTCTCAGAAACTCAAAAATCCTGGATCCTCCAAATTTATCAAGCTTGCCTCGTGCAACACCAATATGCGCACAAATGTTGTGTTTGTCACCGATCTTCAGTTCGTTTGCCATATCTGAAAACACATAAGATAAAACATTCATTA
>JBCNJP010000017.1:64632622-64680967 GCA_039602395.1 Deinandra increscens subsp. villosa
TAACTTGTGTTATATTTTGATAACGTCTGTTACTTCAGTTAACTAGAATAGTTACACGAGCACTGCACATGAGTCTAGACGTCGGTTGACCAACTTGAATGTATATAATTTATAATTTTAAATAAATTATATTTTATGATTTCACGAAAACGTTTTGTAATTTTATGTGGCAATTATATTTATTATTTTTACGTGGTATATATGTATGTATATATACGCACGTCGTTTTATGATTTTGTGTGACGATGTGTCGTGTAATCTTACGAGACGTTTCTATGATTTTATAGAAATTTAAAAACATATAGTTATGGGTTATAACTATGATTTTATGTGAAATGTATATAAGTTATACTTTTATAAAACTTTGTTCGTTAAATATGTTTCGATGAACACTCGAAAATCATCGCCTAGTTACTCTTCGTTAGTCCCAGTTAGCATTCGTTGGATCTCTCAAAACTATGGGGGGCCTAAATTGTAATTTTCTAACTTGTATTCCACTTGAACAAACCTGGAGGGACTCACTTTGTAAATACCCAAACCTGGCCTTTTAATATGTAAAATATCCAGGGACTAGTTCTGCCATATTAGCAAAGTCAATTAAATGACTTTTATGGCACCCGACGGTTCTGTTATTCACCGGCAAACCCTTCAAACCGAATTCAAAGCTTCCCATCAGTTACATCTGTCCATTCGACCAAGTTTTACAATCATTAAACATTGTAGTTGTATTTGTTTAATCCTCCCACCGAGTGCCAAACCCTCTCGAGTCTTCATTGTTTTTTTTTAGTTTTCCGGCGAACTCAAGAACTCCGGTCAAATCCCCATCGAAACAGCACTAGTTGGCGTCCACTGTGATCGCGGGTACAGCAGAAACCGGTGGAGCATCACCGTTTGTCTCGATATTGAGTTCAAATCGAAGTGGGTTCGAGTTTCGGTTTCGTTTCGGCTTCAAAAACTCGTCATTCCTCATCTCTATTCCAAGGTAATCGTTCATCCATGTTAATCGCACGTGTCTCGACTCTCGCTTACAAGTTTTACGTTTTTCCGGTCACCGGAAAATATCTCCGGTGACATTAGGGTTTGTATGTAGAAGATGGCACTCGACGGTTAAGAAATATATATTTTAAGTGTCGACTTAAAACACAAGTGCGCCGGTTGTCCCACTGGCCGCGACCTTCGCCCTGTAGCGCGGAGGTCACGAGTTCGAGTCCAGCAGCCTCCCTTTTTTCTTATAATCTTTATTTTCTCCCTATTTGATTGGAATTGCTTAACACAAAAACTATGGGTCGCGAGATTTAACACAAACGCGCTGATGTCCCAGCGGTTGGGTAGTTCGTTGGCAAACCTAAGGTCCCAGGTTCGAACCTAGTGACCTCCGGTTATTTCAATTTTTTTTAGTTGCTCTATTTTCTTTGGTTCCCTTGGTTGCTTGACTCGAAACCGTCCACCAATTGTTCCCCAACATTATTTGTGACCCCGTTAGGTTACTCGTGAACTTTTATATTATGAAAACATTATAACTTAAATGAATTAAACTTTGATGGCCTTCTTTAATATTAATATAAATTAGTTTCAAACATAAATAAATAGATATATTTGACTTATTATCATGTACGTATATACATGCGTACATTTTAAATATTTTCGTTAAACTCTTGAATTTTAACACGGCATATAAATATATATTTAGGACGTTTTATTTTTCACACTTTCGACTACACCTCGATATTTTATAATTACGAATATATATTTACCGATGATCCCTATATTTATTATTTGGGATAACCTACACATATTGATTTTCGTAAATCCTTGCGTCTTTGATTTAAGTGTCATTCTGACTACTTTCGAACAAACGATTTTCGTCATGAATTGAAATTGTCACCTTCGTCATAAATGGAATCACTTGATTTAATACCGTCGACTAGGCTATGTTACTCATGTGCGGACACACACTTACGTATGTAAATTCAATAGGTGCTTGGTAGTTACGCAAGACTCGGAGTCTTACTAAATTGTAGCAGCGCACCCTAAGGTGAGTTACACAACCTTTACGTTACGTCCGGTTTTGGACGATAACACACGCAAACACGTTACACCCGGGTTAGGGTGATAACACGACAACTTTTATGTATGATTAAAGTAGAAATCCAATATATATCACATGTTCACGTAAAATGCTTTATCTTTGAAAGTTCTTACTTATCGAACCGTTAATAGCAAATAGCGAGGGGATATTGGGTAGTACTACTGGGGTCTGACAAACCCCACTCAGCGGGCACGAGATGCACCACCCGACTGGCGGTCGGACTGAGGACAATGTCAGCCTAACTTACCGTGATCGAGTAGACACGGGGAAGGCAAACCACGTAAGGAATTATTCCTACAACTAATTGGTCAGCTTCGGTTGCGAACGTTTTAGTGACATGAACTTAGGCTCGCTACCTACGATATGGATTGTACTGTTAATATACATGCTTACATACGAATAAAAACTATTGTATTCGTACTGCATAACTATACTAGTTATACTTATGTGCTTATGTGAACTCACCAACATTAGTTGACACTTGCTCTTATGAATGCTTTGCAGGACGCTAAGGAGAATCGGATTTTGGGCACGTACGTTGGTTAAACTTTATTTTTGGGAACTCGTTTTTAAAACCCTATACTTGAACTTTATTTACTTATCAGGCGCTTGTTTTGCGCGACATTACTCTAGTATGCTTCCGCTGGATTTTTAAACTCTAGTTTGATATTTCCCGTTTGGAAATATATTTACATTTCAAACCCTTAACTTATGTTTGATGTAACTAATGACTCGGGTCCTGGTCTGGTTCACACCCCACACGGTAAAACTCCGTTAGTGGAAATTGGGGGTGTGACAGTGAATCCATGCAGGCACCCAAAAGGTGGGATAAAACTAAACGTATCTGCTATATTTGCCGTAAACAAGGACATATGGTAAAGGATTGTCCAACACCTACTGTTATAGATCCCAGATTTCAAAAGACACCAGTTTTTGGTAAACCTGCCAAACCAAAGTTCTTTGAAGAATAAGGCAGAGTTTTTGATGAATGTGAACCTACATTCTTTCTCAAACAAAAACATTTTGTTCCTATTTTTCAAAAGGTTCAAAATGTAGGTTCATCATCACAGACACTTATGATTGATTCATCAAAAACTGATTTACCAAAACAATAATCAATCTGGAAACCAAAGGTGGTTTTAAAGCAAAACCAGGACACTGGTCGACCAGAAGCTGTAGCTTCGGGTCCAGTTAAAAACTAATGAGTTTGACCAGTGTGCAGGTACTTCTAGAAGACCTGTCGACGATTGCAAAGTTGTTGATGGAGGAGTATTATGCTTAACTCAAATTTCATGATATATCTTTCTTAACCTGCAAGTTTTCTGAAATTCTAAACTGAGAGGAATCCGTGTTGGTTGATCAATTTTCTTTCTTTGTGTTTTCGTTTGATAAAATCCAAAAAACTGAGTCTTGTTTTGGTATAATGAAAATCTAAAAATAGAGTTTTCATTTTAAGGGGGAGAATTGCATGTAAGAAGGAGAAATTGTGAAAATGCATGTTATGGGAAGAAGGTGAATACATGTAAAATATATAAAATTTTGAGAAATTGGTCATTGGGAAATGATGGTACATTGGCTTACGTATCTGACACATGAATAAAATAGATGAAAGGGCCATAAGATCATTATTTGATATGTTTGGTAGGCTCGGCAAATCAGAAAGTATTCAGATGTGATATATACTAAATACTAATGCTTGACCATGTGGATAACATCTTGATGCATAGTTCATGACAAAAAGAAAAATAAGTGTCAAAAACAAAATGAGAAGTCACTGTGTATACATGTGTTCATTTTGCAAAGATTTAAACTTGTTTGATTTTCTTTATTTTGTCAATCGATCGAACTTTCTCTGCGTGTCCACAAGACCGACCTGATCGTTGTTCGTTTGACGTTCTGCTTTATTTTCTTTGGGGTTTCGTATAACTCATCGGACTTTCTCTGCGTGTGCGGGAGCACCGACCTGATTGTTGTTGGGTTATACAATTTCAACTTGTTCTATTTTCTTATTTTATTAAATCCGAGGCCTTATCTGCGTATCGAAAGATCGACCTTAAGGTAGACGATGTAACGTTCTTATTTATTTTTGCATGGAACACAGTTAATAATATCATGAAAATATTATGCTTTGTGATAATCACAAGTGTAATCACTCATGAAAAGGAAGAAATCACACAAGAAAAAGAAAATGTCTGATTATGTCTGATAGTGTGGGATACACTGGTCAAAGCAAAATCTAATCAATACCTTAACATATCCACATGTTATGAGTATGGTTCTGCCTGAGTTTAAGAAGGACAATTTATACTGGCAATCAGCATGACTTATGTGCTTCAATTAGTTGAAATTAAAGTGTTTCAGTGCGTCATGTTCAATATGATCTCGTATAGTGATCTTTCTCATACCAAAAATAGAGCTTGATTCTGTATTGCAATTCCATTTCATTTCAGAAAAGTGCAAAAAGATTTTTGGTGTGTTTTAGCATAAGTTTGAAAAATCAAATAGATTTTGTTTTTGCTTTATTTTCTATCTGATCAACACGTGATGCAAATTCAAATTTCAAAATCCTATCTTGGAATCTCGAAGAGACGTTTTGCGCCAAGATTATTTAAATTTTGAGCAGGTTGTTAAAGTGAAAGATATCACAAATTCAAGTCTTCTAAAGCTTCTGATAGAGACAGAGATACACTAGACATTTTCAAGTATTCAAGATTAAGCTACGATCAAATTGAGGAAGCGTTTGTTCGAAGATTCATTTCATTGGACGAAAGGATTTTATATTTGAGTGGGAGCTTGATTGAAGATACAGTTTTGATGATGTTGAAGAGATACTGCACACGACGAAGGGGAGTTTGTAGATACAAGATATGTGCGTCGTGTGAAGTATCAAGTCAAGACAAAGACCAAGATCAAGGCAAAGTTAGCTGCCAGCTGAACCTGATCCGAACCTGAGGTTCGGATCAGACGAACTTCAGGTTCGCCTGAAGTTCAGCCAGTCGCTATAAATAGTGATGTTGAGTCTTTGTAATTGAATAACTAAGCGTGTGAGAACTAGTGTTAAGTGTGTGTTTGTCAAGGTGTTTTCTGTGTCTCAGTTCTGAGTGTTTACTAGTTGTAATTGATCACTTTGATTAATAAGAATATCGGTTAATTACTTTGTTTCGTATCCAAATTAGCTATTTTGAGTAGACGATCTGATGCTCACGCAATTTCATTAATCAAGATCATTTGATCAGAAATTTTGATACCTGGATTAAGGATGATAGCCTAAAAAACCGAGGTGGTGACCAAATACCTTGGTTGTGTAAGCGGATCGAGTCTTTGTGTAACTCGTTTTTGTAGAAACAAATGAACACCCGGATATGAACAACGATGGTGTTTGAGATGTGGTGATGATGATGAGCAAAGCTAGTAAAACATGGATATGTGAAGAACACGATAGATAGATGATAAACGAGGTGGAATGATAGATAAATAAAGATAACCGAATGATTACATTTTACCTACCCCACGCATCCTGAGTATCATGAACTACTAGATGAGTTCATGAACCCTTACAAGCTTCAAAGAACCGTGACTAACTCTCTCTCACTAAACATACATCATCAATACATTCCTCCATGGGATATGTCTCTATATATAGTACAAGATTCACTAAGGGCATAATAGTAAATACTAACTAGTGACAATATTACAGAAATAAATAATAATCACTAGAGCCTCTTCTTTAGTCGATTCGTGCGTCTTGAGTCGTCATGGTCTTCACCGTGTTGTAGGGACGGTATATAATAAGTGGCCGTTGAGTAATAATCACATCTATCCAAATCTTGTTGGCTCGGTCTCTCGATATCTAACATGTGACGCCCACTCCCAGACTTGGCACCAGGAGGGGTCACATATCGGATTTACTCATGAACACAAGGTATCAACAGAGATATTAAGCAGCGGAAATTTAAAACTTTTATTTATATAAGTCAAGTATTACAGTAAGTGAGATAATGTACATAAATAAAACTAACTATAATAAGGAAATATATAACTAGGCCAGCTTGCCAGAAACTCATCCTTGATAGATTTCCCGATTATCCCGTCCTCTAACGATCTGTACCTTTACTTCTAAACGTCTCTGCAGAACCTAGCATACATACTTTTAAAAAGTCAGCTTATGCTGGTGAGTTCTACCATTTAGTTCGAAAGTCGTTTAAGTGTTTTACCTGGTTTTCACAACACATTTATAAGTCACATATAAATCCTAACACGTATTCACTTTGATAATATATCCTATTATCTTAACCATGACCCTAGGCTAAACTTCTAGGCCACTATTTTTAACCAACTATTTTGGTTCTCCATGAAGAGTCTGCCCGCCACTGCACACTCTGTCCCATCTCGAAGGATAGTTATTACAACGACCCAATGCAGCTCCGTCCGTACACACTTCCCTAATCCACCACTATGGCGAAGAAGTGTCTCCTCATTCTTCATCTCCTTCGAAAGGTTCGCCCGCCACTGCAATCATCATCCTACCTTGTCGTAAGATAGCTTTTGCGATGTCCGACTTCCGCTCCGTCCGTACACGGTTCCCTAAGCCACCACTATGGGGAAGCAGCGACCCTTCATGTTCAGTAGCAACACATGCTCTAACTCTAATTAGTCATATTAGAAATTCATGCTTCAACTCTATTGGGTTCTAGTAGCAACTCATGCTTTAACTATATTAGGTCATTTTCTCATCTTAATGACTTAATTCTCTGATCATGCATACTACTTACTGTTGGTACTAGGATTCAGGAGATTATGAGCAGCTCACATCAGCTCGCAAGCACATCACTGTAAGGATCCTGAATTATATTTCACGACTAACTATTGCTTTCCTTTTTTGTTCGTTATTCGCAGGATGACTCAAGCATGGATCACGTGTACTAAAGACTCGGTCAACTAACAGAAACGTGGACTAAGTGGACTTCGAACGGCTAATTGGAGAACGTGGAGTTAGTTGCTAGTTTTTAGGGGATGTTGTTATGATGTAATTTGTATTTAAACGGAGCTCCAGGCTTACACACACACACACAACCTTTTACGATCAAAACTCTCTGCTACACTTAGATTTCGAGCTCATTTACTTTGTACCAAAAACGTTCATTATATAAAAGTTTTAGGAGGCAGGTACTTTGAACCGGCCCCCGAGGTTTTTTGCTAGGCTCCTTGAGGATACTCAAGGATTCCTGGATTTTCCCTCATTACATCCTCGTGTCAACCTTTACATTTGCATTTTCATCTTTATTTTACATCAAACACGCTACCTCACTTACAAAGTTTGATCAACTAATTGCTTAGGCAGTTTTTGACCAAAACAATTTGGCGCCCACCATGGGGCGAACAGTGTTTGAATTCGATTAACAGCCTTGATCTTCTT
This sequence comes from Deinandra increscens subsp. villosa, assembly GCA_039602395.1. Taxonomy (NCBI): domain Eukaryota; kingdom Viridiplantae; phylum Streptophyta; class Magnoliopsida; order Asterales; family Asteraceae; genus Deinandra; species Deinandra increscens. The sequence continues at coordinate 64,640,128 of JBCNJP010000017.1, forward strand.
CCCCTAACTGATTCTCGAAAATGTCGACCCAACCAAAATTTACTTCAAAATCCATTCCATCCTCTAAGCCCACCGTCAGTACTGGTCTTCCCCCAATGTTGAAGAAAGTGACTGATACCGACGCTAAAAGAATGGAATATCCTACTTTCACCGGATCTCAAGGTACGTCCGCTGACTCTGCTATTTCTAATAACGATCTTTATGTTTTGATCAGGCAGATGAAGTCTCATGTGGATGAGCAAGCCAAAACCAACGAGAAAATGATGAAGGAGATCATGGAATTGAAAAAATCAAAGAAACCGGTAGAGGAAATCAGTCCTTTAATGCCAAAATCATTTGGTTTCGACTCTCCAGAAATATCAGAGCAGCTGAAACAGAAAGCAAATCCCTCTACTGCTCCAAAGTCAGGTATTGCAACAGCTACTACTGCAGGGTCCTCGGGCTCTCAGCACCAGAAGACCTCCAGGGTGATAGGTCAGAAATACTCTGGATTCTACTCCGAGCAGCTCCCAGAATCTCACTATGGCGGATACAGAAGTCAGCAGCCGCCGATATGCTCGAGCCAGCAACCAGCCGGGTTTTCGAGCCATCAGGTGCCGCCAGCCTCGATACAACAACCTATATCTCAACCCCAGCGGTTTGCGACGACGAGCCTTTATGAGCCTTGGAGTCAGCACTCAGCGGCACCTACTACTCAGACGCTTCAGGGATCTTCATCTCAGACATTCCAACAATATCGGAGCCGCTTCCGAGCTGCTCAGGATCCTCGAGGATCCTTATTTTCTAATCCTACTGTCTCTACAGGCACATTCCCGGGTTCATCTCAGGAGATGCATGAGGGAGACTTCATCCCCATGCAAATGGGAACCACAACTGAGCCGACTATCCTCAGAGATGCTGAATATGGACCCCAGATCCATCTTCAAACTTCCAGAGCTGGTAACAACTTTGATAATTTTTATGCTAACCCTAACCAAGGAACTGTGCAGGATGCAGGTATCAACCCAACTATTGCTAGGGAACTTCAGAGATTAAAGGACATGATCTCAAGTGTTCCTGGCGTCATTCGTCCGATTCCTGAAGTGCCGGCCGGCAGCCACAGAGTCTCTAGATTTGCTTGGCCCATTTGTGACGTGGAGATACCAAAAAGATTCCAGACCCCCAACATGAAACTCTACGACGGGACCACGGATCCTGAGGAGCACGTGGCACAATACAGAGAACGAATGGAAATCAATCCCATACCTGTAAACATCAAAGAAGCTTGCCTATGCAAGGGATTCGGCTCGACGTTGACAGGACCATCCTTAAAATGGCTGCTCAGTATCCCTCCTAATACCATTACTTCTTTTCCACATCTAGTTAACTTGTTTAATAACCAGTTTTCTTGCAGCAGGAGCTTTGAGAAGCTGACAGGTGACTTATACAGGATAGTTCAGAAGCCCAACGAGTCCTTAAGGGATTATGTAGCCAGATTCAGCCGAGAAGCTCTGGATATCCCCAACCTAGACATGGCCGCTGCTGTAGAAGCTTTCAAAATGGGAATTAGAGGAAACTCTCACTTTTATGATGATTTGGTTATGACTCCTTGCAGGAACCTTGATGAAGTCAGAACAAGGGCACTAAGGTTCATCAGGTTGGAAGACGATAAGAAGATCCAGAAAAGAGGTGAAGAAACGTCGGGCAGAAGGACAAGCTCTCCCGGAAAACAACAAAGAAACAAAACCTATTATCGTAATGATAATCCAAGGGTCAACGAAGTTGAAGAGGAAGACGACGAAGAAAACTTCCCAAAGGTATCTGATTATTGCTTTTCAGTTGACATGAGTGGTTTGTTATGTGCCTTGCAGGATCTAGGTGATAAAGCCAGATGGCCAAGAAAATCAGAGAAACAAGGATCATGGAAAGATAAGTCTAAATGGTGTGCCTACCATGAAGACTTTGGGCACTTAACAGATGATTGCATAGCCCTTCGAAAAGAGATCAGTTACCTGCTCAGCAAGGGGCATCTCAAAGAACTATTCGGCAGAAAGAAAAGTAAAACTCAAGAAGCTCCCGAGCAGCCCAAAAGAGCTCAGTCGCCACCAGCAGATGCTAAAGTAATCAACTTCATCTCGGGAGGATCCGACATATGCAGAACTTCTTTCTCATCGGCAAAGAGGCATGCTAAGGAGGCCAAGATGGATCAAGGCAGTCATCCAAAGAAGAACGCAATATTGACTGAAGACAGAGTCATCTCTTTCGACGAAACTGATAAGCTGGACATCCAGGATCCTCACCACGACAGTCTGGTAATTACGTTATGTATTGCTAACCATTATGTTCGCAGGATCCTGATAGACAACGGCAGTTCAGTCAACATCATTCAATTAGACGTGCTTAAAAAGATGAGCATTCCAGAAGAAGAAATAATTCCAAGATCCTCGGTATTAGTAGGATTCAGTGGAGAAACCAAGCATACGGTTGGAGACATCAGACTTCCCGTCTACATTGAAGGAGTCAACTCCATGCAGAAATTCTGCGTTATTGACTCTCTTCCTTGTTGCAACGTAATCTTGGGAAGGCCATGGATCCATGACATGAAAGCGGTCCCATCTACCTATCATCAATGTGTGAAGCTTCCCACACCTTGGGGAGTTGTAAGGATACTAAGTGATCAACAAGAAGCCAAAGACTGCTATACTTCTGCCATGAAGAATACCATCAAGTCCAAGCCAGCATAGCAATTAAAGAAACCAGCACGAAGAATTCAGATGACAAAGGAACTGGAAATCAAGGAAGTCCAACTTAATCCTGAAGATCCTGAAATCAAAGTGCTGGTAGGAACCAATATCCCTGAAGATACTGAGGAGCAGCTCGTGAACCTGTTGAAATCCAGAATCACAACATTTGCATGGAAACATGAAGACATGACAGGTATATCTAAAGATATTATTACTCATAAACTTGGTATAGATGAATCTTTCAGGCCAATACATCAAAAAAGAAGAAAGTTTGTTCCTGAGAGAAACGTCATAATCCAAGAAGAAGTTGACAGGCTGCTCAAGTCAAAAATGATTAGAGAGGTTAAATATCCTCGATGGCTGGCTAATGTGGTGGTAGTCCAGAAGAAAAATGGTAAGTGGAGGGTGTGTGTAGATTACACAGATCTAAACAAGGCCTGTCCAAAAGACCCGTTCCCTCTACCACACATTGACTCTATGGTGGATGCAACTGCTGGGCATGAAATGCTAACTTTTATGGATGCATCTTCGGGGTTTCAACAAATTCAAATGGAACCATCGGATCAGGAAGACACAGCCTTCATGACACCCACAGGTATTTATTGTTATATTGCAATGCCTTTTGGTTTAGGAAATGCAGGTGCCACATACCAAAGGCTAGTCAACATGATGTTTAAAGACAAACTGGGGGACACCATGGAGGTATACATAGATGATATGGTGGTAAAATCGAAAAAAGCAAAGGATCATCCTAGAGATCTTGAAGCTGCTTTTGATATATTGGACCAGTTCAATATGAAATTAAATCCTTCCAAGTGCCATTTTGGAGTAAGGGTCGGCAAGTTCCTGGGCTTCATGGTTACTGAAAGAGGAATAGAGGCCAGCCCTGAGCAGATCCAAGCAATCATAAATTTGAAATCTCCAACGAATGTCAAGGAAGTTCAAAGATTAACTGGAAGAGTGGCAGCACTTAACAGATTCATATCAAGATCATCAGAGAAGAGCAAAGAATTTTATGACATATTGAAGAAGAACAAAAAGTTCGAATGGGGTGAAAAGCATGAAGCAGCTCTGAGCTCTTTGAAAGAATATTTGTCATCTGCTCCGCTTCTAATGCAACCGGTCAAGGGCGAACCATTATCTCTCTACCTAGCAGTTTCAAGCAGCTCAGTAAGCGCTGTACTCGTGAAAGATCATGAGGGACAACAGCATCCGGTATACTATGTAAGCAAAACATTACTAGATGCCGAAACCAGGTATTCTTATTTAGAAAAATTGATTTTAGCTCTCGTAATGGCTTCTCAAAAATTAAGACATTACTTTGAAACCCATGTTATTTATGTAAAAACTAACTATCCTATTAAGTGTGTCTTAAGAAAGCCAGAAATGTCCGGAAGAATGGCGAAATGGGCGGTTAAATTACGTGCCTATGAAATCATATATGAACCAAGAACAGCAATTAAGTCACAAGCACTTGCAGATTTTGTGGCTGATTTCAGCAGCGACATACTGCCAGATGTTGAACTTGAGGTCAAGCAGCTCGAAGAAGCTTCAGGCAGTTGGATCTTGTACACGGACGGAGCATCTAACGTTAGAGGAACAGGATTGGGTGCGCTACTGAAATCGCCACAGGGGGACATTATTCCTCTATCTATCCATTGTGAATTTAAGGCTACTAATAATGAAGCTGAATATGAAGCTTTAATTGCGGGATTACAACTCGCTAAAGATATGGGTATCCAACACATTCAAGTTTTTATTGATTCTTTGTTATTAACTAACCAGTTTAATGGATCCTATGCAGTGAAAGGCGAAAGGTTAACCAAATATCTAGACCTCGTAAAACAATTAGCATTATCTTTTGAAAATTGCAGCATATCACAGGTGCCTAGAGAAGAAAACGCAGAAGCTGATGCTTTGGCAAATTTAGCATCATCACTAAGGATCCCAGAAGGTGTTAAGATCCCATAACTCACATCCTGACACCAGCAATCGAAGAACAGGAAGTTAATGACATCACAGCAGATAAAGATCCGGATATGGTAGATTCTCAGGATCCTCAGAAATCCTGGACAGACCCTATCAGAAGATTTATCCAAGAAGGATAAGTCCCCAAAAACGAGAATCCCAGGCTCTTTCGAACAAAGGTAATCCCATATTCTATAATAAATGGTATCTTATACAAGAAATCTCCTGCAGGACCATACTTGAGATGCCTCGAGCAGCCTGAGGCACTTGCAGTACTCCAGGATATTCACGAAGGTGATTGTGGCAACCACACTGGGGGCAGATCACTATTTTCTAAAGTATTGAGAACAGGATACTACTGGCCTACTATGAAGAAGGATGTAATGGCCTTCGTTCAGAAGTGTGATGCATGCCAGCGGCACGGCAACATCCTTCATCAGCCTGCTGAGCCGCTCCATTCGATATCATCTCCATGGCCGTTCATGAAGTGGGGCATGGATATAGTTGGTAAGCTGCCTGTAGCACTTGGAGGAAAAGTCTTCATGTTGGCCATGACGGACTACTTTTCTAAATGGATTGAAGCCGAAGCCTTTGTTCAAGTTAGAGAAAAAGAAGTGATTTCCTTCATTAAAAGGAATATTCTTACAAGATTTGGAATCCCATCAGAAATAGTGTGCGACAATGGATCTCAATTTATAGGTAAAAGGACGACCAGTTTTTGTGAAGCATGGGGCATCAAGATGGTAACTTCGACTCCCATACACCCACAAGCTAATGGACAAGCAGAATCAAGCAATAAAATCATCATCAATAATCTCAAGAAGAAGCTAGGAGACAAGAAAGGGAAGTGGGCTGAAGAGCTACCTTTTGTATTGTGGGCAGACAGAACGACCTCCAAAAATGCTACTGGTCGAACACCATTTTCCTTAGTATTTGGATCTGAAGCTGTAATACCTACTGAAATGGTGATACCAACTGCAAGAACGAGCTGCCGGAATTTTGAAGCAAATAAGCAAGAGCTCCTTGAAGATCTTGAAGCAGTCGATGAAATTAGAGATCTCGCAAAGTTCAGGATGGCAGCATACCAGCAAAGGATTGCCAAGTCTTACAACAGGAATTTGAGGGTCAGAAGATTTCAAGTAGGAGATCTAGTACTCAGGAAAGCTTTTCAAAACACTACCAATCCAGCACATGGAAAACTTGCACCTAAATGGGAAGGTCCTTACTTAATAGACTCAGAAGCTGGAAAGGGAGCATACAGGCTGGCTACTATGGAAGGTGAACTGCTCCCAAGAGCCTGGAATGCGATTCACTTGAAGTTGTATTTTATGTAAGTGCTCTCCGGATCCTCTGGGCATATTAGAAAATATTTGTGTGAATTCCAAGAACATCAGGTATGATTTTTATTCTTATTTCAATTCCCTAACCATTGTATTTGTGAAATGGTTACTAACTTAGGCATCGGAGGGGTGTTAGTCAAACTAACACCCACCCCTAACCAAGCCTTGAGGTATTTTGCAGATGTTTTAAGCTTATTGTCGCAAACTAGAGGCTGATCACCTCTTCTAAGTATAAGGCATTCAGAATGCTATCAAAGGTTTAGGAGGTTTTCACCTTCTCGTTCACTAATGGGAATCGCCAGGAGCACAAGACCCTCGCCAGGAGCGCATGATGGTGGCCTATGGTTCAAGGTGGTGCGACCAGTCCATCTAAGGGTGGCTGATAATTTCATCACTATCGGCCATAGAGTGCACTTCAAAATGGGTGGCAGACGTGTCATCTCGTAAAGGTTCTAAGGCTTTTGGCATTTTCATGTCAACTAAGGTTTAGGCACTTTCGTGTCTCTCAAGTTTTTGGGCTTGATCCCAGTTGGCTTAGTCCCAAGTGTCATTGAGCTTGTCCTCAGTTTAACAAAGGTTTTTAATGTTTTCACATTAACTAAGGTTTAGGCACTTTCGTGTATATCAAGTTTTTGGGCTTGACCCCAGTTGGCCTGGACCCAAGATTTATAGGGCACATCGCACTTCAGAAGACGGATTAGGCTTGATTCCTGTTTAAATCATGCCTAAGTGCTGAAGATTTATTCCTGGTATCATTGGAATTTCACCAAGTCTATCTTAAGGATTCCTAAGGATCCTCACGGATCCTGACTATCTCAACGGTTGAAGTGCTTCTTAACAGGTGACGTTGGTACTGTCTATGCTACGAATTTTTATTACTAACCAAGTATTGGCGATCATCATGGTTTGTTAAAATTAGCAAAGTTTTCTAAAACTTTTGAGTTTCTATACTAAACTATGTTATTAAGCACCCTGTAGGATCCTCATACAGACATTTTTCAAAATAATTAAAACATACATAACACATCATGATGATCGAAATACTACCAAGTTATATACTTGCAGGAAATTAGAAAGATTGACCCCAGGCTTCGTCTTGGAACCCAAGATCCTTCCACCTGAGGTCAACCACATTGTCTAAGGAGCTTGGACTTCGCCTTGAAACTCAAGGTCCCTTCATCCAAGCCCCCAAAAGTTAAGTCACCATTGTATCTGTTTCACCACGATCATTGTTTCACAAAAACCAACCATCAAACAAACAAACTAAAAAAGTGGGCTCCGACCTAGTCAAGAATGCCTTCATCGCCCAACTTATCACCAGCAGCCTCCACCTGCTCCACCTCCTTGCCTTTGCCCTTTTCCTGCTCAGCTTCCTTCTCGACCTCCGGCTCGACCTCCTTCTCAGCCTTTTCAGGAGCATCTCCCCTCTCAGCCCACAGCTTCTTAAGGCTCACCTCCCAGTCCTTCACCGGCAAGCTCTCCGGAGTAAAACCCTCAGCCTGAGCAGCAGTGGCCATCTCAATCATACACTCCAGCACACTGATGGCGGCTGAAGATTGAGCGTTTTGTTCGGCCAGCTTTAGGGCTTCAGCAGCTGCAGCATCTTTCTCTTTGAGCTGCTTCTCATAGTGGCGTGTGTTGCTGGCTGCTGCCTTACTCGCTTTCTCAAGACGGAGCGTGGCCTGGTCAAGTTTAAGCTCGGAAGCTTCAAGCTTCTGCTCAGCTGCTTCAAGCTTCTGCTCCATGGCCTCCAGTTTGCCTTCAAGATCGATCACCTCGTGGCTCAGCTTGTCGATACCCTGCACCAAGGCACAAAACATCAGAATCAACAAGGGAAGTATTATAATTATAATCTTAACATACTTCTCTATTATTGTACTATTACTTACAATGTTCACCACAGCTTGCAGCGAAAGCAGCTTGTTAGCAGCCGCAACAGGAGGGAGATCATCGAAGCTGTCCACGTTAATGGTGGAGTCTGGAGCCTTGTGCTTCTTTGCAGAGGAGGTCTTGGATCGAGTGCTGGGGGCCCGAAACTTAGCGGCTGAAGGGTCAGTAGGGGCCTTGCTGCTGGTCTCCTCGGTTTTCTCTTTCTTGGCAATGAGCAGCTTGAGGTCCTTGAAGGAGAAGTTGGAAGCAGAACCTGGAGCTTCATCATCAACAGAAAGTGATCAGTCTCCAGAAATCATAAACAATAACTTAAATCAGAAGAGGAGCAGACTCATATAAATACCTGTTGACATGGTTCTTGAGGGGCTGAGAGACTGCTGAGTGATGCTTCTGGCACTTGAAACGTCTTCGGGCTGACAGCTTCTTTCTGCCACTGGGATGCTGAAGAGATCCTTGAGCTTCTTGGAGGATTCACGGGTCGGCTTGATCAGAGCTTCAAACTTGGGCGCTGCAAAGTTAAAGAAACAAGCATATCAGTTATGTGAAATTGAAGAGTGTTCAGAATTAGAATGTTACAAAAACTCTTCCTACCCTTGACAACCCATTGGGTAGGAAGGTTCTCACAACCAACAAGGCTACTCCTTTTTACAAAGAAGAACTGTCGCTTCCAATCGTGGTCATTGTGAGAAATCCTAGGGATCATCTGAGCTTCTCCGGTCCTAACCTTCAACACAAACCTGTTGTTGCCATGTGTGGCCAGTCAGTACACTTTGCAGATCTCGGCGACCCCAATGTTGAGGTTGCGAGTCTGATTCAAGTGATGAAGAGAAAAAAGAATTCGCCACACCATGGGCATCACTTGAGAATAGGCGAGGTTGGTGATGGAAAAGAAGTCGGTGACCAATTTCGGGAAAGGAAAGGACATTCCGAGCAAGAAGGGGTAGTGAAGGAAACAGACCCAATCATCGGAGATGTGGTCGGCTTTCAGAGTCGGGTCGAACGGACGGAATTCAGCTCCGGCAGGGAAGCTTGCTGAACGCTGCAACATTGCGATCTTCCGATCGTCGAAGTTGCAGGTCTCCTCCGCCGTCGCCGGGAGGAGTCCTTGATCGGTGAATTCGTCGGCCACTTGGTCAGAGACCGTGGCCGATGATCGCAGTAGTTTTTTCCCCATTATCGGAAAAGAAAACGAGAAAGAAGATGAAGGAAACTAACCTGAGAAGATGGGAGAAGCTCTAGGGTTTCTCGCCGAGAAATAGCTGTGGATAATAATGAAAGAGGAGAGAGGATTATAAAGAAAAATCAAATGGGAACTTCGCCTAGGAAGTTGGTGCTAACTGTTTTCTCTCAAATCTCAGTTAGATAGCGATAAGGATTGATTTCAAATTTTCGACAGCTGGCTTGCATGCGCCAACCGCCAAAAATTTGGGGGCAATTGTTGGTACTAGGATTCAGGAGATTATGAGCAGCTCACATCAGCTCGCAAGCACATCACTGTAAGGATCCTGAATTATATTTCACGACTAACTATTGCTTTCCTTTTTTGTTCGTTATTCGCAGGATGACTCAAGCATGGATCACGTGTCCTAAAGACTCGGTCAACTAACAGAAACGTGGACTAAGTGGACTTCGAACGGCTAATTGGAGAACGTGGAGTTAGTTGCTAGTTTTTAGGGGATGTTGTTATGATGTAATTTGTATTTAAACGGAGCTCCAGGCTTACACACACACACAACCTTTTACGATCAAAACTCTCTGCTACACTTAGATTTCGAGCTCATTTACTTTGTACCAAAAACGTTCATTATATAAAAGTTTTAGGAGGCAGGTACTTTGAACCGGCCCCCGAGGTTTTTTGCTATGCTCCTTGAGGATACTCAAGGATTCCTGGATTTTCCCTCGTTACATCCTCGTGTCAACCTTTACATTTGCATTTTCATCTTTATTTTACATCAAACACGCTACCTCACTTACAAAGTTTGATCAACTAATTGCTTAGGCAGTTTTTGACCAAAACACTTACCCTTAGTTAAATAACTAGATGCTTTAGGTTTGTTATTAAACAGTGATAAGGCATTCATATACTGCAACAAATGGACATCCCCCAATTTACCTAGGTGTATGTATACATGATGCACCAGCGGCGTATCCTCCACACTTTCGATATACCGGGTCACTTATATTACCATGTATATATATAGGATGTACCAGCGGCGTATCCACCACATATTAATACAAGCAAATGCACCAACTATTCACATATAATCATACATATTCACTAAACGTTTACTAACAACTCCCTAGTCATTTGGCCACCTAATTTCCAGCAAGTATATACACATCACATTATAATCAACATAATTGCATAACACGTATAATTAAGCAATTTAACAATAATTTCATCATATAACACGTATATATCAAGTCACAAATATCTTAAATATATTTTCACAAGTATTGTATGGATACTAGCCTAAAAGTATATTTAAAAGCATTTAAAACTTGTGAAATGGGCTTGTAGAAACTCACCTGATATCTTTAACCAGTTCTTCAGACAGAACCTCCGTTATGGTCCACAATTAACCTAATCGCGTATCGGATAGCATTAATGCAAGGTTATTATAAATAATACCTACGTTTATTTATCTCTTATAATCCTAATAATACTTTATTAGGGTTTATCTCTTTTAGCGTCAAAATGACCAAAATGCCCTTATAGGCATAATAACATTTTTATTGATAATATGAAGACGCGCATTCCTATAAGTAAACGCTCACCACGAGATTGCCTAGTGAGGTATGCCAGTTCCCAGTTGGGATTTATGCGACACCCCCGCTTTCCCAAAAACCCCAGTGTACAGGCTTCCGGTCCGCACGAACTTCTAAATATCTGATTAACTCGGTATCTTTAATACTTTATTATTTATCAATTTAAACTCATATATACTTAATATATATACAAACATGTTATAAGACCAAAAATCAAGTCCCCATACCCTCCGGATTAATTTATATCAATTATTCATATTTAGAAACCCTAATTTCGTGTATTTCTCGTTTTATTATCAAAACTCATTTTTTTTTAAACCAACTTAGGGTATTATCTATTATAACATTTTATAATATCCTTTAAAATATCAAAGCTTAATTCAACATTGTTTACTCAATTTGGGCATAACAACGTTATGAAAACACTAATTTTGACATGTTAACAAAACCTTTACCAAATATTTTCCAATTGTGAATTAAACTTAGGGCTTTCTTAAAATACATCATTTTATGATTACCTACAAAAATTCAGACCCTAATTCCCACCCGATCACCCGATTATATCAAAACAAGCTCAAGAACCCTAATTTTGGATCATTTCTAGAAACCATACTTAGAAATCTAATTAGCCAAAACTGAAAGAGGTAATTTTAAAGCATACCTATTAGAGCTTGGCTGCTGAATTATAACCTCTAACTCCTCTTGTGTAGCTCGAATTCAACTTATAAAGTTTCTGGGTCGGAATAGGGTTTTTGAGGGAAGATTTCATGAATTGGTGCAGGTTTTTGATGAACTCAAGCTTCTATTTATACTGTTAGCTGTGACATATGATTCCAACACGTATTAAGGTGACTCAGGATTCAAAAACGACGTGTAATACGGCCTAACTTGCCTGTAAGTCCGCAAACGTGGCCAAAATCGCGACCAGAAAATTTATGTTGTTGCCGGTGCTCCTCGCGTATCGCGCAAGAAGGGTGGGTGTGGCTCGCGATACACGAGCCACTGGTTTCCGGCCAGCTTTCAACTTGAAATTGCTTGAGCGTGTGGATCGTCTACTTAGTCGTATTGAAATCAATGTATAACGAGTAAAACACGAAGAGTAAATACAAATAAGCTTTGTATTAACCACAGAGACCACAGAGTACACAGAGATATGATCTGATAATGAGCTCTAAGACCGTTACTGAATACAACACAAGACTCACTATTTATAGAGCTGAATCTCGACTTGCCGAACCTCTAATTCGGAGACACGTTCGGACCTGTCCGAACTCCAGGTTCGCTGGGAGTTCAGACCTCAGCTACTTTGTATGATTTGTCTTGTATTTGATACTTCACATGACGAATAGGAACCATGTATCAACAAACTCCCCTTCGGCATGTGCAGTATCATCTCCTCTATTAACATTGTATCTTGTATCTTCAATCAAACTCTTCCTCGATCTTGATGATGAGTTCAAACTTGAATACTTGATATTGCATTGTGTGTAATCTCTGTATCAAAAATCTTCAGAAGACTTGAAGTTGTGATGTTCTCTTCTCACTTAGAAACCTGCCAACATAAATAATCTTGGCGCAAAACGTCTCTTCGAGACTCCAAAACATTTTGATTTCGAAATTGATTTCGTATACCGTGTTGATCAATCGAAAACAAATCAGAAACAAAATATTTTTGGCTTTTAGAAACTTTATATCAAAACACACCTAAAATCTTTTTGGTATTTTCTGATAACAAAAATAAATGCATTACAGAATCAGATACTATTTTTGTCTTTTGCGAGAAAGATCACAACTTGGGATCATATTGGTCATAACATGCTGAACTACACTTCAATTTCGGTTATTGAAGCACATAAGCCATGCCGATTGCAGATATTATCTGTCCAACTTTAAACTCTGGCATAATCATACTCATAACATCTGGATATGTTAAAGTATTAATTAGTTTTGCATTGACCAGTGTACCCCACACTATCAGACATACTCAGATATGTTTTTGTTTATCACATTTTATGATTTCATTTGTGATTTTTTATCACACAATGATTGTATCTATGATATAGTCAACTGTGTTCCATGCAAAAAGAAATAAGAATGTTAAATCGTCTACCTTAAGGTCGATCTTTCGATACGCAGATAAGGCCTCGGATTTAACAAAATAAGAAAATAAAACAAGTTGAAGTTGTATAACATAACAACAATCAGGTCGGTACTCCCGTACATGCAGAGAAAGTCCGATGAGTTATACAAAACAGTGTTTTTACTAAGTAAATAACCTTAAAAAATAATAAACTTGGCGGTAGCTCGACAGTCGACTGGTGTTAAGCGATTAATCGGATTAATCGTGATTAATCAGCGATTAATCGGAGACCCTAAATTATTACATATATATTCCAACATGGCAATATCCTAGTGTAGTTACTAAGTAAATAACCTTAAAAAATAATAAACTAGTACTTTTATAATTGTTTAAGTAAAAGACTACAATATTAAAGTCGAATACGTTAAATAATCTAAAAAAACAAACACATTTTCATACTTAAATTGTCATCTTCTTTTAACATTCTCATGGTGATTCCAAGATTTGGGCTCCATCTGACTCGACTCATCTTCAAACATTACCACCTCATCCTCGGACTCGAAATCTCCATCAAAAAGTTCCCTCTGAGGTGCTTGATTATGAAAAGGTAGAGTTGCGATGTTAGGTTTTATCGACTTTTGGCCTTCTCTTCTAATAAACGCTAGAAGAATATATTTGAGAATATTTTACGTTTTTTTTATTAAAAAATTGGCTAACCGTCAAGGCCGTCAAGACCGCTAAGGACCGCCAAGGACCGATGTTGACCGTCGTTGACTAACTGACCGTTAAACCATTAATCGTAGACAGTGGGGAACCGTCAAGCGATTAATCGCTGATTAATCACCGATTAATCGCGATTTCTGCAACATTGCAAAACACCAAAGAAAATAAAGCAGAATGTCAAACGAACAACGATCGGGTCGGTCTTGTGGACACGCAGAGAAAGTCCGATCGTTTGACAAAATAAAGAAAATCAAACAAGTTTAAATTTTTGCAAAATGAACACATGTATACACAGTGACTTCTCATTTTTCTTTTCACATATCTTTTCTTGATATACCATGAGATATGCATCAAGATGTTGTCCGCTAGGTCAAGCATCAGATTTAGTGTATATCACATTTGACTACTTTCTGATTTGCCGAGCCTACCTTACACATCGAACAAATGGTCTTATGGCTTTTTCACTTACTTTATCCATGAGTCAGACAATGTCAGCCAATGTACCATCATTCCCAATCATGTCGGATATAATTTCTCATTTTTCCATGTTTTTGTCTTTTTCAAATTTCTCCCCCTAAAAATGACAACTCTATTTATAGATATTCATTTTTAACATCTAAAAAATAGCACACTATTTTTGTATTTTTGCAAAAACAAACTCCACCTCAGAATGAGACGGAGTAAACACAAAATGAAAAACTGATCAACCAACACGAATACGTTCAGTGTAGCATTTTGAAAAACAAAATTTGATGTTAAAATTCAGTGTAAGTTAGCACAGATATTCCACAATCAGCAATTTTCTAATCACTGAAAGGTCTTCTTGAAATACCTGCTAACACCAAATAAATCATTAGTCGCTCTGGGATCGACCCGATTCAACAGCGTCGGGTTGCCGAGTGTCTTCCACAAAGTCATTGATAGCCGGGGAAAACAACTTTCGGTTTCCAAATTTGTAATAGTTTTATTTTTTTATCAAAACCTGAGTCAGATTCAACCGACGTACTTGGTTTAGACCAATACGATTGACGGGTTGATTTAAGCTTTAAAGACCATGGTTCATCAAAAATTTGACCTTTGTTATCCACATATTTGGCAGTTTTGTAGATATATGCAGTCGTCGGACAATCAGCAGCTAAATGTCTCGGTTGACGACATACATAACAAAGTCGTTATCTAAAAATACTTGAAAATTGTTTTGACTTTGAAAAACCAGATGAATCATCAGAATCAAAGTTATCAAAGAAACCATCAGAAGAATCATACCTAGGAGATGGACTCCTTGAAGATGACGATCCTCCAGAATAATAAGAAAATTATTTCTGAAGTGATGATTTCTTTGCAATTTTTGCTTGAGGAACCTTTGCAGCCTGCACAAGTTTCTTTGTTTGAATCGGTTCTTTCTGGACTTCATAACCCAAACCTTTGTGTTTGAATCCTTGATGCTTTGAAGAATTAGAAGAAGAACCCGAAGCGTCTCTCGCCTTAGCTTCACTTGTGAATTTGGCTTTGATATCCTTTAGCTTGTTCTTCTCAATCTAACATTTTTCTTCTTTGGTTGCAGATGAAGAACTCGAAACAATCTTATCAAACACAATTTCATTTTCCAACAAAACAGACTTTGACACAAATTTTGGAGCTTCACCCAAAGACTTTTCTTTCTTCTTAGACTTAGACTTGTTCTTCTTGGGTGAAGTGCAAACTTGGAATAATCATGCAATTTATCTTTTGGATCAATCTGAGCAGAAGTAACTTCAATTAAATCCACTGATTGTGGTACCAAGTGAACATCATCTTCCTTAGAATTCTCCGAACTCTTATCCTGCTTGTATAAGAAATTTAGCAATGTCGGTGACAAATTGCAGTTCTTCACTTGCCTTTTTAACTCCAAAATCTCCAATTCAAATCATTAATCTTTTGCTGACCCTCAAACACTTCTTTTTGTGACTTGATAAACTTGGCATTGAGATCATCATATTCATAAGTTTGTAGCTTTCGGATCTCACATTCAGCAAATGATTTTTTCAAGCACAATTTCTCTCTTTTGCTTATAGATCGCAACATTTTTAGTTAAAACTTCATTCTTGTCTCTGTAAAGAACATTCTCATCTTGAAGCATAGAAATATTGTTTTGAATCTTCTCAACAGTAACAGCAGTTTTAGCAATAAGAGCAATAGCTTCCTCATACTTTTGCTGAACTGGATAACTTTTCTCAAATAAATTCTCAAAATCTTGAGCTGCATCTAAAGCTTCAGCTTTGGCTTTCTTAGATTCTTCAGCCAATTGAACTTTTTCTTTCAAAACAACTTCATGAACATGAACTAATTCATAATATTTCTTTTGAAACTCTTCCAACTCTTTCTTTAGCACAACAATTTCTTCAGTTGATGTTTTAATAAATTGCTCAAACCATTCAATCTCCTTGTGTAATTTTACACATGTAAGACATTTGGATTCTTCAACCTTTGAACTATCAGCAACTTTTGGTATACTTTCTTGTACCAAATATTCACTTGAATAAGAATCAGAATCAGTCAACAAGCTGTCATCATCATCATGATGAGCAGTCAATGCAATGCTAAATGGAGCATGATTCTTTTTAGCTGATGAGTCTGCATTCTAGTCAAATTCATCTGGATGCCACAATGTTTCTGTCAAATTATTAGCAAAAGTAACAGTTTTCTTCTCAACCTTATCAGCTTAATTTGATGAATGAAAAACTAAATGTGCATGTTGACCAGTTTTCAATTTGTTATCCGTTGAACTTGGACATTCTCATGCAAAGTGACCATAGACGGAACACTTATAACATTTCACCTTCGACTTGTCCAAACCAATCTTACCTTCCTGATTCAATCTCTTCTTACCATTCTATTTATAAATTTCTTCGTTCTTCGAACCAACATAGCATACTGCCAATTCAGATCCATTTCCTCCAAATGATCATAATCAATTCGATCGTAATCTTCATTTTCCAACTCAGCACACTACTACAAAAACTGCCTTCCTTGACACGCGAACGATGACACTCGATAATTCTTGACGTGCAAAAACTGAAGTGTCAAAATAAAATGTCAATTATAGGTAATTCTTAAGAATTCATGACGCGCATTTTTGCGTGTCAAGAATTTCTGTCATATTAAAAAAAAAAACACGGAGGACATATAAAAACCGCGTGTCAAGAAGAAAGTGTCGTCTTTTAATTTTTTGGCTCCAAATTTCCCCCCAATATTTTGCCCTAATTTTAAATTTTCAGCCCTCTATTTTCCCCCAAAACACTCGGTTTCTCCCCACATTTTCCCTCCTTCACTTCCATTCAGCCTTATTTCCCCCTCCCGTCGCCGACGTAATCCTCCATCCTCATCGCCTCTCCACCAACCCTAGTTTCCTACCGGACCTCCTGCTCCATCGTTGCAAAAATGTGGACATCACCGAAGAAAAAAAGCTTTCACCCATTTTTTCCGGTGGAATACGCTACCACCATCGACGCTGATTTTCTACAATTCTGTGCATCACACGCCATTTTTTCCGGTAAGTAAACTATTTATTGTTTCCATCTACTTCATCTCTACAAATTTCTAGCCCTAATTTAACGAATCCTGTTGTATGTTTATTCACTAGATTGCGATCATAAGTTGTCGATTTCGTATGATACATTTGCGTCTCTAAATTAAATTAGGAGTAATTATTTGCTTCTGTATATTGTAAACATCACTACTTCGATAAAATGTATATAATTTATTCCGGATGAAGCTCAGCGGGGGCGTGATTGACTGATTTTAGGGGATAAGTGGTAGCATGATGATAGTATACATTTAGGCCAATCAAATCGATTTGACTGTTGCTTGATTGAATTTGACTTGGTTTTTTAATAGCTGAAAGATATTCTAGTTTGTCTGATTCATCTCAACTTAATATGCATTCTTTTTTATTAGAATTAGAATTTTAGTTCTTGTTTTTATGTAGCAAGTGTTTTTCCATTTTACAGTTGAAGATTTCTTAGTTCATGATGTGTTTGTGTTTGTGGCTTCAGCAGAGAAACTCTCATATTCAGATAGATTAAAGCAGGTTAATATTAATTATCTGCCTAACTATCAATCTAATGCATGATCTCTAAGTTATTTTATATATAGTTGTCAAAGGTGCACCAGGCTAGCAAGGCGCACAAGCAAAATGCCTTGCAGCCCATCCAAGCGCCCCGGTGAACTTCTCGCAAAATCCTATAAAATCCAGCAAAATTATGCAATTTGCGGCAAAACTGTCACAAAACATCCAAAAATTGCCTGGAACCAGCCTAAAACATCCTAAACTATATTTGGTATGTTTATGTTATGCACCTCGTTTATCTCGGGCCTGTCGCTTTTTAAGTGCCTTGGGCTTTGGCTCAATGTTCAACCCTTTGCGCCTTGCGAACTATGATTTTATATACAATATTAAGTGGTCTATGCTGAACAACATGATATCAACTAATTGCTATCACTAATAGAAACTTGGCATCAACCATGGGTGAACGGTCTAGTGTTATTGGAAGATAAAGAACAAAATAAGCATTGCCTATCAACAAGATGTAAAAGGTATAGCTTCTAATTAAACAAGTTTTGCATATGTTAAATTAAGAATACGACCAAGACGAGTTATTGACTGCATACACTAAACCAACTTTGTCAAGCTATAACCTGTCAACATTCATACATTTGATTTCATGATCTTTAAAGATATGACAGTTAGCTTTATGCATTGTTATATTTACAATAAATTGTATGCAACTATCATTCCATAAGAGTATAAGCTTATTGTATTGAATTAGAGTTGTTAGTCGCAAAGTGTTTATTTTCGAAAAAGTAATTCACGAATCTGTAGGGGCATAACAATCTATGTGTCAAACCAAAGCATATGTACTCTGATTTTATGATTTTGAAACATATATTTATCAGCACCCTGCCTTGTTTTTTTTTCTAGGAAACTGTATGCATCTATGGTTTATAAGCTCATCTTTCTTGAATTAGAGCTTTTAGTTGAAACTTTTTATTTTCTTTTTCTTAATCAGTTTTAGTTATGCAGGTTTTTTGTGAATTTTAGTTTGTTTTAAATAGTTTTTGGTGTTGTCATATAGTTACAGATTATTGATTTTCCTTACCTTTTTTTTGCAGTCGCGTGTGTGGGAATTCCCATGGCTTGATCAGGAAATATGGTCTTATGTGCTGCAGGCAGTGCTTCCACAGCAATGCCAAAGAAATTGGCTTCATTAACTCTTATTAAGTGACCTACTGAAGTGCGACGGTGGGGAGGCTAAAGACATAAACTAGAAGCAGGTATGTACACAATCCAATCGTACTTCATTTTTTCGATCCAATTTACTTGATTTTAAGCTGCTAAGTTAACCATCTCGTATTCTAATTTCATCAATCTATGCATATCATTATTCATAACTTTTATTGTCTTCATGGGGTTAGTTCAATTTGACAAGGTCTCTACGATAAACCTGATTTTAGGCATTCAACTGCATAATCTGAATTTAGACTGATCAAATCTAAGTCTAATTAGTTTTCTTACCCATAAACTAACCTTCTCGACCTGCTAATTTCATCACTCCTAAACCACTGTTTGTTGACCGTGTAAACTGGAATTCATTTTTTCTTGCCTGTGCACAAATGTTCAAAACTTTGAGAGGATGAATCAGTTGCTTAACAACTAGAAATCTGGAATGTGTTCTAAACTTCTGATCTTGTTGGAGTTTATCTAGTTTGTTTGTTTCATTGTGTACGAAGTTGTGTAAAGATTTGGAAACAGATTTTGTTTATGTTCTATAAAATTGTGCTTCAAACATTTCTACGTGGGGTTACAACTTACAAGCCAACAACTGTGTTTTTGTTCTTACATTCACTGTGTTAAATCATTAGAAGTCCTTGATTCTACATATGACATGATTGGTGGGCTAGTAAACCAGCAAATTAAAGAGATTAAAGAAGTTATCTCAAGTTTCTTTTTCTTTTCTTTTTAATTGTTCATCTTTGAAATTTTCTACTTTCAATGTTCAAATTGTTAGTTGTTTCTCCTGTTATTATCCATCACAGGATGCTGTGGAATATGCTGAATGTGAAGCTGTTGTGAAGAAGAGGGGTATAGATGATATGGATTTACTGATGGTTGATGCTTGGTTAGTTTAAATTTAAAATCACATGGTTTTTTTTTTCTTCAACCCGATACATATATAATGTGACTTAGACATGCTACACTTTTGTATGAAAACTTCTGTGCAGGTGTGTTGGATATCACAGTAAGGCTGATGCTCCAAGCCGCAGATTAGCAAAACCGCTTATATTTTGTAGGACAGAAAGTGATAGTCCAATGGAAAATGGATATGCACGTCCAGTTGAAGGCATATCTGTTCTTGTTGATATGCAGAATATGGTAGTGCTTGAATTTGAGTTTAAACTTCACTTTCTTCTTTCTGAGTTTATGTCATACTTAAGTTTATCATGTCCTTCACATTCTGCGGATAGCTATAATTGTCCTCTCAGGTTTGATATCCAAGTAGCAGAAAAGAAGAAATACAATGATACATAGAAGTAAGTCTCCTTAGTAAACCATCTTATAGTATTACACATGTAATCTTTTTCTTTTTCTACTGGTGATTTAAGCACCCTTTTTATTTTCAATTATATTTTCAGATTGAAGAATTTAAAAAATTTGCATCAGAAGGTAATGTATTTGAAAACATATGCTCCAAGATTGCACCATCCATATTTGGCCATGTTGATGTAAAAAAAGCAGTGGCCTGTCTTCTGTTTGGAGGATCAAGGAAGGTATACAACCAACCTTATTCTTACATTTAGTCTTATTCAATAGAAAGAGGTCATGATAGGGATACCGGCTAAAGAGGCAACCCTCTAGCTGGCAAAACAATCATTGGAAAGCCTTAAAAAACTAAAGGCTACTGCTATGCCTTAGCTTGAAACTGATGGCTAAGCCCCTAGCCGACTGGTTATTTTGCAAAATGGTCAAATGTGTCGTTTTTGTGATTATCCTAAGTGTCACAAATTACATTAATCTTCATTTATATGTCACACTGTGAGGATGTTACTCCAATAGTCCAGCTCACTATCATTGACACTAATGTCCAACCATTGACATTTTTTTCTATAGCAAAGAACTAGGGAGTTAGAATTTTGCACAGATGATGATGATGGTCTAAGATATTATAATTATTTAGTACACTGCATATGATTCTGAAACTTATCCTAACATATTATTGTTATCTTGCATCAAGTTCATATCATTTTCTGAGACTTATGAAATGTACCTAATACATGTACAGGTATTGAATGGGAACAGCAGGAAACGATTACATTGTTCACTGCTGACGGGCTTGTTCAAATTGGAGGATTAATGGTTCCTAAGCGTGTCTCTTCATCACGGGTATGTTCAAAATTAATTCTTTCTCACTTTATTCTTATTAACATGGACAATGAAAGCAAGTTAGCATAGGAACCAAGTGCGCTGGTTGTAGTATATACTATATACATCTTTCATTACTTAATCCGTTGTGCTGTTTTACAATTTGTTGGTGTTGAGTACACCCTTTTTGGTGCCTTGCTCGTGTTTATCTTTGCAAAATACTATGTTAAAGTTGAACACCGAATGACCTCTTGCCATAAGTTTTATTAGGTACTGACATAAACTTAACCGTCTTCACTCCTAATTGAATATTTTGTGATAAGTTGGTAACGGGTCAATAGGGTAATCATAAGGTCGAAACGGGTCAGGTTGGCTTGATGTGCCCCTTTTTACAGGTTTATTTTAACTTTTGCACAAGTAACTGGTGTTGATTTGCTTACTGAATTTATATTGTTTCAACAATACTATATTCTTTTGAATAAAAGGATTTTAGGAGGTTGTATGCATTGAACATACACTTCAGCCGACCTTGTAACCCGTCTGACCTGTTTCCTTTATGCATTGAACATACACTTCAACCGACCTCTCATGAGATGATTCATGTTTGGTTTGATATATCACAGGAAATCAAAGTTGATGTTCTAACATGTTTTCATCGAGGAAGGAGCTAGAAAGGCAGGATCTTGTTATCAAGTCGAGATATGTGCAAGTACTACTTAAACAAATATGAGTTTTATTGACATTTATAGGAATAACGAAGATCGATATATATCAATGTATGAAACATATTGGTTTGCTATATATATTAAATGCATTATTTTGCTATAAGTGTATTTTATTTTGTAATATCAGGTAATTTTTTATTTAATGTAGAAATTAGTGATCCTATTAAAAATATTTTTTTTTATTTTTAATTTTTACATTCTTGACGCGCAAAAATGCGTGTCATCTTTATTTATGACTGGGGCTTCCTTGACGTGCATTTTATGACGCGCATTGCGCGTCATAAAATGCGCGTCATCGTTTGCGCGTCAAGAGCTTCTTGACACGCATTTTGCGCGTCAAGAAGCTTCTTGACCCCTGCATCCTTGACGCGCATTTGCGTGTCAAGAAGGCCCTTTCTTGACGCGCAATGCACGTCAAGAAAGCCAGTTTTTGTAGTAGTGGCATTACTCACAGCACCAGTGATAACACCAAAATATGAAGAAACTAATGCAGACATCAATGCATTATAATCATCGATAGTTTGAACCGAAGATGCACTTTGAGTTGAAGAACTAGGAAACAAAACAGTGCAACCAGCAGAAGAATAACTTGGAGTTTAAGATTTACCTTCCAGAAATGCTGTAGGAGGTGCAGAACTAAGAATGTTAGATTTTCCAGCATTCAAGGTTGAATCTTTGTTACCATAATACACCGCAGGATTTTGAACTTGCTCCAGAGTAGTGACTTGTTCACCATTAACTCCATATCCCTAGCTTGAATTCTTTGAATCAGATCATTAAATGATAATTTTGAATAATCTTTATCATGAGAGATCATCATCACATAATTCTCCCATTTCTCTGGTAGAGCTTCCATAATCTTGTCTTTCTTACCAGCTTTATCTTTTGTAAGATTCACCAACTTCATTTCACTCATTAAATG
Organism: Deinandra increscens subsp. villosa; assembly: GCA_039602395.1. Lineage (NCBI taxonomy): Eukaryota > Viridiplantae > Streptophyta > Magnoliopsida > Asterales > Asteraceae > Deinandra > Deinandra increscens. Next base: position 64,662,667 of record JBCNJP010000017.1, read on the forward strand.
AGCAAACCTTGCAATCAGATTTGGAATCAATTCATTTTGATAATGTTTAAAACTATCAAATTCCTTTTTCAGCACCTTTTTTCGACTTTTCTTGTATTGGTCATTACCTTCACATCTTTTTTCTAAAGCATCCCACAAACTCTTTGCTGTGTAGTTACTGGGAAATTGATGTAATAATTCTATAGGCAATGCCATCGTTAAAGTACCATAGGCTTTCTTCTCAGCTTGATATGCTTTCTTTTGTTCACCGGAAAGCTTCCTTTGAAGAATTGGTTCCCCATCTTCACCCTTAGGATAAACATATTGATCAGAATATGATAACCACATATCAATATCATTTGCCGAAACATACGCTTCAAATCGTGTAACCCAACTATGATAATCTTCCAATTTGAGAAATTTAGGAACTTTCTGAGTTGTTCCGATTTCATTATCATAGTTCATCATCGTTTGCATCGTAGTCTGAACCGAATTCTGAATACCCGCGAATGCTTGAAAATCGGACATCTTTTCCGCAAACTTGTATACCAAAACTTCAAACTCAAAAAAACGAAGGTCTTAGAAGTGGATTTTCGGTACCAAAATGGAGGGTACTGGCCGTTAGGCTAGTAAAAGTATAGATCTTTCCGAGACGAATGTTTTGACTGGTATTAGCTCATGTAACTCTTTATGGTTCTCAAGATACGTTAGTTTTCGTAAACCACTCAAAATCTCACCGATCCTCCGCCGAACCTCCTCCGAGCTACCTCCGAACTTCGTCCGAACTTAGAAACACCGAACTTCCTCCGAACCTGACCTTCGGAAGGGTAAACAGAAACTGGACCGAACTAGCACCGAACGATAACCGAACTTTGTTCGAACTTTCACCGATCTCTCACCAAACTCTCTCCGAAACAAGAAAGGACCGATCTCCGTCCGAACTTCAAGTTCGGAGCGGTTATGCCTAGCTTGTCCGAACCTCAGACTAGACCAAGTTCATTCGACACCATTTTATCGATTTTCAGTGTTTTTGACTGGAACTTTCGACAGGAATTCAAGTAAACTCGATAGAAACGAATTAGAACCATATTTTGGATGAGAAGCACACTCGAAATGATCAAACGAACTCAAAAACGATACTCATTTTTGTAAAAACATTAATTTTGAGTCAAAACTTCGAAAAACTGAGATTTCCGACCAGTAGAGCAAACCAAATGCTCTGATACCACTTGAAATTGCTTGAGCGTGTGGATCGTCTACTTAGTCGTATTGAAATCAATGTATAACGAGTAAAACACGAAGAGTAAATACAAATAAGCTTTGTATTAACCACAGAGTACACAGAGATATGATCTGATAATGAGCTCTAAGACCGTTACTGAATACAACACAAGACTCACTATTTATAGAGCTGAATCTCGACTTGCCGAACCTCTAATTCGGAGACACGTTCGGACCTGTCCGAACTCCAGGTTCGCTGGGAGTTCGGACCTCAGCTACTTTGTATGATTTGTCCTGTATTCGATACTTCACATGACGAGTAGGAACCATGTATCAACAATTTTTTTAAAATATTGGTCCCTTAGCTTTGGTTTATTACACTTTAACCCCCAAACTTTTATCCTTTTATTATTTTATGTACCAAAACATTATGGGGCATATTTCTATTATTTTATAGGGTTTCTAAGGCTCGGGATTCGTACGATAACATATATATACCTTTATATATTTTTTCTTTATTATTTGCTTATTTACGATTTATCCCCTCAAACTTTACAATACTTATCATTTCATGTTATAGATCACATTAGGATTCAATAACTTCTATTTTTATGACATTTATATATGTTCATAGAATTTTTGGGATGTTACACAACAATCTCCCCCTATTTGGTAGATGGAATACTCAACACTTGTGACATTGATTCTTGTATTCTTGTAACTTGACTTCAAGATAATCTTCATGTAGTTTCAAGTCTTTCATTCTTCAATTCTCTTTTGTGAAGCTCCCCCTACAATAAACATCTTCTAGTCTGAAATTCCGCAAAGGCTATAAATGCATAGGGTGTTTACAAAACTCAACACAATGGCTAGCTAATTGAGAATTCAATCATAACTCAAGTGAGCCAATATTGTAAGTGAACAGGATAAAGGATCTATGAAATTTCAACCATCTTGAAATACTTGGCCGAATACCAAATCAATGTTTTGCACATAGATAAACCACTTCTTTTGTGTTATTAATCTTGCCTTCGAGTTTTACCATAATGGCATTAACGCAACTGTTACGGCTTGAGGACTCTTCGAAGATTAAAAATCATGTTGCTTTCTTTTGCTAAAACCATTGCAAAAAGTCACATTATCTTCATCACATCTTCTCCCCCCTAGACTTTTGAATTATGTGACGTTAGTTATGTTGTACAATACATTTGTGCACGCTTGAATTGGGCATAGGGAATGGGTTTATGGCGATTAAACCTAAAATTCTTTCGAGTTAGGCCCAAAAAAGGTGATTTAAGAATCCACAAGGTAGTTAAGTGAATTACTATTCCAAAGGGATAGCTTGGTGGTAAAGTAGTGCCCCCCCCCCCCCCCCGCCACCAAGATATTGTGGATTCAAATCCTGCAAAGTGCATGTGTGGTGATTTTAGAGAACTATTAAATATTATAGGTTATTGAAATGAGGAACATGGGAAAATTGGGCTTAATTTCAAGCTGTAACGAAACGGAAATTATGGAAACAAGATTTAGGTTTTTGGTCGCACACACAATACGACCATATGCACAAAAATACCATAAGGTTGCATCCGATGCCAGGTAGCTGAGTGTAAGGCTTACAAGTGTCAACATGTGTCACATGATGGCACCACTAGGGCCATTCGGTTGTATCATACAATAGGCATACGACCGTATTTGTTGGTAGCCTAGCAAGTATAAATTGAGCACTTGAGTACTTCATTTTGCACATATGATCTCACTCTCTTTTAAGATGTTAGATAGAGGAACATATAAGTTTTGTGGGAACCGTGTTCGCGTGGTACCCCACTGTTTTAACACTTATTTGAGTGTGAGAGGCCAAGTCTTACTAGTGATGCACATGAACGTTTTCGAATTACAGAGGACGTGATTCGGAGGGTTCAGAGTTGGTATCAAGACTGGTAGTTCATGAAGGTTTTCTTCCTTCACTAGTATTCCTTAGGGATTAGCGTTAGGGCATGTATGGGGAGGAGTCCGCGTAGGAGTGCGGGGCGGTACTCCCTAGAGAGGGTTGGCCACCCACAAGGCACAAGAATGTGTGCTAAGAAGGTTGTGGGTTGTAAACTTATGCGCTAAGAAGGTTGTGGGTTGTAAACTCACAACACCTGGGTTGGACACTCGGGAAAGGAACGAGTCGAGCACTCGCGTGAAGCGGGTTATATACCCATAGGATGCGGGTTAGATACTCGCATATGTAGGTTGCGAGTTAGGTACTCATGGGGTACGAGTTGGACATGCACATTGTACAAGTGAGCTACGTGCCTAAGTACATGTAGGTTCCCCTAGTATGTAGATTATGAGCCCTTAGTTGTTATAGATTATGACTAACTGTTATGCTACCAGAATAAGAACCCTAGGTCAAGCTTGTGGCCTTAATGACTAGGGTTAACACATGATTTTGATATGGATTTGTTCCCGTAAGGATCTCTTTGTAGAACATCGGTTTAAGGCATGAATTTGATTAATTGGACCTGATAGTGTTAGTTGAGCTCTGCTAAGGTCAAATTGAGTTCGATTAGCTCACTTTTAACTGTTTTTACGTTTTGGTCTAATTGCATGCTTACATGTTTACATACCTTGAACTATTAAAGCCGTATTGGTTAAATTCTATTATTGCATGTCTAATTTTATCTGCACAATATTATTAACTTCTTAGCCATGTCAATAATGGCATGAGGGAAGTTAATTGCCTGATTGTATTTACACTGTATATGAAACTGTTTGTGGGCCTCTATAGAAAGGTTAGGTTTTCATACAACTAGTAAGAAGACAATTCTGTTGTATTAAAGGTGTGATGGGTAGGTTGTGGTTCACCCAAATAAACATCTTTGATGCATCAAGGATTGTACTAGAACCAATTTGTGTGAAGACGTTAATCGATGATCAACACCTAAAATATTGAAGTTGTTTCAATAACCACTTAGGCAAAGAGTAAAGTGTACACTAGTTTGAAGAGTCAAGGGTACACTGGTTTGAGGAGTCATATTCAAATAATTCGAATAATTCGTTATAAGTTTGTACGTTTACCACACACATGTATTAAAATAATGAATTTCTACAAGGTATTTATCGGAATTTAAACTTTTTTATAATATATGAGACTTGAACCCTCACTTTTACTAAATGTGTCTTAAATTGAAGAAAACTATACAACATAATGATCAATCACAATACTGAAACAAATCGTGAAAGTTAATTGCATATGATCTAAATCACACGAAGGAAATGATAATCGCAAACAAACTCAATTTTTTTAAACTAATAAAAATGAAATCAAAACACATAATTCGAGAACAAAAATGTCCTATTAGGAGTAAACTTGCAGAAGTGGTCGAGTTGAAACCTTTGATGATGTGATTGAAGATTTAGTGAACAAATTACAAAACACCAAAGAGAAGTTACGTCCGAGTTGAAACCTTTGATGATGTGATTGAAGATTTAGTGAACAAATTACAAAACACCAAAGAGAAGTTACGTCGCCGAGCACTGATGAAGGGACGAGGATTTTGTAGCGGAGAGAAGCAAGAGGTTGGTGTTATTAACAAACTATAAATCACTTGGGTAAAGATAGGAAGACACGTGTACCCAATTAAAAATACGAACACAACATTTGTAAAAGCTATTTAAACTTGTACCTAATTCTTTTCAATATGCAAAGCGTTCACCTTTCTTGTAAAACTAAGAGTTATATAAGAGTGGCCAACAATATAAAAGAAAACAACGAAAGTAACATAAGTTAGCTTACTAACTAGTAAACATACTAGCTAACTTCTCAACTACACCACTAGCCATATGCTTTAATAGGTACGTTCCGATATCAATTACACTTTAGATTTAGAATAGCAACTCAGTTTTCACTGCCAATTTATGCACAATTTCGTTACAGGTATAAGTAGGACTAGAAACTCAGAACCGCTCCGCCAACTGAGGAAATTGTTGTAGCAGCCATGTCACACTTCTAATGGCAACCTGCATACACCGATTATGTTATACTATAAATATGTGTGTCTGTGTTTGTATATATATATATATATATATATATGTGTATATACTAGTGGGGTGCATGTGTGATGCAACGAGAAACACAACACACTAATACATATAATGGTAAACGATTAAGCAATTAATTGTAAGTACATTATATGACAATTAGCATGATCCTTCTATGCACATATATGGTTGAACACTTAATTAAGAGCGCATTTTAGTCATAGGTTCCTATCAACAAAATATTTATGACCTTTTTTGAATAATAATATTTACAACATTATTAACAGATTTATTACTTTAATTTATGAGTAATTAATGTGGTGATTGTAATTTACATATATATATCCTGCAAAAAAAACTCTTAAAATGAAGTAAAAGACATTTTTGTTCCTCTAACATGACCACTTAAATGGTGTATGCGACACAAATCCAGAACAAGTAATAAACAAGTTGAAGGTAACCCAAATTGTATTCAAACACTTGTATTATTTTATGAAGAACATATTATTATTGTTTAGAATATAGTTTAATAACCTATGAAATACATTAGTTAATCGTAAAACTCAAAGGAAAAAAAGGGTGTTTGTGGGTGGACCATAACTGTTTTGATATGTATTAAAAAGTTGACATGTATATATAGAATGAAATAATACAGAAAATTACGAACCAACGCAAAGTCTCCAGGCTTCACTGCAGGCTCCACGATGTCTCTACCGTAACTGTGTTCAGAAGACAAAAGTGGAATGGTGATCCAAAAATGTATATCTTTTGTAGGTCTATGACCATCAATAAATTAACAAATGCAACTACTGCCCTTTGGCATTATGTCAGCCAGTCAGGGTTGTAATATTTTCTATTCACATCATTTGCACTCACACTATTTTGTGGCGCCCGTCCACCACTTTTAACCGATAAAAACTGCATCCTTTGCTAAACGGAAAAGGTTTTCCCTTCCATTCTGCATTAATTTAAACCGTGAGATGGGAACTAATTTGGTAGGCACTAAAAACTTATATTTTTATCTAAGAAGAATGCACACAATCAATACCTAAGTGCCAAGTAACTCCAACAGCTGATGTATCTTCACCAGATATATCATCAATAGAAAACTGTAGATCTTGGCTGATAGTATACATGAATTTTTCAAAAAATTCTAGTATAGCCTGCAAAAGATTATCAGTAATATTCTTGGCTTCAGTTTTCTATCCGCTTTAGATTTGTCACAATTCAACATTTTAGAAGGCATTGGATGGAATTGCATCCCCATTGGTATTGGTATGGTTTTAAATTTTCTACCATTATTATTCTACACCCTAAACAAATTCGAACTGGAAAATCAAATATAATGCCATAGTTTATTCCTCAAGCATGATTTACAAGCTGTTGATGCCTCAATTTTTTTTTATCAGCTGCGCAGCTTATGGTACAACAGCCTAATGCGTGTTGCTTTACACATCAAATGGAGGCGCATGTGTGGTGCGAGGGAGCGGTTGCCTCGGCAGTTGGTTGTATGGGCATGGGTTGGAACGAGCGGCTCCGTCCTTTTTATACTGTGCAGCAATGTGCTGCGTCCTTCAAGCACTATTTTACTGTTACTACTCACTGTTGCCATCAATCGTTTGTGTTATATACATCCCCTCTCAGAAATTCTGAGATTGTGTGGTTTACTTTTCAAATTCGGTGAGCATATGCCCTTCCTCCTACATTTGTTTTGTTTTTGTTCAGGTCTTCCGTTTTGATTTTGTCAATGATCAATGCTATGGATATCGTTATGTAGATTTTAGTTCTTTGGTTTCTTGATCGGTTAGATTTTAGTTGTTCGTTTGTTCATCAAGGAAAAAAGCAGGTCTCAAAGGGTTAATGTCTTTTTCCGTTTGTCTTTTGTGTGTTTTTTTACCTGCTGATGAATATGTTTTTTGTTCATGTGTTTTTGTGTGTGCTTCTTTATTTGGTTGTGTTGCCTTTACTGTTGTTCTGTTTTGATGGCCTGTTGTGGGTGTTTTCTACGACATGAAACAGTTTTGTGTTTTGCGTTGCACGCCATGTGTTTGTATAAATGCCCGTGTCTTTGAGGATTTTGTTCATCGTCATTCTGTGTATGCAAATTTTTGGGGGTTCATACAATGGCTATTTTCTCTGTGCTTTAAGTATTTTCGTCCCTCTTTTAGATAATCATCGTTGTTTCGGTCATTAAATTTTTTTATGACTTTTGTTCATGCATTTACAGGTGTTGTTGCTGGCTGTTTCTGGGTTCTCTTTGAAGCTCAGGTATGACCTCTTTATATGTGTGTGGCCTGGTAGTTATAGGCTCTGTTCTATGACTTTAAAAATTGTGATGCTAACCATGTATTTGAAGAATGTGTACCTTGGTTTCGTGCTTATATAATTTTAAAAACAGGACTCTCATTATTAACGTCAAGGTTATTCGTCATGAAAAGTTGTTGTTTAGTTTGCACTATAAAGAATATGAAATTATTAGGTGAAACTTTATGTGTTTTATAAATAAAGGTGATTGGAGGTAAATGTGGCCATCTTTTGAATCCAAGTGAAAAGGAGGTCTCCATATGAGCACTTTTGCTTATGACATGATATGTATTTACATAAGAACGTGTTTTTGGTAGTCATAATAATGCATGGTGGATTATTTTCTTTGGTTTGGTAAAACTTTGATAATTTTCACCTGTTTTTGTAATAGTTTGTTCACTTTGGTTATTTGGATGGCAAGTGGTGCTTCTGCGTGTTTTAGTGATATCAAAGTTATTTGCCATGTGATCTTTTTTCTTGATGTTATATGTTTTTTTCATTGCAGGTAATAGCTGTTTGAGAGGCTTTGCTTTTTGTCCTTGGTTGGGTACCGTTGTATGTTCTCCTCTTGCATGTTTTAATTGCTTGCTTTTCAACTTCTACACTCTAGGCTGTCATCACAGAGACAATGATTCACGGCCCTTGCGGCCCAGCAAACCTCCATGCGCCGTGCATGGTAAATGATAAATGCTCAAAACACTATCCTATGAAGCCTGAATCTGTGACACGATTTGATCAAAAGGGCCATGTTTACTATAGGAGACCAGCAGATGGTCCTACCGTGAGTAAAAACGGTTTCCTGGTCGACAACCGTTATATCGTTCCTTATAATAAGAAATTGTGCCACCGGTTTCATGCACATATAAACGTCGAGTATTGTGGCTGGAGCATGTTGATAAAATATTTGTTCAAATACATTTCGAAGGGCAGTGATCGTATCAGGTATTCTGTAACAACTGCTGCTCCAGCCAGCTCTACAACTCAGGACGAAGAGACGCCCGTTATTGACGAGATCAAAAACTTTGTCAACGGGAGGTTCATATGCCCGCACAAGGCTGCCTGGAGGATACTAAAATTCCCTATACATCGTCGAAACCCAGCGGTTCAGGCTCTTGCTGTTCACTTAGAAGGAAAACAGAATGTCACGTTTCGTGACCATAACAACTTGGAAGAGGTTCTAAGGAACCCTGCCTCCGGCAGGACAACACTGACATAATGGTTGCAAAGCAATAGGGTGGATCCATCAGGTCGTCACCTGCGATACATCGACTATCTCTGTGAGTATAAATGGGTAGCCAATGGTAAGAAGTGGATGAGACGCGCTACAAAAAGACAACCGGCTATTGGGAGGGTGGTGTACATTCATCCAACAAGCGGAGAGGTGTTCTTTTTACGTCTATTGCTCAATCACCAGACCGGTTGTTGCTCATTCAATGATATTAAAACTTTGAACGGTATACCCATGCCGACTTACCGCGCAGCATGTGAGAAGATGGGGCTTATAGGCAATGATATGGAGTGGGAACTTGCTTTCATCGATGCATGCACTTGGGCGACCGCTTTTGAGTTGAGACAGCTGTTTACGCACATATTGGTCTTTTGCGAGGTGGCTAACCCGTTGAATCTGTGGGAAAAGTATTGGCAGAACATGGCTGACGATTTCATACGCACCATTGCCAAAGAAGCAAATGTTGACAAAAATTGTATACCTGAGGATGCATTACAGCAGGCTATTCTTTACGAGCTACAGAAGTTGCTGACATCGAGTTCTTCGTCTGCGTCGCTCACTGAACTAGGCCTTCCAGCACCGCAGGGAAAGTACATTGGGCTGCTGGATAATAGGCTATTAATGGAAGAGCTCTGCTATGACAGGGCTGCATTGGCTATTGAAAACCAGGAACTATGCTCAACAATGCATTCCAAACAGGCTGAGATATATGACATTGTAATGCATTCCTTGGCTGCAAATACCGAGGCACTTCTGTTTGTGTATGGTCATGGAGGCACCGGTAAAACTTTTCTATGGAAGGCTATAACAAGCGATGTTAGATCAAAGGGCAAGGTCATGTTGACAGTCGCTGCCTCAGGTATTGCAGCGCTTCTCTTACCTGTTGGGCGCACCGCGCATTCTCGGTTTAAAATACCCATTAAGATAACTGAAGAGTCCTTATGTAACGTGAAAAAGAATACAAAGATCTCTGAATTGTTGCTGGAGGCGACTCTTATCATATGGGATGAGGCGCTCATGAGTGATAGAAGGTGTTTTGAAGCATTGGATAGGACCCTACGGGATTTACTAGATCAGCCTAATATACCGTTTGGTGGAAGATCGGTGTTGCTGGGAGGTGATTTCAGGCAGACGCTTCCTGTAAAAAAGGGTGCGTCCAACTTAACAATAATATCGTTGTCATTAGCAAGGTCTGAGTTATGGCCGTGCTTCACGGTGTTTAGGCTGACTAAAAATATGAGGTTACACAGGAGTGGCATGTCTGTTGCTGAGAAAGAAGAGGTTCAGAGGTTTTCGTCGTGGCTTCTTAGCGTTGGTGATGGAACGCTGGGCAGCTGTGCAGATTCTGAGGGCTCAGACACAATGGATATTGGCATACCACCGGAGTATGTGATACCATACAACGAACATGCATTGTATGTTGGCCCTAATCTGGATCTTTCAAACAATCAATCGACTTGAATTTCTGAAACAATGAAACAAAGAATACGCATACAACAATCTAATTGAAATCTGTGTACATCGACCCATACATATATACCGACATCGACGATTTTCAACTTCTAAGACTGACACATACAGTCCCTAAACTAAATACATAATGACATATGGACTAAACCTTAACTTTAACTAATTACATAACTGACCCATTAACTTTTATAACATGGTTTGAAGGATTATAAATCAACACTCCCCCTTAATCTTTTAAACCATGCCTTCAATCACGATCAGTCTATGAGTTCTTCCTCCATGTCATCAAGTGTCTTCATTTCTTTCTTTTGTCTTTGTCTTTGTCTTTGTCTTGAGCATGTTGTGACCTTTTCTTGAACCTTGATCTTCTTTGTATCTTGCCTTCTTGTGAAATTCTTTATCCTTAAACTTTAGCTTTCTTCCTTTCTGACATGCATCATCGACTTTGACTTTAACTTGATCTTCATGAGTTGTAGCACGAACTTTTAACTTTTCTTCATATTCTTCTTGAGTATCATCATTTTCACCATCTTCTTTTACTTGTGCCTTTGCATCTTCTTGAACTTTCACTGGCTTGCATTTGGGTAGAAAAGCACGAATTGCATCTGATTTCATCTTCTTGCAACTTGGTTCAACTTCATTGTCTTTCTCATTTTCTGATGATGATATAACCTTGAACTTCTTCTCATCACATTCCTTTTTATCTTCAACATACACACCAAAATGTTCTTCTTCTTGGTGCTTCCGAGCATCTAATTTCTTTTCACATAACTTCTCTTGTTCATGCATACGCTTTTCAAACTCCTTTTCTCTAATATTTAATCTGATCTCAAATTCCCGTTTCTTTATTTCTAAGTCATGAAACATTTGAGATATTTTCCTTCTAATTGCTTCTAACAGTGTAGACTTCTCTTTGGCAAATGCTTCATTGGCTAACTTCAAGGATTCCAGTTTTCCTTTTATATAACTTTCTGTTTCGTATCTGAGACTTGTCAATTTGTCTTCTTCGGTCTCCTTATTGAGATAAGCATCTTCACCTTGAACAAGCCTTGTCCAGTCTAGTTCTGTTTCCTTCTCGTTTAAGGAAATATCCTGCTGATCCTTGTAGTTATCCTTAATTGCCATTAAGAGAGTCGGTTCATCGTCTTCTTGCACGAGATTTGACCGTTCTTCTCTTTTGTTTTTCTTAGGACAGTCTGAGGCATAATGTCCATAATTATTACAGTTATAACACCTAACCTTACTTATGTCCAACACAAATTTGCTTCGGTTCCTAGTGTATTTCTTTCTCCTATCACAATCTTCATTATTCCTGATGAAGTTATCGTGTGACAAATTTTCTTCTTTTCCTTCTTCTCTGAATTTGTCACTGCTTCGGCCTCGTGATGAACTAGAACTTCCTTGTTCACTAAGATCATCGTCTGAAGAATCTTCTTCACTTTCATCTTGAACAAACTTCCTTAAGCGCCAATTGCCTTGTGATGATTTGAACTTTCCCTGTCCATGAGAACGCCTTCCATGCGTGAATAATAGTTTCTCTTGATCGTTTACTTGAGTTACTTTCTTTAATTTGATCCTTTCCTCGAAAGCCTTCAAGCGTCCTATTGTCTCGTTTAGACTCATTTCATCTAGATCACAAAATTGTTCGATAGTGGCAACGATTTGAGTATACCTATCTGGCACTGAACTTAAGAGTTTCCGTACTAGAGTCGGTTGATCAAACGTTGATCCTAATCCGCTTGCCTTCGTGACGATCTGATTTAACTTAGCGGTGAAGGAATCTACCGTTTCTTCTTCCTTCATTTGTAGCAACTCAAATTTTGTCTTGAGTGTTTGTAGGCGTGCCTTTTGCACCCGATCTACTCCGATGTGACGCGTCTTGAGTGCGTCCCAAATCTCCTTTGCAGATTTGCAGTTTGCGACTTGCATTATCATATCTTCTGATAGCGCCTGGAATAGATATGCACATGCGGTCTTGTCCTTCTTGACATCCGCTTGTGTATTCTCGTTTGGTTCTATCCTTTCCCATAATCCGTGTGCCTCTAGTATGGTTTTGATTCGGATGGACCATACAGTATAATTCATAGATTTTAGGATTGGGCATTGGAAAAGGGGTGAGGATACCGTTTCTCTATGTACAACAATTTCTTTGTTGGATTCCTCGTCTGTCATATTTTTCAAACTCTTTGTTTTGAATTAAATGAAAAATATAGATAATATACTATGTGCAATCCTCTTTCTAGAATTCAAATAGTATGATAAAATCTAGAATCTCTAGTCTAGATTGAAAAATAAATTCCAAATGAGTATTTGATAAAACTTGGAAATTTTGTGAATCCTCTTTGATTCTGAATTCTGTGATCACCGACAAGTCCTCAACTTTGTGATGATTTTCTTCAATCAAACAATCTCCGAGTCTGGTTATGATTTCAAGTAGTACTCTTTGGATACCGAATTCTAGTGTTCAAACCGAGAACAAAAAATTATTTTTGATTCTGTTTAATTAGATACACAAAAATCAATCCTTTTTTCTTCTAGATGGAATATCCAAAAACAAACGGCGTTGATTTGGTTTTTTACTCTGATGAAAAAACAAAATCCTGTGGTATTTTCGATGGTAAAATAAAATGACCACCGCTTTAGATACTTGTAGGTACCAACCAAAACCCTTTAATTTTGACTTCCTTCGTCAAACCACCCAATATTTGATTCTGATTAAAACGCTCCTTCTCTTCTCTGTTCTTCGATTTTATGGGCTGAGAAAACAAGCGACAATTTCTGGGTGTCCTTGTTTTGCGATTACAACACAGCGACGCAGACCTAATCCTTCAACCAGGTATGCTTCGTTCGACTTCTGGTAATCTGAATCGATTTGCTTTTTCTGAATCAATTTTGATCTTACGGTTCCTAATCGATTTTCCCTGAATCGATTTCTTATTTTGATTCTGAATCGATGGTGTTGAATGATCACGATCGTCTAAATCGATTTTTCTGAATCGATTTGTGATTTGGAATCAATCGATTATACTCTGTGCTCTGATGCCAAATGTTGGCCCTAATCTGGATCTTTCAAACAATCAATCGACTTGAATTTCTGAAACAATGAAACAAAGAATACGCATACAACAATCTAATTGAAATCTGTGTACATCGAACCATACATATATACCGACATCGACGGTTTTCAACTTCTAAGACTGACACATACAGTCCCTAAACTAAATACATAATGACATATGGACTAAACCTTAACTTTAACTAATTACATAACTGACCCATTAACTTTTATAACATGATTTAAAGGATTATAAATCAACATTGTAAGAGCTTATCAAATTCATTTATGACGATGCAACGCTTGCCTATCCAACAACCACCAATCTGCATGATAGGGCAATAGTGTGCCCCAAAAATGAAACAGCGGTTAACATTAATCAGGTGGTTCTTGGGATGACTGCAGGTGAAATAAGGACGGATCTAAGCACAGATTCGGTGAATCCGCGTGCACATGAGGGGACTGACGCTGAATTGTTATATCCCATGGAATATCTTAATAGTTTGGTTTTCCCAGGCCTGCCTCCACATCGACTAGAGCTTAAGATAAACACCCCAGTTATGCTCATACGCAATCTAAACCCTTCGGCTGGCTTATGCAATGGCACGCGCCTAATTATCACCCAACTTTTACCGAGGCTGATTGAGGCAAAGATAATCACTGGTACCTGTATTGGTAATCGTGTCTTCATACCTCGGATAGCCTTCTTACATGATGATCAAGAGCTGCCTTTTGTTTTTATTAGGAGACAATATCCTCTAAAGGTCTGCTATGCGATGACCATAAATAAAAGCCAAGGCCAATCGTTAAATAAGATTGGCGTGTAACTGCCTCACCACATGTTTGGACATGGACAGCTCTAGGTTGCGTTCTCACGGGCAACCTCACCAAGGTCTCTAAAAGTGCTCATTGTTCCAGAAGAAGGATACGAAGACAATAGGACCCAAAACATAGTCTACTCAGAGTTCTTGAACGAGATTACTACGCCTGAGGTAACTCACATGTTTATGCAATATGCTAGAGTATATTTACCACGCATGCCTTCCTGGCTGCCTGTCTGATTAGAGGCTGTCGTGCTAAGCGCACAACCTTAGACACATTTATTGTTAAGTTCTTAGTCATATGCATCTGGGTGGCCTATGTTGTCATCATCGATGCGTTACTTATAGAGTATGCATATTTACACTCTATTAATGCACGCTAATACATTGTTATACCTTTAATGAACAAGTTTTTCGAATGTTTTACTTATTCATACGCTTATGTTTCATGCAGCAAAACCATGGCAGGAGAACATAGGATTTCAAGCATTCAAGTTGCTAAGGCGCCTGTGCCCATCCAAGTGCGTGTGATACGTAAATGGAAACCCTTTGTCAACGGAACAAAATGGCCGTATCTACTGTTGGACAAATATGTATGTGCTTCTACGTTTACTTCTACCTACATGAATATTATTCCAGTTACCTTCATTTGATAGTAAGGCAATGCAGGGCGATGTTATCCAAGGCATGATTGACCAGACCGAGGATATGCGAGCACCAAACAGGATCAAACTAATGGGTTGCTACACAGTTGAACACTACAATTACATACCGCCACCGGGTATGTACAGGGTTGCACTACATGGTGCTGCAATCAGGATTGATTCTGCCACACCTTTCGTCCCGCTCCATGATGACGGGGGGGGGGGGGGGGGGGGATACCTTCCACCTATTGCAACTTCGTATCTTATGAGTCGATGGTATTGCGAGTAAATCTGAACAAGGTGTTGACATGTGATGTTGTAACTGTTTGTTATCAAATCTAAACCTTCCAGAAAATAATGAAACTAAACAACTAATTTGAACAGATGTCATAGGGATGGTGTACAGCATTGAGTTTGGTGAGCCTTAGAGGAAAACACCAAGGCTCAAGCTTAACATGGAGGAGCCCAAGTACAAGCCAGGGCATACACACACATACACATATCTATATACAGTACCTGACACTCCACATGTTATGATAGCTAACCACTTATCTATGAATATGGTTGTGAGAAAAGTGGTCAGAAAATACAGGTAGCACTGTGGCCTGAGGTTGCTGAGACTCTGAATGTGGACATGTTACTGGAAAGCAATTTCAAGCTCATCTTGGGGCTGGCTTCGCTTAGGGTGACCAGATACTACGGTAAGTGGAATATAGAAAGCTAGACATTTATAGCTAAAGCTGCAATAAAAAACGCTAACAGATCACGTTTCCAAAGCATTCCAGAAAACCTGCAGTTCGAGTCTACCTCCGCTACACGTATTGAGGTCGAACCAGAACTGGAGATAGCCAGATCTCTGCGGGTCATGTACGTGCCTTTCTTCAACTTATATCGCGAAACACAACAGGGCTAATGGGTGTTACATTTGTAGGTATCATACAAGGAATCCGGTCAACTGATGTGCAGGCGCAGAAATTACAGGTGGAAGTTGGACCGGCTGAGAAAAACAGGGTGCCCATCTCCCACGTGCTAGAGTACGATCTTCAGGCACATAAGGTAAGCACATTTCATTATAAAAATGCTCAAAATATAGGTGATATGACAGTTATGGGTTCTTGACAAAAAAAGGACACGGATATGCAAGGGATGGCATACACCTGCTATGCTGAGATAACTGCGCAAGTCATGGCGTTATGGTACATGTCCAATCTGCAATGCTACTATGGATCCTCAAGAGGGCACCTACGTGTGC
Source organism: Deinandra increscens subsp. villosa (assembly GCA_039602395.1). NCBI lineage: Eukaryota > Viridiplantae > Streptophyta > Magnoliopsida > Asterales > Asteraceae > Deinandra > Deinandra increscens. The sequence goes on from JBCNJP010000017.1 coordinate 64,678,667, forward strand.
ACCAAACATCGAGAGCAGGAGCCCAACTACAAGTATGTGTACCCAAATTTACTGCAGCTTTGTAGGAAAACCCTTCGTGAGCCAAACAAACAGCCTGCATTCCCTTGCTGCAGGTACTGTGTTAAGTGTGATATCTCGGATGGTTCAGGTACAGTGTCGGTTACCATCTTCGACCAGCCAATATCACAGATCCTTGGTGTATCGTGTAATGACATGGTCAGGTTGCATGGGAATACTCATCCAATGACAATGCCCAAACCAATTGCGGCGTTAATGAACCAACACAAAGTGTACCAGCTGAACAATGTAACCAAAGATGCAAACGGTAACTTGAGGTTTGCAGTAAACCGCGTTTACAGAACAGAAGTGGGTGATAAACGAATCCTGGAACAGCCCTCAGGCAGCTCAGAAAGCGCGGGGAAAAGGCCTATGGTGACTGAGACCGGAGCCCCGTTGCAGCCCCTTGCATTGAGCGGCAAACCGAAAACACCAAGTACTCCAGAAGTGGTTGCAAGGAAGCCTGCAGTGACAACAGAGGCCACGCCACCAGAGGCATCTGGATCAGCAACCAAAAACACAACCAGCAAAGATGGTTCGTCGCTTAAACCTACTGCGCACCCCAAGGCCATGAAAGAATTGTTTAAAGACAAAGGTAAATCTAAACACGTTAAAAAAACATATGACACATTGGATGGCTCATGTAACTTGTATAAATAACGCAGATGCCGGGGAGGCTGCCACACAAGACGAAGAATAGATCATGAAGTAGCAGCTAACGGGGAGCCCTTTTGAAAAACTACAAGACAGCTTTTGTAACGGCGATGTGTCTTCCAGCCACGCCCATTAATAGGAAAATATGCTACTATAGAACTTTGTCTTTTATATTTTGGGTCTAAGCTAACACCGATTTTATGCTGTAGTGTGATGCCCACGCAAGGGTTATTCTTACTTACAACAGGTCTGCACATTTTGCGCCTTATGCTTCTAAAATTATCTAAGGCAACAAATCCTTAGTCTTATATTGAGCGGTTGAATTGCTGTAGTGTGATGCCCCCCAGGTTTTTGTTGTAATGTTTTTCATATAATGTAGGCTATAATATTTTTTTATCTTTACGCATGCTCATTGTTGTAGCCTATGTATAAGAACTGGGTAGTTGTAAGTATAAGTATTGTGTGTTCCTCGGCTGCTGTATGTGTAAATACTTTCTAGAATGTTTGCTTTTATATGTGGTTTTTACCAAGGATGTTTTAAATACATGTAAGCATTTTGATGGTTGAGCCTATATAATATGGCAACCGTGTTGGATCTTTTTGATGCCTGTCATGATGCACAGCCCTCAAATAACAACAAACACACACTTTCCAAGCTTTACATCCGATTGCTTCCGGCGCGAAGCGTGGATCACAACATCTAGTTATAAATAAAACCCCAAATCCAAACCCACAATATTCTATTTGGATAACCTTGTTCTGAATCTAAATTAGCATCTGTTCTGTCTTCTTGTGATTTGAAGCAATATTTGTTTTTATTACTTCAAATTAAAATTTGGTTTGATGATAAGATATTTCCTGTTGTAAAAACCAAATCCAATTAGAAAAAAGGTCAAAGGGTACCTTACGACCGACAAAAGGTTGGGGAAAAACGAGGTCCTCGTAAATGCAGTCTTCTGCAATAAGATCCACCACCGCGGAGAGGTTGCGGGAGTTTATTCCGTCATAGAACCTTGTAACAACATCCGAAGCACCGGAGGGATAGGATTTTGATGAGAGTAGGCGATTGCTGTCTGTTGGAGTACTCCTTAGTCGAAATGCATCAGTCCTCCTCCTCCTACTTACTCTCAAGGCCCAACATGAGGATGAGGAGGAGGATGCCAAGGACAAAGGATGAAGAATTGAGTTTTTCCTTCTTGTTGTAAGGAAGGATGTCATCACGCTCGTCATTGCCGCCATTTTGGAAACTCGGATATGCCCACATAGTTATGTTATCCATTTTTGTTTCGTTAGTGGAGATGATGAGAAGAATTGAGGTAGAGAATAACCGTAGAAAAAAAATCATAGGCAAGGTAGGTAGAGTAGAGGTGAAAAAAAAAGGGTAGGGGTTCGATAAGAATTGCTTACGGAACCGATACGAATCTTTGGATTGAAATCACTTTGTAAAACCGTACCTTAAACCGGTTAAACCTTGACCGAGTATGCAAGTTACAACGCATAACAATGTTACTAACTTACTATGACTTTAACGCTGTGTTCCCGAGTTCATTTAACGAGGGAAAGGAAATTAAGAGAAAGTAAGTTTAAAAA
>JBCNJP010000017.1:64681467-64722335 GCA_039602395.1 Deinandra increscens subsp. villosa
TGAAAAATCAGCAAAAACGGCAAAATTGGCAAAATCACTATTCAAAGAATAGTGTCAGAAACTTAAAACTGAAAAACGGAGGCCTTCGGAGTGGAATTTGGGGGTCCAAACGAGCTCCCGTGGACGTTATTCGGGGGTAATTCTGGGGCTCGGTGTCACGAACGTCGTGTTCAAATTTGAGCTTCTAACTCCAAACGAGTCAAAAGTTACGCCCGTTTCCGTGAAAGTGTGAAAAAGGGACTTTTTGCCGCAAAACCCTGTTTCCGATCGTAAACAAAGTTTCCGATCGTAAACACCCGTTTACGATTGAGACAAAACAGCTGGTCGTAATCTCCTGATCGTAAACACACAACCGACAGAAGAAATCGTAAACTTGATTACGATGCCCGATTACGATCCCGAAAGTCGTAAACTCCTGTTTCCGATCCACCAAAATCGTAAACTCTTGTTTCCGAAGAAAAAATGTCGTAATCACCCAATTACGATCCTGCAAATCGTAAACACCGTAAAAATTGATTCTTGATCTCGTAAACTCTCTGATCACGAAGATCTTCAACAGATGAGGTCGTAAACACACTGAAAACCCAGAAAAACGCGAAGAACAACAGTAGCAGAAATCGTAATCACCCAGAAACCCTTCATATCTTCAAAAATAAGAACTAAAACCCAGAAAACTGCTTGAATCTATATCGTGAGAGCCTTGAATCTAAGATTCTTGGCTCTGATACCAATTGTAGGTCCTAAAATCTCCCAAACACACGATATCTAATCAAACACGAGTGCGGAATCCTCGTATAAGATCGATTCAAGAAGAATAGTAGAAGAATAGACTAGATCTAAGTAAAAGATGAAGTCTTGAATGAATAACACTACTATCTTGAAGCTTGATGAACACGGATCGTAAACACCAAAGAAGGCAGAAATCGTAATCTGTAATCTCCAAGCTTTGTTAATCATAAACACAAATGGGTTTATATAGGTACCCAATGGGTTTACTATTGGGCCCCTTGTGGATCATAAACCCAATAATAAACCCAAACCCAATCATAAACTAGCCTAAATACAATAGCAAACTAGCCTATGATTTTAATGAAACCCTCTAAGCCCAGCCCAACTTATTTAATATTACAAGTCTTATAATCTAGCCTCTACAGCTTCCAAATCTATCAAAGCCGCTCTCCTAAATTAGTATGTTGATGATCACACGTAAGATATTCCATATTTCTAAGTTTATTCTTTTGGTAGTTTGTATTTGACTTTTGTTTAACGGTTTAGATTAAATCGTTTGAGATCAATGGTTGTCATTGATCTCATCAGCACTATATATACCTTAGTTAGCTTTCAGATTTACACACAGTTCTCGATCAACTTATAATAGTGTAAACTTGAGTTAATGCAAATAGTGCCGAGTATTTCTTACTTCGTTGTTACTATCCTTATGCAATCAAACACTTACATTACACAAGAGAACTAAAACTTGCTTAAGTAAAGTGGAATATAACTTTAATTCCGCAGGGTTATATTTACAAGTAGAGGGTTTCTTGTTAAGTTAAACACTAATTAACACCGATCCTACAAATACCTAAGTATATCTTGAAAATCATCAGTTATTACAAAATAATAAGAATTTTTCCATAAGCTCTTTACTCTTGTAGGACCAAATAAATCCATATGCATCAATTCTAAAAGACTTGAGATAGAGCTTTCTAATTTGGGCTTATGAGAATATTTTTGTTGCTTACCTTTTAGACAAGCAATACAGTGTTCAGTGCATGTGAATGTTTTATTTGGTAAACCTCTGACCAAACCAATTTTTACAAGTTTATTCTTAGTTTCAATGTTCACATTACGTAATCTTTTAAGCCATAAGTTCGATTCATCTATAGAAGCCTTGGATATAAGGCAGGTGATACCATCCTTAGATGTTGTATGTGCCATATCCAGAGTGTATAGACCATCCTTTCTAGGTACTTTAATTGTAGATACAAGATCTGTGCGTCGTGTGAAGTATCGAGTTATGAAAAAGATCAAGATCAAGGCAAAGTTAGCTGCCAGCCGAACCTGGTCCGAACCTGAGGTTCAGATCAGACGAACTTCAGCTTCGCCTGAATTTCGGCCAGTCGCTATAAACAGTCATGTCGAGTCTTTGTAATTGAATAACTGAGCGTGTGAGAACTAGTGTTAAGTGTGTGTTTGTCAAGGTGTTTCATGTGTCTCAGTTCTGAGTGTTTACTGGTTGTAATTGATCACTTTGATTAATAAAACAATCGGTTAATTACTTTGTTTCGTATCCGAATTAGCTGAATTGAGTAGACGATCTGATGCTCACGCAATTTCAAGTGGTATCAGAGCTATCTGGTTCATTCTACTGATCTGTGGTTGCTTTTACGGAGTTTTTGAAACAAAATGTGTGTTTTTTTAGTGTTTTTACGAGTTTTTGATCATTTCGATCGAGTAGTTTGTGAAAATTGTGCTTCTAAATCATTTCTCATCACTGTTTTTATCAACAGTTGCAAATCTCGTCAAATTCTGTCCAAATTCGAAATTTTTGAGTCAAGTATGTTTCTGTTCGGATCTACAGTTGTCTGAACCTAAGGTTCGTCAGAGTAACCGCTCCGAACTTAGAGTTCGTTTAATGTTCGGATTCAGTTTTTTGTTCGGTTGTCATTCGGAAGACGTTCGGAAAGGGTTTGTCCAAGGTTCGGTCAAGGTTCAGATATCTTCTGTTTCGGTTGGAGTTCGTTCAAGGTTCGGAAAGTTTCAGTTTCGGTAAGGGTTCGAAGAAGGTTCGGTAGAGGTTTGGTTAAGGTTCAGATCATATAGTGAGTTTCGGATAGAGTTCGGACATTCAGAATTCAATTTTTTCAAGATGTCAGAATTTCAAGCTTTTGCCGCCATGCAAAACGCAATGCAAACAATGTTGAACTTTGACAACGAAATTGGAACAAGCCAGAAAGTTCCCAAGTTTTTGAAATTGGAAGATTATCAAAATTGGAAGCAACGATTTTCTGCTTACATAAGCATCAATGATATCGATTTGTGGATTCCGCTTAAGAAGCTTTACCAACACCGAACTGATAAAGGAGATTTTAAAGAAGTTCATACCTTCGACATTGCTGAAAGAAAATCATATGAGCTTGAACAAAAAGCATTTGGTTATCTTACGATGGCATTGCCCACTGAGTTGTTACATTAATTTAGTACGTGCAAAAAATCAAAACAATTATGGGATGCTTTATCTGCAAGGTGTGAGGGGAGTGATCAATACAAGAAAAGTTGGAAGTAGGTATTGAGTAAGGAGTTTCATAATTTTCAGCATTACGAGAATGAAAACATCACAGCTCTTGTCTCAAGATTGTCACATCTTATAAGTAAAATGAAGATTGTGGGGATTGAAAAGACTGATGAAGAGTTAAAAGAAAAGATCATGAAGGCTTTACAAGAAAAATGGGAAAATTATGTGTTGTCGCTTACACATGATTTCCACATTGACATTTCATGATCTAACTGGTAAACTTCATGCTCGTGAGATGGAAATGATGAATTCCAACAAGTCTAAAGCAAATCTGCAAAATCCAGAATTGTATCATGGTGAGAATGCTGCTAGTATGATGGCTAAGACTAAACCAAGTCTGAGTTCTGCACCGCCTATTGCTCTTATTGGAAATATTTCTGGAAATTCTGAAAGTAATTCATCACGGGGTTGTAGCTTTACAATTCCAGAATCATCAAGTCAGAATGCTTTTTCTATTGATACAACAGATGATTGTGCTAAAATGATAGCTGCCTTGATCTCATCTTCTTTTGGATTAGTTATCAAGAATGTTGCTGATGCAAAAATCACAAGAGATGATCAATTAAATGAATTGGATTTATCTTGGCAGTATGCTATGTTGGGTCAAAGATCAAAGAGATCTTTCAAAAGAAATGGAAGAACTACCTCTGATTTTAATGGAAGATTGGGTTTTGACAATCTAAGGTGAAATGTTACAAGTGTTCCAAACTTGGACATTTTGCTAAAGAATGTCAACAGGTTCATGTTAACAAACCTGTTTTTACATCTAATACAGGTTCTCAACCATCTTCAAGCAATTCAACCAAGACAACTTTAACGGTTCAAAATGATGGTGTGTATGACTGGGGCAAACAGTTTGATACATCTGCTTTGATTGTCACACATGAGCAAGATGACTATTATTCTGATTTTAGTTCTTATGAAGCTGCTGAAAATGAAAATTTTGAATCAAAAATTGAAACTTTGATGAAAGAAAATGAATCTTTGATGGATGAAGTCAAAAATCTTACTGATGAATTCAAATTGGATAAAGCAGATTTGGAGGTTTCTAAGAAGAATGAGAGAGAATTAGCTGTGAAAAATGATATGTTGGAAAAGGAGATCACCTTAAATAGCAAAGTTCTTCAATATGTTAAGAATGATTTGGAGATGTTTCAAAAGAATGAAAGGGATTGTGAAGAACGAAATGCTAAGTTGATAGAGGAAAAGGAGGAATTGGTTAAAGAAGTCCAGAAGTGGAAGGATGAAGCCGAAGATGCTGCTAATGATTTTCAAAACTTGTTTGATAAATCAAAAATCAAGCTTGATTTGCTTACAAAGAATACTGAAGAGTATGTTGCTAAGATTGAGGCTTATCAAGTTCATATGGAGAAGTTGTTAGATGAGAAAAGAGAGTTGGTAAGTGTTAACAAAGTGCAAACTGCAAATTTGGAAATCCAAAAGCATAATGAGGTTAAGTTGAAGAAATAATTATTTGAAGGGATGGAGAATCTTCGTTTGCAAAAATTTGAAACTCATAAGGTTGCAAAAAGATTGATCAATACTGAAAAGGAGTTAGTTGAAGCTCAACAGCAAGTTTCTAATCTAAAGATTCAAGTTATTGATGCTAATAGGTTGCTGAACAATGTTTCAAATTCACAATTGTTCACTAGCTTCTTAGCAAATGATGTGAATTTTAAAAAGATGTTTGATAAAACTGCATCACCCCCTGCTAAAATCAAAGAAGCATTCAAAGAAGTTAACGAGAAGGTTGAAGATTTTGATTATTCCAAGTCTTCATCATCAACTTCAGAATGAGAGAAGATAGTGAAGAAGAAGAGAAATAAGAAAGCTAAAAAGAAGAAGGGAAAGAAATCTGAAGTTCCTCCAGCTCCATAATTTATTCATGGTTCATCTTCAACAGAGAATGAAAAATTAGTTACATCAAGTGAGAAAATTCGTTCTCAACATGACTTTGATGAGAAGATTTTCTATGCACATAAAAAGATTAGTGATGTCAAAGCTGAGTTTTCAAGGTTGACGAAAAATGGTCATCAGGCATCTAGTTCTGAGGAAAAGATTTCTGGAAAGAATATTGGTTTGGGATTTAAGTCACAGAATGTTAAAGCTGAGGAGGAGGTTCCAGCTTCCAAGCCACAAAATCTGAAGAAAGTCAAGTTGAAACAAGTAAAGAAGGAGGTCTTCAAAACTGAAAATATTTAACCCGAATGGTTTTATAAACTCAAGGGTTCGGAACAAAGTTTTTCCGACAAAGAGTTTTCACTTCACTACATGGATGCTCAAATGATTTCAGAGGTTTTTGTGAACGCTGATGTTTCACCAAACATGAAGATTTAGAATGTAAAATTTTCTTCTGATAGTTCTTATTCTCAAAGCCCAACATCAAAATAGGTTCATGATCATCGACATCAGGTATATAATACTTCTTTTGATCATGTTCGAGATATTCATGTTTGTGAATCCATGCAGGCACCCAAAAGGTGGGACAAAACTAAACGTATCTGTTATATTTGTCATAAACAAGGACATATGGCAAAGGATTGTCCAACACCTACTGCTATAGATCCCAGATTTCAAAAGACACCAGTTTTTGGTAAACCTGCCAAACCAAAGTTCTTTGAAGAATAAGGCAGAGTTTTTTGATGAATGTGAACCTGCATTCTTTCTCAAACAAAAACATTTTGTTCCTATTTTTCAAAAGGTTCAAAATGTAGGTTCATCATCACAGACACTTATGATTGATTCATGAAAAACTAATTTACCAAAACAATAATCAATCTGGAAACCAAAGGTGGTTTTAAAGCAAAACCAGGACATTGGTCGACCAGAAGCTGTAGCTTCGGGTCCAGTTAAAAACTAATGAGTTTGACTAGTGTGCAGGTACTTCTAGAAGACCTGTCGACGATTGAAAAGTTGTTGATGGAGGAGTATTCTGCTTAACTCAAATTTCATGATATATCTTTCTTAACCTGCAAGTTTTCTGAAATTCTAAACTGACAGGTATCCGTGTTGGTTGATCAATTTTCTTTCTTTGTGTTTTCGTTTGATAAAATCCAAAAAACTGAGTCTTGTTTTTGTATAATGAAAATCTAAAAATAGAGTTTTCATTTTAAGGGGGAGAATTGCATGTAAGAAGGAGAAATTGTGAAAATGCATGTTATGGGAGAAATTGTGAAAATACATGCAAAATATATAAAATTTTGAGAAATTGGTCATTGGGAAATGATGGTACATTGGCTTACGTATCTGACACATGAATAAAATAGATGAAAGGTCCATAAGATCATTGTTTGATATGTTTGGTAGGCTCGGCAAATCAGAAAGTATTCAGATGTGATATACACTAATACTAATGCTTGACCATGTGGATAACATCTTGATGCATAGTTCATGAAAAAAAGAAAAATAAGTGTCAAAAACAAAATGAGAAGTCACTGTGTATACATGTGTTCATTTTGCAAAGATTTAAACTTGTTTGATTTTCTTTATTTTGTCAAACGACTGGACTTTCTCCATATACTCACAAGGCCGACCTGATTGTTGTTTGGTTGACATTCTGTGTTATTTTCTTTGGTGTTTCGTATAACTCATCGGACTTTCTCTGCGTGTACGAGAGTACCGACCTGATTGCTGTTGGGTTATACAATTTCAACTTGTTCTATTTTCTTATGTTGTTAAATTCGAGGCCTTATCTGCGTATCGAAAGATCGACCTTAAGGTAGACGATATAACGTTCTTATTTCTTTTTGCATGGAACACAGTTAATAATATCATGAATATATTATGCTTGGTGATAATCACAAGTGTAATCACTCATGAAAAGGAAGAAATCACACAAGAAAAAGAAAATGTCTGATTATGTCTGATAGTGTGGGATACACTGTCAAAGCAAAATCTAATCAATACCTTAACATATCCAGATGTGCCTGAGTTTAGAAGGACAATTTATACTGGTAATCAGCATGACTTATGTGCTTCAATTAGTTGAAATTGAAGTGTAGTTCAGTGCGTCATGTTCAATATGATCTCGTATAGTGATCTTTCTCATACCAAAAATAGAGTTTGATTCTGTATTGCAATTCTATTTCATTTCAGAAAAGTGCAAAAAGATTTTTGGTGTGTTTTAGCATAAGTTTGAAAAATCAAATAGATTTTGTTTCTGCTTTATTTTCTATCTGATCAACACGTGATGCAAATTCAAATTCCAAAATCCTATCTTGGAATATCGAAGAGACGTTTTGCGCCAAGATTATTTAAATTTTGAGCAGGTTGTTAAAGTGAAAGATGTCACAAATTCAAGTCTTTTAAAGCTTCTAATAGAGACAGATATACACTAGACATTTTCAAGTATTCAAGATTAAGCTACGATCAAATTGAGGAAGCGTTTGTTTGAAGATTCATTTCATTGGACGAACGGATTTTATATTTGAGTGGGAGCTTGATTGAAGATACAGTTTTGATGATGTTGAAGAGATACTGCACACGACGAGGGGGAGTTTGTAGATACAAGATATGTGCGTCGTGTGAAGTATCAAGTCAAGACAAAGACCAAGATCAAGGCAAAGTTAGCTGCCAGCCGAACCTGATCCGAACTTGAGGTTCAGATCAGACGAACTTCAGGTTCACCTGAAGTTCAGCCAGTCGCTATAAATAGTGATGTTGAGTCTTTGTAATTGAATAACTGAGCGTGTGAGAACTAGTGTTAAGTGTGTGTTTGTCAAGGTGTTTTCTGTGTCTCAGTTCTGAGTGTTTACTGGTTGTAATTGATCACTTTGATTAATAAAAAAATCGGTTAATTACTTTGTTTCATATCCGAATTAGCTATTTTGAGTAGACGATCTGATGCTCACGCAATTTCATTAATCAAGATCATTTCATCAGAAATTTTGATGCCTGGTTTAAGGATGATAGCTTAAAAAACCGAGGTGGTGACCAAATAGCTTGGTTGCGGAAGCGGATCGAGTCTTTGTGTAACTCGTTTTTGTAGAAAAAAATGAACACCCGGATATGAACAACGATGGTGTTTGAGATGTGGTGATGATGATGAGCAAAGCTAGTAAAACATGGATATGTGAAGAACACGATAGATAGATGATAAACGAGGTGGAATGATAGATAAATAAAGATAACCGAATGATTACATTTTACCTACCCCACGCATCCTGAGTATCATGAACTACTAGATGAGTTCATGAACCCTTACAAGCTTCAAAGAACCGTGACTAACTCTCTCTCACTAAACATACATCATCAAGACATTCCTTCATGGGATATGTCTCTATATATAGTACAAGATTCACTAAGGGCATAATAGTAAATACTAACTAGTGACAATATTACAGAAATAAATAATAATCACTAGAGCCTCTTCTTTAGTCGATTCGTGCGTCTTGAGTCGTCATGGTCTTCACCGTGTTGTAGGGACGGTATATAATAAGTGACCGTTGAGTAATAATCACATCTATCCAAATCTTGTTGGCTCGGTCTCTCGATTCCCAACATGTGACGTCCACTCCCAAACTTGGCACCAGGAGGGGTCACGTATCGGATTTACTCATGAACACAAGGTATCAACAGAGATATTATGCAGCGGAAATTTAAAACTATTATTTATATAAGCCAAGTATTACAGTAAGTGATATATTTTACATAACTAAAACTAACTATAATAAGGAAATCAATAATTAAGCCAACTTGCCAAAAACTCATCCTTGATAGCTTTCCCGATTATCCTTTCCTCTAACGATCCGTACCTTTACTTCTAAACGTCTCTGCAGAACCTAGCATACATACTTTTAAAAAGTCAGCTTATGTTGGTGAGTTCTACCGTTTAGTTCAAAAGTCGTTTAAGTGTTTTACCTGGTTTTCACAACACATTTATAAGTCACATATAAATCCTAACACGTATTCACTTTGATAATATATCCTATTATCTTAACCATGGCCCTAGGCTAAACTTCTAGGTCACTATTTTTTACCAACTATTTTGGTTCTCCATGAAGAGTCTGCCCGCCACTGCACACTCCGTCCCATCTCGAAGGATAGTTATTACAACAGCCCAATGCAGCTCTGTCCGTACACGGTTCCCTAAGCCACCATTATGGGGAAGCAGTGTCTCCACATTCTTCATCTCCTTCGAAAGGTTCGCCCACCACTGCAATCGTCATCCTACCTTGTCGTAAGATAGCTTTTGCGATGTCCGACTGCCGCTCCGTTCGTACACGGTTCTCTAAGCCACCACTATGGGGAAGCAGCAACCCTTCGTCTTCAGTAGAAACACATGCTCTAACTCTAATAAGTCATATTAGCAATTCATGCTTCAACTCTATTAGGTTCTAGTAGCAACTCATGCTTTAACTCTATTAGGTCATTTTCTCATCTTAATTCTCTGATCATGCATACTACTTACCCCTAGTTAAATAAGCAGATGCTTTAGGTTTGTTATTAAACAGTGATAAGGCATTCATATACTGCAACAAATAGACATCCCCCAATTTACCTAGGTGTATGTATACAAGATGTACCAACGGCGTATCCTCCACACTTTCGATATACCGGGTCACTTATATTACTATGTATATATATAGGATGTACCAGCGGCGTATCCACCACATATTAATACAAGCAAATGCACCATCTGTTCTCATATAATCATATATATTCACTAAACGTTTACTAATAACTCCCTAGTCATTTGGCCACCTAATTTTAAGCAAGTATATACACATCACATTATAATCAACATAATTGCATAACACGTATAATTAGGCAATTTAACAATAATTTCATCATATAACACGTATATATCAAGTCACAAATATCTTAAATATATTTTCACAAGTATTGTATGTATACTAGCCCGAAAGTATATTTAAAAACATTTAAAACTTGTAAAGTGGGCTTGTAGAAACTCACCTGATATCTTTAACCAGTTATTCAGACAGAACCTTCGTTATGGTCCACAATTAACCTAATCGCGTATCGGATAGCATTAATGCAAGGTTATTATAAATAATACCTACGTTTATTTATCTCTTATAATCCTAATAATACTTTATTAGGGTTTATCTCTTTTAGGGTCAAAATGACCTAAATGCCCTTCTAGGCATAATAACCTTTTTATTGATAATATGGAGACGTGCATTCCTATAAGTAAACGCTCACCCCGGGATCACCCAGTGAGGTATGCCAGTTCCTAGTTGGGATTTATGCGATACCCCCGCTTCCCCAGAAACCCCAGTGTACAGGCTTCCGGTCCGCACGAACTTCTAAATATCTGATTAACTCGGTATCTTTAATACTTTATTATTTATCAATTTAAACTCATATATACTTAATATATATACAAACATGTTATAAGACCAAAAATCAAGTCCCCATACCCTCCGGATTAATTTATATCAATTATTCATATTTAGAAACCCTAATTTCGTGTATTTCTTGTTTTATTATCAAAACTCATTTTGTTTTTCAAACCAACTTAGGGTATTATCTATTATAACATTTTATAATATCCTTTAAAATATCAAAGCTTAATTCAACACTGTTTACTCAATTTGGGCATAACAACGTTATGAAAACCCTAATTTTGACCTGTTAACAAAACCTTTACCAATTATTTTCCAATTGTGAATTAAACTTAGGGCTTTCTTAAAATACATCATTTTATGATTACCTACAAAAATTCAGACCCTAATTCCCACCCGATCACCCGATTATATCAAAACAAGCTCAAGAACCCTAATTTTGGATCATTTCTAAAAACCATACTTAGAAATCGAATTAGCCAAAACTGAAAGAGGCCATTTTAAAGCATACCTATTAGAGCTTGGCTGCTGAATTATAACCTCTAACTCCTCTTGTGTAGCTCGAATTCAACTGATAAAGTTTCTGGGTCGGAATAGGGTTTTTGAGGGAAGATTTCATGAATTGGTGCAGGTTTTTGATGAACTCAAGTTTCTATTTATACTGTTAGCTGTGACATATGATTCCTACACGTATTAAGGTGACTCAGGGTTCAAAAACGACGTGTAATACGACCAAACTTGGCCTGTAAGTCCGCAAACGTGGCCAAAATCGCGACCAGAAAATTTCTGCTGTTGCTGGTGCTCCTCGCGTATCGCGCAAGAAGGGTGGGTGTGGCTCGCGATACACGAGCCACTGGTTTCCGTCCAGCTTTCAACTTGAAATTGCTTAAGCCTGTGGATCGTCTACTTAGTCGTATTGAAATCAATGTATAACGAGTAAAACACGAAGAGTAAATACAAATAAGCTTTGTATTAACCACAGAGACCACAGAGTACACAGAGATATGATCTGATAATGAGCTCTAAGACCGTTACTGAATACAACACAAGACTCACTATTTATAGAGCTGAATCTCGACTTGCCAAACCTCTAATTCGGAGACACGTTCGGACCTGTCCGAACTCCATGTTCGCTGAGAGTTCGGACCTCAGCTACTTTGTATGATTTGTCTTGTATTCGATACTTCACATGACGAATAGGAACCATGTATCAACAAACTCCCCCTCGACATGTGCAGTATCATCTCCTCTATTAACATTGTATCTTGTATCTTCAATCAAAATCTTCCTCGATCTTGATGATGAGTTCAAACTTGAATACTTGATATTGCATTGTGTGTAATCTCTGTATCAACAATCTTCAGAAGACTTGAAGTTGTGATGTTCTCTTCTCACTTAGAAACCTGCCAACATAAATAATCTTGGCGCAAAACGTCTCTTTGAGACTCCAAAACATTTTGATTTCGAAATTGATTTCGTATACCATGTTGATCAATCGAAAACAAATCAGAAACAAAATCTTTTTGGCTTTTAGAAACTTTATATCAAAACACACCTAAAATCTTTTTGGTATTTTCTGATAACAAAAATAAATGCATTACAGAATCAGATACTATTTTTGTCTTTTGCGAGAAAGATCACAACTTCGGATCATATTGGTCATAACATGCTGAACTACACTTCAATTTCGGTTATTGAAGCACATAAGCCATGCCAATTGCAGATATTATATGTCCAACTTTAAACTCTGGCATAATCATATTCATAACATCTGGATATGTTAAAGTATTAATTAGTTTTGCATTGACCAGTGTACCCCACACTATCAGACATACTCAGATATGTTTTTGTTTATCACATTTTATGATTTCATTTGTAATTTTTTATCACACAATGATTGTATCTATGATATAGTCAACTGTGTTCCATGCAAAAAGAAATAAGAATGTTAAATCGTCTATCTTAAGGTCGATCTTTCGATACGCAGATAAGGCCTCGGATTTAACAAAATAAGAAAATAAAACAAGTTGAAGTTGTATAACTCAACAACAATCAGGTCAGTACTCCCGTACATGCAGAGAAAGTCCGATGAGTTACACGAAACACCAAAGAAAATAAAGCAGAATGTCAAACGAACAACGATCGGGTCGGTCTTGTGGACACGCAGAGAAAGTCCGATCGTTTGACAAAATAAAGAAAATCAAACAAGTTTAATATTTTTGCAAAATGAACACATGTATACACAGTGACTTCTCATTTTTCTTTTCACATATCTTTTCTTGATATATCGTGAGATATGCATCAAGATGTTGTCCACTAGGTCAAGCATCAGATTTAGTGTATATCACATTTGACTACTTTCTGATTTGCCGAGCCTACCTTACACATCGAACAAATGGTCTTATGGCTTTTTCACTTACTTTATCCATGAGTTAGACAATGTCAGCCAATGTACCATCATTTCCCAATCATGTCGGATATAATTTCTCATTTTTCCATGTTTTTGTCTTTTTCGAAATTTCTCCCCCTAAAAATGACAACTCTATTTATAGATATTCATTTTTAACATTTAAAAAATAGCACACTATTTTTGTATTTTTGCAAAAACAAACTCCCCCTCAGAATGAGACGGAGTAAACACAAAATGAAAAAGTGATCAACCAACACGAATACGTTCAGTGTAGCATTTTGAAAAAAGAAAATTTGATGTTAAAATTCAGTGTAAGTTAGCACAGATATTCCACAATCAGCAATTTTCCAATCACTGAAAGGTCTTCTTGAAATACCTGCTAACACCAAATAAATCATTAGTCGCTCTGGGATCGACCCAATTCAACAGCGTCGGGTCTCCGGGTGTCTTCCACAAAGTCATTGATAGCCGGGGAAACAACTTTCGGTTTCCAAATTTGTAATAGTTTTATTTTTTGATCAGAACCTGAGTCAGATTCAACCGACATACTTGGTTTAGACCAATACGATTGACGGGTTGATTTAAGCTTTGGGGACCATGGTTCATCAAAAATTTGACCTTTGTTATCCACATATTTGGCAGTTTTGTAGATATATGCAGTCGTCGGACAATCAGCAGCTAAATGTCTCGGTTGACGACATACATAACAAAGTCGTTCTCTAAAAATACTTGAAAATTGTTTTGACTTTGAAAAACCAGATGAATGATCAGAATCAAAGTTATCAAAAAAACAATCAGAAGAATCATACCTAGGAGATGGACTCCTTGAAGATGACGATCCTCCAGAATAATAAGAAAATTATTTCTGAAGTGATGATTTCTTTGCAATTTTTGCTTGAGGAACCTTTGCAGCCTGCACTGGTTTCTTTGTTTGAATCGGTTCTTTCTGGACTTCATAACCCAAACCTTTGTGTTTGAATCCTTGATGCTTTGAAGAATTAGAAGAAGAACCCGAAGCGTCTCTCGCCTTAGCTTCACTTGTGAATTTGGCTTTGATATCCTTTATCTTGTTCTTCTCAATCTAACCTTTTTCTTCTTTGGTTGCAGATGAAGAACTCGAAACAATCTTATCAAACACATTTTCATTTTCCAACAAAACAGACTTTGACACAAATTTTGGAGCTTAACCCAAAGACTTTTCTTTCTTCTTAGACTTAGACTTGTTCTTCTTGGGTGAAGTGGCAAAATTGGAATAATCATGCAATTTATATTTTGGATCAATCTGAGCAGAAGTAACTTCAATTAAATCCACTGATTGTGGTACCAAGTGAACATCATCTTCCTTAGAATTCTCCGAACTCTTATCCTGCTTGTATAAGAAATTTAGCAATGTCGGTGACAAATTGCAGTTCTTCACTTACCTTTTTAACTCCAAAATCTCCAATTTCAAATCATTAATCTTTTGCTGACCCTCAAACACTTCTTTTTGTGACTTGATAAACTTGGCATTGAGATCATCATATTCATAAGTTTGTAGCTTTCGGATCTCACATTCAGCAAATGATTTTTTCAAGCACAATTTCTCTCTTTTGCTTATAGATCGCAACATCTTTAGTTAAAACTTCATTCTTGTCTCTGTAAAGAACATTCTCATCTTGAAGCATAGAAATAATGTTTTGAATCTTCTCAACAGTAACAGCAGTTTTAGCAATAAGAGCAATAGCTTCCTCATACTTTTGCTGAACTGGATAACTTTTCTCAAATAAATTCTCAAAATCTTGAGTTGCATCTAAAGCTTCAGCTTTGGCTTTCTCAGATTCTTCAGCCAATTGAACTTTTTCTTTCAAAACATCTTCATGAACATGAACTAATTCATAATATTTCTTTTGAAACTCTTCCAACTCTTTCTTTAGCACAACAATTTTTTCAGTTGATGTTTTAATAAACTGCTCAAACCATTCAATCTCCTTGTGTAATTTTACACATGTAAGACATTTGGATTCTTCAACCTTTGAACTATCAGCAACTTTTGGTAAACTTTCTTGTACCAAATATTCACTTGAATAAGAATTAGAATCAGTCAACAAGCTGTCATCATCATCATGACGAGCAGTCAATGCAATGCCAATTGGAGCAATTTTCCATTTAGCTTCATGTTATACCCCGAATTCTCGGCTGATAATCCAGGGTACAGGTAAAGGCCAAGGGCAGGAGTGACCCAGGTTTTGTATGACCCAGAACTTGGCAGGTAACGTTCAAATGACCCTGAATGTGTCCATAGTAAATTGATGGCCCAGGATGTCGACTTTATTCAGGGAAGCTTACCTTCGTTTTATTCTATTTTAATATGATCTAAAATGTGCATAATCCAGGGTTACCCTTATTTTATAGATGACCCAGCATGTGGAAATGACCCTGCATGCTAGGGCATCGTTACTAACGTATTTTGTGCCTTTATCCAAAGTGAAGACAGGTTGACGAAGTCTCCCAACGGTCGAATACAAGAAGCTAGAGACTCATTTAGCATGTGGTCAAAGTCTGTTAGCTGGAAACTCGGTCAACCCACTGAAAGAGACGTTGAAGAGAGGATCCCTGGAATATCGGACAAGTTGTTGAAGATCCCTGGAATATCGGGCGAGTCGTTGAAGCTCTCGAAGTATATATAGGACACTTAGACTTAGTTTTCAGCTCATTCGAGCTTTACTCATTGTATTCTTGTACTAATTTCTCTGCGAACTCGTTGTAATCAACATTTTCAGTGATCAATAAATTGGTAGCGTGTGTTATCGCTACCCGGGGTTTTTATGCCGGCGGTGCCTTAGAGACATCTAAGGGCTAAGGGCTTGTCCCTAGTAAAATTCTCGGTGTTCCTACTTGCATTTCAGGTTACATTTGTGTTGCTAAGCTTCTTAACGGATTTCATAAGCAAACCTAACTTTTTATCAAAGATTTTAGTTATTTGTCCCTGGAATTCTGCTGTCGTCCCAGGATTATTTCAAAGTATTTTCATATCCGAGACTTAGACACCTAACCTCACATTCATATTTGGTTCAAACTTTGCTAATTTAACCTAAGTAATTTTTTAGCCAAAACAATTTGGCGCCCACCGTGGGGCAATTGGTGTCAACCTTTTGTCAAACTCTTTTTAGATTCATCCTAAACTTGATTTTTACCAAAATCTATCAAAAAATGTCAACACAAATGAACACCTCGAATGTCTCGGCTTCTGCTGTAACTGCTTCAACAACAAGAGTTACCCAACCTAGTCCAAGGACCAGTATTTCGACAAGTGGAGTCACTTCATCAGCTCCAGGGTTTAAGCCTCAACTTCAGCTACGCGCAGTGACGCACCGGTAGTCAACCATGAAGTGATCGAAACCGAAAACATCCCAGAAGACCCTGTCTTAATATCTGACACTGATATCCTGGCCATATTCGGTAAATTGGAGCGCCACATGGAACTCCAACAGAAGGTGAACCAGGAATTTATGGCTCAATTAACCAGCTTGAGATCAGAGTTACCCAGGGCCACGACGGCTTAACCGTCGCCACTCGACCCCAGAATTCTGAATTTCAGTACCCCTGGAAGCAATTCCAGGGTACACGAAGGTGTCACCCCATCGAGCGGAAGATCAACGTTCTTCCCTACTCAAATGGCCCATGCTGATCTACCCAGGGCGTCCATCATCAGGGAACCAGCCGTTAATCCTGGGACAAATATACCCCAGGATGTCGGTAACACTCCCCAAACTTTCACCTATTATGCTAACACTAACAATTCAGCGCAGGATTCAGGGATTAGCCCATCAGTGGAACGAGAGATTCATAAGCTCAAGCAGATGATTTCAAGCGTCCCAGGAGTTGTGCAACCAATCCCTGAAGTTGGGCCGGCAAGTCATAGGTTGTCCAGGTTTGCTCCACCAATTTGCGACGTGGAGATACCCAAAAGGTTTCAAACTCCCAGCATGAAACCTTACGATGGCACCACAGACCCTGAAGAACATGTGGCACAGTATCGTGAAAGAATGGAAGTTATCTACATGCCCCCTGAAATTAAGGAGGCATGCCTATGCAAAGGATTCGGATCTACTTTGACAGGAGCGGCCTTGAAATGTTTCCTGAACGTTCCTCCTTACTCTATCACTTTATTTTCACATTTAATTAACTTATTTAACAATCAGTTCTCTTGCAGCCGCAGCTTTGAGAAACTAACAAGTGATTTGTATAGGGTGACCCAGAATGCAGGAGAATCCCTAAGGAATTACGTTAGCAGATTCAGCAGAGAAGCCTTGGAAATTTCAAACATGGACATGGCAACTGCAGTCCAGGCCTTCAAGATGGGGCTCAACAAAGACTCGCCCTTCTATCAAGACTTGGTCATGAACCCATGTCATAAGATGGACGAAGTTCGTCATAGGGCTATCCGCTTCATCAGGCTAGAGGAGGACAGGCAAATCCTGGGAAAGGGTGAATCACCCCAGGATTCAACAGCTCTAACAGAAAATCAGAGTCCTCACATACTAGGTCACAGCGATCTAAACCATACTCAAGGCCCGATGAACGTCGAGTGAACAGTGTGGATCAGGATGAAGAGGAAGAAGAATATCCTTCCCTTAATGATTATTGCTTTACTACTGATATCTCTGGTGTTATGTTTGCTATGCAGGACCTTGGAGACAAGGCAAGGTGGCCCAAGAAGAATGATAAACCTTCCACGTGGAAGGATAAATCCAAATGGTGTGCTTACCATGAGGACTTCGGTCACCAGACCGAGGATTGCATGGCTCTGAGAAGAGAAATCAACTATCTACTTAGCAAAGGCTACCTGAAGGAGCTCCTGGGAAAGAAGAAGGATAAATCCAGGGAACAGAACTCAAAATCCAGGGATAATGATGCAAGAACCCAGGATTTTGGACACCCTGATGGCTGTCTTGAAAGAGCATCCTCACCACCCCCGGACGCAAAGGTAATACACTTTATTTCTGGTGGTTCTGACATTTGTGGTACCTCTTATTCTGCAGCAAAGAGACATGCCAAGGAATCCAAGTCGGATAGAGAGGGAAGACCCAGGAAGAGTTCCGTTCAGCCTGATGTCAAGGAAATTACATTCGGAGAAGATGACAGGCGTGATATCATAGACCCTCATCATGACGGGTGGTGATAACGCTTCACATTGCCAACAATATTGTGAAAAAAATCTTGATTGATGGAGGCAGTTCGGTAAATATAATCCAGTTGGAGGCCTTGCAGAAGATGGGAATTCCGCATTCAGAGATCATCTCGAAATCTACGGTACTCGTGGGTTTCAGTGGCGAAACAAAGAATACCCTGGGTGAAATCAAACTTCCAGTTTACGTAGAAGGACTCAACTTAGTTCAGCGTTTTTGTGTGATGGACGCACCATCAGGGTACAATGTAATCCTGGGTAGACACTGGATTCTTGATAACAGGGCTGTACCCTCGACGTACCATCAATGTGTGAAGCTGCCAACACCCTGGGGCGTGATCACAGTACATAGCGACCAACAAGAGGCTAAGGAGTGTTACACTACATCAATGAAGATATCCTCCAAACAAAGACAAGCATAGCAATTAAAGAAAAAGGCCCGGGAAGCCCTGGAAGCAAGAGAGCAAGACGTCAAAGCTGTCGAGCTGGACCCCTCAAATCCAGGGAAGAAAGTATATATTGGAACAAATATTCCAGGGCCAATAGAGGAACAGTTAATACATCTACTCAGAACCAGAATGTCAACCTTCGCTTGGTCCCATGACGACATGACAGGTATTTCTAAATCCGTTTTTACACATAAACTTGGAATTGATAACTCTTTCAGGCCCATACACCAAAAGAGAAGAAAATTTGCACCGGAAAAGAACGTCATAATCCAGGAAGAGGTTGATAGACTCCTAAAAGCAAGGATGATCAGAGAAGTAAAGTTTCCCAGGTGGTTAGCCAATGTGGTGGTAGTTGGAAAGAAAAATGGTAAATGGAGGGTATGTGTGGATTACACAGACCTGAACCGTGCATGCCCAAAGGATCCATTCCCGCTACCACACATAGATTCCATCGTCGATGCCACGGCAGGCCATGAAATGTTGACTTTCATGGACGCTACCTCAGGATTTCAGCAAATTCAGATGGAACCCCAGGATCAGGAAGATGCGGCATTCATAACACCAACAGGTATATATTGCTATATAGTTATGCCCTTTGGACTAAAAAATGCAGGGGCAACCTACCAGAGATTGGTTAACATGATGTTCAAAGAAAAACTGGGGGACACAATGGAGGTGTATATCGACGACATGATGGTGAAATCCAGGATCACCAATGACCATGTACAGGATGTTAAGGATTCCTTCGACATCCTGGATAAATATAACATGAAGCTAAATCCAGAAAAGTGCCATTTTGGAGTCGGAGCAGGCAAATTCCTGGGATACATGGTAACCAAGAGAGGCATAGAGGCAAGTCCGGAGCAAATCAGGGCAATTGCCAACTTACAATCACCATCTAGCACCAAGGACGTTCAAAGACTTACAGGTAGAATTGCTGCCCTGAATAGATTTATATCGAAATCCTCGGAAAGATGCAGGGAATTCTATGACATCCTAAAGAAGAACAAGAAATTCGAGTGGAAGGAAGAACACGGATTTGAAAACATACTTATCCACGGCACCCTTGCTTATAAAGCCTAATCCAGGGGAGCCCCTGTCCCTGTATTTAGCAGCTTCAAGGAATACGGTAAGTGCAGTCCTGACCAAGGATGCGGAAGGTCAGCAACATCCGGTTTACTACGTAAGTAAAAGCTTACTTGATGCTGAATCCAGGTACTCACACCTTGAAAAACTTATATTAGCCCTAAGTATGGCATCTACTAAACTTAGACACTATTTTGAAACTCATACAATTCATGTTAGAACTAACTACCCTACAAAATCTGTTTTGAGAAAACCAGAAATGTCAGGTCGAATGGCTAAGTGGTCGGTGAAGCTAAGTGCGTATGATCTGATCTACGAGGCCAGAACAGCTATAAAATCCCAGGCTCTAGCTAATTTTGTGGCTGATTTCAGTACTGATATACAACAAGAAGCGGACCATGAATTCCAGCAGCTTCAACAAGAAGAAATTTCAGGGTCATGGACCTTGTTCAATGATGGAGCATCAAATATCAGGGGGACAGGCCTAAGAATCGTACTGAAATCGCCACAAGGGGACATGATACCCCAGGCTGTCAGATGTGGATTTCAAGCAACTAACAATGAAGCTGAGTATGAGGCCCTAATTGCTGGGCTACATTTAGCATTACACTTGGGAATTCAGCACATCCAGGTATACGTTGATTCTCTTCTTTTAGCTAACCATTTTAATGGGTCTTATGCAGCTAAAGGAGAGAAATTAATCAAATACTTGGAGGTGGTAAAAAGAATGCCCCAGGATTTTCAAAATTTTAATATCCAACAAGTACCAAGGGAGGAGATACTGAAGCAGATGCATTGGCAAACTTAGGTTCAGTATTCAAGGCTCTTGAAGACACCCACATTCCTATAATTCATGTACTAACACCAGCTATAGACCAGGGTACAGATACCTAGGATTCTGACACAGCAGAAAAAATCCTAGTATCCAGTACCCAGGATTCTTCAACCCAAGAGGAATCCTGGACCAGACCAATTATTCAGTATTTGCAGGATGGTACTATTCCAGGAAATGAGAAGGATGCCCGAGCATTCAGAGTAAGAGTAGCCAGGTACGTAGTTATCAAAAATATATTATATAAAAAATCTTTTGCAGGTACGTATTTGAGGTGCTTAGAGAAGGATGAAGCCCAGGAGGTACTCAAAGACATCCATGAGGGTGATTGTGGAAACCATACAGGGGGCAGGTCCTTGATGTCTTAACTTCTGAGAACAGGGTATTATTGGCCTACTATGAGGAAAGATGCCCAGGATTTCTCTCAAAAATGTGATGCATGTCAAAGACACGCCAATGTGCCTCACCAGCCTGCAAAACCTTTATATCCTATTCCAGCATCCTGGCCCTTCATGAAGTGGGGAATGGACATTGTTGGTAAATTACCCAAGGCCCCTGTAGGAAAGGTAATCATGTTAGCAATGACTGATTATTTCTCAAAATGGATTGAAGCCGAAGCGTACGTTCAAGTCAGGGAAAAAGAGGTTATATCCTTCATTAAAAGGAACATATTAACAAGGTTTGGAGTACCATCTGAGATCGTTTGTGATAACGGCTCCCAATTTATTGGGAGTAGGACCACAGGATTCTGTGAATCCTGGGGCATAAAGTGATAACATTGACTCCAGTGCATCCTCAAGCTAATGGCCAGGCTGAATCAAGCAACAGAATCATCATAAATAACTTGAAGAAGAAATTGAAGGAAAAGAAGGGAAGATGGGCAGAAGAGCTACCCTTGGCACTATGGGCAGACAGGACTACCTCCAAGAACGCCACAGGCCAAACCCGATTTTCCTTGGTCTTTGGTACTGAAGCTATTATCCCAACCGAAATGGTGATCCCAACATTCAGGGTCAGTGCTCAGACCCAGGACTCAAATGATCAGTCCCTGGTTGAAGATTTGGATACCCTGGATGAACTAAGAGATCAAGCAACTTGGAGAATGGCAGTCTACCAGCAAAGAATTTCTAAGACCTACAACAAACATGGAAGGATCAGAAGGTTCAAGGTGGGAGATCTAGTCCTTAGAAAAGCATTTCAGAACACAACAAATCCAGGGGATGGAAAGTTGGCTCCTAAATGGGAAGGCCCCTACCTGATTGACTCTGAGGCTGGTAAGGGGGCATATTGGCTAGCTAATATGGAAGGAGATTTGTTACCACGACCTTGGAATGCGATACACTTGAAGGCGTATTTCATGTAAGGCTACCTGTCCCAGGATTTGGCTACCCAGGTATGTGTTTGATTTTTAAATTAATGCTGCAAATCCAGGTCAGTTCCTCTCACTTAATTTATTTCATTTATCCCTATATATGTTTTACCTTCATTATTCATTTACTAACATCAGTTACATGTTGCTTTAATTATTATTCACCACCTTGAATACACTAAGATCTATGTTTCGTCAATTGAGTCACTCAGAATCCAGGGTATCCCAAGATTCAGGTCACCCAAAATGCAGGATACTCAGAAATTCAAGGTACATGGAACAAAGCGTACTCCAAGCCAACGACAATCAGCGTATGACTCCTAAGTTTGAGACTGGCCATCTCGCTTCCATATTGGGTAAGGCCTAAACCCAATCCTAAGGTTTGAGGACTAAGCTTCCTCCATCCGAATATAGGCTATCACGCCTCGCCCGGGACGCACGTGGCAAATTTTGCCTCGCCCGAGACGCACGTGATCCAAGTATAAAACCCTGGGATTGTGGGATCATCCGTGTTAATAGCATTGGTGGCAACCTCCCAATCCAGGGACATATGCGGATCTCTTAAGGTTTAAAACGATTAACGCGTTTTCAAGATGGATTGGTGCTAACGTACCAACTTAAGTCTCCGAGGACATGCCCTAGTTCAGTCAGTACGACTAAGAGGAATTCCCTAGTTCGCCAGTACGGCACCGGGCATGACCCCAGAAATAACTTAAGAGATTACCTAGTGACCCAGGATTATTGACCTAATCCAGGGTCATAACGATCAAAGTCTGAGTAAATTAACTTCATGTCTAGTTAATTCTGATTGATATGTTTCTATTATAGGAAACATCCACAAGTCTGCTAAAGCTACGAGGAATCCTAAATCCTGGGGGCAATCCAGGAATACCAAGGTAAACCCTAGTATTATTTCGTACGTTGGCAAATGCATTTCGGATATTTCAAACACAAGCATGTAACTAAAGCAGTTATATATATAAAAGACCCAACCTGGGCCCGGAAAAGCTCCGGACGTCCCAGGATGGGGACACATCAAAAGACCCTGGATTCCATATCCAGGGGTGGGGCCTTGTCTTAACAAAATAAACCGGGAAACATCGACCGGTATTACATCACATGCATAAAAATAAAATTGTTTTAAAACATGAACCAAAAGACAAGAAGGTGACCCCTGTTCTTCAAGCTGCATCTTGGGGCACCTCCTTAGCTTCATCAACTGAGACCTCCTCCGCTGCCTCGGACCCCTGGGCTGGTTGTTCTCCCCCCTTCGGCTGATCGATCTCCATGGCATGGCCAGCGGAATCCTTGGACGGGGTACCCTTGCTAGACCCAGGGCCAGCGTCGGGGTCACACCCAGCGGGGATGGTTGCGCCTAATTCGCGTAGTTTCTTTGCCCATCCGGTCACATCCCACTGGGGGTTCTGAAACCCGAGATCCCTAGCCTCCTTCGCCATTTTCAACCTGCACTGAAAAAGGGAGATGCGAGCAATGAGCCTGCCTTCATCGCCCTTTGCAGCCAAAGCAGCCTCATGTGTAGCCCGTGCCTCCGCTGCCTTCTTTTCGAGGTCCTGCACCATCCCTAGGTTTTTGTTGGCCGCTATCCTGATCGAGTTCAGCTCTTTGGTCAGGGTGGCAACCTCCTTCTTGGCAAAAGCCTCAGCATCCTGGGCCCGCTTTTCAGCAGCCCAGACTAGCTCCGAGAATCGCCCAGCAATCTACAGGAAAAGGTAGTTTAATTAATATTTAAGACCTTGAATTAATTCGTTGTCTAGAAAATTTAGGGGTACCCAGGATTAACTTACTTGGCGAGAAGAGGCCTCGGCATGGGCACGGAGCTCAGCAGCGTCCAGGTTCTCCAGAGATTGCACGACAGGGGCAGTAGCAGTAGCAGTGGCCCTGGTCTTCCGTTTGGTGCCAGAATTCCTTGAAGAAGGAGCTTTGGGAGCAGTCATAGGTTCGGTCTTCACGGAGGCAACGACTTGAAGATCCTGTTCAGATTCGCCTAGCAGATGGTCGTCCAGATCAATGTTTTCCAGGTCGCTCGGGACGTGGCGTCATGGATGCGAAATTAACGGACACGATTGAAGCAAGGGGCGATGTGACCCAAAATTTGAAATTTTCACAGCTGTAAATTCTATCCACAACTCGCGAAAATTTGGGGGCAATTGTTATACCCCGAATTCTCGGCTAATAATCCAGGGTACAGGTAAAGGCCAACGGCAGGAGTGACCCAGGAATTGTATGACCCAGAACTTGGCAGGTAACGTTCAAATGACCCTGAATGTGTCCATAGTAAATTGATGGCCCAGGATGTCGACTTTATTCAGGGAAGCTTACCTTCGTTTTATTCTATTTTAATATGATCTAAAATGTGCATAATCCAGGGTTACCCTTATTTTATAGATGACCCAGCATGTGGAAATGACCCTGCATGCTAGGGCATCGTTACTAACGTATTTTGTGCCTTTATCCAAAGTGAAGACAGGTTGACGAAGTCTCCCAACGGTCGAATACAAGAAGCTAGAGACTCATTTAGCACGTGGTCAAAGTCTGTTAGCTGGAAACTCGGTCAACCAACTGAAAGAGACGTTGAAGAGAGGATCCCTGGAATATCGGACAAGTTGTTGAAGATCCCTGGAATATCGGGCGAGTCGTTGAAGCTCTCGAAGTATATATAGGACATTTAGACTTAGTTTTCAGCTCATTCGAGCTTTACTCATTGTATTCTCGTACTAATTTCTCCGCGAACTCGTTGTAATCAATATTTTCAGTGATCAATAAATTGGTAGCGTGTGTTATCGCTACCCGGGGTTTTTATGCCGGCGGTGCCTTAGAGACATCTAAGGGCTAAGGGCTTTTCCCTAGTAAAATTCTCGGTGTTCCTACTTGCATTTCAGGTTACATTTGTGTTGCTAAGCTTCTTAACGGATTTCATAAGCAAACCTAACTTTTTATCAAAGATTTTAGTTATTTGTCCCTGGAATTCTGCTGTCGTCCCAGGATTATTTCAAACTATTTTCATATCCGAGACTTAGACACCTAACCTCACATTCATATTTGGTTCAAATTTTGCTAATTTAACCTAAGTAATTTTTAGCCAAAACTCTTCAGAATCTGCATTCCAAGTAAATTCATCTGGATGCCAATATACTTCATTTAATTCCTCATTAAAAGAAATAGCTTTTTCTTCACTTTTAGAAGTTTCACTTGGTGAATGAAAAACCATATGAGCATGTTGAACAGACTTCAGCTTATTCTCAATTGAACTTGGACATTCTCGTGCAAAGTGACCATAAACGGAACACTTTTTACATTTCACCTTTGATTTGTCCAAACCAATCTAACCCTCCTGATTCAATCTCTTCTTACCAGTTCTATTGAAAATTTTCTTCGTTCGGCGAACCAACATAGCATATTGCCAATTTAGATCCATTTACTCCAAATGATCATAATCAATTTGATCATAATCTTCATTTGCCAATTCAGTGTTACTCACAGCACCAGTGATAACACCAAAATATGAAGATACTAACGCAGACATCAAAGAATTATAATCATCGATAGTTTGAACAGATAATGCACTTTGATTCGAAGAACTAGGAATCAAAACAGTACAACCAACAGAAGAATAACTTGGAATTTCAGATTTACCTGCCAGAAAAGCTGTAGGAGGTGCAGAACTAAGAATAGTAGACTTCCCAGCATTCATGGTTGAATCATTATTACCATAATACACTGCAGGATTTTGAACTTGCTCAGGAAGCGACTTGTTCACATTAACTCCATATCCCTTGCTTGAATTCTTTGAATCAGATCGTTAAATGACAATTTTGAATAATCTTTATCATGACAGACCATCATCACATAATTCTCCCATTTCTCTGGTAGAGCTTCCATGATCTTGTCTTTCTTATCAGCTTCATCTTTTGTAATAATTCTGTAGGCAATGCCATTATTAAAGTACCATAGGCTTTCTTCTCGGCTTGATACGCTTTATTTTGTTCACCTGAAAGCTTTCTTTGAAGAACTGGTTCTCCGTCTTCACCCTTAGGATACACATATTGCTCTGAATATGACAACCACATATCAATATCATTTGCAGAAACATATGCTTCAAACCGTGTAACCCAACTATGATAATCTTCCAATTTGAGCAATTTAGGAACTTTCTGACTTGTTCCGATTTCATTATCATAGTTCATCATCGTTTGCACCGTAGTCTGAACTGAATTTTGAATAGCCGCGAACGCTTGAAAATCGGACATATCGAAAAATCTGGTTACTGTTCACTCCGAACCTCCACCGAACTCCCTCCGAGCTTCCTCCGAACCTAAGCTTCGCTGAACTCGCGCCGAACCTGACCTTCAGACGAGCAAACAAAACCTGGACCGAACGAGCACCGAACACTGACCGAACTTTGTCCGAACGTGGACCGATCTCCGTCCGAACCTCAAGTTCGGAGCGGTTATGCCGAACTTGTCTGAACCTCAGACAAAACAAATTTCACTCGACACCATTTTCTCGATTTTCAATGTTTTTGACTGGAATTTTTGACAGATATTCAAGCAAACTCGATAGCAACAAACTAGAAATGAATTTTTGATGTGAAACACACTCGAAAAGATCAAACGAACTCAAAAATAATTGAGATTTTCACAAAACGTGTATTTTGAGTCAAAACTCCGAGAAACAATGATTTCCGATCAGTAGAGTAAACCAAATGCTCTGGTACCACTTAAAATTGCTTGAGCGAGTGGATCGTCTACTTAATTTGTTATGAAATTAATGTAATACGTGATGGAACACAAAGAGTAAATACAAATGACTTGTATTAACCACAGAGATGACCACAAAGTACACAGAGAAGATATGACTCAGAAGCTCAGATCATTTTTAATACAATACAAGACACACATATATATACTAGCTAAGACCCGCTGGTCCGAACCTCAGGTTCGGACCTGTTCGGCCCTGTCCGAACTCCAGGTTCCGCCAAGGTTCGGCCAGACCTAATCTTGCATTTCTTCATCTTGTATTCGACACTTCACATGACGATCAGGACCATGTACCAACAGGATATAATCCAAGATGTTAGGGAAACATTCGAGACCCTCAGAGAAGTCAACATGAAACTGAACCCCGGTAAATGCTCATTCGGGGTAGAAGAGGGAAAATTCCTAGGAGTGATAATCAAAAGGGAATGGGATTCAAGCCTGTCCTGAGAAAGTGGAGGCCATCACTCACCTCAGATCGCTAAGAACTTTTAAGGAAGCTCAAAGCTTGAATGGGCAATTGGTAGCCCTTGGCAGGTCCATCTCAAGGCTGGCCGACAAAAAGAAGTCCCTAGTAAAAACTCTAAGAAAACGCCTGAAGAAAAATCAGTTTGTGTGGATATCAGAAGCCGAGGATGGGTTTAATAACATCAAGGCCTTCCTCTGCGAACTGCCAATGCTGGCCATTCCAAGGCAAGGGGAAACCTTAAAGCTATACCTAGCCATCTCCGACCAGGCGGTAAGCTCAGTACTACTAGTCGAGAGATGCAAAGGGCAGATACCGATCTATTTCCTATCAAGGACCCTTAAATATCCAGAAGAAAGATACCCAGCACTTGAAAAGCTTGCGTCATCCCTCGTTCACGTCTCAAGAAGACTATCCAGGTACTTTCAAGCACACCCCATACAAGTAATAACTCATAAACCCATGCAGCTTATACTCAAAAGGCCCGAAGTATCAGGAAGTCTAGCGAAATGGGTTGTCGAGCTGGGAAACTACGAGATAGAATACAAGGGCAGAACATCAATGATGGGCCAGGTCCTTGCAGATTTCTTAGTCGAGATACCCCCAGAAGAAGAGCTAAAATATGGTCTCCCCTCGATGGTGAAAAGGGGAGCAACCCCTTATCAGACCTGGAAGTTGTTTACTGACGGGGGTTCAAACGAAGAAGGCTGTGGGGCAGGACTAATCCTAACAAGCCCAAAGGGGAAAGAAATCCCAAGTACTCTCAAGTTTGACTTCGCAGCTACCAACAACGAAGCGGAATATGAGGCCCCTCTGGCCGGCTTGCGAATTGCTAGAAAAATGAAGGTCAAAAACTTAGAGGCACATGTTGATTCAATGTTGGTAGCAAGTCAAATAAATGGGATATACGAAGCCATGGACGAGTAGATGAAGAAGTATCTCGAAAAGGTCAACTATCTCATCAAAGAATTTTCCTATTGCAAGGTAATCCATGTCCGAAGGTCAAAAAACAAAAAAGCAGATGCCTTGAGAAAAATAGCTTCGGTGTCATCCAAAGACCTCGATAAAGAAATAAAAGTGGAAAAACTTGTGGCCCCTTCCATCGAGGGAGAAGACATACTGGCCATAGAAGGAATATCCTGGATGACCCCCTCATAGAATACTTATCTGAGGGAAAATTGCCGATAGACCATGAGGAAGCAAGAAAAATCCAAGCAAAATCAACTCTCTACTGCCTCGAAGACAAACGCCTGTACAGAAGGTCATACCTAGGCCCACTTCTGAAATGTATGAATGAGAGTTAAGCTACTGAGGTCACAAGGGAAATACATGCAGGGATTTGCGGATTACATGTAGGCCATAAGACAATTGTCTCCAGAGCTCAGAGGGCCGGCTTCTACTGGCCAGGTATGTACAAGAGTGTAATAGATGAAATCAAGGGATGCGACAATTGTCAAATACACGCACCCATCCCAAGGCACCCAAGGCACGACCTAGTACCGGTAAGCTCAGCATGGCCCTTCCAGAAGTGGGGAATTGATATAATGGGCCCCTTCCCAGAAGCCCCAGGCAGAGTTAGATTCATGGTTGTTTCCATAGATTACTTTACCAAGTGGATAGAGGCGAAACCTCTCGCCACAATCTCGAGCAAGAAAATTTTGCGTTTGTATGGGAAAACATTGTGTGCAGGTTTGGCATACCACAAACCTTGATAAGCGACAATGGGACCCAATTTATAGATAAAAAGTTCAGAAAATGGTGCTTAGAGCTCAGGATAGACCAAGTGTTCACTTTAGTGGCTCACCCATAGAGCAATGGACATGTCGAAAGGCAAACAGAAGTAGGCAAGGCTGGGAAGGAAGAAGAAAAGTTGGGTGGAAGAACTCCCACACGTACTATGGGCCCACAGAACAACACCAAAATCAAGCACCGGAGAAAGCCCCTTCAGTCTCACGTATGGGATAGAGGCAATGATACCGGCAGAGATCAGAAGTCCCACTGAACGAATAAATATGCCCGAGTAGCAAAATGAGTTGGACCTACGTCTTAACCTCAATCTCTTAGAAGAAAGAAGAAAAATAGCTGCAATCAAGGAAGCTGCTACAAAAAGGGAGATGGAAAGACAGTACAACAAGAAGGTTAAAGGGATAACTTTCAGAGCAGGGGACCTGGTGCTATGAGAAAATGAAGCCAACAGACAAGAAGACTGCGGCAATTTGGGACCAAGATGGGAAGGGCCATACAAAGTCACATGGGCAAATGGGAAAGGCGCCCACAGGCTAGCCACAGTTGACGGGCTTAACATCCCAAGAACCTGGAACACCCAACAACTGAAGAAGTACTATTTATGAATTACCTTAATGTAATATCAGATAGTTATGCCTAGTATGTTGGGCAGATTTTGTACAAGTAACTTGCAATATCTGGTAATATATGGCACCGATGAAGGGTCAAATTTTCAAGAAATTTCCCTTAATCTATAGAAAAGTCTAGAAACGCTAATAACAACTAAGACTGAATATATATATATATATATATATATATATATATATATATATATATATAGGGTTAGGTTCAAATGAGAACTTTTTGTTTTGAGAACTTTTGAGAACTAAATCTCAACCACAAATTTCAGGGGGGACCATTACAATTCATGGGAGGGGGGATACATGTAAATAAACTTGTGGCTCAAATTAGTTCTTTTTAGTTCTCAAACCAAATTGGTTCTCAAATGATCCTCTCTTTATATATATATATATATATATATATATATATATATATATATATATAGGGTTAGGTTCAAATGAGAACTTTTGAGAACTAAATCTCAACCACACATTTCAGGGGGGACCACTACAATTCATGGGAGGGGGGATACATGTAAATAAACTTGTGGCTCAAATTAGTTCTTTTTAGTTCTCAAATCAAATTGGTTCTCAAATGATCCTCTCCCTATATATATATATATATATATTATATATATATATATATAGGTTAGGTTCAAATGAGAACTTTTTGTTTTGAGAACTTCTGAGAACTAAATCTCCACCACTAATTTCCGTTGGGGACCACTACAATTCATGGGAGGGGGGTCTGGGTAGCTTCCCCACGATGTCTAACCCCACTTCATAAAGGGCGATGCTGGGATAGATACAGTGGCTTTGTAGGCTGGTGAGGAATGTTGGCATGCCTTTGATATGCATCACATTTCAGGGCAAAATCCTGGGAATCCTTTCTCATGGTTAGCCAATAATACCCCGTTCTAAGAAATTTAGATATTAGAGACCTACCCCGAGTATGATTTCCATAATCACCTTCATGAATGTCATTTAGCACTTCATGGGCTTCCTATTTTTCTAAGCACCTTAAGTATGTACCTGCAATAGATTTTCTATACAATTTTCCTTTTATGAGAACATACCTGGCCACCTTGGTTCTGAATGCCCTAACATCTTTTTCTTCATCTGGGATGGAACCACTTTGTAGATATTGAATTATGGGTTTGGTCTAGGATGCACTTCCTTGTAGAGAATCAGAATGTGGGTCATCCTAGGCACTAGATACCAGGATTTTACTCCCGGGGTCAGCATCTTTATGTTCATCTAAATTTCCATCCTGGCTGATAGCCGGACTCAATATGTGGATTATAGGGATATGCATATCTTCAAGTTCCTTGAATGCTAAGCCTAAGTTTGCCAATGCATCTGGCTCAACATTTTCTTCTCTCGGTACTTGTTGTATATTGAGATTTTAAAAATCCTGGGCCATGCTCTTTACTATCTCCAAGTATTTGACCAACTTTTCTCCTTTTACTGCATAGGAGCTGTTTTGGTCAAATATTATGCGAGTAAATTAAGTAACCAAATTATTTTGTGAGGTATGGTGCCCTGGATGTAAGTTTTTGGAAATCAAATTTATAGGCAAATATCCAAGGTTATATGAAAATGTATGGAAACACAAACAACAACTTCCCTGAATGCAACTAAAGACAACGAGATTTGAAAGGGGGAAAAGCCCTTAATCCTTGAATATCTTCAAGGATTGCCGACATAAAAAATCATTCGGCAACGATAACGTACGTTGCCTATTTATTGCACAAAAGTATCTTCGATTATAGAGGTTTGCAGCTGATTTCTGAGTGAGTGCGAATACAGGTGAACGTAAGTGAAAAAGTAGACCCTAAGATGCCTTTAAATACAAGATAATTCCTAACTATAACTCCGAGATTCTTGAGATTGCCCTTCAACGACTCCTGGCCGTTATTTGACCGAACTTGGCGGCGAGTCTTCATTTCCACACGTGTTCCAGCTTTGACTGAGTCCATATGACCGTTATGCATTCTTTCGTACCTGACTTGATCACATGGAGTCAAAGAAGAGATTAGTAACATCGCCCCAGCATGCTGGGTATCCGTGCATACTGGGATCAGATAGTATAGACAAATAAACCCTGGATTCAATACATCCTAGGACAGTAAATAAAGAATAATATAAATATAAGAACCCTGGGTACCGATAAGCCAAATGCGCAGTCCCTGGATTTTCGACATCCAGGGGTCCACATCTGTCAAAAAGCATTAGCGAAATTATGGCCGGAATTCAGGGTATAACAATTGCCCCCAAATTCGCAGCTTGTGGTTAGAATGTGGCATTCTTGGATGTAGTCCTATCAGCCCACAATGCCAGTGGTAACTCTTCTGTCCATTTCCCTTTTTTCTCTTTGAGTCTTTTCTTCAAGTTGTTAATGATGATTTTGTTGCTAGACTCTGCCTGGCCATTAGCCTGAGGGTGCACTAGTGTAGAAGTTATCATTTTTATCCCCCAACTTTCACAGAATCCAGTAGTCCTTTTTCCAATAAATTGAGATCCATTGTCACACACTATTTCAGAGGGTATGCCAAATCTCGTTATGATATTTCTCTTGATAAATGAAATAACTTCCTTTTCTCAGTGACTTGGACATATGCCTCAGCCTCTATCCACTTTGAGAAGTAATCAGTCATGGCCAACATGAAGACATTTCCTCCTGGTGCCTTGGGTAGCTTTCCTATAATGTCCATTCCGCACTTCATAAAGGGCCAGGATGCAGGGATTGGATGCAGGGGTTCAGCCGGTTGATGAGGAATGTTGGCGTGTCTTTGACAAGCGTCACATTTAAGGGCAAAATCCTGGGAATCCTTTATCAAGGACGGCCAGAAGTAACCTGTCCTCAGGATTTTAGACATTAGGGACCTGCCCCCTGTGTGATTTCCATAGTCTCCTTCGTAGATATCCTTGAGTACTTCCAAGGCTTCGTCGTCCTCCAAGCATCTTAAGTATGTTCCTACAACAGATTTTCTATATAGTTTTTCTTTAATGAGAACATACCTGGCCGTTCTGAATGCTCTGGTATCTCTTTCTTCTTTTGGGATAGAGCCGTTTTGTAGGTATTCTATGATAGGTTTGGTCCAGGATGACAGGGTATCCTGGGAATTAGAACGCCGTGCATCCTGGGTATCGGGACATTGTACATCCTGTGTATCAGGAAACTGTACATCCTGGCTATCGGATGCCAAAACCTTACCCCCCGGACCAATGTCTTCTGGGTTTTCCTATTGATTGATTGCTGGACTTAATATGTGGATTATGGGGATATGTGTGTCTTCCATTGCCTTGAATGCTGATCCCAGATTTGCTAATGCATCTGCTTCGGCATATTCATCCCAGGGTACTTGCTATATATTGAAAGTTTGAAAATCCTTGGAAATGGCCTTCACAATCTCTAGGTATTTAGCTAACTTCTCCCCTTTTACTGCATAAGACCCATTGAAATGGTTAGTTAAAAGTAGGGAATCGACATATACCTGGATGTTCTGGATCCCAAGATGTAAAGCCAATTGTAAGTCAACAATCAGGGCTTCATACTCCGCTTCATTGTTGGTGGCTTGGAATTCACATCTAACAGCCTGGGGTATCATGTCCCCCTGTGGCGATTTCAGTATGATTCCAAGGCCTATCCCCCTAATATTGGATGCCCCTGGATTCGGCTTCATTAGGAGTGGTGCCGAGGATAGATAGGCTTTCAAGTCCTGGAAGGCTTGTTCATGATGGGTCGTCCATTCAAACTTCTTATTCTTCCTCAGAATATCATAAAAATCTCTGCATCTTTCCAAGGATTTGGAAATGAATCTATTCAGGGCTGCTACCTGGCCTGTCAACCTTTGTACTTCTTTGGTGGATTCTGGTGACTTCAGGTTCATTTTAGCATGAATCTATTCCGGGCTAGCTTCAATTCCCCTTTCGGTCACCATGTAACCCAGGAATTTGCCAGCACCCACTCCAAAACGACACTTTTCCATATTGAGTTTCATATTGTACCTGTCTAGGATGTCAAAGGATTCCTTGACATCCTGGATATGGGTGCTGACATCCAGGGACTTTACCACCATGTCATCTATATATACCTCCATTGTGTCTCCTAGCTTTTCCTTGAACATCATATTCACCATTCTCTGGTATGTTGCCCCTTCATTTTTTAGTCCAAAAGGCATAACAACATAACAATAAATACCTGTTGGTGTGATGAAGGCTGTATCCTCTTGATCGCTGGGTTCCATCTGAATTTGTTGAAATCCAGAGGTGGCATCCATGAATGTTAGCATTTCATGGCCTGCCGTTGCATCCACCATTGAGTCAATGTGTGGCAAATGGAAAGGATCTTTAGGGCATGCACGGTTCAAGTCTGTATAATCCACAAAGACCCTCCACTTGCCATTTTTATTTTACAGCACCACCACATTTGCCAACCATCTTGGGAACTTAACCTCCCTGATCATCTTGTTCTTTAGGAAACGGTCTACTTCCTCTTGGATTATCACATGCTTTTCAGGGGCATATTTTCTCCTCTTTTGATGCACGTGCCTGTAAGAAGGATCAATGCCAAGTTTATGTGTTATAATTTTTTTAGATATACATGTCATGTCTTCCATGCTCCATGCGAATGTTGTCATCCTAGAGCGGAGAAATTTCACCAGTTCTTCTTCAATGGGACCAGGGATGTTAGTACCAATCAATACTTTTCTCCCAAGATGCATAGGGTCTAGGACTACTTGTTTTACGTCATGTTCCCTTGCTTCTAGGACATCCCTGGCCTGTTTCTTTAATTTCTATCCTTGACGGGCTTTGGCTGAAATCTTCATGGCCGAAGTGTAACAATCTTTTGCCTCCTGTTGATCACTGTGGATGGTACCACTCCCCAGGGTGTGGGCAGTTTGACGCACTGATGATACGTAGAGGGGACATCTTTCATGTAGTGAATCCAGGGTCTGCCTAGGATGATGTTGTATCCAGACGGCGCATCCATTACACAAAAACGCTGCATCGAGTTCACTCCCTCCACGTAAACTGTAAGTTTCACTTCCCCCAGGGTGTTCTTTGTTTCCCCACTGAAACCCACGAGAACCGTGGATTTGGCGATCACTTCATCCTGGGGTATCCCCATTTTCGTCAGTGTTTCAAGCTGAATAATGTTGACAGAACTGCCCTCGTCAATCAGGATCCTCTTTACGAAATGGTTGGCTATGTAGAGCGTAATCACGAGCCCATCATGGTGAGGGTCCATGACGTTGCCCCTGTCATCTTCACCGAAGGTAACATCCTTAACATCTGCTTATATTGAGGCTTTGACAGATTTCCTGGGTATATCAGATCCACCAGAAATAAAGTTGATTACCTTTGCATCCGGAGATGGGTATGCTGCTCGCTCAGAATATCCGTGTGATCTCTCTACATCCAGGGTCTGGTCAGTGCCCCTGTATTTCGCAGACTGGTTGACGCCCGTGGATCTGTCTCTTTTCCTCCCCAAGAGTTCTTTCAGGAAGCCTTTGCTCAGCTACCAATTAATATCTTTCCGAAAATAATTCAAAGTCAATTTCTTGATTTGTATCTTCAATTTTTGGAAACTTAGAAAGCTCTTCTGCCAAACCCTGATCAATGAACCTACAAAATCCTTCAAATTGTATCTGATTAAATCCAGGTATTGTGGACAGCGGATTTCCTTGCGCATAGCTATACAATCCTCGGTTAAATGACCAAAGTCCTCGTGGTATGCACACCATTTGGACTTATCTTTCCAGGATGCTTGTTTGTCAATCTTCTTAGGCCACCTTGCTTTGTCCCCCAAGTCCTGCATAGTGTTAATCACACCTTGCAATGTCAGTAGCAAAGCAAAATTCATTAAAAGTAGGATATTCTTCGTCATCCTCGTCTTCACCCTGGTCAACCCTATTAACCCTTGGATTATCGGGTTTGGAATAGGGTTTAGGCCTCTGGGACCTTGGATGTGTTGACTCGGATTTCCTGTTGGAAGAGCCGTATCCTGGGGCAACGTCGACTTTCTCCTGTATCTTCCTGTCCTCTTCCAGTCGGATGAATCGCAGGGCTCTATGCCTTACTTCATCAAGCCTGTGACAGGGGTTCATTACGAGATCTTGATAGAAAGTTGAATCTTTCTTGAGTCCCATCTTGAATGCCTGGACGACTGTGGCCATATCCATGTTGGGGATATCCAGGGTCTCCTTGCTAAACCCGTTCACATAATCTCTTCTAGACTCATTATCATTTTGGGTAACCCTGTAAATATCACTTGTTAGTTTCTCAAAGCTACGACTGCAAGAGAATTGGTTATTGAACAAGTTAATTAAATGAGAGAAAGATGGAATAGAAAAGGGTGGAATACTCAGCAGCCACTTTAGAGCTAAACCTGTGAGTGTTGAACCAAAACCCTTTACACAAGCATGCCTCCTTGATATCAGGGGGCTTGTAGATCACCTCCATTATTTCCATATATTGAGCCACGTGTTCCTCTGGATCTTTTGTGCCGTCGTATAATCTCATGCTGGGAGTCTGGAACCTCTTGGGTATTTCCACGTCACATATCGGGGGAGCGAACCTTGAAAGTCGGTGACTCGATGGTGCTACTTTAGGGATAGGTTGAACTACTCCTGGCACACTCGAGATCATCTCCTTTAATTTCTTGAGTTCCTTGGCCACTACTGGGCTTACACCTGTATCCTGCACAGATTCGTTAGTACGGGAATTAAGGTTAGGAGTTTCAAGGATGTTACCAATATCCTGGGTAGTTGTTCCCCCAGGATTCACACCGGAGTCCCTGAATATAGATATCCTGGGCCTGTCGGCGGTGGTAGTATAAGCAGCAAGTGTGGATCTCGGTTCTATTATTCGAACGTCGTCTGCCAAGCTAGACCCATTTCGAGGGTTGTCGTATTGTAGCCTTCTGGCGTGGACAGGAGATACGGGTGTATGATCCGCCCTACTGATTTCCGACCTTAGTTTGGCTACCTCTCCATACATATCCTCGTTCACTTTTTGTTGTTGCTCCATATATTGTTGTAGTGTTGCGAACATGGCAAGGAGTTCATCGTTGGTAGCCATTATTGGGATCTCTCCAGCACGTCCTGATCCTGGGACACCTTGAGTGGTGGTTCTGCTAGTGTTGCGGTTCATAGGGTCAGTTGTTGTCAAGGTAAGTTGTGGTGGTGGAGGAGGTAGCGCAGTGTTGGTTGTAGTGGAGGTGCTTGCAAGGGTAGTCGCATTCGAGGTACTCGGTTATGTTGCCATTTTTTATGAATCTTTGTAAAAATCAAATTAAAGATAAATCTAGCAAGAGTTTGGAAAAATATTGACACCAATTGCCCCACGATAGGCGCCAAATTGTTTTGGTCAAAAATTATGCGAGTAAATTAAGTAACCAAATTAGTTTGTTAGGTATGGTGCCCTGGATGTAAGTTTTTGGAAATCAAGTTTATATGCAAATATCCAAGGTTATATGAAAATGTATGGAAACACAAACAACAACTTCCCTGAATGCAACTAAAGACAGCGAGATTTGAAAGGGGGAAAAGCCCTTAATCCTTGAATATCTTCAAGGATTGCCGGCATAAATAACCCCTTCGGCAACGATAACACACGTTGCCTATTTATTGCACAAAAGTATTTTCGATTACAAAGGTTTGCAACTGATTTCTAAGTGAGTGAGTGCGAATACAATTGAACGTAAGTGAAAAAAGTAGACCCTAAGCTGCCTTTAAATATAAGATAATCCCTAACTATAACTCCGAGATTATTGGGTCCAACGACTTCTGGCCGTTATTTGACCAAAGTTGGTGGCGAGTCTTCATTTCCACACGTGTTCCAGCTTTAACTGAGTCCATATGACCATTATGCATTCTTTCGTACCTAACTTGATCACATGGAGTCAAAGAAAAGATTAGTAACATCGCCCCAGCATGCTGGGTATTCGTGCATACTGGGATCAGATAATACAGACAAATAAACCCTGGATTCAATACATCCTAGGACAGTAAATAAAGAATAATATAAATATGAGAACCCTAGGTACCGATAAGTCAAAAGCGCAGTCCCTGGATATTCGACATACAGGGGTCCAGATCTGTCAAAAAGCATTAGCAAAATTAGGGCCGGAATTCAGGGTATAACAGGAGCCATTAAAATGGTTAGCTAAAAGTAAAGAGTCGACGTATACCTGGATGTGTTGGATCCCCATATTTAAGGCTAGTTGCATCCCAGCAATCAGGGCTTCGTATTCTGCTTCATTGTTAGTTTCTTGGAATCCACACCTAACCGCCCGGGGTATCATGTCCCCCTGTGGCAATTTCAGTATGATCCCCAAGCCTGCCCCCTGATGTTGGATGCTCCATCTGTAAATAGCGTACATCATCCTGAGATTTCTTCTTCTTGTAAATGCTAGAATTCTTCATCAGCCTTCGCTTGTATATCATCACTGAAATCAGCCACAAAGTCTGCCAAGGCTTGTGACTCTATTGATGTTCTAGCCTCATAAACCAAGTCATAAGCACTTTGTTTAACAGACTATTTCGCCATCCTTCCTGACATTTCTGGTTTTCTCGAAACGGACTTAATAGGATAGTTAGTTCTCACATGTATAGTATGTGTTTCAAAATAATGCCTTAACTTAGTTGAAGCCATACTTAAAGCCAAAATAAGTTTTTCTAAATGAGAGTACCTGGATTCTGCATCTAGTAGGCTTTTACTTACATAGTAGACTAGGTGTTGTTGGCCCTCTGCATCCTTGGTCAGCACTGCACTTATTGTATTCCTAGAAACTGAGAGATAAAGTGATAGTGGCTCTCCTAGTTCTGCTTTCATCAGTAATGGTGTCGAGGATATATATTCTTTCTAGTATTGAGAAGCTTTTTCATGCTCAGCCGTCCACTCAAATCTTTTATTCTTTTTTAGGATATCGTATAATTCTCGGCATCTTTCCGAGGATTTCGAAATAAACCTATTCAAGGCCGCTATTCTGCCTGTTAATTTCTGCACATCCTTGGTCATTGCTGGTGACTTTAGATTTGCAATAGCTCGAATTTGCTCAGGACTTGTTTCAGTCCCTCTCTTCGTAACCATGTATCCTAGGAATTTCCTAGCTTCTACCCCGAAGGGGCATTTTGCTGGGTTCAACTTCATATTGTACTTATCTAGGATGTCAAAGGATTCTCTTACATTCTGGACATGATTACCCATCTTCATTGATTTGACCACCATATCATCGATGTAAACTTCCATGGTGTCCCCCCAGCTTTTCTTTAAACATCATATTAACCAGTCTTTGATAGGTTGCCCCTGCATTTTTCAGTCCGAACAGCATTACTATATAACATATATACATGTGGGGGTTATGAATGTAGTATCTTTCTGGTCTTCAGGTTCCATCTGAATTTGTTGAAATCCTGAGGTGGCATCCATGAACGTTGAACATCTCATGAGATGTCGTTGTATCCATCATTGAATCTAAATGTGGCAGAGGAAAATGGTATTTCGGACATGCTCGGTTCTGATCAGTAAAGTCTACACAAACCCTCTATTTTCCATTCTTTTTTCCTATAACCACCACGTTAGCTAGCCATGTTGGGAATTTCATTTCCCTTATCATCCGAGATTTGAGCAAGCGATCTACTTCTACCTAGATTACCATGTTCTTTTCTGGGGCAATTTTCTTCTTTTCTGGTGTACTGGCCTGAAAGAGTTATCAATTCCAAGTTCATGTGTTATAATATTTTTAGAAGCACCTGTCATGTCCTAGTGATTCCAGGCAAATGTAGATATCCTGGACTTGAGGAATTCTGTTAACTCCTTTTCTATAAGCTGAGGGATATTTGTACCGATTAGCACCTTCTTCTCTGGATACAAAGGATCAAGTCCCACTTCTTTGACATCTTGTTCCCTTGCTTCCCGAATGTCCCTAGCCCTTTTCTTTAATTGCTATCCTTGACGCTTTCTTTTGCAGAAATCTTCATCGAGGATGTGTAATAGTCTTTGGCTTCTTGCTGATCACTGTTGATTGTGACTACTCCCCAGGGTATTGGCAGTTTTACACACTGATGGTCGGTGGATGGCTCAGCTTTCATGTCATGAATCCAGGGTCTACCCAGGATGATGTTGTACCCAGACGGTGCGTCCACGACACAAAAACGTTTCATGGAGTTCAGACCTTCGATATATACTGGGAGCTTACCTTCCCCAGGGTGTTCTTGGTTTCTCCACTGAAGCCCACCAATACAGTAGATTTGGCTATGATCTTTGCATGAGGTATCCCCATCTTGGTCAGCGCCTCTAATTGAATAATGTTAACCGAACTGCCCCATCTATGATAATCCTTTTGACAAAGTGGAAGTGATTACCAACCCATCGTGATGGGGATCTAAGACGTTGCATCTGTCATCCCCGCCAAATGTAATTTCCTTCGCATCTGTTTGTATGGAAGTTTTGACTAGTTTCCTTTCCGTATCTGACTTTGCTTCCCTAGCGTGTTTCTTAGCTGCAGAATAAGAGGTACCACATATGTCAGAACCCCTAGAAATAAAGTGAATTACCTTAGCATCCGGAGACGGAGATGCGGCTCTCTTAGGTTACCTATATGATCTATCTATATCCTCGGTTCGCACATTCTGATCAGCATCCTTGGATCTTGCATTCTGGTCTGCTCCTCTGGATTTTCCCTTTTTTCTTCCTAGAAGCTCCTTTAGGCGACCCTTGCTCAACAGATAGTTGATTTCCTTCCTCATGGCTATACAATCCTCGGTTAAGTGACCAAAGTCTTCATGATATGCACACCATTTGGATTTGTTCTTCCAGGATGTAGCTTTTTCGTTTCTTTTGGGTCACCTGGCTTTATCTCCAAGGTCCTGAATGGCATTAATCACACCTGCAGTGTCAGTATTAAAACATAATTCAGTAAACGTAGGATATTCTTCCTCCTCATCATCCTGGTCAACTCGGTTAACTCGATGATTGTCAGTTCCAGAATACGGCTTAGATATCTGAGATTTGAATGTATTGATGCATGGGAAACAGTTATAAAGACTAAGTCTCAACCAGAATACGCGTAAACCGAAGGAAAAGGTAAAAGACTCGGATTATAACTGTCGAGTACCATTGAGGGGGCGATCCTAGAAAATCCGACACTACTGTAACTGCTTTAAAGGACCAAGTCAAGCAAATTGAACGTGTGGAGATATTCAAGAAGCTCAAGATTCAGCCTTAATAACTGTAACGGGTAACGGAGAGAATCCCGGGATATCCAGAGAACTAGTTAACATTATTCTTGTATAAATAGGCCGCTTAGGTCACATTTGAGAACACTTTTTTGCTTCTCGTCGACACTTGTACTCTGTA
>JBCNJP010000017.1:64722835-64993971 GCA_039602395.1 Deinandra increscens subsp. villosa
TATA
Organism: Deinandra increscens subsp. villosa; assembly: GCA_039602395.1. NCBI lineage: Eukaryota > Viridiplantae > Streptophyta > Magnoliopsida > Asterales > Asteraceae > Deinandra > Deinandra increscens. Next base: position 64,722,840 of record JBCNJP010000017.1, read on the forward strand.
TATATTGGAGAGAGAAGATTGGATTGTTGAAAATTTAAGAGATGTACACCTCAACTAGCATTGTGTATAAATATATAAAGCATTTGAATGTTATCTTGCTTCAACTGATCTTAAAGTGAGTGTGCAAGCCCATAATATACTTTTATGAACATCCCATCTTTACCCTTCTTTTAAACCCATTTTTGGTTAAATAAGGATCCAACGGCGGATGATGGTAGTGCTCAATTCAAAAGCAGAAAATCTTGGATTCTATCGATTGCTTTTTCAAAGAACCGACGAGAACAAAATTCAAAACCTCTCACTTTACAAATCGATGAAGAGAAATGTTACAGATCTGCTCTCTCTTTCTTCTTTTTCTCAATCGATTCAAGATCATCCCTCTCTACACAACGCTTCTGATTGTCTTCTCTTCCTCTCGCCCCTGCACCTAGAATCATCATCATCCTCTCTACAAGACCATCGACGCTTCTGGTCGTCTTCGATTTAGTGAAACAGGTTTTTTTTCGGATTTTCGTAAGTTCTATAAAACCCTAATTTCATGTTTCATCAATCATTTAGATGGATTTTGATTCCCGTATCTTTGGCTTTTTAGGGTTTTTGATAGCAGAAATCAGGTACTTTTATCCCCTGTTCAATCACTTGCTTCGATTATCAGCTACGTTTTATCCCCTGTTCAATCAGGTACAATTATGTTCTTCGGTTACCTAATCAGGTACAATTATGTTTCAGTTTAACGGAAGCTTCGTACGTGTGTTCCCCATCTCTTTCTCTTGCTTGGATCTTCAATGGATGCTCTCTTAGTCTCACATTTCATCTGCAAAACGAAGAGCGACAGTGAAAATGAAAGTGAAATCGCAGGTGAATCTGGAACCGCATTTAATAATTCCGGTTGATTTTAATGTAGTTTCTTTCCAACTATATGATTTTGTTTTTTTATATTAGGTTGTTTCTTTTCAATCTTTCATAGGTGATGAATCTCTTTTTGCTTCGATAATTCAGGTTCTCTCGCAGGTGATTCATCTCTCAGCTAATTCCGGTTCCATTTTTTTATTGATTTGCTTGGATATACCTTGGCTGATTTGAAGAACAATTAACCTAGACAGAAAAAGACGTCTTATGGTGAACTTCTGATTGCAATAGATTTAACATATTTTCTTTAAATTTATCATCATTATTTGTTGCAGACCATCTTGACAAGGATGAACACAATGACGGGAGTCATGTACTCGGAACATGGTTTGTTGTACTTGATGATGGGTCAGAACCCCTGCACTTGAAGATGTGTACACAAGAAATTGCAAGTAAAACATGGTGTTTTATGACTTGTATTAACTCGATCTTTGTTCAGTTTTCAATCAACTTTAGGGAAGACTTTCCGGTAATTCGCATTCCATACTTCAACATATAGCCTCATTTGTTGCTTTAGTTTTGTTTTTTAGCCTCATTTGTTGTTTTACTTTTTGGTAATATAGCCTCATTTGTTGTTTTAGTTTCTTTTTTTTTAATCTAGATATTGTTACTAATTATATTTTGAATCAATATGCAGACACCTACAAGGAGCTTTACTAGAATACTTGTAGCTCATTTCGATAGAATGATTTGTTAAAGCACGACAGGTATATGGTTTCTTATTTAATTACATTATTAAGTTTTCAATCAACATTGATTTGATCTAGCAATGGATATAAAACCCCAAAAGTTTTTTCTCTTTGGTATTTGGATATTTGATTAGTGATTTATGCCTAGATTCTAATCATAGTTGATGCATTAAAAAGCTAATTATGACTGCAATATAAACATATATCTATACTCTTATTTTTTCTATCCATTATCATAATATTATGAGATTGTTTTATAGTTTCAGGAGAATTGTATTTCTGATGGGAAGGTCTTTCAGCTCTAAACAAATATCGTGCACCAGATAATTGATCTTAATTTTAATGGTGTAAGCCTAATCGATCTTGATTCCAAAAACTAGAGTTGTAGGGAGCTGTCTTGGCAAAGGAAGAAGAGTACGCTTGCTTTTAGCTGTTGTTGTTGCTGCTATTGACTCCAAAATTCAGGTTTCTCAAAGTATGATATGATATATATGCTTATTGAAATGTAATATGAGTTGTATTTATTTAAAGTACCTAAAGAAATTATAGGATAACAAAACCAAGAACGATACGACCGGATTGTTGGTAGCATTCCGCACTTTTACGACGTGTAGGTAAATTCCAGACCATAAGGTACATTTACTACATTATATATCTTGATGGTACCTCTTTTTTCTTTCTTTTTAATTGAAAAACACATGTTCTTGATGTTTGTATGGTTTTAAGTCTAGAATATAGGGGAAGACGAGAAAGATAGAAACAAAAGTATGGTAAGTGAGGGAACTTTTATGATTGGTGATGGCAAATTTTCTCATAACTAATCTTGTACTGAACTAGATTTTATGGTGTAGAATTTTAGAATTATTTGCTAACACAGATAATGACCCTTGGATTACCAATTCTAAGTGTTACTGTTAATATATGGTGTGCTTCTATTTTTCATGTTATGCAAGTTCTAAAAACATGGTTCTTAGTTTGTACTTTGTTAGACACTATTTCATATATAATAAATAAAGTTTAAGAATGAAATTTGTGTCTTTTTAATGCAATAAATTTGTGTATAAGAATTCAAATCACTAACAGCATTCAACTTTCCGAGTTCTGTTTTTTTTTCTTTGCTATATTGCTACTAATTAACCTTGCTTTCTGGTATTATTCAGGTTACTTTAAAGAAGAATATAAGACAATAAGAAAAAGCTGGCAATAAAAATAGGTAAAATTCAAACCTATTATCCATCTATGACCTCTGTAAAACTACTTTAAAGAAGAAAATAAGACAAGAAGAAAAAGCTGGCTATAAAAATAGGTAAAAGACAAACCTATTTTCCATCTATGACATTTGTAAAACCACCTAAAACATGATAACTTTTGGTAGTTCCTGTCAAACCATCTATTTTAGCTATCACAAAATGAAAATGACTACTCAAAAGGTTTTGGGAACCTCCACCATGGGGTAAAATGGTTGCTTTTAGGTACGAACAAACTGGCCAAGTTCGGTGACCAGCAAAACTTTCCTGTCCATCTTAATTTATGATTTATAGATAAGCTAATTCATTATTTATGATTCAAAACCAATATCAAAAATAGATTGGGAAGACTCTCATCCTTTTAGACCCATTTAACATAACAATCAGTATCTAGATGCTTTGCCTTTTGCTTATCATTTTCAAATGGCAATTGGTAAATGACTTGATTATTGAAAACATCTCTGTTACTTGAATTACCTACTTCTGGATTTATGAATTGCAGATGCAAGTTCAGACCTTGATCACTTTGCATGAATAACTTTCAGGTATCAAGTTTGATGCTTAACTTTCTTGGTTATGGCAACAGAACCTTTTTATATGTTTATTTATTTTGTTATTTCATTGGAGCAATTATGTAATTTTTTCAGGTTCCACAACAGAAGAACAAAAACGACTGTGGACTCTTTGTTTTGTTTTGTATGGAGCGTTTCATCAAAGAAGCTCTTGTGAGATTCAGAAAAAAATATCTATCAATGTTACATTTCTATACATGGCTGGCTGTTAACTTATAGAATATGTCCTAGATGGTAAATTAATAAATTTTCTCTTACTCTGGTGGATGATCTATTCTTTTTTTGACATGTTACTTGACTCTTTTATGGCTTTAGGAGCATTTGTTTGATAATAATTTTTGGAATATATAGTCATTACAGGTTCAAGAAATTAGTTCAAAATGAGTTTTAGTGTTAGGAGCATGGGTTTTTTTTATGAAAAGCTACAGGGGTCCTAAATTTAGCTACTACAAAAGATATGCGCAGTTTTGAACATTTTTTTGTTAGGGGTTTCATGATAATTTGTAAACAAGCTATGCTTTTTAGCACAAAGAAAACTCCAGCTCATATATAGATGTATCTCTATTGTTGTTCTTGATTAATTTGGTGGAAGATGTTAATTTCATCACCACAGTTATGATGTTATTTACTGGCCACACGGTTTGGAACTAAAACTACGAGAATACATCCTCAGTGTGTGTAATTTTTTCCTGGAAATGTATGGACCAACAATGTTTGGATATAGTCCTCTAATTGAACTTACCATTCTATTCTGTTATATCTATATAGTATTTTAAGTTGTAGTTGGTTTAATTTGTGTGTTGTGCTCGATGCGTTGCCTTTTATCTTCTATTAGGTTCCTGAAAAAAATGTAATGTCATGTAAAGTTTTTTAACACACTGACCCGTTTGCAATAAGTTAGAACCTGTATTAGTTCTCTATGATTTGGAACTAACTATTTAAATTACACATTTTTCAGGGCTAAAATGCGGAGTGCTTCTTAGTGGGCTCGGTTTATCATTCAGACAAGTCTCAAGGAAAGCAAGGCGGCAACTAAAAACTTTGTGCATGCTGCAGCCAAGAGTCCAAGATAAACTGATTCTGCAATGTAACTAAATTTACCAAAGGAAAAAATATACTAATAGTAAGTATTGACTGCTCAATAGAACCAATGGCACAGGTGTGAAGTGAAAATCAAAGACTACAAAGCTTATCAGAGGTGGTTTTCAACGAAAAATGTTTCCTACTATTGATTTGATTTTGCACACGAATTTGTTTCACTTAAGTTGTGATTATTTTGCTATTTGATAATGGTGTTTATGAGCATCTGTCGTGTTCTCATATACAAATTATTTTTCAAGGAAGGTGATATATTTGTTCATATGTAGACATTGACATTTATATTCATACAATTTTGAACTTTTTCTTTCTTTTAATTTTGGTATTCAAAAATTTTAAAATGTGCTCTTTTCTTGAGTGTGTCATGTAAGTTTCAAAACCCAAGAATTATATGGTAGTACAAATATTAAATTGTATAGGTATAGAGTAACGAATATGGCGTTGGTTCTCTCATACAAAAGACAAATAACACGCTATAAACTGTCGTGTCGCATCGCGTTAAGAGAAACGAATATGGCGTTGGTTCTCTCATACAATGCAACCACGTATTGTTGCTGCTAATGAAAACACATTATAAGTTGATTCTGGACCATACCTCGCTAAAAGAAACGAATACCGCGATGCAAATTGCTCCATCGCCATAACAAGCGAACAAATGAAGAATAACGTCCTATAAACTGTCGCCGCCGCAACGTGCGGGCACACGGCTAGTATATATATATATATATATATATATATATATATATATATATATATATATATATATGGGAAAGTAATTATACAAAGGACGATTTCCGTGCAAAACGTGCGAAGGCATCTCGGCCGCGCGTTTGATAGATCTGACAGACAAGAATAAACAAACCCCATAATAATAAAAGGATACGCGTGTTTTTTTCTCAAAAAGGGTATATTTGTATGTTTTAAAAAAAAGGAATAACGCATCACACAATTACCATAAAAATATTCCACTATATCACGCAACAAATGAAAACAAAAAACACAACAACAAAAAATGTCACGTAACTCTCTAAAGAGGTTACCAAATCACGCACAGACAGAAGAAAAACGCATCAATTTAAATAAAAAAATCACTCAAAACACAAAAAAAAATAAAAAAAACACGCAAACTATCTAAAACATCAAAGTAAAAACTAAAAACAGTTCCAAAAATCACGCACACACAACAAAAAATCATGCAACTAACTAAAACATCAAAGCAAAACTAAAATCAGTTTCAAAAATCACGCACACATAACCTAAATCACACAACTATCTATAAAATACTTCTCTAAGGGATTCTTCTTTACAAATATCAAGAATACCTAAAACCCCCAGTTCCCAAATCACGCACACATAACAAAAAATCACGCAAACTATCTAAAACAGATTATTCTCTAAGGGCGTCTTCTTTACAACTCTAGATACTGATCATGGCATAGTTGTTGTAACAAAAAACGTAACACGAGAATATAATTACGCATGATGTTCCTAAAATCACGCATTACAAAAACAAAAAACGCAAGCAACAAACTTTTAAATTTTCACTTCATTGATATAATAACTTTTTCTTTACAATATAGAGGGGGCGGATCTTCACAAAAATTACAACAAAAATGAGAAATCCAAAAGATAAAAAAAAAACAAACATAGATAAAACACCTAGAGCTCTTTCATCTCTTTCAAGAAGGAACTTTTGTCCATTGACTTCTTTATGGCGCTGTCCATAATGCCACGCAGACCATGATGGATCTACTCCTTCAGGGCAAGTTGCTGAGTCATAAACTCAACAACCGCTTGTTGCATGGGGGAGGGTGGAAGATCCATAACTTCCAGCAGCATTCAAGCGTGCGCCTGAATGCTGTTGGTTGTAAGACCAGTCATCATGCCAAAATTATTACGCATGATGCGGTCATCCTTGTCTTCCAGCCGATGGTTTTCTTCAATCAAGTTGATCAAGGCATTGGAAGAAGAAGAAGACGCCATTGTTTTATGAAAAATTATGAGATGATCAGTTAGAAGAAGATAGTTGAGTAAGGAGGGTTTCTGGGTTTTTTGCTTGTAAAAAAGCATGGTCACACTAAAAGAGCCAATATATACTATAAGGGCTAAAATTGAAGGGAAAACGAAGCGTCGCGTAAATAAAAAAAAATAAAAAAAGACACAATAAAAAAATACACACATTTTAAAATAAAATATGTAAAATAACATATAAAAACGCAAGAATTTATTAAAAATAACGCATGCTGAAAGAAGAATAGAAGATATAATTAATTGATGTGACAAAATGCTATACTATAAATTACGCAAATATTATTTTAAATCATCCATGATTAAAGTATATAAAAATATACGAATATTTAATATGAAGCATTATATACTCACATAGAAAATCACGCAAAAACAAAAATACACATAGTTAAAATGAAAAATGTGTACCAATATTTACTTACAAGATAATTAACAGGCGCAGTAACAAATAATAATTACACCCCATTCACATTCATCTCCTAAAAAAGCGTACCCCACTACACACTGTTACAAATTAACGCATTTAATACCCCACTGGACATTCATCAAACCCTCTATAAAACTAGACATTTGATTACACTAAAAAATCACGTTGCGTCGGCATCTGCGCCAAAAACTTCAAATCGCCTCTCACATCAAACAGCCCACAACGCAAAAAAATATTTTCATCTTCTTCCAACACACCAGAAGCCAACAACGACGCACTCAAGGAAAAACTAACCAGGAAAATTATAGTTGAGTTAAACAAAGAAGTCCTAATGATGGACGTCTTAAACCAAACGTTCGAGAGCCTCACCGATACGATGGTAGCAAGAGACGAAGTGTGACACCTCGGTCAAAACCAGGTCAACTCGTTGACTTTAACTTTTATTATTACCATTAATGCGTGCATTATATGTTAATTACCTATTAACTATCTGATTGTTATCTGTTAACTAGGAATATATATATTCGTCTAAAATAATTTCCGAGTTTGTACCAACTATTTTTGTCCGACTTAAAAATCAAGAAAAACCATTAATGTCTTAATGGAATTTTAACAACAAGAAAAATATTTAAAATGTGACTATTATATATTCTCCGCTCGGTGTCCGAACTGACTGTTCGACACGTCAAAAATTTAAAATAATTTTTAAATCTTTCAAAAGTTTGTCAAGACTTGAACTCCTCAACCCGTTTCACTTAAAAAAATCCGAACATCAACCAAACACTGAACCCGTAACCCCGTTGGGCCCAGTCAGGCCCAACAGCCTCAAAACTTATCCGTTTGACCCGGAAATTTTACCAATGACTCGGTGTAACCCAACGAGCGTTTTGACTCAATCCGCCAAACAGTAACTCGACCCGAGGCCCGACCCATTAACCGGCCCAATAACCGAACCGAGAACCGGTTGCTCAGCCCGGTTACCCGGTCCTATCCGGCCCACTTTTCGGCCCAAGGCCCAACCTGCCCAACACTTATTTTTTTTAAATAATTTCGGCCCAAACAAATTAAGCCCACCTTTTATAGATTTTAACCCAACAAGATTTTATATAAAAAGTCCACCACCCTTGTAGCTTTTATAAAAGGTAAATTAGTGTTTAGTTTCCAAACTTTTTATAAACACTAATCAACTACATTTAAACCAACCCATGGAATTTTATTAAATTATTAAACCTTAAAACACCCCCAACTTTTATAAAAATTCTCCATCTTTTTAAGAGATCACCAACTTCTTAATTTTGATGATTATTTTTAATCAAAGTGAAAAGTAATTATTAGTTGGCAAGGTTATTACCCAAATGGTAATTAAGCAACTTTTTTGTATAAATAGGAGGCTTAGGCTCCCATTTTTACTTGCACCTCCCAACTCTTTTTACCTTCCTCCAAACTTTCACTCTCCCCCTCCCATTTTTCGGTCGCCACCAAACCACCACTAGCCACCACCGAACCACCACCTAGCCATCGTCGGATCACCCCACTACCATCGTGAACCACCACCATTCCATCTTTACTTTTGTAAGTAAACTAACCCCTTTTTCCTTACTTTTCTATACTTAATCTATCACCTAAAACCCCAACAAGTCTTGATATAACTTAAAACTTTCTTTCTCTAATTATTTAAAAACAACCAACACTTGGGTTAATAATACAAGTGACTTGTCTAACACATCTTTGGCGCCTTAGGGCTTAAAATAGCCAAGAAGTGAGGTTGTGCACTAAAGAAACCAAATTGGGAGTATTGTGTATTAAAACCTAGATCATTTATTTTTCTTGCACTTAATTACTTGTTATTTAATTTCTTACAATTTAATTTCTTGTTATTTATTTATCTTGGTCCTAACACTAATGTGTTAGTTGATATGATTTGTTCACTTGTTTGAACATAAAGGTCCTAGCTTTTGCTAGTTTATTATTTATTTTACTTGTTATATATATTTATTAACTCATGGCTTAAATAAATGATCTTACAACATTAACTTGTTTTAAATAACCCCATGACTTAATACTAACACATAAGTGTTAGTAGAAATCTTTGTAAGTCATGAAAATATAAAACATAATAATTGGACAAGTTAGATGACCAACAAAAACCATGGATTTAATTTTGATAAACAAAGACTTGTTTAAAAATTAAAAAAAAAAGAATATTCCTAAAGGACATGGAATAAATGAATTTTTGATTTAAAAATGACTTGAATTTTATAAGATAATCTCAAGTCAACATGTTATAAAATATATTTATTTTATAAAAACTAGTCACCAAAACTCAAGACTTTAATGTGTTGGTGAATTTAATTCACCAAAACCGTAGAATAGATTTTATACTTTTGCTAAATCAAGTAAAAATGCATTTACTATCATCACATTTATAACTAATCATTTGGATTTTAATATATAGATTTTTAACTATAAAAAGACATTTTTATAAACCTTGATCAACCCCTAAAAGTCTAGTTTCAAGTTGATGATTTTTATAAGATAAAAAAGGACTTTTACCCTGACATGTTTTCGACACATGTTTTGGATGTTTTAAATAAACCAAATTGACCGAAATAGAGAAACGTTGCGTAGGGAGAAAACCGGGATCAAAACTGATTAATACGCAACGAGAAAACTCAATTTTAGTGACTTATTTCAAAACCGACCAAAAATATATTTTAAGACTTGAAACTAACTTAGAGGAATATTCTTGACATTTCCTAAAAATATATAAAGTCCAAAAGCAATAAAAGTCTAGTTATTAAACAAAACCGGTGACTACGTTTTCTATATAAACTTTAAATAAATATTTTAGTTATAAAATATTTAAAACGATTACGACACCAAACGTTTTGACTTGGAAAATAACTATTGGCTATTTCTAAATAAAAACGTTTGCATTTTAAGTGATAACGTAAAACGTTTTCGACGATCCAAACGTCAAATAACTATATTTAAACATATAATTATTTATAACACTTAAACTTTAGTTTATTAAAAGATGGTCATCTTAAGTCATCATATATCTTAAGTCATCATATGATTATAACTTTTGTCAAAATGGATTTATAAAATCTTTTATAAATGTATAAGTATTAATATAAAGACTTGTATTTCTTTTTACGTCACTTGTACTATTTCAATAAACCTTGTCACATATTTTCCTTGAAAATATATATAATTATTTTGTCAAATAATTATAAAAGGTTTAAGTCATGACATATATAAATCTATCTATAAATAATAATAGACATTATTATTTATTTCAACGTTTAAAACTTGATTGATTTCTTTTTAGTTAAATTAACTTATTGATTTATTTAACTTTACTTTATATTTATTTTGGCATAAATATAAGTATTGATTTTCGTATATTTATTTGATCAATAAATATTATCAAACGGACTTCCAAAACTAACACAAACGGGATATTATATCAAGACTTGACCGGTATCGTTAGGTGACATCATTTTTACTCAATAACCAAATGCCTTATATATATATATATATATATATATATATATATATATATATATATATATATAGAGGGAGATGATCATTTGAGAACCAATTTGCTTTGAGAACTAAAAAGAACTAATTTGAGCCACATGCTTATTACATGTATCCCCCCCTCCCATGAATTGTAGTGGTCCCCCCTGAAATTTGTGGTTGAGATTTAGTTCTCAAAAGTTCTCAAAATAAAAAGTTCTCATTTGAACCTAACCCTATATATATATAGGAAGAGGATCATTAAAAAACGCTCTAAATATTAGAAAACCTGGAAAACCTTTTTCAACCAATCACATTATTTCTTTTGTTTGCAAATTTTCTTTTATTTAAAGGTCAATATTGTAACTTGACATAATCTATTTTTGTAAACTATATTTAATAAATTGATTAAACCAATTTTCTCTCTCTCCTCTACTCTTTCCTAAAATCTTCTCCTCTCTCTCCTTTAATTTCACATTTTTCAGGCCAAATTTAAAAAAAAACAAACCTAATTTATAAAAAAAAAAATAGTCGGGGTGGTCAGCAGTTCATCACCAGCACAACGATTGTTACATCGTTATAACAATAATTTTAGCTATTTTTTCAAGAAAATAAACGATGCTTACATAGGCTTTATCATATTCAGTCGGAAGAGTAATCTCCTGAAGACTAGCTTTTGATACCCAGAAAGAAAAAAGTTGATAGGAGATTACTACTTACATATATGTAATAACTAGCTTTTGATACCCATGCGACACACGGGTGGTTTTTAAGAAAATAAATTCAACATTTAAAATATTATAATAAATGTAATTCGATAATTAAAATTAAAGAAAAATACGAACATTTAAAATATTATAAAAATGTAATTCTAACATTTAAAATATAATAAATCAAAGTATGAAATAAAATATATTTTTTTTCCTTTTTTATAGTATACTTTGGATTAGTTGGTATAAATGATTTGAGAAATTGGACTTGTCTATATATATATATATATAGGGAGAGGATCATTTGAGAACCAATTTGATTTGAGAACTAAAAAGAACTAATTTGAGCCACAAGTTTATTACATGTATCCCCCTCCCATGAATTGTAGTGGTCCCCCCCCCCCCCCCCTGAAATTTGTGGTTGAGATTTAGTTCTCAAAAGTTCTCAAACCAAAAAGTTCTCATTTGAACCTAACCCTATATATATATATATATATATATATATATATATATATATATATATATATATAGAGAGAGAGAGAGAGAGAGAGAATTAAAAAAAACAAAAACGGAAATAAGAATATTGATTTACGAAATTTGTTTAAAAAAAGATTTTACATTAAATGGTGTTTATATTTAGGAAAGTTAGTTAGATTATTTTGACATTTTCAAAAAGTTTGGAGATTTGATTGTATAAATTTGTTAAAATTGAATATTTGATTGGTAAATATTCAAATTCCTAAAAGGGATTTTCAAATAATTAATTTTGTTAACTGGATCCCCGAATTTTAGGCCCATATCCAGCGATTCACTTAAAAGGAAACCATTTGAGCGGGAAAATGAGAAAATGGATTGTTGTGGTGATGCCACGTGGCATCCAATCTTTTCATATATATATATATTATATAGATAGATAGATTATCATATGCGTAATTACGTGAAACAAGTTCATAACGTTCTAGAAAGAAATACATGATGTTACATTCGTGTAACATCAATTAAAAACATGTGAATTAAAAGTGTTATATACGTGTAATAACTACTTACATTTATGTTATAACTATCATATGCGTAATCACGTGAAACAATTTCATAACGAATGAGAAAGAAAATACATGGTGTTACATTCATGTAACATCAATTAAAAATATGTGAAATAAAAGTGTTACATATGTGTAATCAGATTTAGAAACAATATAACCACGAATACAATTTACAAACTTTTATGAATGATTGTAACCATCGTTTGTTTTCTTGAAAAAAAAAACCTAAAATTATTGTTACAACGATGTAACAATCATTACACTGGTGATGAACTGATGATCAATGATTTTTTTTTCTTTTGTAAATTAGGTTTTCTTTTTCTAAAATTTTGGTTTGAAAATTTGAAATTAAAGGAGAGAGAGTTTAGGAAAGAAGAGATGGGAGAGAGGAAATTGATTTAAATATTTATTAATAAAAATATGGTGTGTCTATTATGCCCTTGGTTTATTAAATAAATTTCAAATTATTTCCAAAAATGACACATTCATTTTCAACCATAGATTAATAAATCAATGGTGTAAGATCGGTTTTCCAGGTTTTCCAAAAAGGTGAGGTTTTCCATGGAACCTTACCCTATATATATATATATATATATATATATATATATATATATATATATATATATATATATAGGGAGAGGATCATTTGAGAACCAATTTGATTTGAGAACTAAAAAGAACTAATTTGAGCCACATGTTTATTACATGTATCCCCCCTCCCATGAATTGTAGTGGTCCCTCCCTGAAATTTGTGGTTGAGATTTAGTTCTCAAAAGTTCTCAAAATAAAAAGTTCTCATTTGAACCTAACCCTATATATATATATATATATATATATATATATATATATATGCATTGTCTTATTATTTATTAGGATGTTATTTGCACCATTTCCTTTCCGTACTTACATACGTGTCTCCATTTCACCTAGATCAGGTGAGTCTCACGACCCATTTCTTTTAAACTGTTTTAATACTTTGGGGGAGAAATCATGAACTAAACTGTTTTGTACTTGATATATCGGTCGAAATGTACTCTGCCGTATGATTAAATGTTCTTTACTTACCCTTCAAATGAGTACATTTCGTTACATAGCGAATTATCACAAATCCCACTATTAAATGAATTTGATCAGTTCTGTTCGAAACGGTAACTAGTGAATAGATCTATTTGGGTTAACAACCCCACTTGATTGGTAGCTCCAATCCCGACGTGTGCATTTGTCGAGGAGTACACGACAGTTATTATTGTTCCATTGCAGTATCTTTAGAGAAGATGCTATGAGTGGGTAAATCTATTATTTCAAATTCAAAGTTCATTGCTAATCATTACATCACGGTGACCATATCATTTAGCTTGTATACCTTTAACCATTTACAAACAATTTGTAGAGTCTTAAACCTGTGAACTCACCAACGTTATGTTGACCCTTTTAAACTCATGATTTTCTCAGGTAACTAAATGTATTCGCACGTGCAAAAGGAGCCATCACTCATAAACGGACCTGCTGTTGATGGAGTCATAGTCCCGATTTATTCACCTGACTATTTTCAAATATTTTAGGAACTATCTTAACTTCTAAGAACTATTTCCATCTTTATTATTAATTGTAAGACAATGTCATTTTACCACTATTTCCGCTGCAATCCAAATGACGTTTTGTTTATCAATTGTTTAACTATTGCATGTTCTAAGTATCCACGACTATGATTTCATGACGTCACACGCCTCCGTTCCCGAAAGTCCAGGGTGTGACACGAAGTAAATCAAAAGCTGATGGCTTTGCCAAAAGATTCTGTTCGAGACCTTGTCAAGGTGTTCATGATAGACAAGGACAAAACAGATCTAGAACAAATCAACGAGATTGTAAACATCCTGAAGAAAATGAAAGCATCTGTGGAATTGAAGATGGCTTTTTTAGAAGCCTATCAGTAGAATAAGAATAATGTTGTAATTTTATAGTTTCGTTGTTTTTGTGTTATTAATAATGTGAATCTTTTTAAATTATTCAATTTTTGCTTATAATTTCTCCTTTAAAATACAGTTTATCAGACAAAAACACTAAAATTTAAGGAAAATGTTTATAAATAACGCATCCATTAATTATAAAAATTACGCATGATGAAAAACTCACAATAATAAATGTAAAAATAATGCACACTATTAATGTAATTTTATGTTTATAATCACGCATCAAAATAGAATTGACATAAAATCACGCATAAACTAAAATAACGCAAAGAATAAAACTAAATAACGCACTCAATATAACATAAAAAAGCTACACTTAATATCTGAAAAGTGTAATTAACAAATAATAAAGAATTTATTAAAAATAACGCATGCTGAAAGAAGAATAAAAGATACACTTAATTGATGTGAGAAAATGCTATACTATAAATCACACAAAAACACATAATGTACGTGTATTATAAAAAAAAGAAGCATATAAACATTGATAATAATCACGCTAAAAATAACGCAACCTGTAGTAACGAATATTTAATAATAATCGAGAGAAATTAAATCATGCAAAAAAAAATGATTTGCCCCGGTAACCTTAGACATAAAAAAACACGTTGTTTTGTGAAAAAGACAATGATGCCTATCTGCATAAATATACAACAAACACGTGTCACGCTCTCCTCCCTTCGCACGCAAAAACACGAGTTTTGAATAGGTTTTGATCACCAAATAAGACGAAACAGTTGAGTTTAGCCCAAAAAAAACGAGATAGAAAAAGCATGTCATAAAACAGAATATGACACCTATATTCATGGCACCTAACTTTGCGTGTCATAAAAATTTCTATTAGTTTATTTATTTTTCTTTTCGTTTCGCTTCGTTTGGTGCTCATTTTAAATCGGTTTCACCTCAAATTTTGTACCCAAGTACATGAGACTCATAAGAACATGATGAAGTTATTATGATTTTTGAAATTTACGAGGCTCCCGGTTACGATGATTCGCGAACCTAGAAAGCGTAAAAATCACGAAATGGTAAATTATCGTTTTAAATCACCAAATCCAAATTACGACCATACAAATCAATCATTGGCTTTGTAAAATATGATTTTTTAGTTAAATGAGACTTCCGTTTAAACATCGAAACACACGCTAAAATCCGTAAACTGTTTTATTTTCATTAACAACAAACTAATTAATATAAAAACTAACCCATTAAATATTTTATTTTGAAAAATGAT
Organism: Deinandra increscens subsp. villosa; assembly: GCA_039602395.1. Classification (NCBI taxonomy): domain Eukaryota; kingdom Viridiplantae; phylum Streptophyta; class Magnoliopsida; order Asterales; family Asteraceae; genus Deinandra; species Deinandra increscens. Next base: position 64,738,292 of record JBCNJP010000017.1, read on the forward strand.
TTTTGATCCTTTAAAAAATTACTTGAGAGCATAATTTAGTAAATAATCGAAATTCCTTGATAAGTATTTAACCGAAAATAGAATACGTGTGAAATTCCAAATCGGGTCGGGTTTTCGCGAAACGGAAATAGAAGAATGTTACATGGGTCAACTTCTTAACTATCTCCAAGTACTTGATTAGCTTCTCCCCTCTTACTGCATAAGATCCATTAAAATTGTTAGCTAATAACAATGAATCGACATATACGTGGATGTGATTCCAAGATGCTTAGCCAACTGCATCCCAGCAATCAAGGCTTCATACTCTGCTTCATTGTTGGTAGCCTGGAATACGCATCTGACAACTTGGGGTATGATGTCTCCCTGTGGCGATTTCAGTATGATTCCTAAGCCTGACCCCTGACATTTGATGCTCCATCTGTAAGTACGATGCAGGACCCTGCAAATTCTTTATTCTAAAGCTGTTGCATCTCAGCATCCACTTCCTTTTGCATATCATCACTGAAATCAGCCAAAAAGTCTGCTAATGCCTGAGATTTTATGGCTATCCTTGCCTTATAGATCAAATCATAGGCACTCATCTTGACAGACCATTTAGCCATCCTTCCCGACATTTCTGGTTTTCTCAAAACATACTTAATAAGATAGTTATTTCTAACATATATAGTATGGGTTTCGAAATAATGTCTAAGTTTTGTGGATGCCATTACCGTCACACCCCAACCGACGACAGAATACGTCGGGGCACGCTGATTGTCTAGATGCACATAACACTAATTAAATGTTGTGATATTCTTAACCAACCCATTTCATGCAAATCAATTAATACATAATAATTCAAATATAATAATAATGGATAACATATTAATTTAGGTCACACTAGGTCCGCATGCATCCTATGGTGTTATCAACAATATCATCATCATTCACAGCGAAACCTGCAACATGTACAAAATAAAGGTCAACTATAAATAGTTGGTGGGTAAACATAGGTTTAATATACTACAATAGATTAAAAGCATGAGATCCATGAGTTAAGTGCAATCGAGTACAATAAACCTAATATGGAATAGAGCACATAGGGGTGCATGATCCAACCCTGACAATAAGGTTAACAATCACCTGACGCCAATCACCGGTTAAGTCAAGTGGGACGTCACACCAATAGATCTATTACCGTAACCCCGGCTCTTTACACTTAATGTCACACGAAATAGAGCTTGATTATAGAGCACACATAACAACAATTAACCACACAAGTTCACATACTAGAGCACACATAAGAACATAGAGTTCGCATGTAGTTTCGAGTGAAGAACAATGTTTATGGTTTGATAATGGTACATGTTGCACCCCAAAACGTTTAATAGAATAGGGGATATGAATACTCAGCTGGCGATGGAGATATGAATAGACAATGACACCACGTAACGAAATGATTAGACCCAAAGATGACCTCGACGACTAAACAAAATAATTAATTGAAATTAATGACATAATCGACTCGATGATCCATTGGTGACGACAAATAATTATAAATAGAACTATTATTTTTACGACGTCACAAAATATATTTATTTTCCATGAAATCACATAGGACACAATGGTTAGGATTATGAAGAATTGGAGGATATATTTTAATGTTTTGAGTTATTTTTATATCGGAACCCCTATATAATTTTGAATTAAAATCGTAAACTAGTGTTTTTAATCATAAACACTTAATTTGTCACTTAATCTTTTTAGAATCTCATCAAACTTAATCGTTTTAAGTTAAAATTTAGGTGTTTGTCAATTTGTGTTTCAAAATCAAATTTTTTCTTGAAAATTTAAATTGAGATTTTCTGAACTTAACAAGTTAACTGTGATAATCAATTGAACTTCAAGATAGTGTTGACAAACATAATTTCACTTTGATGAGTTTAAGCTTGATGCATTTGTCTCGTTTTCTCAGATGGCAGAAGATATGCTTGATGAAGAGATTCATTTTGAGAGAGATCATTGCATCCCGGCCTATCTTGATGATCCTCCAGAGAGACATATGCAGCTATTCTATTCTCTGGTGGCAGGATTAAATGTCTGCAAAATTAATCATGCTCTGCGGACAAGTGTGTTGATCGATGAGCAACTTGTTAGAGATTTCTGGGGAACTGCAAGAGCAAATGCTGACAAGACAATAATCACTGCAACCATTCAGAACCGACCAATCGTGATTCTTGAAGAAGACATTCGTCAGGGTTTAAACATCAATGATAAAGCTGAAGATCCAATAGAGTATTCAAAGGCTGTTGTGTTGGAAGGTGCTCAATCCTTAGGGTATGAAGGAAAGTTCCCTCCCATTTTCAAGAAGTTACTGCCGCACTACTGGAGGTGTCTGGCTCATTACATGCAGAAATCCTTCTTGGGGAAGAGAACAAGTTTTGATCAGCTAAACAAACTGCATGGCACAACGTTTGTTGCATTGGCCTTAGACTGGAACTTCAATTTCTCAAAAATGATGCTGTTGGATTGGATTGGCAATGCTGATTTGAGCGCCAGAGAACAGTTTCTGATGACACCAAGATTTGTGCAGATGGTGGTCATGAAGAAATATCCCATGATAGAAGAAAGAATAGAGAAGTTGGATATCAAGTTCATGGATAACGGTGTGTTCGGCTTGCAAACTCAAGACAGAAAGGGAAAGAATAGCTTTCAAGGGAGACTTGAATGGACTAAGAAGGGTGCCTTCCCAGAAGTTGCAAGGGAACAAGAGCAAGAAGAATCTGAGCCTGAACCAGAAGTCCATCCGGTCAATGTGACTGTTGCTGAAGACCACGATGTGACAGCAACTGTGGCTGTAAATGTTCTAGAAGAAGCTGACGTTATACCTTCTGATGAAGAGAACGTGATGGACGACATTTTCCCAGAGCATGAGAATCAGAATGACGACATCTATGGGGATCTAGGGCCCATCAGTCACAAGAGAACGAGGAATATCACAAGAACGAGGAATGACTTGAACTCCTCTTCCAGCAGTGGCTCAGTTCCACAAGAGTTAGATGCTCAGTTTGAAGTGGAGGATGTTTTTGAAGAGCCAATTCCTGTGCGTGAGCCATCACCAAGGAAGAAGTCAGATCCCAGAGCCATCAGGTTTAAATTTCAGAAAACTAGCTCAAGCCTGATGGTATTTGAACCTACACATGCCAATGTACAAAATGTCGATGCATCTGAACCTACAAATGAAGAGCGCACACCTCAGGCTGATCATCAGGATGATATACCGGAATCAACTCCCATGCAGACCGAAAGTCCTATTCGGAATGAACATAGCCTAGTTCATGATGAAAGGCACTTCTTTGATGTGGACAGCATGTTTGTGGAGCCCAGTCCAGTGAGAGTGAACTTATCTGCTGAATCTAGCCAGCCTCCTGTTGACCCAAGCTTTCGTCCGTACCAAGCACTGGTTGAAGACCTTGCTCAAACCAGTGAACTTCCTGTCGACCTCAGGATAAGTGCTAATCCTCAGATCAACTTCCTTATTTCTCAAAACAGGAAGAGAGAAGGTGAGATAAAAGAGCTAAAAGAAGAAAACGAGAAGTTGAAGGAAAAGGAAAGCAAGAGCGAAGCCAGTATTGCATTTTTGTATGCAGGGCTACTAGAGCTGAGAAAGAAGGTGGAAGACTTACAGAAGTCTAGTGGTCCAAGTGCTCAGGGTGCCCCAGGACAGAGTTCTTCTCAAAGTGCTCCAACTGCTGAAATAGTGACTGAAGATGAAGGTGATGGCACCATTGTAATGTCAGACTACGCTCAAGGAGGTAGAATCATCTCAAAAGCACCAGAAGGTCATGAGAACTAGTTCAAGGAATTCTTCCAAGGACCTCCCCCTACACTATACTCGATTGATGTCGGTAAAAGTGATATCGACAAAAGGGGAAGTCGTGAACCTATTCTGTGCTGGCACTATGATAGTGAGAAGAAGCTGTTCGCAGTGATTAGAAGTGGCTACAGTCCAGTGGAGTACTACAGAACAAGAGGTCAATTTCACTCCTGGACAGAGCCAGAAATCATAAACTTGCTGAGGGCACCATTCATAAACAAATGGAGAAATGAAGATGGAGATCTATTTCGTAGCAACCTAATGAGCCATTTGGCAGAAAATTTTGTGAACTTTGATCTAAAACAGGTGAAATGGGTTGAAACTGGAACTGACCCAGTTACTGGAGAGCCTGTTGGTGAAGTAAGGCGACCACCCACCAAACGGACTAGAGTGATTAACATGTTGGATGAAATTGAAGATGGGACTTTAGTGAAAAACTTTGATAGCTGGTTCTATGATCCAACGACACACGAAGTGGTGATGGTCTGCAAAAACATGCGAGAGTTTCGCTTTTATGATCCGGTCGATCTGATGAGGTTTGGTGAGCGTGACATCAAGCTCCTTGCCTCCCAACCTATTCTCAATGATGAGAATGATCTTGAGAATGCTATCAGGGTGGGGATCTTTTATGGAACAGCGAACCGGATCGTGGAGCGTGAATGGTGGTCCAGCAAGAAGCCTAACACTTTCAGATTTGATTTGCTGCTGCCATAGACGCTCTAATGGTTCATGCCTAGGGGAAGATTGTTGGGCTATACTTTATGAGGCATGAACATTAGAGTGGGCTTACTTGGAATGGGCTTGGAGTTTACGATAATGGGCATAGAGAGATTACGATTTAGGGCTTTAGTGGGCCGGTTTCTTTTGGGTTTATGATTGGGCTTAGGGTTTTTGTAAAGGGTAGTATATAAACCCAAGTTGTTTATGATTCTAGTTGCTAGTTGTTTACGATTTCCAGCCACAATCTTGTATATACGATCGTAATCATCTATCCAAGAAAGTATTTGTGTTCTTCATTCAAGATTTGATCTTTTGGTGTTGTGTTTCACTCATATCAAGTCTCTTTTCATCTACTTTCTCTTGAATCAATCTCGTACAAGGTTTCCGCACTTGTTCGAGATCACAATATCGTGAATGGTTGTTGATCCCGGACCAACAGAACCATTCTAACCCACTAGTTTATATATATGGAAAACATCCCCCATGAATTATAGTGGTCCCCACCTGAAATTAGTGGTTAGGATTTAGTTCTCAAAAGTTCTCAAAATTAAAAGTTCTCATTTGAACCTAACTCTCTCTCTCTCTCTCTCTCTCTCTCTCTCTATATATATATATATATATATATATATATATATATATATATATCCTATTTTATTTTCTGTTGTTACAACAAACTTAATTAGTAATTACTTATTACTCTAAGTAATTGTTTAGAAATCTAGTCGCCAAAATATTTTCCCAATTTACATCTATTAGTTATAAGTAATCGTTTACATATATTTCTAAACCGAAACGTCGTACTTTGTTTACAATTTTATAAAACTTTACCTAAACATATTTATTCATGTATTTAGTCATCCAATTATAAATACAAATTGTCTAGTTATTCACTTATTTAGATTATTAAATTTATTAAATTCTATTTATCTAGTAATTTGTTTGCTTATTCATTAAATTAATAATTTATTTATGAAATTCAATTTACTAGTCATTCCAATATTTAATTATAAGTTCATTAAGTTATTTCATCTATTTTCATTCTTGTTGAATGAGTCATTTAATTATTAAATTACATATTCAAATATTAAACTTGTTAATTATTTAATGAGTCATTTGTTTAATTTGCTATTCAATTATTTGGGTTTATAACTACATAATTATTTATCTACAAGTCACATAATATAACATTATAATCATCTTCCCGAATCCTCAAGTCCACCGAAACCCTAGATTTCTAGAAACCCTGTTATTCGTCCTCGTAACTTTAGGTTAACCAATTTCACCATTCGTTTAGGAATGCCTTGAACTTGAATCATTCTCGTTACGTCAAGCTAGCAATCAGTTAGTAAAGTGAGTTCATAGCCCCTTTTTCTTTAAATTTTCCAAACCATTTTGGGGTAGAAAACACGCACAAACATTTTCATTTATCGTTACTTTATTTTCAAGTAAATCATATTATTCATCATGCTTATTATCATGAATTATTACGAAACTTTAATCATTCAAACATTCATAATCTTACGCAAAGTCAAATACTTTCAATATTTTTACTTGTATGTATTTGTATGATATCATGTGAATATATACTTTGACATGCTTAATCTTGTATGCTATTTGGGAAACTTTATTCTTAAGGCCCCGGAGCATTAAACGTGAGGTTCCTTGCGAAGGACTGAACATGACGACGTTGAGGTTCTTGTAGGGGCCTAAACATGGTCCCAACGCTGAGATACCTGAGAGGAACCGCTCGGGATATGTAGAGGTTCTTTGAGAGGGATTGAACACGTGGACAAACATTCTTATCGATTGTTGGTTTGCGAACCTTCAATCAGGCGTACTATTTATGTAATGAATATTTGTTATGTGATAAATGCGTATGTACTAAGACTCATGCTTATGTGTTTATTTAATAGTATGACCTTGCAAAAAACTTATCAAACGCTTTCTGTAATTGTTTAAACCTATGACTCACCAACTATGTAGATAGTTGACCCCTTTTTGCATGTTTTTCAAGTTATGGAAATCAAGCATATTTATAATTAGGAAGCTTTTGGATCTAGTTAGGCTTTAGTATCATTAATGTATTTGGCCTTGTAATAGACGTTTAAGTATTGAATTATTAATAAAATATGGTATTATTTTTATATCCTTGTGCTTCTATACAATTTCCGTGACACCTCGATGTTTCCGCCATCGGTCGGGGTGTTACAATCAATTAGTGTAGTCACGCGATGGCAGACACAGATACTTACAATGGTTACGTGTGGGGTTTTGTAGTGGTAGGCTCAGTGGTAGTCATCTAGCGATAACCCTGGTACACGTGTACAAGTGATGACGTTAATGTAGAAAAAGAAAGGTGCCAAAGGTAAGTTTACCTACGTCAAAACAAGATAAGCTGACTTGTTTAGTATGCTTGTCAGGTAAGGAGATAGCTTCGTCCAACAAATGTAAAGGTCCAAAGTGAAGGCATTGATAGGGGTGCAAGGGATGTTTAACTGGTATAGGTTTAAAGCTTTTGTTTATGCAGCTCTAGTTTATGTTGAATGATTAATGATCGTGTTATATTTTCGCTGGTTATGTTGTCTCTTATTTCATATGTGTTATGTAACTCCGACACCGTGAACCCTCCTGGAGCCATACTAGGAAACATGGGGCCATAATAGGAGTAAGAGAAAACATCAAACTTATGAAGCATGGCATGTTCTTTGTGCAATCTGAAAGGCATAAGCTACAATGTTTTTTATTTGTAATTTACATGTAATGTATAAAGTTTTAAACAACAATTAGTAATGTATAATGCTTTAAACAACAACTAGTGAAATGGATGGCTACAGACATAAATGATCAATGCTTATTCATTATTTACTAATGCATATGTTGTTTTATGACACTCGGTATGAAGTAGTTACGTAATTAACATTCTTCACTTGAGAGAGTGAATGAGAAAAAATATATATAGAACCTGTCAAGACTCATGAAGACTTGCTTTCACCATAAACCTGAATGCATAAGCACTCAAACTTATGAAGCATGGCATGTTCTTTGTACAATCTGAAAGGCTGACACCTTGTATAAGCAGGAGTAAGGATGTTTTCTTATTCCTGATTTACGTTTAACTTTCGTGCAGCTGAGAATTCATGCATGGCATTAGAGTAATTGTGGATATAAAAACATCAAAGAAAAATAGGTGAAATGTGGAAATAAACCTCTAGAACACATCCAAAGAGCTATCTAGCATGGCACCATCATCCCATTGCACATCTTTTGCATTTGGGTCTGTCTTAATTAATTCAAGAGGAGCATCTAATGGTGGCGGGCTCTGCATGAAAGGGCATCATCAATCATTTAGTCAAATCTGTTTTGTTTACTAGTAAAGGCTTTTTTTTTTTTTTCTAGAGGTGGCAAGATGCACCAAAAATTTGTTTTTTAAACTAGTGAGTGTCAAAATTAAAGATTGGTATCCTAGGTTTAATTATTAGAGTTTGTTGTTCAGAAAATAGATAATACATAAGTTTGAATTAACCCAGTCATAAACAAAGTGACGAAATTACCACCTCAAGTTTTTTCCTTTCAAGAAAACAAGTACATACCATGCAGCGGATCAAAGGCCAATTAATTCCTCGAAAAAATACATGCTCTTTTATTGCACTGGCACCCCCGTTCGATCCCAAACGGGTGGCAGGGTCTCTATTCAACAATGCATTAATCAGTTGTCTTGCAGCAAGACTTGCCTGAACACACAACATTCCATCACACAAAAAAAAAAATTAAAAAATTAAAAAAGTTAACAAAACATTATCCTTGAGTATATACTAAGCGAAGCAGGTTAAATGAAAAGTTAAGATCAGAGGCGTCAAGATGGAGGTTGGGTAAAGGTATAAAGCAAGTTTGGGTTAAAACGAGTTGTTTAGTGTAGTTGAAGTCGGGTCGGGTTGACTTGAATAGTCGTTTCTTCATTTTTGTAATTAATAAGTTATATAATGTGTAGCTAGATTATGATTGTAAAAGCAATACAGTATTGTACTATACTAGTAGAATAATAAACCAAGTAAAACCATTAGGAGGGAGGTGAGGTGAGGTTGTATGTATTAATAACTAGACTTCCTTCAAACCCTTCGTTCAGTTTGACATGCTAATCGTTACCTGTAGTCCGACTAGAGATCGTATTCTTACCGGGATGCTACTTGGAAATGTTAGGTCTTTGTGTAATATATTTGCAAATGTCTTCTGCCTATTCTTCCCTCTAAACGGTGTACGACCGTAAAGCATCTCGTATATTAAAATACCTAATGAAAATAAATAAATAAATAAATAAATAAATAATCAAATAAGTAAGAAGATCGATCATAGGTAAGTCACTGAGTTTGATAACTTACCGACAGCCCACCAATCAATAGCACTGGTGTGACCACCTCCTGTTATGATTTCCTGCAACATTGTCATTGTCATATATATATATATATATAACAACTTTTTAAACAAATAAGATAAAGATGAAGAACAATATTTTCATGCAATTAAAAACAATCCAAGATTGATAAACAAACGCCAATAACTCCCAGCTGCATACCGGAGCAATATATTCTTCTGTCCCAACAAACGAATTTGATTGTGTATATGGTTCAGCCACAAATGTCGGTGGGGGTTGGCTCCTAGATTTTCTTTTAGGTTTAGGATGTTTTATGATCTGCAACATTATAGCATACTCTATTATGAAATGCCAACTCCACATAGAAAAAAAAGTAGGTCGTAATAATTGTTTTTAAAGATGATATAAGTAAGTAAGTAAGTAAAGACATACTTTAGGTTTACATTGAGTCCTAAACGATAGATCAAAGTCGCTCAATACAACATGCCCGTCTGTTTGAAGCAGTATGTTCTCCGGTTTCAAGTCCCTGTAGATGATACCTGTAAAGGAGGACATGATCACATTGACCTCATGTTCAACCTACCTTGATAAATTAATGATCCAACGGGGAAGGATTCGTCATCTATATATCTCTTTTAGCATTGAATCAAGAAATACCTAAGCAATGGAGGTACTCTAAGCCGATCACAACCTCAGCTGCATAGAACCTGTAGTAAGAACAAACACAAGTACATCACACATGGAAGATTGTGAAATTTCAACATATTTTTAACATTAACACAATTAATTTTTAGATAGTTCTGACTAGGATGAAGTACAAGGTCACCATTAATTATAGCTTAGGAAATGTACAAAATGTACCTTGCAGACTCTTCATTGACTAATTTCAGCGGTTGTTTGTCAAGCAGAGCAAATAACTCCCCCCCAGGGCAAAAGTCTGTTATCAAGCAAACATGTGTCGCAGTCTGACGAGGAAACAAATACACGTTAGTATAGCGGTAACAATCCAACCTTAATCGGAAATTATTTATTTTCATTTCGCGTGAAAAAATCCCAGTATTCATATATTGAAATCCCTGTACTTGTTTAAAATGGTTGTATTCATGAAATCAACAAAATAACACCATTTACTAGCACACTCATTACATATGTGGAGGGAGACTACGTATATTATGTTGATGAGGACCATCATGTCATTAATTTTGACCATTTAATACTCAAAAATATACGATCACAAAAGGTATCCATGTTAGCATTTCGCACATCTAGAGTGCCACTTCATCAACTTTTGACCTGTTAAAGGCGTAACGAGTCAATATTTTTTTAATAATTTGCAAGTCATGTATTGTGGACAAGTTTAGGGACTTTGACTTAGTAAGTATTGATTGAAAGACTTTTTCGTGTAAAATGAGAAAGTACGTTGGTCTAAGCAAAAGCAATAAATTCACATTACTATGAAATAGAAAGTGCTCATTCATATCTTATCTGAATAAAGAGAATTAAGTTTCAAAGTAGGATTTATTATCAAAATTGTATAAGATATATAAAGTGCTCTAAGCAAATATAGTTCCAAAAGAGGGAAACTTGAGACCTGAAAAGACGTGTATAGTGTTGGGAGGAATGGGTGATCCAGTAGCGCAATTATTTCCCTTTCAATGCAAGCCCGATGAACCTGTCATTTACATGAAGAAACTCAAGTTTCATACTTACATAGCAAAATTATAACTGCCGAGCAACATAAAAAATCAGAACAGTTTTTGATGAGCATACCTTGTTGCGGTTCAACATTACTGATTTATCCATTGCCTTCATGGCAAAAAGTTCGCCAGTACCTTTCAGTTCAACCAAATGGACACTGCAACCAACTTAATGATCAACTACTTTACATTACTCAAGAACTATTGCTTTCACATGAGATAATTAATTATGGATGATATAAATAAGTTGATTATGTATGTTTAAGGCCATAGCTAAGGCGATGAAGATCATTGTGAACATCATCTCAAAGTGAAATTATATAAATATATATATCACAAAAATCAGTAAACAGAATCAAAAGATGCACCTGCCGGTATCTCCACTTCCCAAAGGCCTGATAGGCTTAAAATGATCAAGTCCAATTATTTCACCACCTGCAGTGATCTGCAAACACAAGGTAGCCGAAAGAAAGCTGTAAACAATCTGATGGCATATAAAACTAATGGGCACTGAAAATTTATAAAATAATTAGAGAACCGTTACCTTTTGTATTGCTTTCCAAGAAGAATTGTACTTCTTGTGCGGCCTAGGAAAGACGGGCTGAGAGTGGATAGCCCACAAGTCCTCTGGCCTCTAAAGTAGGACAAAAAAAAAAATAATATTTTGAGCTACAGTGTCATAAACAAGTAAAAACAAACAAGAACTATCATGTAGAACAATAAGAATGAGTACCTTACCAAGTTGGCATCAGGGAGTTCTCGAACAGCTTCACCAACATTTTCTGCAGTAGCTTTCACCTGATCAAAGAGATGAAAAGCATGAGGGGTTACATTTCTTAATGAAATCAAATCATTCAAGATCTTTTTTGTTGTTTCTTTCCACTTGCTCAAAAACACAACAGAAGAAAAATACCAACTTAGCACTTTGTTTCTCTGCGTTATCTGAAAGGCGGTTCCTTAATGGTTCCACTAGACCACTTCCATCTAGTTGGACACCGATAAAGTATTGAAGTTCTCCCTGAAAGTTAAAAGCATTAGACTGTCTCAAATTACACAAAGGAAATGGATGCATATATAAGTTCTTATGCTTTACCGTTTGGTCACGCATAGGTTGCAAGTGAAATAAATTCCAGAATTTCTTCCCTGTTACACAATTCAAAAAGACAATAAAATCAATCACATTAACACAGTTACGTAGCACCACAGTTTCAGAAATAAAAAAATGTGAAATGCTGAAGGCATAGCTCACCACTTTTTGTATAGTTAATTAACTGCACAGTAATCTCCCTTTGCTCTCTGATAGCAGCTCGTATTTGATCAACGGTTCCTTGATCTGTTTCAGGTCCTTGCAGAAATCTGTATAAAGTAAAATATGATGACTACTAATGTATGCTGCAGAAATAAACTTCAAAAATAGGGAGGAGGAGAGGATATGTGCATATTTTCATATCAAAAAGCAACATGAAAAGCGAAACATCATACCGACAGTTTCTGCCCAAAATTTCCTCACGTGTAAACTCTGTCAACTCAAGGAAGCTATCTGATGCGAAAATCTGCATATCGAGTAGAGTAAGAATCAGAGCCCACATATATGCTACATCTCTGAAAGGACAGTAACTTAAACAAAATGGGCCAATTCGTAATTTATCTGATTGAAATTGCCACCTCTTATAAGAGTAGAAAACAAGTATATGATAAAAAAAGAAATGTTGAATCGTGTGTCTGCTTACAATGGGGTTATCAGGGAGCCTAGGATCGGATATAACAAAATTCTTTTCAATACGTTCGAGTGTAGTTGCTAAGTCTATCCCCTGACGCATGTCCCTCACTATTTCTGCACGATCCCAGCTATCAGTGCGAGCTATATCTTTTGTCATTAGCTCCTCTGGCTCAATACTTGGCCGCTGTTCGTGGGTCGAAGACCTTTCTTTGGGACTGTCCAGATTAAAACATGTTTTTTTTTCACACAATACTTCAAATAATATCCAGGATTGAAAAGATAAATGCGATATTTACTAATCAAAATTAGCTATAATAAACAAGATTGTAGATAATAGTGGTTGGATCATGTGCTTCTGCTGTTTGAAGTTATAATAATAATAATAATAATAATAATAATAATAAAATGAGATGTTTATTCGGTACATTATGAACATTAAAGACCAGTGACATGAGGAGCAGATAAATAAGCACTCACCCAACTAAGGAACTGCGAATTGATTTCCTCGATTTTGTATTGGATGCAGTCAAAGAAGAGAAATCCCCTTTAGGGTCAAAGAGGGGTGTATTTAGACTCGCTGAGTCCTGAAGGGGAGATTCAGTGATCTTCTCCATAATTTCTGTTTGACTAGACCGGATTTGAGTACGGGGACGCTCAACAGTCTGTACAACCTCCACTATGGAACCTAGTGCTGTTTCCTTCTGTCGAGCTGGTGATGGTTAAAACATATTGAAAGTTTAAAAACAATGCATTCATTTTCCTCCAAGGTGAGTAAGTATACATAGATATGATCTAGTCTCCTTACTTACCATCATAGCGAATTAGTGACTTTGGCAATCCATTTGGTCTCACTTCCTTTTCATTCACACCTTCTGTGTATTTGCTGACTTCTACTTGCATTCTGTGGAGGGAGGCAGGCAGGCCATCAAAACTCATACATCAGTATAATGATCAATCAAATCATGTGTATTGTTGACACATGTAACAATAATTAATTAAAATGAATCATAGACAACAGTACTGAATTATATGCATATTTGAGTTGACTAATTCTCAGTTGATGAATATACAGAACAACTTGTTTCAGTTAACCGGCCAATTAACAACACCTTTGATTGGAAAGAACTTGCATGTTTTAATAATTAATAACTAATAATTGTTTCAGTTAACTTGTTCAGAAGTACGGTGTCATGTAGGTCGGTCTAATTAATTTGATGGTTTGAAAAAAAAGGCAGGTGGCCGGGTAAATTATATTAACTAATTAATTAAGTACCCAATGAATTTGATGGTGTTTCCATGATCGTCTTTGATGGGAGTAATGGTGAGTAGATTCCAGAAGGGGGTGCCATCTTTCTTGTAGTTGTAGAGCCTACCGCAGTAACTGGTTCCCGTTTTAACGGCACGTCGGATCTTATCCACCTCACTCTGGTCCGTATCCTTCCCCTGCAGGAACCGGCAGTTTCTACCGATGACCTCTTTGGAAGAATAGCCGGTCATGGTGAAGAAGCCGCCACTGGCGTACATGATCGGGCAGTCGGGCTTTGTGGCATCTGAGACCACAAAGGTCTGCTTAAGGGTCGCCAGAGCATCTTTTAACTCCTCTGAAACTCGTGGCTCATCATCGTATGACGACGAGGCAGAGCTCCTCGTGCTATCCATGTTTGCTTCGTCGTCATCTTCTTCTTCAGGTGGAGTGATTCTAGCTATAGGAGGAGGAGGATCCTGCATTACTATTATTGCAAATACAGGTTGTGGTTCTAAATTGGTGATGGGACGTGGTGTAAAGGCCTGGGAGGGAAATAATGCAGCAAGCAGCAGGTGGTTGGAGTGCGTGTGAAGGGGGAAATTGAAACTGGTGGGAGATGTTATGTTGGTTGGTTGGAAGGATAAGGTTCATGAATTATTAATATATCCACGTGGCTTGCTTATAACCAATAGACCCCTACGGCTCAAACTATGCCCACGCTTTGACGATAAATATAATATTACTAGATTATATTATATACCCATGACTTCACGGATTGTGTATAAAATTTTATAATACATGTTAATCATTTAATATAAGACACTATTTAATTAAATTATAGTTTTAAATCACAAATAGATAAATATAATGTCGGGTCGGTTGATATTGAAGATTAAAAAGTTGTTTCGTTTGAGATAATAGATCGGGTTATCAAAAAAAAAATTAAACTGAAATACAAAACACATCTACGAAACAAACAAAATCTACAAAAACTTTCCAGTTTCAAAATAAAACGATTTAACTACAGATTACAAGTTATCAAAAACTTTTTTGAAAACAACATTAGATCTCTTATTAGTAAGATAACCAGATCCCCTTTTATGTTTCTTATATAAAAAGATGACAAATAGAACAATGTATTATGTTGTATACAACATTAGATGTCTTATTAGTAACATAACTAGATCCCTTTCATGTTTCTTATATATGAAGATGACAAATAGAACAATATATTATGCACCCATATTATACTTTAGTAAAAAAAAAAACACCAACATTTTTTATATTAATTATTAACGTATGATAAACTCATTCAAGAACATGCCTTTAAAATATTTTAAAACATCTTTATGAATGAAGTAAAATACAAAATCAAAATAGGAACCCAACGATCACTGAGAATCACATTCATCACAAAAAAGAATATGAATAGAATAGAAGTAAAAAAAATTATGTTGATTGAGATAGGAGCTGAACCCATATTCATCTCCATATGCTAGACTACCATCACAAGAAGCTTCACATGTATACACTACAATGTTTGCCCAATCAAGTGAGTTGGTATCATTTTCAATATCAAAAGTAGTGAAGCAACTGTGCTAGAATCTGCACAAGTAATGGATGTTAATATGAAATCTACCTATAAATCATATTATTCACAAAAATCATATTATTACTTAAATATATAAATTCTGTAATTAGACTTAACACACTAAACTAAAATATTAGAATGTTTTCAGCGAAGCCAGTTCAACTGTTTTTCACCCAAACACAGTTTGACCTACTACCAAGATTATTTTCTTGTGACTACCATAATAACTTCTTTTTAAAATCAAGTTAGATATATGATCAGGACGTGGAATCTTTTCGTTATCTACTAAAACTAGAGATCGACCGCGCGTTGCTGCGGTAATCTAGGAAAATATCTGAAAAAGTGAATAAAATAGATAAAATATAGATTTATAAGGGTTATATAACTTTTGTATAAACACAACTTTCATAAATTCAAGATGTTATATTCCATTTCTTTAATATTTAATTGTTCATGTTAATGCACTTAATATCTGTATTACATCCCATATTTAAAGTCAACGTGCCGTCTCAAATAAAGCTCTCTGTATCCAAGCACTTTTAGTATAAAATATATAATTTGTATCTATATGCATCAGGATCCTGATTAATGGATCTCTCGGTTCGAGAGAAAAAAATAAAACGATCGAACCATCTCTTCTAACTCTTTTTCAAATTCGATAAATGTTGGTTGATCGTATATTTCATTAGAGTTCTATGATTCAGAGTATCATTTCTTATTTGATCTCTTTGAATTCCATATTCGAAGTTGCGATCGGATCTATTCATTAAAAAAAATCGATTCAATACATTTCTTATGTACCTATGTGTGGCATCTTCCCCCATTAACTTTCTTTATTCAATTATTATTATTATTATTCATTAAAAAAAATCGATTCAATACATTTCTTATATCGTATATTTCATTACGTTATGTGTGGTCATAGTCATCAAGGGCTCCATGACTAATAGTATTGTAGTCATTGAGCCCCATAACCCCTTTCCAATTATTACATAATTATGTTATTTTATTTTTAAAAAAATACTAACTCATATAAATCTACCCAATAAAAAAAATCAACCAATAAGGAAAAAGGGGAGAGGAGTCATGCAGAAAACACCCCAAACAAAATTTTGCCTCACAGCGTCCTTTGGGACAGTGTTGGGGAGCTATGAGGACGTCATATTTGCCTCTTCACGCCCACTATGGGTAGCCTTACAATGTTAACATGTATAGCTACAGTTGCTTTGTATAAATAGAGGTATACATACATTAGAGGCATGTACACTTAACTGTAGCAATCATGGGTGATCTACATAATCAAATTGCGCTAAACGTTGTGATGAACAAAGATTATGTTGACATCTGCATGTTCAAATTGTTCATAAAAAACTATTGTTTATTTGATAATAAAATGGATGGATTAGTTCACATACCATGACATAATGGTCTTTCAAAAGAAGTCGATTTACTTCACATTGACTTGGGTCAAGATATTCTTGACTTCTAAAAAACAAAATCGCCTCGATTTATGTTGTTCTAAGAGTTCAACCCTAATAAATCAAACAATTAAAAACAATGGATGCTTTCATGTTTCTTTAAAAAATCTTTGGTGTGTATCAGTTTTTGGTCCCCCTGCTTTAATGCTCTGTTGTGGGCTTTGAGTGGCTTCAAAGCTGCAGAGTAGAATTATGTTTATATTCTATTCATATTTGAACCATTGATCACAACAGCTACACAAAAGACTTGTACCTTTTTTTTCTTGGGAGCCTCATCAATTAGGGTGACACATTCTTTTGGTATCACTTGATTGGGTTTTATGCAAATTATTATTTGCTTTAATTAGTGTAGCTGCTTGTAGTAGGAAGTGTGGGGAAGTTGTAATATTATATTCACTTTTATTACATAGAAGTTATAATTTGTTATGTATGGTAATAAAATGAAAAGGGAAAAGAAAGAAGTAAAAAAAGGGTAGTTCCAAAGGATTGAACTTGGGTGTCTTGAATTTAGGGGGCAAAGACCAAACCAATTGGGCTACCATGACTTTTGGCAAATTCTTCTAACTGTATGTATATATTATTAATCTGGTTTTGTTTAGAAAATGACAAAATGACACAATTCCATAAGTTGGCTTTGTCTATTGTATATATATACAATAACTTCATTAGTTATTTCAAGATCAACATTAGAGAAACCAACATTACAAATCTAAATCCTTGATTCATATGTTAGATGTAAACTTAGAAAAGGTTTCACACTCACCTAATATTTGCTCGGGGGCCTGGGCTATTCTTTGGGTAAAATATGCCCAACTCCGTGTATCACCTTCATCCTTTAACAAAAAAGAAAAAAATTTGTTAAGGTAAATAATATGCACTTATAGAGCATATGAAATTCTACTATTTCTGCAAATAATATGTTATGACTAAGATATGCATTACCTTTTGTAAGGACATCAACTTCACCGGTCTCATTAACCTATTACAGAAATATACAAAAGGTAAGTTTAACATCAAGCCCAAAGTGATATACTGACCCAAAATCTCTAAATCAACTTAAAGTCAAAACCATGGTGTAAGTTATGAATTCAGTTAATTATTAAAAATAATATAACTTTTCAACAGGTGCTTATTTAATTTTACAACAATTTTCTTTCACACCTGATTTTTTTTTTCTTTCTAACAACAATCATTTTAAGAAAGCACCATATGTTAAAAGATGGTTCATTTTTTTAACTTGTTCTGACCAGCCCCCTCTCTTTGTAGTTTACTTGAAAATAAGTCGCTGTCTAACCAGCCCTCTTCTTTACGATAACAACCATAATTATCAATGTTGGTCCTCACTGATCTTAATCAGTGCTAATGATGGTGTTTTGAGAAGAAAACCAATCAAACAACAATAGATGATGATTTCCAATAGCTAAAATGGGTTTCTAGTATTGAACAATCACAACATCAACCAAAAGAATGATAAGAGATGAACAAAAAGCTACAAAGATGTAATAGAAAGCTCCTAGCCGTCACCAAACTTACCAAAAATGCAGAAATCTGTATTAGGGTTGAGAATGTTGCAAAAGTTACAAATGAGAGCACTAAGGCTACTATTTATACACATCAGTAGACAGTTTCGCTGGTAGTTTCGCTGGCCAGGCAAAACTGTCACTGAGACAGACTAATCTAGATACCGAGCGAAACAACAGTTTCGCTCGGTAATTTCGCTAACAACCCAAAAGACAAGATTACAACTGAAACTAATCTAAACAAGTAAACTTAACAAAACTATGAATTCCTCCCTACATTGATCTTCAATATTCCCCCTAGGGAGGGATTCAGCCTCTTGATCTTCATTCTTCAGCTCCGGCTTCAATCGTGCTTGGCTCTTTGTTCAAATTTGTAGTCTATGATTCCCCCAAAACAGTTGGCTCATTAGCAACGGGGACATCAGCCTCTGATTCCCCCAAAACAGTTGGCTCATTAGCAACGGGGACATCAGCCGGTTTTTCAACTTGTTCAGATGATTCTCCAAGACCGCCCCAGGTTTTGTTCATCTGGTTAGCCAAATCCCTATCTTCTTCCATTCTGTCTTCATCAGCCCTTACCTTTTGTGCTAAATCCTTGATTTCTTTGACAATCCCTCGGGCGTTGTTGGTAACTCTCATAAACAGATTTGCCTCTTCAACTGTGTCTTCTCCTGCCCCGCATCGGATTGGATTCTCGCACAAGGTCTTCAGATCATCGTTTCTAAATGAAAAGACTTCCATAGGATCAAACAATCTAATCTCAGCATCTTCTCCAATTCTGATAACTGCCTCACCGGTTTGATTATCATAAAACCATTTCTTGAATAACTGCAGCCTTGAAAGTTGTTGATCTGGAATTCTGACTCTGTTCATAGTTTTAGCAGGTTTGAACTTTAAGTAAACTTTGGGCTTTCCAGACGTTTCATCAATTTCAGTCCTTGACTTCTTCCTTTCACCTTTCATATACCCAAAGGACACAAAATCGTCTTTCGCAGCCTGTTGCAGCATCATCTTCAAATTTATTGCCCTTCCACTTTGGTCTTCATCAATAAGGGGGAGCTCTGCCAACCTCCTCAGATCCCATCTGGGCAAGGTCTTGAAGCTATCACGTTTGTGTATATATGAGATGCTGCCCCCTCTCCTTTTGATCATAAAGGCATGAATAGCTGCATTGAATTTCCAGCTTATGATGTGACGATCAGACTCTTTCCTCCTCGGTTGTGAGATATTTTGAAATAAAGGAGTCTGATCTTCAATTTCAGGCTTGGTGAACCATTCTTCTCTTCTCAACTCAATAACTTCTTGACTGACAGAGCTGATTTTTGTGCTTGATAAGTCAGGGAATTTTCAGTCAAAGAGTAGTTTTCAGGCTCTGAAAGATCATCAATTTCAGCCTCTTCATCACTTTCATCAATAAGGTGGTGGAATTGTGCTTGGACGATCTCTGGCTGTTTGTCTGTTTCAAAGCAATAAAGATTTACATCACTCACATTGATTGCATCAAGATCTTCATCATTTACAGCACCACTACCACCAGCTTCTTCATTACCACCATTACCACTTCCACCTGCTTCATTTGCACCAGAACCACTGCCACCTGCTGCTTCAGTTGTAAATTTTGAGAAATTAGTCATTGAATCAATCTCAGCATCACTCATCTGGTTTGGCATGTTCAGGTGCTTCTTAATCTCATTCATTTCCACCAGCAGGGTTTTAATCAGTGAACATTGTTTCACAATGATCTCATTCATATTCTGGATTTGATTATCTTTCTCCTTCTCTCTAATCTCAGAATTGACTAGCTTGGTCTTTATCATCCCGAGTTCGTTTGCCAAGGAGGTATTTACACCTCGAATGACATCTTCATCCAATTCAGATCTGGGATCAACCTTTCTTTTCTTGGTTGCCCTCATTTCTTCTTCAGCAGTGGCACTACGTTTTTGCTTTGATCTTCTTTCGAGCTGTGCCATCTCTTCAATTTCATCTTCAATTTCATCTGCTGGTTCTTTACCAGAGCTTCTTACATATTGTTTCCTCTTTCCCTTAACATTCTCATTTTCTTTCCCGTCATTTCTCCTTTTGTTCTCAGATTCAATCAGCTTCTGAATATATTCATACCTCTTCTCAGGGTACATGTGGTTCATCAGGTAGGTGGTATACCCAGAGAAATCAGGTCTCTTAGCAGCACAATCTGATAGAATCCTTGGGTGCATCGGATTTACAATGAGGGCCGCACCCATCTTTGGGAATTCCGGCTCTAAATGTTCAATAATCATTTGCAGAAATCTCGGATACAAGAGCCATCTTGACTTCTTCAGTGCTTGAATGTTGGAAACCATTGCGTCAAAAATTCTCTGAGGTATGTTGGATTTCTTTCCTTTACACACCAACAGCATGGCCTCGGCCCAGATCAAGTTCAAACCATCAGAACCACCTTTTCTGTCATCCAAGCAGGAAATGAAGACATGTGCGATGTATCTCCATTCCTTAGACATCAAGGACTTCTTAATCTCTTTCTTGTTCTTCCATAACTCACCACCTTCGTATCCCATATCTCTCTCAAATCCTTTCAAAACATCCAGTTCCTTCAGCTTTGTTACTTCACCAACGTCACCTTCCAGTTTGAGAGCTTCAGCAATTGTTTTCATGGTGATCACAATATCCTTCTGCATAACTTTAGCTCGGATGCATTCTGGTTTTGCTTTAACGTCATATTCAGCCGTGAGCCAGAATTCTCTGATATGTCTTTCGTCAATTATCGGCATATGTGAAATGACATGAAAGATGCACGACTTCTTCAGCCATGCAATACAGTCTCTAAATCCGATGGCCTTGTCAGTTCTATCATCCAGAAATGCAGTTACGTTGCTTCGTGGCTCGTGCTTTAAATTTGACATTATCTGCGTATGAAGCCGAGATTTTGTGAGTTAAAAGGAACTTAAATTAAATTAAATTAAAAAAAATTAGTTTCGCTGCGAAACAGTAGTTTCGCTAAGAAACCATAGTGTCGCAACACGGCGAAACCAATAGATTCGCGAGATTGGTCTCAGCGACACTGACGAGGTCAGTTTCGCCGAGAAATAGCAGTTTCGCTGCGAGACTGTAGTTTTGCCGAAGGCGAAACAGTAGTTTCGCTGGGAATCACGGCGACACTGTCAACGAAATTTGGGCATTATCGCTGAACAGTTTCGCTCGTGATTTTGAACTTTCGTTCAGTTTCGCTGAAAGAACTCGCAGTTTCGCTGGACGCGACCTTTGAAATTCAAAATTCCGGAAAATGATTTTAAGCCCCATTTTTACATTTAAACCAACAGTAAACATATATATCATAAAAAACGAGTACATTGATGGTTTAAAAACAGTTTTTAACATCAGTTTAAGGTGCCGAGAACTCTTTTAAGCACCGAATCACTTTAAAACCCCCAAAAGGTTGATGTTTTGGATGCGATACACACGAGAGACGATCAGGAACCCACAAACCTTGAACCGGTATCGGTTGAATTGATGAAAACGATGAAACAGTTTGGGCGAAAAAGAGTTTCGCGAGAGGGTATATTTTACAGGTTTCTCGTTTAGGGTTTTCAGAAAAAATGACCGAGAGTTCTCGATGAAGGGTATAAGTACCTGGGCAGTTTCGCCCGTAGTTTCGCTCGGGCGAAACAGCAGTTTCGCTGAAGCGAAAGAGCATATTCGCTCGAACCTTTTGATCAAACTGATTAATTTCGCCGACATCGAAAGTATAAGTTCGCTGAGTGCATGTACGGCGAAACTAATCAGGCGAAACAGCAGTTTCGCTGAAACCCTAAAAAATTCAATTTTGATTCATTTAAGACTTTGAAATTTTGGAAATGCCGTCAAACTCACACAATCATCATACTCCTCACAAAGTATCGATCTTATAAAAAATAACGCAGAAAGAAAATCTTTTTGAATTTTCAAACAAGAAATGTAAAACGACTATACAAACAAACTCTATTTAATTTTGAGAAAGATCCATACGTGAGATCATATCAACCAATACGCATCATACACATTTCAATTTCAAACTTAATCAGCATGCAAGTCAAGCAGATCCCGAATGCATCACATTGAAATTAAGCATGCACTAAGAGCATTCACAACCCATCCCCCATCCCCATCCCAATAATTTATACTTTTATCATTACTTTTTCTCTCTCTTCCACTCATAACCACAATTAAATAATATTTTTTTATACCCTCATCATTACCTTTTCTCTCTCTTTCAATCACACAAAACTCCAAATTAAAAAAAATCACCAGTTTTTTCATCAAATATAGGGGTGAACAGTAATTTTTCCTATCTCCTTACTCACAACCACTTAAACTAAACCCCAAATTTTAGGGTTTTACCTCACAATATTATAGGGGGTGGGTTGTGAATGCTCTAATAGTATTTAACATTTTTGGATATGCTTAAGGTGTATTAATCATGCACTAATCACCCAGCCTCACTCTATCAAAGAAGTTAACAAATCATCACAATTATCTTGATTTTTCTTTTTGTTTCTTTTCAAATTGAGACATGCGTTCATGATGTTTCATGCAAAAATAAAGCAGAACCCTAAGTGAACAGCAATCAGGTCGGCCGCAAAGCACGCAGAGAGAGCCCGATGCACTTAGGAAAATAAAAAATAAAAATAAAGCAGAAGACGTATATATCAACAACAATCAGGTTGGCCTTATCGGCACGTAGAGAAAGTCCGATGATATATACTAAACACCAAGAAAATAAAGCAGAAACTCAATCAGCAGGTGATCAGGTCGGCCTCATAAGCACGCAAAGAAGACCCACTGAGTTGAGTGTAAAAATGGCATAAAGCCTTATTTGCAAAGCATGCGTACATCAGAACATATCTTAATATCAGAATCATTGCAACACTTATCAAGAAATGAAAACTAGAGTATATCAGGCAAGCTTTATGTTTATATCCTACTCATAGATATCATATTAGTCATGCACACCCAAAGATCATACAAGCACAGTACAGCTTTTATTTCTACTCTATCCATGACAGATAACGCATGTTGATGTACTATCATTTCTCACAAGGTCGGATCAATTTCTCATTTTGAAAATTTTGATTATTTATTCTTCCCCCAAAATCCACAAATACTATATTTTTGGATTTTCAATAAGAAAACTAAAAACAAAACAAAATGATTCGATCGATACTTGACACAAATTTGAAAAACGCTTGAATGGAGACACTCTCGAAGAAAATATTTTGACAAGGAATTCGCTTCGAATGCATGAGTGAAAGAAGATAATTTGAGAAAGATTTCATGAGATTTAAGCAGGTTTAGTGTGATTTACCCCCAATTCCCCCACAAGATAGCAATAAAGACATCAAAAGCAGTTATGAGAGAAATTGCAAGGTAAATGGAACTTAATTACTCCCTTGATCATATTTTATTGACGATTGGCCAGAAATCATTCGAAGGTAGATGACGTGATCATTGATTTCTTGATTTAGGAATTTGGCCAATCAACATGCTCAATTGCAACAGCCACCTGAGTCAAAGACAACGTGAATTTAGCATGCAGGTCTAAATAAGACAGACTTAAGATAAAACAAAGTTAAAAGAATATGTACAAAAATTTAAGACAAAAAGAATTCAAAAATTTATTTATTTATTTATTTATTTATTTATTTTATTTTTTATTTTTTTTATTTTATTTAAAAGGAAATCATGCCCAACATTTTAATAAGCTCATAAAAGCGGGGTTTATCAAAGGTTTTTGTGAAAATATCAGCTTTCTGGGCCTTGGTTTCAATGGGAATAACATCGATAAACCCTTTTTCCTGAGCGTCACGGATTGCATGAACCCTGGTTTTGATGTGCTTCGTTCTTGTATGATGAATCGGGTTCTTGGAGATTCCAACAGCGGCTTCATTGTCACAGAACAGCGGTGTATGAAGGAAGTTGATTCCATAATCCATCATCTGGTGTTGAATCCACAGCACTTGACAACAGCAACTTGAGGCGGCGATGTATTCAGCTTCACCTGTGGATAAAGAGACAGTTGTTTGCTTTTTGCTTTGCCATGAAACCAAGCATTCCCCCAGAAACTGGCATCCTCCAGAAACTGACTTTCGATCGAGCTTGCATCCCCCGTGATCACTGTCGGAATATGAATTAAGTTCAAAGCTTCCACCCCTAGGATAACATAGACCCAATCTTGATGAACCCTTCAAATAACGGAAAATTCGCTTGACGGCCTTTTCGTGAGATTCCCTTGGGTCAGCCTGATAACGAGCACAGTAGCATACGGCAAAAGTGATGTCCGGACGACTGGCTGTGAGATACATAAGAGACCCAATCATTGATCGATAATACTTGGGGTCGACCGGCTTTCCTTGACTGTCGGGAGTTAAACATATCTGAGATGTGAAAGGAGTGAGTTCAGCAGAAGCGTTCATCTTGTATTTCTTTAGAATTTCCAGAATGTACTTTTCTTGGTGAATGAGAATGCCGTCTGGTTTTTGTTCCACCTGCAAGCCAAGAAAGAAACACATTTCCCCCATCATACTCATTTCAAATTTTTCTTTCATCAATTCCTCAAATTCGCGACACAGCTTCTCATTTGTTGAACCAAAAATGATGTCGTCTACATATACTTGAACAATCAGCACATCGCCGTTGACCTCTTTCTTAAACAACGTAATGTCGATGGATCCACGTGTAAAGCCTTTTCCCAAAAGATATTGAGTCAAAGTCTCGTACCAAATTCTGGGAGCCTGATGTAGACCGTAGAGAGATTTGTCGAGCTTGTACACTTTGTCAGGAAATTCATGATCTTCGAAGCCTGGAGGTTGATTCACGTAGATTTCTTCATCAATATCCCCATATAAGAAGGCGCACTTAACGTCCATTTGAAACACTTTGAAATTCTTGTGTGCAGCATGAGCCAGGAAAATGCGAATGGCCTCAATGCGTGCAACAGGTGCAAACACTTCGGTATAGTCAATTCCTTCTTCTTGATAAAAACCTTGAACCACGAGTCTTGACTTGTTTCTAATCACAACACCTCTATCATCTGGCTTGTTCCTGAAGACCCACTTTGTACCAATTGGAACCTTGTTCTCTGGAAGATCCACTAGTTTCCACACCTTCAGCTTTCTGAACTGTTGCAGCTCAGACTGCATAGAGTCCACCCAACTTGGATCTGCTAAAGCTTCCTCTATATTTTTAGGAATGATTTGAGACAGAAAACACGCGAACAAACATTCATTGATCAATCCAGACTGATGACGAGTCCTCACTCCATCCATAATAGAACCAATGACGAGGTCATGCGGATGATCTTTTAAGGTTTTGAAATTTGAGTCAAGGTTAAGGGTAGCGGGTTCGGAGGTTTGATGGGAAAATTCATGAGAGGAAGATGGACAGTCGGGTTGATGCGTAGGCTGTGAGGATGAGGATAGGTTTTGTTGTTGATTTTCGGAGTGAGGGGTGATAACGACGAGAGGAGGATTATCATTTGCTTCAGCAAGGATAGGAAGATTGAATGACTTGAACAGAGTATCCGAATCATAAAACCATTCTGGTCCAGACCCGGTGTTGGGAGTGTTTGATTCTTGCCAGTCAACGTAGTAGGATTCCTACACAATTCGAGTACATTTGTTATAAACTCTATAAGCCTTTTGAGAAGAAGAATACCCCATAAAGAAACATTCGTCAGAGACGGCTCCAAATTTCGTAATTTGAGCTTCGGTATTCAGCAATGTGCACGAACATCCAAACGGCTTAAAGAAATCAATCAGTGGCTTCCTTCCATGATACAGCTCATATGACGTCTTCATCTTATCTTTCACGATTAGGACACGGTTCAGCACGTAGGACGCACAGTTCACAGCTTCAGCCTAGAAGATAATCGGCAGCTTTGATTCAATCAACATTGTACGAGCAGCTTCCACGAGTGTGCGATTCTTCCTTTCAGCAACTCCATTCTGCTGCGGAGTTCTTGCTGCACTATATTGTCGAAGAATCCCTTTGTTTGCACAGAAAGAGTTAAAGATCTGATTACGAAATTCAGTTCCATTGTCGCTTCTGATTGCCTTGACTTTCTTACTTCTTGAACTTTCCACGGACAGGATAATATTCTGTAAAGCTTCAGTCGTGTCACTCTTTTGCTTCAAGAACCTAACCCAAGAGTACCTGGAATAATCATCAGTGACAACAAGACAGTAAGACCTTTTACCCAGACTTTGAACACTAATAGGTCCAAATAAATCAGTGTGAAGCAATTCTAAGGGACTCGAAATAGAATTTTCCACTTTTGGCTTATGTGGCTTTATATGTTGTTTTCCTTTAGCACATGAAAGACATTTTTCAACGACAGAAAAATCTTTGAACGGAAGACCTCGGACCAAATTGTTTTTGACAAGATTATTTAAAATTTTGAAGTTTATGTGTCCTAAACGTCTATGCCACAAGAAGCACTCAGATACAGAAGCTTTTGAAAGTAAACCAGTCATGGAGGAAGAGTGAGATGCAGTGGATTTCATATTCAGCAAGTATGTGTCATTGATGCGAGGTGCACGCATCGCCACCATCTCTTCGGGCACTTTGAATTCAGGCTTGAGAAACAGACATTCATTTGATTTGAACAGCACAGGTATATCCTTGTCACAGATTTGTGACACACTTAGAAGATTAAACTGCAATTCGGGAACAAAGTTGACTTGCTCCAGAGTAAGAGATCCATATGACACATCTCCTTGTCCAACCATCTTTCCACCTCTTTTATCACCTGCAAAAGAAACAAACCCACCATCCACGATCCTGTAATTTGTAAGCTGGTCTTTCAACCCTGTCATATGCCGAGAGCATCCTGAATCAATATGCCAATAGCTATTTGTAGAGTTCTTCGGGAGTGCCTGGCAATACAAGATAAGAAATTACTTAATAACGGGTACCCAGACTTTTGCATTTCCGGGATTTGTAACTTTCTGTTTTCCCCCAAAGAATTGTTTTACAAAACTGGTTACCTTGTGGCCAAAGGATCTATCATGGTTTGTTCGATTTAATTTCTCTTTGCAATGTTTAACAACATGATCATCCTTACCACATCTGAAACAGTGAGATTTGTGACTTGTGCAGGAGGATGTTTCTGAAAGTCTTTCCTCCTCACAATCTGATGTGTTAGAATCAGAATCACTGTTGGTTTCAAAATCCATCTTTGTTTTATCATTTGAAATCTTTGCATTATTAATTTTGATAACGGTTTTGGCAGGTTTAGTTTTCAAAGATGATTTCTTTCCTTGAGAAACATGATTTTCGGTAGGTTTTGAAATTCGTATTGGGGTGAAAGAAGGAATTGGATTAGAAAGAAATTTGTTGAAGCAATTTTGAGATGTACTTGCATGACATTGATCATTTTCATTTGAAACAAAACTTTCTTGATTAACAGACACGGACTCATCACTACTGCTATCTAAAGAAGAACAACTACTAGCTATACTACTGTGTGTGCTAGACTTCTTGGAATGAGAACTACTACGCGTAACAGACTCCTTAGAATTAAGACTACCGCATCCAAGCCCACTTGTGTTACCATATCCATTATCAAAATCCTCCCTGATCTCCTTATGGTTCACTCCTTCTAGACCTGCATGCAGACTGTTAGCATCACTAGGAATTAAATCATTTAGAGGATGAGGTTTCGGAGTAGGTGAATAACAATGCGTGCTTTGAGGAGGATAAACTTTAGGAAACACATTCCCATTGTCCTCCATACCTATCCCGGTTTTTATTCTAGCTCCTCGTTGTTTAACGAGCATCTCCTCAACTTTCATTTGAGAAACGGTCCATCTATCTAACTTAGTCTGAAGTTGAGAGGCTTCGAATTGGGCTAATGTAACTCTTTCAGAAAACATGTTTAACTCGACATTTTTAGCAAGAAGAGTTTGTTTTAAATGTTCATTTTCATGCATTGCCTCATTTAATTTCACAAAATATTTTGATTCATTTTCTTTTAATTGGGTGTTCATCGTTTTTAATTCATTGTTGTTGTCAATCAACAATCGATTGGCCTTGTAGATGCCGAACAAACGAATTCTACAAGGATGAGAGCACATATCTTGAACAGATTCATATGAAAGATCCATTATAACCTTTTCTGCAGCAAGAGCTTTTTCACATGTGCACGCGGGTGTGCTTGCTGTTTTCTCATTCATCTTCTTCTCAGCTTCTCCCTTCTCACAGCTGTTAACTGTGTGGTCATTGCTTTGTTCATGAATTTGAGCCGCAAGAGCTTGATTTATGGCTTCCTCAGCTTCAGAGACCTCCGAACTCCAGTCAAAGTTAGTCAGAAGAGCCACTTCTTTGTTTGGCTTGGCTTCAGCTTTGTCGGTGATCGGGATGACTCGAGTTGCAGGCTCAGAGGTTGGTTCAGTAACAATTGGACTCGGGCATTCTCTTTTGAAATGGCCAAGTTGCTTACAGTTGTAGCATCTTAGCTTAGCCTTATCGAATCCAACTCTTCCATTTTGATTCTTGAAGGTGTTTCTCCTAGTACGTTCGAAGAACTTTCTAGCACGAACAGTCAACATAGCCATTTGCCATTTTAGGTCGGTTTCTTCCAAATCATCTGGGTAAACTTGGTACATATCCTCAGCAGTCAGAGTCGAACCTTGAAGTTCTCCAGCAGCGAAAGCTTGATAACTGTTGGTAAACAATGAGAACAATCCCATGTATTCGGGTGAGATCTGGGATGTTTGCTGAGCAGCGGCAGAAGCAGTTGAGGATGAACCAGACCCAAGATGAGCAGATTGAAGTTGAGATGAGGCTCCTTTGGGTGTAACAGCTGAGATGAGAGCCGAATTCGGAGAATAAACTTTAGCAGGACCCATGGTTTGATTGTACTCTCTCCTTTGAACATCCAGCTCAAATGACTTAAGCTTGTTAATTACATCCATAAGCTTGTAATCGGAGAAACCCCTCTCTTGTTTCAGCATACGAACCTGAATGCTCCACTCGGGTGGAAGAGCATCCAGTAGCTTCTTGATTTGTTCAGAGTTAGTGAGTTGTGAATCATATTTCTTCAGATTGCTTGACACAGTCAGAAAACGGTTTGTCAAATAAATTAACTTTTCATTCTTCATGCTAGTGAACAAATTGAATTCTTTAGTTGCTTGGGCTTCTTTGTCCTTCACAAGATCTTCATTACCGTCATAAAACTCACAAAGTGCATCAAACAAACTTTTTGCATCAGAGTGCTCAGCGAAACGATTGTAGATTTCTTGCGACAAGCAGAGAGAAAGGGCACCAAGAGCTTTTTGATCTCGATCAATAAGTTTCAAATCCTTTTCATAAAAGGAAGACGGATTGGTGTTGATCTGTGTTACTTCACCAGTAGTGATGGTTGGAACATGAGGTCCATTGACGATCGACAACCATTGATTGTAATCGGTGTACAGAAAGAACGATTTCAGACATCGTTTCCAGTCTTCAAAATTGTCTCCGTTGATCAGCCTCGGTGGTCGGTTTGGAGCAATGCTTTCAGTGTCAGCAACATTGGTACCTGATGCCATCTTAAATCAGCCTGAAATAAGAAAGACACAAACAAACAAAGAACAAGACAATTTGGTTAGTTTCGCTGGGAGAAATAGTTTCGCCAGCAATTTCGCTCGGAAATCCTGATCAGATGAATAATTTCGCTGGAACTTATAATTTCGCCAGCAGTTTCGCTTGGGAACACTGAACCAATTCAGCAATTTCGCCAACTAGTTTCGCTGTATGCACGGGCAGCACTTTCGCTCGGAAATACCCGATGACACACAGTTTCGCTAGCTAGATTCGCTGGAAACTGGTTTGAACTTTCGTTCAAAAATAATGACTAGTTTCGCTTCTCTGGATTTAGGGCGAAAGAATAGTTTCGCTCAGTAGTTTCGCTGTCTGAAGGCACAGTTTCGCTGAATAATTAGCAATTTCGCCCAGAACAGAAAACCCTCTTTTTGAAGAAGAAATGATCAAAAATCAACCCAAATCACTATTAAGTAATGATCAGTTGATTGCATATGCTTCAGGACATCAAAACGCACAATATTCAACCAATTTTCAGTCCAAAACAATCAGATTTCAGATTCAAATAGATTTTCAAAAGTTTTACCAAAAACACTCAAAAACACCAAAAATCAAGAGCACAAAGGCTCTGATACCATATTGTTGGTCCTCACTGATCTTAATCAGTGCTAATGATGGTGTTTTGAGAAGAAAACCAATCAAACAACAATAGATGATGATTTCCAATAGCTAAAATGGGTTTCTAGTATTGAACAAGCACAACATCAACCAAAAGAATGATAAGAGATGAACAAAAAGCTACAAAGATGTAATAGAAAGCTCCTAGCCGTCACCAAACTTACCAAAAAATGCAGAAATCTGTATTAGGGTTGAGAATGTTGCAAAAGTTACAAATGAGAGCACTAAGGCTACTATTTATACACATCAGTAGACAGTTTCGCTGGCCAGGCGAAACTGTCACTGAGACAGACTAATCTAGATACCGAGCGAAACAACAGTTTCGCTCGGTAGTTTCGCTAACAACCCAAAAGACAAGATTACAACTGAAACTAATCTAAACAAGTACACTTAACCAAACTCTGAAATCCTCCCTACATTGATCTTCAATCAACTTTTGATGGGATTTATTGGATACAATGGCTATAAAATCAGAAGAGAGGGCACAAATACCATAATTGCTCTATGAAGTATTGAAATTTCATGTCCCTCTGTCCAAACAAAATATGAGCATAAATACTGATTAGCAAACTCAAAAATGCTAAAAATCAACAATGAAAAATCCATCAAAATTTATTGATGCTACGTTTCAAAATAACTGAAAGCATTGTATTGAAGGTAAAACTACATCTATCAAAATGAAACATCCATCAAAATCATCACTGTAAGGTAATAAGTAGACAATTTCAAGTTGTTAATATATACTTTTATCCAACCGATATTAACTTCCTAATAACTGTTTTCGACATAGGACTTAGGATACAAGTACTATGACATCTTAGTACACTAATATATATATGCTTCTAAAAACCACAATTGACAACATCAATGCTTCTTAAATTCTGGATTAATCTTGAAATACCCAAAAATAAATGGCCCTCTCACAAATTATTTTTAAGTAAATGACTTCTTCATCTGTCATTCTTTTTAAGTGTTTTCATTGAAAAAAAATTCATGGGTTATGACTCCACCTTTTTATGAAACTAAATTTGTAGAGTTCCTCATCTAGTAAAGTATGACCTCGTTCACTTATAAGCTCAATTTCTTATCATTTAATTTGATGTAGTCTAAGAAGCCAAACATGTATCATCTGAAAATTAGTTTGAGTAAAACCGACCCACTTTGAGAGGAGGAACTCTCCAGCACAGTGGTATTTAGAGAAAACCAAATTATAAAGACAAAGCAAATGAAACTAACCTACTATTAAAACTCAGAGTTTCAAAATGATACGAAACAATAATATGTTTCTAATGTTTTAACCAGCAGTTAATAAAAACAGCCAACTAAAGGGTCAATATTTATTAAAAAAAAAGTCAGTCGTACCTTGTGATAAAAAAATACTGAAAATGGGATAAAAAACATACCATTGACATCAAATAAACCATATGAATCACCTTTTTCATATGAAGAAAACCATTATCAAGTTGGTACTCGAAAACAGTGTCTGTTGATTAATTCAATCTAGTGATACACTAATACATGTAAGTAGAAGACATACCGGTAGGGATTGAGATTATGGATGAAGACGATGATGCCATAGCCATGATGATTCTCTCTTCCCTTTTAGATGTCTTTGTTTGATGGATTTGTGATTATAGAGAATAGTGTATATGTAGTGTTTTGTTTTCTCTAAATGATTTATAAGACATCAAAGGGCAAGAGACTCTTCACATTATGTCATTACTCACATCAAATAATGACTAGATTAATAAGAGTTATGTCATACATTAATAAGGACTTTATGTCACTTTGATCATTATTAAGAAATGATCCTAAAGGACACATGTAGGAATAGAAATATTTCCAACATTTAGTAATATTTCCAACATTCTCCCACTTGTCCGAGTGATCATTTATGATGAGCATTTCTAAAGTTTGGCCAAGTTAATAACACTCATCAGATTTCGAATTTTAAACTGTAGTAGAAAAATACAGTCATTGAGTCATTCTAAACTCAAGACCCCCATTAATCATACTACAATTCCAAAAACGAACATAAGGAATTAAGGACGGAAATGACTAGATTTATGCCCTTAGTGCACAATAGTTATTTGTGCAAATTTGTCAAATGTATGTATAATATTAGGCGCGCATATACATTTTATAGACAAATTAATATTCGAGGAAATTTTATTAATTATTAAAGCACATGCTATTACATAAGGTCTCTACTAAAACCCATTCTCAGTACGAGATCCTAAAAACATTTTGGTGGAAGACCTTTAGTCATCGGATCCGCAAGCATATCTTTTGTGCTAATACTCTCAATACAAAGATTGTTTTCCTCCACTCGTTCTCGTACAAACAAGAACTTTGTATCGAGATATAATCCGGCTCCACTCGAACTGTTACTGTTCGAAAAACTCATAGCAGCCGAATTATTGCAGTAAATCTTCAGTGGTCTTGATATGGAGTTTACAACTTTGAGCCCGGCAATAAGATTCCTTAACAACATGCCTTGGCAAGTTGCATTGTACACTGCAACGTATTCTGCCATCATGGTTGAGGTTGTTGTCAATAGTTGTTTATGGCTCTTCCATGAAATAGGTCTGCCTGCTAACATGAAAATATACCCCGAAGTTGATTTCTTATCATATTTGCATTTAGCAAAGTCAGAATTAGAATAGCCTATCACTTTTAATTCATCACTTCTTCTGTATGTCAACTTGTAGTCTTTTGTGCCTTGAAGGTATCGCAACACTTTCTTTGCTGCTTTCCAATGATCTAGGCCTGGATTAAATTGATAACCGCCTAGCATTCCAGCAATATATGCAATATCCGGACGAGTACAGACTTGAGCATACATCAAGCTTCCAACTACCGAAGCATAAGGTATCAGTCTCATCTGTTCCTTTTCAACCTCTGTTTTTGGATATTGGAAAGAACCAAAAACATCTCCTTTAACTACTGGAGCAACTGAAGGAGAGCAATTTTGCATGTTATAACACGTTAGAACACGTTCAATATAAGCTTTCTGAGACAACCCTAAAGTCCCATTAGCTCGATCTCGGTGTATTTCGATGCCTATTACATAAGAAGCATCTCCAAGATCTTTCATGTCCAAATTACGCGAAAGTAATCGCTTTGACTCATGCAACATATCTAAGTTATTACTTGCCAGTAAAATATCATCTACATAAAGAACAAGTATAACAAATTTACTCCCACTCATTTTGAGGTAAGTGCATTGATCCACTTGATTTTTATTGAAACCTTGTTTCTTCATTACTTCATCAAACTTTAAATACAATTGACGCGATGCTTGTATTAACCCGTATATGGATTTCTTTAACCTACAGACTAAGTGTTCTTTCCCTTTAGGTTTAAAATCTTCAGGTTGATTCATAAACACTTCTTCATGTAAGTCACCATTAAGGAAAGCGGTTTTAACATCCATCTGATGTAACTCTAAATCAAAATGAGCTACTAGGGCCATAACAATCCTTAAGGAATCCTTCCGTGATACAAGTGAGAAAGTTTCCTGATAATCAATCCCCTCCTTTTGGGTGTAGCCTTTAGCAACCAATCGTGCTTTATAGCGTCCAACGTTTCCATTCGGGTCTAATTTAGTTTTAAAGACCCTTTTACATCCTACGGGTTTTGCACCCTTGGGTAATTCAACCAATTCCCACACACTATTCTTATGATGGAATCAAGCTCATCAATCATAGCTTTATTCCATTAAGACGATTGATCACTATTGATGGCTTCATTATAAGAGGTAGGATCGTTAATCTTTCCTATATCCAAATCAGCCTCGTTAAGGTAGGTTACATAATCATCAAAATTAGTAGGCCTTCTAGACCGTGATGACCTCCTTAGCTGATTGTCGGGTTCATCAGTAATCGTCTCAGGGACTTGCTCTTGTGCATTTGATGTGCCTTCGTTTATAGGGGTGTTTGGAGCAACATGGTTTTCTAATGGTACAGTGTTTTGTAATGGTGCAGTGTCATGTACAAGAGGTGTAATAGGCGGTAAGTGCAGAGATAGCCCATTTCCCCCTCCTCTTGTACTTCCTGTAAGTCAAAATTTTGATTTTCACTGCTCCCACTGACCTTAGAATCCTCAAGAAATTCCGCATGAGAGGTTTCCATGATACGAGTTACATGTGAAGGACAATAAAATCTATATCCCTTAGAATGTTCAGGATATCCGATAAAGGAACAGTTGACAGTTTTCATGTCAAGCTTTTTCTCATGAGGGTTATAAATCTTAGCTTCGGCAGGACAGCCCCATACTTTCATATACTTCAAGCTTGGCTTCCTCCCTGTCCAGACTTCAAAAGGAGTCTTAGGGACAGATTTTGAAGGAACCCTATTCAGTATATGAACAGCTGTCTTTAAGGCCTCCGTCCATAAGAATTGAGGTAGTTGTGAATTGGCTAACATACTCCTGACCATATTCATGAGTGTCCTGTTCCTCCTCTCAGCAACGCCGTTCTGCTGAGGAGTACTAGGCATGGTATATTGGTTCACAATCCCTTGTTCTTTACAAAATTTAAAGAACGGACCGGGAGCCTGTCCTATATCAGTATGTCGCCCATAATATTCACCTCCTCTATCTGATCTCACTACCTTTATTTTGCATTTGAGTTGATTTTCAACTTCAGCTTTAAAGATTTTAAACATATCAAGTGATTCAGATTTTTCTTTGATATGTACAAGTACATATAACGTGAGTGATCATCTATGAAAGTAATAAATGAATTATGTCCAGTTATTCCCTCAGGAAAAGGTCCACAAATGTCAGTATGTATGAGTTCTAGTAAACTAGAGCTCCTTGTGGCACCCCACTTATTCCCCTTAGTCATTTTACCTTTAAGACATTTAACACATGTTTCAAATCAGAGAAATCGAGAGTTGGTAATATCTCATCCTTCACGAGTCTTAACATTCTATCTCGTGAGATGTGGCCAAAACGTTGATGCCACAACATGGATGAGGTTTCTGTGCCTCGTTTTCTTTTAGTTACATTATCATTAATATTATATGATAATAGTGATTTTGAGAATTGGTCATCTAGTTCTAATTTATAGAGATTTCCTTCCAGATAGCCACAACCACAAACATGAGAGTTTAAAGTAATAGTGACTTTGCCTTGGCCATGCAAAATTTCATAACCATCATTGTCTAACTTTGGTACTGATACTAAATTCCGAGTTATCCTTGGTACATATAATGTATCATAAAGTTTAATACAATGACCAGTTTTCATTATTAGTTGCATAGTGCCTACGGCTTCAACATTCAATTCATCACCATCTCCCACTTTAATTGTTCGTTGGTTTCTTTCAAGCTTCCGGATTGTAAGGAATCCCTGAGTAGAATTTGTAACATGTACCATAGAACCAGAATCAACCCACCAAATGTTAATTGGAACATTTATGTTAAAGGACTCAAATATCATAAAAAGATGATTACCTTTCTTAGTTAGCCACTCCTTGAGCTTAAGGCAATCTCGCTGCCAGTGCCCCTTTCCATGGCAGAATTTGCAGTGAGGTTTACCTGAGGAGGTTTTGGGGCCAGAAACGTTGCTTGTACTAACCTTTTGAACTTTAGAGCTTTCCCCTTTAACGGATTTTCCCTTTCTTTTCTTTGGGTCAGTGATGGTGACGTGAACAACTGCTGGTTTTTCTAGTTTTAGACGTTCCTCCTCCTGCACGCACATTGCTATCAATTCACTCATTGTCCACTTATCCTTTTGAGTGTTATAATTGATCTTAAAAGCATCAAAACGTGCAGGAAGGGAGGTCATAACAAAATGCACCAGAAAACCATCGCTGATTTCCATGTCTAATCCCTTTAGCTTATGGGCCATGTCGCTCATCATCATGATGTGTCCGCGCACACCACTAACCCCATCATACTTCGTAGTAACCATTTTCAGAATTAGAGTGCTCACATGTGCCTTAGAAGTTCCCTTAAACTGCTCCTCCACAGAATTCAAATAAGCCTTAGCATTTTCAGAATCTGGAATGGCACCTCTTATTACAACAGAAATGGAATTCTTTATCACCATAAGAGACATTCTATTAGATCGCTCCCACTTTTCATACTCTTGTTTTTGATCTGCTGTGCTTTGTGCAGTAAGAGCAGTAGGAGCTTCATGCCTCAATGCATAATCAAGATCCAACATACCAAGAGTAAGTGTCACAATGTCCCTCCATGAGGCAAAGTTTGTTCCATTCAAAGTTTCAATTCCAAATGTTGGAGTGATGGTGGATGCTAGATTGAGACAAGTATAAGAAGAAATTGATTTTAAGTGAGCTATAATATGAGGTATATAAGCAAGCAAACATAATTACAACCATTTAAGATGTAGTCTATTATAACACCAAATAATAGACTAAAGTAAGGTTCTACTTAAATGTTCGCTTCGCTTTGGCTATGACCAACATTAAAGTGTTATGAACAAATAAAATATAAAGTTCTATTTGAATATTGGCTTCGCTTTGGCTATGACCAATATTCAAAAGTTATGAACAAATTTAGTATAAAGTTCTACTCAAATATTGGCTTCGCTTTGGCTATGACCCATATTCAAGCATTATGAAAAAATTAAATATAAGGTTCTATTTGAACATTGGCTTCGCTTTGGCTATGACCAATATTCAAATATGATGAACAAAAATTAATATAAGGTTCTACTTGAGTATTGGCTTCGCTTTGGCTATGACCGATACTCAAGTATTATGAACAAATGAAATAAGGTTCCACTCAAACATTGGCTTCGCTTTAGCTATGACCAATGTTCAAGTATTATGAACAAATTTAAATAAGGTTCTACTTAAGTATTGGCTTCGCTTTGGCTATGACCAATACTCAAGTAATATGAACATGCTTTAAAATAAATTATGACACATAAATACAACACATGTCCTTTGAGTATAAATGTAATATTTATGTAATTTAGCCTAAAGTCATCATGTGTACCACTAAATAATTGGCCTTTGGGTTTACTAATTAACAACACACATGACAACTTTAAATGATAACATTAAACTTAACATAGAAACGAATGATGTTGATTAATTTTCTAAATCCCATTAAAGTTACAATTAAGTATATAAGTTTACGGTTAATACAAAAGTTCAGATAAATAACACTTATATATCGGTGATCTCAAAATAAGTACATCGGTGATCTCAAAATAAATATTATGTGGGCATACTGATATAATCATATACCAAAATTACGGCATTTATAAAGCAAATAAATTGTATATTAGGTGTTTTTTTTTT
This sequence comes from Deinandra increscens subsp. villosa, assembly GCA_039602395.1. Taxonomy (NCBI): domain Eukaryota; kingdom Viridiplantae; phylum Streptophyta; class Magnoliopsida; order Asterales; family Asteraceae; genus Deinandra; species Deinandra increscens. The sequence continues at coordinate 64,775,996 of JBCNJP010000017.1, forward strand.
CTCAGCAAAACAATCAATATACATTCCACATCAAAAACAACGGTTACAACTCATCATGAAGTACAAGGGAGGCGGGCAACAAGCTGCGCCGCCACCCCTTTCTGTATAGCAAAGCCTAACCGAGTGAAAACCACATTCAAACCCCCAGGAGTCGCCACATTCCCATTCATGACCTTCTGGACGCGGGTCAGAGTATCCACAGCTTCCGGGGCAAGGTAACCGAAGGTGTCAAACGCAAAAGGCACGAACACATGTTGATTCGTCAGACACGCTTCCTCATGTTTGCGCACTTTCCCGGCAGCAGCATTCGTGGCCGCCTGGCCTGCCCGGAAACCAGAACCCGTGAACCCCACGAGAGGGGACACACCAGTAAGGTCGACACAGGCATGCTTCCCGTGCTTCCACCCGAAGACAAGGACGTCCGCCGGTCGAAGGGACGAACGGCCATCCACTGGGTCCGACAAAAAATTAACCGGGGCTTCCTTCTTGGTAGATATCCCGGCTCTTCTGAAAATGTCGAATAAGACGTCCCGGACCAGATCATGCCGGTATTTGAAACCGGGCAACTCTTTGCAATGGAGCGCGTGTTCCCCATAGGCATCCTAGCATGCTTTGCGGCAGACCGGACATCGTTCATCCCTCGGGTACAGGGGGATCATCCCTTAGGTGTTGATTCAAAAATACTCCGAAATAAATCAGTCCACATTTTAAGATTATATTTCAGTCAAATTATTGACTACATTCGAAATTTATGATCTCCATGTAAATTCGAAATATGTGATCTAATGTTCCATGAATTTCTAAATGGAATTTCCTAACTTAATCAACATTTCATGTGAAGGTTTCATGTATATTGTTGAATACAAAACAAATATCGATTTTTATGAACATGAAATTAATAGAAGAAAACTATATCAGATATTTAATCTAATATATATTTCACTTGTCAATAGAAAACTCAATCAAAACTCATTATAAAATTTCATTTTCTTTAGGGAATCATCAATATACATGAAGATTGAATTGAAATAATCAACATCACTCTGATACCACATGTTGATCAATTCAATCTAGTGATACACTAATACATGTAAGTAGAAGACATACCGGTAAGGATTGAGATTATGGATGAAGACGATGATGCCATAGCCATGATGATTCTTTCTTCCCTTTTAGATGTCTTTGTTTGATGGATTTGTGATTATAGAGAATAGTGTATATATAGTGTTTTGTTTTCTCTAAATGATTTATAAGACATCAAAGGGTAAGAGACTCTTCACATTATGTCATTACTCCCATCAAATAATGACTAGATTAATAAGAGTTATGTCATACATTAATAAGGACTTTATGTCACTTTGATCATTATTAAGAAATGATCCTAAAGGACACATGTAGGAATAGAAATATTTCCAACATTTAGTAATATTTCCAATAGTGACATCACCTATGATTATTTAGATAGAAACTAAAATACAAAATCATATTAATATGATGTTTAGTAGATAACAAATAGATTTAAATGTATAACTCACATTTTATAACTCTTTAACATCTCACTTCCAAGCTGAATTGTAAGAACTTCTTCATTTGTAAAACTTCTCTAATTGATATGCTATTCCACAGCAGCAAGGAGTGCCAACTCCTTTGGAATTCGCTAAGAAGTAAACAAATATATCACTTCTAAGCTGAACTGTAAGAACTTCTTTATTTTCAAACTTAACCATCAAATTGATATGCTATTCCACAGCAGCAAGGAGTGCCACCTCCTTTGGAATTCGTCTATAAGTGAACACATGAGTGAGATTGCTAAAACGAATATAGTGTATAGCGTTAAGATACATGCATATTTTACAGGTTAAAGAAATGTGTATCTAAACAAAGATAAGAAAAAGTAGTTCATCCATGAATATGTCCTTTCATAGTTACAATTACTAATTTAGAGATTTTATATTTAAAATTTAAACAAAATTTTAGGGGTGTTAATTAACTTTACAAAATTTATAGAATGGATCTTATTGGGTGTTCTTAATTATCTATACAAAATTTATAGAATGGACAAAAAAGTGTTTCAAGGTCAACACAACCGAACCCTTTGGATGTATTACACATCCTCACCCAACCGACCATCTTACAACCTCTATGTAAGAACACCCAAAATAAATGCAAGACTCACTTTATTGGTTAAAATATTATCTCATCACCTTGACCAAAAGTTTTACATCCCTGCAATAAAAAAAGGTTCCATAACCCAAGTATCCTTTATGAAATTTTATATATGAATTATATATGAACATATAAAAGAAAAGACCTTTGACATACCTCTACATTTTCCTCGTTATCATAAATCTCGCATCTAAATGTCAAACCCAGATTATTTGCTAGGACAACAACATCACAATCTAGCATAGAAAGGAAAAGAATATTAGCCAAAATCTAGCAAGTTTTATTAATAAAAAGGAAGACACAAAATATAAAATACCATATTAAATGGCTTAACTGTCATGTAAGCTTAAAAAAAATCGAATACCATACACATAAATCTACATAAAATAAGAATGCAATCATTTTAAATAGATATAGATATACAACTTGCCAAAATCTAAATTTTGAAATCCTTAATTCTAGGCTAATTCGGGGTTTATTAGTTACCATAATTTAGGAATTTCAAAATCAGTTTATTCGACTTAAAGTTTCCTAAAACTAGTGGTACAATTGATTATTTAAAAAACCTAAAAAATTAAGAAAATTACACATAGGATTTTTTTTTAAAAATGAGAGGATGCCACCTCATCAATTGATGATGTGGACAACCCTATAAGGTGCCAAATCAACCTTATATGTTTTGTTTAATAGATAAGTAGATTATTATTATTATTATTATTATTATTATTGTTATTTTAATAAATTTATGGGAGTCAAAGGTGGACGGTGATTTATTTGGCCTGGTTTGATTTTGAGATCGAGAGGAAATTAGCACTTGCCGGTGTAAAAAGAAAGTTGGTGGCGAATGACACCTTCTTACCTTATAAATTTCGACAGTATTAAGAAAAAAAAATCCACCCTACCTTAACCCTCGCATTAAACACTTTTAAACCAAGCAGAATTCATAGTAAAAAAAAGTTAAATATAAAAAGAAAACTAAAAAAACAAACCAAAAAGACCTAGAAGAGAATCTTAAGGGCTGTTTGGTAGCGTCTGTTTCATTAACCGCTGGAACAATAAGCCGTCTGATTGAATAAGAGACTCTGAACCAGTAAGTGATGAACCAGTAAGTGATGAACCAGTAAAGACCTGTTTGGTTGGATCTCTGAATGAGATGTCTGATTCTAATATTTTTTCCATTTAACTTGTCCCACATTGGTGTGGGAACAAAAAAATTGTTGGTTTATATATGCAAACATTTATGACATATTAAATTCTTATGTTATGTTTTACTCCGGCATCTATCCGCACGTAAGGGGGGGGGGGGTGGTGCAAATTTGGTTGAAACCAATGCGATGCCCTTACGACCTGCGGACACAAATGCAGCTCCGAAACCCCAGGTCTCGTGCAAGACAAGTTTTCGTCAACACAAATCGTTTTTGGGTCTCATTTGAAAATGAAAAATGATTTGTTTTTGGGTCTCCTTTTAATCGATTTGTTTGATTCGTTTTGTTTTTTACATGAAAAGCACCCCAGCCCCCCCCCCCCTCGTTCCCATCCGTTCCCATCGCTGAACTCGTTCAGCCTTGTCCGCATCGCTGATTCTATAAGACCTCTAATCGCTGATTCGGTAAGACCTCAGCCCATTCAGACCACCAAACAAACGCTCTGAACCAGCCAAACCTCTGAATCGGTCAGATTCAGAGGCTGATTCAGCCAACCAAACAGCCCCTTAGTCACTTATCACATTAGAAAAACACTCATCATTAAAAAACATTAAAATTTATCTCAACAAAAAAAAAAACTAAAAATATCTAAATATATTACTACATAAACAAAAGGTAACTTAGGTTGCTTTGGAAGTGTAAGTAATGTAGAGTTGACCGATGAAGACACTGATCAAGTCGATCCGGATCAATGGATATAAATTGGCAATTTGCATGTTAGCAAGACGAATTAAGAGACTTCTGAAAAAAGGGGCCGAAAAGATCTTAGTTCTAGTGGAAGAATAGGTTTGGAAGTCAAAAGTTAAGTTTTTTAATTGTTCAAGTTCTGGACATTTTGTAAGGGAGTATCCACATTCCAAAAAGCCAAGGGGTGGATACATTAATTCTGGTAGCAATGTTCAAACATCTCAGAATTCAGGGTGTAATTGTAACCAAACAACATTTGATTCTCAAATCAATGAGGGCTATGACTGGGAAAGTTTATTCTAATCAATTTGCTTTTATTGACAGGTCTGAATAAGTTGATGAATGTGTCACTGATTCTGAATCAGAAGCAAGGAGCTATGAGATTTTTTATGAAGGAGGCTATGCTTTAATGGCAGACATTAAAAAGTAGTTCCTTCAATGTGTGCGATTTGTGTTGTGACTGCCAAAGCTAATGGTGACTTGATAAAGAAAAAGAGTTTGCTAGTTGATAAGCGTAAAGTAGCAAAACAGACATGGAAATTTACAAGCAAAGATGGGAAAAAGACCACACATGAGTTACTTGCAGAACATGAACTTGTGAGAATTCAAAAGTATAAATCAACCAAAATCTCAGAAAAGTTCATTGTTTCTCAAATAAAAAATGGATATAAATAATCCTAACTATGGGCTATTGGCAAAAAATAATTCTACCTTCATTTTTGTAACAGAACAGTCTTATAAATGTACCATATTTTTTCTAATAATCTTTTCCGTTAAAAAATTAACCCCGTTAGTTTGTGATAACGTGGAAGACTAATACTGTCATTATTCACAACTGTTTCTATTTAAAAAACCCGGGGGACCAATCTTGTCGTTATGTAAGCTAGTTAGCTCGGGTTGAGAATTTTATTGATTAATGATGAAAATTGAACTTGGTTGGATGAGATAGGGTCGCCGGTTGCGGGTTTTTCGGAGACAGAGACAGGGTTGCCGGAGGTGGGAGCGGAGATGGGGTGTTTTTCTTTATTTTTATTTAAATGAATTTTACATAATGACAAGATTGGTCCCCCAAGTTTTTAAAATAGAAACAAGTTTGAATAATGACAGTATTCGTCCTCCACGTCATCACAAACTAACGGGTTAGTTTTTTAACGGAAAGATTATTAGAAAAAATATGGTACATTTATAAGACTGTTCTGTTACAAAAATGAAGGTAGAATTATTTTCGGCTAATAGCCCATAGTTAGGATTATTTATAACCATTTTTCCTTTCTAAAAAAGAACTGGCTGAGGCCCAAACGAAAATTTCTGAATTAAATAGTGAAATTTTTTATTTGAAAAGACAATTAGAGAATTTAAAAAAATTCACAATATCTCACAAGCTACTTGTGTTGGAAGTCATTATGGTTGTTGGCAACGCAAACCCTTAACCGTTGAGCATTCCTGGTGAAGATCTTCCGAAGAACCTTTCAGAATGACAACTTAGAGAATTTTGAATTTTTGGAATTTCAAGTTGCTCTTGGCGAACTTAAGTTTTCTCTTAGCGAACTTGAGTTTGCTCATTGCGAACTTGAGTTTGCTCTTAGCGAACTTGAGTTTCGCCTTAGCGAACTTGAATGTTCTTTGTGGACTAAAGCATAGCAGAGTGGATTTACATTTAGTGGACCTGATCTTTCTTAGCGGACTACAAGATCTCTTAGAGGACTTCACTATACCTAGCGAACTTGATTACTCTAGCGGAGTGCTTGAAGCTTAGCGAACTTGAATATGTTCTTAGCGAACTTGATAGTGTTCGTAGCGAACTTGTTGGTCTGTTAGAATATTATCGCTGATTTTGATGTAATGATTGTTGTATGAATACACGGAATTGTTCATGCTCTATGTATAGTATAAATAGGACATTTATAAATCCTACTTGGGTAAGCCACACCTGATATACAACAGAGATCATTTTTCCTTTAACTGTGTGTTCTTGGTGTTTCTATGTGTTTTGAGTTTCAGAAATCATCACTGAGCTTGTAATGATGCAGATTCACCCATGATTGATCATCAGACATGATTTTCGCACTTGTATGATGAATCGGATGAGATTATCTGGCTTAAATCGGTCCTGACAATTGGTATCATAGCCAATCTTTAAGTTTTTGAGGTTTTTCTAAAAAATGAAGAAATTCTCATCTGAGTTGTCAATCATGGATGTTTTGCTTGTTCTTTGAGTTGATTCTTGATAGAAATCACTCAAGGAACTCATTGAAATGCTCAGATTTTCTATAAAAACTCAGATTTATGGGTCAATTTTGAGGTTTAGTGATGAACAAGGTAACGTTATACGTCACGTGCTCTTGAGCAAAAATTTTTCAAATTTTTTTTATGTTGATTCTTCACTCAAATTGATGAATGTCGAGTTTTATATACCCAAAACCAAATTCTTTGCTTCAGATTTCATTAAAAAACATCAAGTATTTAAGAATTTAGAAGCTAAAAATTGTGATTTTTGGTGTTCTTGGCTAAAATTCACTAATTCCTCAAATTAGGTCATCTAGAGTGATTTTTGATGTTTGTGTTAGTTGTATCTTTTGATCTTACATGTATTTTGAAACTATTAATGCCTACAAACACTGATTTCATTAACTTTGAATTTTTTTATGTTTGAATTGCTCAAGAACATCATTGTTCAAATTTTGTCAAATCCTGGAAATTTGACTTTTCAAAATTTCTGCTCAACTCTCAATTGTTTATGACTAATTGTGTTTGTTATTGTTTGTAATTTTAGGATTTGTGTGAATTCAAGCAATCAACAAGCATTCAAGCATCTCGAACCAAGTGTTCAACCCGTTTGACCCATTAGCAAGTTTTTACTAAGAACTTGTGTTTTTCTCATTCAAAATGGCTGAAGGCAATCTTTTTCGTTATCTATTAAAATAACTTCATTAGTTATTTCAAGATCAACATGAGAGAAACCAACATTACAAATCTAAATCCTTGATTCATATGTTAGATGTAAACCCAGAAAAGGTTTCACACTCACCTAATATTTGCTCGGGGGCCTGGGCTATTCTTTGGTTAAAATATGCCCAACTCCGTGTATCACCTTCATCCTTTAACAAAAAAGAAAAAAATTTGTTAAGGTAAATAATATGCACTTATAGAGCATATGAAATTCTACTATTTCTGCAAATTATATGTTATGACTGAGATATGCATTACCTTTTGTAAGGACATCAACTTCACCGGTCTCATTAACCTATTACAGAAATATACAAAATGTAAGTTTAACATCAAGCCCAAAGTGATATACTGACCCAAAATCTCTAAATCAACTTAAAGTCAAAACCATGTTGTAAGTTATGAATTCAGTTAATTATTAAAAATAATATAACTTTTCAACATGTGCTTATTTAATTTTACAACAATTTTCTTTCACACCTAATTTTTTTTTTCTTTCTAACAACAATCATTTTAAGAAAGCACCATATGTAAAAAGATGGTTCATTTTTTTAACTTATTCTGACCAGCCCCCTCTCTTTGTAGTCTACTTGAAAATAAGTCGCTGTCTAACCAGCCCTCTTCTTTACGATAACAACCATAATTATCAACTTTTGATGGGATTTATTGGATACAATGGCTATAAAATCAGAAGAGAGGGCACAAATACCATAATTGCTCTATGAAGTATTGAAATTTCATGTCCCTCTGTCCAAACAAAATATGAGCATAAATAGTAATTAGCAAACTCAAAAATGCTAAAAATCAACAATGAAAAATCCATCAAAATTTATTGATGCTACCTTTCAAAATAACTGAAAGCATTGTATTGAAGGTAAAACTACATCTATCAAAATGAAACATCCATCAAAATCATCACTGTAAGGTAATAAGTAGACAATTTCGAGTTGTTAATATATACTTTTATCCAACCGATATTAACTTCCTAATAACTGTTTTCGACATAGGACTTAGGATACAAGTACTATGACATCTTAGTACACAAATATATATATGCTTCTAAAAACCACAATTGACAACATCAATGCTTCTTAAATTCTGGATTAATCTTGAAATACACAAAAATCGATGGCCCTCTCACAAATTATTTTTAAGTAAATGACTTCTTCATCTGTCATTCTTTTTAATTGTTTTCATTGAAAAAAAAATTCTTGGGTTATGACTCCACCTTTTTATGAAACTAAATTTGTAGAGTTCCTCATCTATTAAAGTATGACCTCGTTCACTTATAAGCTCAATTTCTTATCATCTAAATTTGATGTAGTCTAAGAAGCCAAACATGTATCATCTGAAAATTAGTTTGAGTAAAACTGACCCACTTTGAGAGGAGGAACTCTCTAGCACAATGGTATTTAGAGAAAACCAAATTATAAAGACAAAGCAAATGAAACTAACCTACTATTAAAACTCAGATTTCCCAGCAGCAATTATGTAACTCCTAGTAATTATGGAAGTTGGTGAATCCATGTTGTGTGAATATATATTTAAATTATACAAAGTATATCTATGAAAAGCCTATAGTGTCATGTTCTAAGTGCTCAGTGAGTTGATGAACAAACCGGAAGCATATAATAAAATGGATGATTAATACAGTAGTAGTAAACTGTTGCTATCCTAAAAATTCTTGAAACAATGGTAAAGGTGGCTATTTTCAAGAAAAATAAAATTGCAACAGATATAAGAAATAGGAGAGTGGTTATCTCAAAAGTTATTTTTCTTATTCAGTTTTATCAACTGGAAATCATACTCCTTTGCATCTTCAAGATGTTCTTTGATTCAAAAGTTAAGTGTAACTATACTAAATATTATGTTTATACGGCTTACCAACTACTACTATCTTTCATTGGAGATTTATATCGAACACTTGGTGGTCATCAAAAACCATGAAAATCAATACTAATAACAAACATGTAACAACAGTAGCTAAAACAGTAGAACACTTGAAAGAAAACAAGAATGAGCAAGTAAGATCAAACAAACATATACGGTGACTAACCTCCTAAATAGACGACAGAGAATACTGTATGAAGCATCCAATATGAAAGCTTCCTTTGAAAAAAACAATACCTGCATAAACCACCTTCATCAGTCCAATCGAGATTTAAAAAAAAACACCTAAACTCTCCATAAATTAGAAATAAGAACATGAGAATAGAACGAAAGTGTACCTCAACATGAATACATAGACACAATTAGGTTGTAAAATCAGTCAAATAAAGAACATAAAACAAAGAACCAAAGAAACTGACATTTAGCAAAGTACCTCAGTGATTTGATTTGCATTTTCAGCCATCCATGGTGTGTATTTATAATGAAGCCGAATACTCAATTTTCTGAAAATTTTGAATTCAACCGCCATTTTCCAAATACCAAATTCATGATGCCCTGCAAATTCGAGAGGGATTTTGCCATCAATTCCAATTATCCGATGGGTTATTCAGAGATTAGGCTTTCTTGACTTTTTGAAGAAGAAAAGCTAGTGAAGAACTATCTCAAAAGGAGATTGCGTGACTGTACCCGATGCTCTTTCAGAGATTAGGGCTGCTTTGCTTTCTCAAGATTAAAAAGGAAGAGCAATTTTGTCTGGTTTCCTATTTAGGGTGGATTTTGACTGTTGAGGTTGGATCGATGTGCAGGTTAGGGCATGAAGAAGAAATCGATTTTGGGTAAAAGACTGGTCGTTGCCTCGTTGGTTTTAGTATTTACCATTTAACCCTTCAAATTTGATCATCTATCTACTATAGTATATATTTATTAAATTAAATAAAAATTCTAAGAAAATTACAAATGGCATTGTATTAAGAGGGGTTTGCTAGATTCATGCCACATTGGATTTTTATACTTCCTTTATTATATAGAAGATTTCTAGCCACTTACCCGAGTAAATACCCGGGTCTAAAACGTAAAAAAAATATAGATATATATACTATCTAAATAATTCTTATCGGTAAAACAATTTTCAATAATAATAAAAAAAATTCAATAACAATTACAAATTTGAGAAAATAGATTTATAAACTATATTTCTTGTTACATTGGTTGGACGACCGTCTTCATCCAAAATCAAGATCTTCAAACTCTTCTTGCTCTTCACCCTTGACAAGGCAACATATAATTGACCATGAGAGAAGACGGGATCTTTCAAGTACAATCCTACTCTCGTAAGAGATTGACCTTGGCTTTTGTTTATAGTCATAACAAAACAAACAGAGATCGGAAAATGTCTTCTCTTAAACCGAAAAACAACTCTTTTATCTGTTGGAACCAATGAAAGTCTAAGAATAAAAGTCCTGAGTCCGATATTGCTTCCGGAGATAACCACCACTTCAATAACATGCTTCCCTAGAGATACGGTCTGAAGACATGTTCCATTACATAAGACATTCCTCTGATCAATGTTTCTAAGCAACATAACAGGAACACCAATTTTCAGCACAATACGATGATTTGGAATGCCAGATATATGTAAACAATTCAGGACGTCTGGTGAGTATAAGTTATGATCAACGCCGTCACCTACAATCTCATCTTGACATACAGAATCTGAGCTTAAATACTCATGTTATTCACCGGGAACCAAAGAAAGCAGACGACTGTTGATATCATCGACAACCTCATTAGTTGGTGCGAGAATAGCTCTTTCAGACCAAAAATCTTGTTCACCAAAGTTGTCCAGAAACGATGGATAAACAAAATTGATAAGATCGCTAACCGGATCCGATGAATCATGAATAAGAAGATCAGGAGGAATACCTATTTCTGACTCACCATCATTATCTCCACCTACTTTTCCCTCACAAATATCCAAAAGCCATTGACCAAAATCATCTGTTTCTTGTTTCTCTGATGGATTGTTACCTTGAAGAAGACGCATGTTTTTTGTTAACTTTAGAACATTGCACTCTCTCCAAATGTAAGATGAAGTAAGGCAGGAAGTGACAACATCTTGATTTGAAGCGCCTTGAAGAACGGGAAATGAAACATAAAACTAAATTCGGAATAAAAATTGAAAAGAATAATACATAAACAAAACATTTTAGCCATGAAAAAATTCTCCTTAACCCGTATGTACACAATACGTTCATCATTCACAAGTGTAATATTTTATAAATAAATATAATCATCATGTTCAAAATCCACCCTATGATGAACTGAACTATTCACCATTATAACAATTTCATCCAAATGGCACAAAGATATAAAATTTCATAAAAATCCTGTAAATCCATTCGGACCATCATATATGGATATACTTTTTGGAACCCTCAACACACACACACACACACACAAAAAAACAAAAAAAAAGAGGTGGTGTTGATAAAAATAGTAGGACAAAAATTTGTTTTACCAACTCTTCAAACAATATTTATACACTTAAGATAATTATAGCTAGTAATATTTATCACAAAAAAAAAAATAACAAATAATAAAATTTTATACAAACAATCACACTTTCATCATAAAGACTTTCAAATTGATAAAACAATAGCTAAATTGAATTCTAAACTATGCATCCATCCTCTGTTGAATTGACTTCTAAAGTGTGCATCTTCTTTTAGTAGTAGCTCCTCATAGTAGAGGCCCACCTACATTTATTGAAATCGTTCTATAAGAATGCAAGCAAGAAAGAAAAGCAAAGGTGCTTAGGAAGAAAGGCATGTGGTCCATAAAATTCCAGGGGAAGGACATATACATGATAAATGACACGCACACTCCGAACCAATTTTGTATAATTAATCTATTGTTCCTCAAGGGTTCATGTTTCATATATAGAGTACTGATATGTAAACAACTTTGAAAACGTAACATTATATCAACAGAGTTTCAAAATGATACCAAACAATAATATGTTTCTAATGTTTTAACCAGCAGTTAATAAAAACAACCAACTAAATGGTCAATATTTATTAAAAAAAAGTCAGCCGTACCTAGTGATAAAAAAATACTGAAAATGGGATAAAAAAACCATACCATTGACATCAAATAAACCATATGAATCACCTTTTTCATATGAAGAAAACCATTATTAAGTTGGTACTCGAAAACAGTGTCATCAATTATGATTATTTAGATAGAAACTAAAATACAAAATCATATTAATATGATGTTTAGTAGATAACAAATAGATTTAAATGTAAAACTCACATTTTATAACCTTTTAACATCTCACTTCCAAGCTGAATTGTGAGAACTTCTTCATTTGTAAAACTTCTCTAATTGATATGCTATTCCACAGCAGCAAGGAGTGCCAACTGTAAGAACTTCTTTATTTTCAAACTTAACCATCAAATTGATATGCTATTCCACAGCAGCAAGGAGTGCCACCTCCTTTGGAATTCGTCTATAAGTGAACACATGAGTAAGATTGCTAAAACGAATATAGTGTATAGCGTTAAGATACATGCATATTTTACAGGTTAAAGAAAGGTGTATCTAAACAAAGATAAGAAAAAGTAGTTCATCCATGAATATGTCCTTTCATAGTTACAATTACTGATTTAGAGATTTTATATTTAAAATTTAAACAAAATTTTAGGGGTGTTAATTAACTTTACAAAATTTATAGAATGGATCTTATTGGGTGTTCTTAATTATCTATACAAAATTTATAGAATGGACAAAAAAGTGTTTCAAGGTCAACACAACCGAACCCTTTGGATGTATTACACATCCTCACCCAACCGACCATTTTACAACCTCTATGTAAGAACACCCAAAATAAATGCAAGACTCACTTCATTGGTTAAAATATTATCTCATCACCTTGACCAAAAGTTTTACATCCCTGCAATAAAAAAAAAGTTCCATAACACAAGTATCCATTATGAAATTTTATATATGAATTATATATGAACATATAAAAGAAAAGACCTCTGACATACCTCTACATTTTCCTCGTTATCATAAATCTCGCATCTAAATGTCAGACCCAGATTATTTGCTAGGACAACAACATCACAATCTAGCATAGAAAGGAAAAGAATATTTGCGAAAATCTAGCAAGTATTATTAATAAAAAGGAAGACACAAAATATAAAATACCATATTAAATGGCTTAACTGTCATGTAAGCTTAAAAGAAATCGAATACCATACACATAAATCTACATAAAATAAGAATGCAATCATTTTAAATAGATATAGATATACAACTTGCCAAAAATCTAAATTTTGAAATCCTTAATTCTAGGCTAATTCGGGGTTTATTAGTTACCATAATTTAGGAATTTCAAAATCAGTTTATTGACTTAAAGTTTCCTAAAATTAATGGTACAATTGATTATTTAAAAAACATAAAAAATTAAGAAAATTACACATAGGACTTTTTTTAGAATGAGAGGATGCCACCTCATCAATTGATGATGTGGACAACCCTATAAGGTGCCAAATCAACCTTATATGTTTTATTTAATAGATAAGTAGATTATTCCCTTATATATCAAATACCCTAACCTGTCAGTCTCATATTTGAGACTATTCCCTTACGCGTGTTTTCTTCTTATTTGTTGTTGTTGGCGGTGAAGGGTGACATCCCTCATTCTCTCTACACGTCTTCCGTGTGCTCCTCTCTCTCCTCTGTTAAAGATCAGGTTTATACTCTCCATCGTTGTATACGATGAACTAGCGCTCTCTCTCTTCGTTTTCCGATCTGGATGGCGATCGGATAGCCGTGATATTTCTTTGGTTTTTAGATCTGATCACGTCCAGTTGCCGTTCCAGATCCGGGTTCAACTGAGGCGGCGGCGGCGGCGTGGCTAGGGTTTTGTTGTGTTGAAACGGCCATGTCCGGGTAACCGTCGTTGCCGTTGAAGATCGCCTCTCCAACCGTTTCGCCTTGCCGTTTATGGGTGTCGTCGCCTCGACGTTTACGTTGATGGTGGCCATCGCTTTCAAGGTTTGACGGCGGCGGTGAAACCCCCAAATCGCAGGTCTTCATGGCCCCGTTGTTGCTCTCGGCGATGATATGAAACCCATTAGGGTTTGAGCCGACTGATGTACTTTACGATCTAGGGTTTCTAGGAGATTCGGTGATCAAATGAAACCCGCTAGGATTTGAGCTGGACGGTAGCAGATTCGGCGATGATATGAATCCCCTTAGGGTTTGAGCCGTTCTTTTTGTTGTTTATGGTGCTTTCCGATGATCGTATTTTTTCTTATTTGTAGACGTGGGCGGTGCCCTCCACGCGTTCCTCCTTCGTTTGGAAGGAGAATCTGGTAACCACGTTTCTCATCTTCTTCGTTTCTAATTTCTTCGTTCCAATCAATTCTAAATGTTTAATTGTCATTTGATTTGTCATCCTTTTTTTGGTAAGCCAGTTGTTACGTTAGCTTGGATTTCTTCTTTGTTCCAGGTATTTTTTTTTCTTGCCTTTTTGTGCTTTTGTTTATGGTTTTGTGGCGTTTTTGTTAAGGTTCTGTTGTTGTATTTCCGATTGAATTTGGGGGTTTTCGTTTGAAATCATTCATGTGTAAATCAGTTATTCGAATTAGTTTGTTTGGTCGTTTTTGGGTAATTTTTTTTATTTAATTATCATTTGCTGATTTAGCTATAGTGTCAGCTAATTTGTAAACGGAAGTTTGATTTCCTTTGTCACTCACTTACTCCTTCACAATCGCTGATTAGATTGTTTAATTTTTGCACATGTAGTGTTTTTTCTCTTTTGATTTGCAATTTTTCGTTTATTTTGATTACATCATAAATTCACTTCATTAACCAAATATTTTACAAGTAGAATTCACTTTTGATTATGTTCTCGATTAAGAATAATTAACTATAATATCTATTACCATTTTTGCTGCAGTTTATGGTTAGGCATGTTTGGTTTCAATCATGTTTTCATGCTTCGATCAATGGAGACCGCTACTGGTGAGCTTCTTATTACACTCTTCACTTCATTTATTAGAAGAATGCATGCACCTTGCGACTTGCGTAAACATCCCATGCCTTTGCATTTGTAGTAATAGTTAACCTTTTCATGTTCAAAATAAGTTTCTGTTGACATCGTTTTTACTGTCTTCTGGTGACCCAATACGTTAGGTGAACTTTAGTTTTTTATTCCTCCGTTACTATTATCCTAAAAGATAGCAATTGTAATAAGCAGATTTTTAATGAGTTTTTTATTCAATCCGATCCTTCTTACCAATTTTATCAAGGTCAGTTCTTAATATCCTCTCTGTAATTATATATGCATCCAATGAATCCAATTGTTTGTATAATTTTCTCATCGATCATGAAGTTTGGAAGGTTTGGAAGATTTAGTTCTAATGATGTATTTACTTCAAGCACGAACTATTGTTCGTTTATTATGTTAATGCCGTAGTTTAATCGCGACTCCATCCTCTCTCGCTAGGCTTTTTGAATGATTTTGAAATTATTGTACTTAGGTCCAGCTCCTTGGTAACAAAAAGGTTTTTGTTATTTTGGAACCTCATCGTATTCTAACAACCTGAATATAATGAAACCACTCTAAATATAAGTGCAAGCTATTTGTTCACCCATTCTAACTCATATTCTATGTCTTTGATTATACAGGTATGCTTTCTTTGATATTTCCTCTTATGTTTATTGGTGTTTGTTTCTGTTCCTCTCAAATGGCTTAACAAGTTGGTTCAATTTGATGCCTACCAGTTGTTTGTTGTATTTTTATGTTTAAAAAACTTTGTAGCGATCTGTGTTCTATTGTGGTTTGCTTATTTCGTTTGGTCCTTTTTTTTGCTTCATTTAGTTGTGTTCATCCGGTGAGTTTTATGCATGATCTGTTTAATGTTTTATTAGAGAGGATTTTCCTTGGATGCAGGACGATGGAGTATATATAGATATGATGAGAAAACCTATTAAGAATGCCGGCTAGCACAAGTGGTTAGCGCCTCTGTCCCCTTAAGCTAATACTCAAGTTCGAATCTTTTGAACTCCACCATTTTTATGTTTTGCCTCCTTAAAACTCCTCAAAAATTTAAATATATACGTTTTATTACTGAAAATTTTATAAATGCATATCTGCTTTAGTGGCTAGACTTTTGGAGTTACAGGAGGAAGTCAAAGCTCAGTTCTGTAAGTTCCCAAATTCGGTATTTTCTTTCCGCGTTACTTTCGTTACGGTATCAGTTGGTTCAATTGGAATAAGTTACAATCTTTGGATGAGAATCAATTAGGCTATGAATCTGTGAATTGGTATATTGTAATGGAAGTTGTAATTAGGGTTTTATGTTGTGTGCAGATTGGATGTTGTTTGTGTAATTCAGAAGATGTTTTATCTGAAGAGTTCTAAGTTTTTTTCTTCACCCTTAATTTCGGGCCATGTATTTCGTTTTATGCGTGTGTGTTTTTGCAGGTTTACACGTTTCTTTGCTGCTTATATATAAGCGCTGATATCTAATATTTTCTATTTCTTTTCACAATTTGAACAAATCGCCGGTAAGTACTAAGTGCCTTCGCATCCGTTCATCATTGTTCAGTTCGTCATTTTGCTTGCTGATTTCTTGGTCGTTGGGTTAGCAGTATTTGTTTCTTACTTTCTTAGTAGCAGCCAGCAGGTGTGTTTTCGTTTTATTTTTTACTTTCCAAATCTATGATTGCGTTCTATTTCCTTTGATTTTTTTTGTGAAATTCAACTTTCTGTGTTTTCCTTTGATCTATTGATTTCTTAGTACCTTAGTTGTATGTTTCTTACCTTAATTTTGTGTTAGTGTGTTTCTTTTTGCTAATCACTCTCTTTGTTTCAGATCAGTTTATATTAGGTTAATTTCGGTTTCTCTTCTACTCATTTGAATGGTGAGAATTGATTTGTATGTTTCTGTCTGTAGTCTGTATACAATTATGCTTCTTTTCTTGGCATATGTAGATTTAAGCGAATGTCATCTTAATTTTGCCGCATTCAGCTCAAATTGAGTGTCAATTGCCTCATTGTGTCATCTTTCTGGTCGATTTTGTCTTAGTCGTTTTTATCAAATTTGTATGTTCATCTGGGATTTGGGTGACATTTGTCAAATTGGATGACTCCTGTTTGTGCTCTCCTTGTGCACAATCACATCTTCCAAATAGTATCATGGTCATATCTATCAATTTTGGTTAAATACATCGACGTCTCTTAAATGTAGGTTATAGTTTAATTTGTTGATTTTGCTTTGGTAATTCGTATTTAATGTTTGAGGGATGTGGATTTTTGGTCTGGATTATGTGTGGACTGTTCCACTGGCTCATAGTTATATCTATTTATATCATCAGTTCATTTAAATGTATGTTTGGTCTGGACACAAAATATCAATGAGATAAGTTAGAAAAATGGATATCTACAATGAGGATAGAGTATTGGATTTTTGAGAAATTGTTAGATCGAAGAAAATAATAGGTAACTATCATGATCAAAGTTTTTTTTTTACATATGTTTTGATCGAGTACTTTCTAACATTTTCGACCCGCCGCAAGGCGCGGGTCGAATTGCTCGTTATTATTATTATTGTTATTTTAATAAATTTACGGGAGTCAAAGAAGGACGGTGATTAATTTGGCCTGGTTTGATTTTGAGATCGAGAGGAAATTAGCACTTGCCGGTGTAAAAAGAAAGTTTGTGGCGAATGACACCTTCTTCCCTTATAAATTTCGACAGTACTAAGAAAAAAAAATCCACCCCACCTTAGCCCTCGTATTAAACACTTTTAAACCAAGCAGAATTCATAGTAAAAAAAGTTAAATATAAAAAGAAAACTAAAAAAACAAACAAAAAAGACCTAGAAGAGAATCTTAAGGGCTGTTTGGTAGCGTCTGTTTCATTAAGCGCTGGACCAATAAGCCGTCTGATTGAACAAGAGACTCTGAACCAGTAAGTGATGAACCAGTAAAAACCTGTTTGGTTGGATCTCTGAATGAGGTGTTTGATTCTAATTTGTTTTCCATTTAACTTGTCCCACATTGGTGTGGGAACAAAAAAATTGTTGGTTTATATATGCAAACATTTATGACATATTAAGTTCTTATGTTATGTTTTACTCCGCCATCTATCCGCGCGTAGGGGGGGGGGGGTGCAAATTTGGTTGAAACCAATGCGATGCCCTTACAACCTGCGGACACAAATGCAGCTCCGAAACCACAGGTCTCGTGCAAGACAAGTTTTTGTCAACACAAATCGTTTTTGGGTCTCATTTGAAAATGAAAAATGATTTGTTTTTGGGTCTCCTTTTAATCGATTTGTTTGATTCGTTTTGTTTTTTACATAAAAAGCACCCAGCCCCCCCCCCCCCCCTCGTTCCCATCCGTTCCCATCGCTGAACTCGTTCAGCCTTGTCCGCATCGCTGATTCGATAAGACCTCAAATCGCTGATTCGGTCAGACCTCAGCCCATTCACACCACCAAACAAACGCTCTAAACCAGCCAAACCTCTGAATCGGTCAGATTCAGAGGCTGATTCAGCCCAACCAAACAGCCCCTTAGTCACTTATCACATTAGAAAAACACTCATCATTAAAAAACATTAAAATTTATCTCAACAAAAAAACCTAAAAATATCTAAATATATTATTACATAAACAAAAGGTAACTTAGGTTGCTTTGGAAATGTAAGTAATGCAGAGTTGACCGATGAAGACAATGATCAAGTCGATCCGGATGATTTGTAAGCAATGGATATAAATTGGCAATCTGCATGTTAGCAAGACGAATTAAGAGACTTCTGAAAAAAGGGGCCGAAAAGATCTTAGTTCTATTAGAAGAATAGGTTTGGAAGTCAAAAGTTAAGTTTTTTAATTGTTCAAGTTTTGGACATTTTGTAAGGGAGTATCCACATTCCAAAAAGCCAAGGGGTGGATACATTAATTCTGGTAGCAATGTTCAAACATCTCAGAATTCAGGGTGTAATTCTAACCAAACAACATTTGTTTCTCAAATCAATGAGGGCTATGACTGGGAAAGTTTATTCTAATCAATTTGCTTTTATTGACAGGTCTGAACAAGTTGATGAATGTGTAACTGATTCTGAATCAGAAGCAAGGAGCTATGAGACTTTTTATGAAGGAGGCTATGCTTTAATGACAGACATTATAAAGTAGTTCCTTCAATGTGTGCGATTTGTGTTGTGACTGCCAAAGCTAATGGTAACTTGACAAAGGAAAAGAGTTTGCTAGTTGATAAGCGTAAAGTAGCAAAAACAGACATGGAAATTTACAAGCAAAGATGGGAAAAAGACCACACATGAGTTACTTGCAGAACATGAACTTGTGAGAATTCAAAAGTATAAAGCAACCAAAATCTCAGAAAAGTTCATTGTTTCTCAAATGAAAAATGGATATAAATAATCCTAACTATAGGCTATTGGCAAAAAATAATTCTACCTTCATTTTTGTAATAGAACAGTCTTATAAATGTACCATGTTTTTTTTAATAATCTTTTCCGTTAAAAAATTAACCCCGTTAGTTTGTGATAACGTGGAAGACTAATACTGTCATTATTCAAAATTGTTTCTATTTAAAAAACCTGGGGGACCAATCTTGTCGTTATGTAAGCTAGTTAGCTCGGGTTGAGAGTTTTATTGATTAATGATGAAAATTGAACTTGGTTGGATGAGATAGGGTCGCCGGTTGCGGGTTTTGTCGGAGACAGAGACAGGGTTGCCGGAGGTGGAGCGGAGATGGGGTGTTTTTCTTTATTTTTATTTAAATAAATTTTACATAATGACAAGATTGGTCCCCCAGGTTTTTAAAATAGAAACAAGTTTGAATAATGACAGTATTGGTCCTCCACGTCATCACAAACTAACGGGTTAGTTTTTTAACGGAAAGATTATTAGAAAAATATGGTACATTTATAAGACTGTTCTGTTACAAAAATGAAGGTAGGATTATTTTCGGCTAATAGCCCATAGTTAGGATTATTTATAACCATTTTTCCTTTCTAAAAAAGAACTGGCCGAGGCACAAACGAAAATTTCTGAATTAAATAGTGAAATTTTTTATTTTAAAAGACAATTAGAGAATTTCAAAAATTCACAATATCTCACAAGCTACTTGTGTTGGAATCCATTATGGTTGTTGGCAACGCAAACCCTTAACCGTTGAGCATTCCTGGTGAAGATCTTCCGAAGAACCTTTCAGAATGACAACTTGGAGAATTTTGAATTTTTGGAATTTCAAGTCGCTCTTAGCGAACTTGAGTTTTCTCTTAGCGAACTTGAGTTTGCTCTTAGCGAACTTGAGTTTCACCTTAGCGAACTTGAATGTTCTTTATGGACTAAAGCATAGCGGAGTGGATTTACACTTAGTGGACCTGATCTTTCTTAGCGGACTACAAGATCTCTTAGCGGACTTCACTATACCTAGCGAACTTGATTACTCTAGCGGACTGCTTGAAGCTTAGCGAACTTGAATATGTTCTTAGCGAACTTGAAAGTGTTCGTAGCGAACTTGTAGGTCTGTTAGAATATTATCGGTGATTTTGATGTAATGATTGTTGTATGAATACACTGAATTGTTCATGCTCTATGTATAGTATAAATAGGACATTTGTAAATCCTACTTCGGTAAGCCACACCTGATATACAGCAGAGATCATTTTTCCTTTAACTGTGTGTTCTTGGTGTTTCTATGTGTTTTGAGTTTCAGAAATCATCACTAAGCTCGTAATGATTCAGATTGACCCATGATTGATCATCAGACATGATTTTCGCACTTGTATGATGAATCGGATGAGATTATCTGGCTTAAATCGGTCCTGACAATTGGTATCAGAGCCAATCTTTAAGTTTTTGAGGTTTTTCTCAAAAATGAAGAAATTCTCATCCGAGTTATCAATCATGGATGTTTTGCTTGTTCTTTGAGTTGATTCTTGGTAGAAATCACTCTAGGAACTCACTGCAATGCTCAGATTTTCTATAAAAACTCAGATTTATGGGTCAATTTTGAGGTTTAGTGATGAACAAGGTAACGTTATACGTCACGTGCTGTTGAGCAACATTTTTTCAAATTTCCTTTTTATGTTGATTCTTCACTCAAATTGATGAATGTCGAGTTTTATATACCCAAAACCAAATTCTTTGCTTCTGATTTCATTAAAAAACATCAAGTATTCAAGAATTTAGAAGCTAAAAATTGTGATTTTTGGTGTTCTTGGCTAAAATTCACTAATTCCTCAAATTAGGTCATCTAGAGTGATTTTTGATGTTTGTGTTAGTTGTATCTTTTGATCTTACATGTATTTTGAAACTATTGATGCCTACAAACACTGATTTTATTAACTTTGAATTTTTTATGTTTGAATTGCTTAAGAACATCATTGTTCAAATTTTGTCAAATCCTGGAAATTTGACTTTTCAAAATTTCTGCTCAACTCTCAATTGTTTATGACTAATTGTGTTTGTTATTGTTTGTAATTTTAGGATTTGTGTGAATTCAAGCAATCTACAAGCATTCAAGCATCTTGAACCAAGTGTTCAACCCGTTTGACCCATTAGCAAGTTTTTACTAAGAACTTGTGTTTTTCTCATTCAAAATGGCTGAAGGCAATCATTTTGCACCTATCATGCAAGGTAACAACCGTCCTCCAAGACTCATGGGCGTAAGTGACTTTGATGACCGGAAGGGGAAGTTTTTGTAATTCTTGTTATTTATCGATTATGACCTGTTGACATCTATTGTTGATGGTCCTGCTGTGTTTGAGGTTGAAGAAGCTACTACAACTACTACTACTACTACTATTGTAGCTAACCCACCTATACCTAAGAAGATGACCCCAAAACCATTGGACAAGTTGATACCTGATGAACGTATCCAACAGAAGAAGGATAAGCATGCGTTGGGTTGCATCAAAATGGCAATCAATGATGACTTATTGCACCACTTTCGTGAGGGCACTTTGGCTCATGAGATATGGGTTGGTCTTGAGAAGAAGTATGAAGGCAATCCTGCTACCAAAGAGAGAAGACTCGAGAAAATCAAGTTGGCATTCAACACTTTCTCTCATAAGGCTGGTGAATCATTTGAAACACATGTCAATAGGTTCTATAGAATTATCACTGAGATGACAACGAAGAAGATCCGGCCTGATTCTGGAAACATCATAAGGAAAATTTTGCATTCAATTCCTCAAGAGTTCGCCTCCTATGTCACTTATCTGATTCAGAGCAATGACCTGACCACCGTTGATTATTTGGATATGATTGACAAAGTTCGCGACTATGAAGTATGGGAAGTCAAATGTAATGGAAAGTCACTTATGGGAAATGTGACTACGAGGAGTTCATCTTCCTCAGCTCCAAATGCTGCATTTGTTGCTTCTACTTGCGAGTAAAATTATCAGTTTTCCTACTCTTCTGGTTCAAGTATGCCTATTGTTACTCCATCTTCTGCACCAACTCCATCGCTAACTGAAGTCGACGTTAGTCATGCAACACATCAGCCTTCTAAGGTGACGTATGTTCAACAACCATCAACTGAGTACTTTGCTCAATCGTTGCTTCACCAACCAACACCAGCATGGATCAAGACTTATACAATGCTTTTCTGGCTTGCATGAACTCTCAAATGTTTGGGAACATAGAAACAATGACCATATGTCAAGAGGATCTTGACCAGATATCTGCTGATGATCTCGAGGAAATTGACATAAAGTGGCAGATGTGTAAGATTGCTGCTAGAACTAGGAAATATTTCAGGAAGTCTGGGAGGAAGCTGTTTCAACCTCCATCAAATGCAAACATTGGATTTGACAAGTCTAAAGCCCAATGTTACAACTGTCAGGAGATTAGACACTTTGCACGGGAACGTCCCAAGCCTAGAACTTGAAATTTTCTTGTCAACTCTGGTGGAAGTAACGAGACCCATCAAAAACATGGTGGCAATGGTAACCAGTCCTACCAGAAACAGAGCAGCACGTCATATCAGAAGCCACAGAATGCAAATGCTAATGTCTCTCTTCGGGGAACATCTAACTCTCAACCTGCTCAAAGAGTTGATGACAACGGCAAAGCATTAGTCGCACTTGAAGGTGGTAATCACAATAGGACATCTTTGGCGAAGTCTCAACCTTCAACCCAATCAGACTATGCATTCATGGTCAATTCTGATGGAGAAGTGAATACCGAGTCTACTAAATTTAACCCTCTTTTTCCTACAAATTTCTGTCTAATGGCTGGAGTTCATGAAATTCTTGCAGGATTCCTTACCTACTGTAGGAAATGTTACTGATGTGAGTCCTTCAAATGTAGAAATGGAGGCTAGCAAGCGGCTCCTTGAATTTTAGAGAGGAGCCATTACATATGAGGTAAAATAACATTTATGTTCTGACAAATGCCTTGAGATTGTTGCTCGCTATCGCACTTATAACCTTGAATTGCATGCTAAGGCGGCAGAGAGCGAGAGTCAAGTTGAGCAACTCAAAGCAAATAAGAAGGATTTTCTGGTAAAGATTAAATCTCTTCAAGATGACATTGAGGTCATGAAGCATACCGAGTCAAACTTGAAAAATCCAAATTGCTGATCTTTCAAAAAAACTAACTTCTCTGAGAAACAGCTATGCTGAATCTCGAGAAACCATTGATTTAATGAAACTAAATCCTGTAACTTTTGGTAACGCAGTCGCTAAGGACATAATGGCTCGACTTAGGACTGGTTTTGGTCTGACCCGGGAGATAGATGATAGTGCGGCTGAGCATCCACTCAACAACAACTATTATTCGGTCCCCGAGTTGACCAAAATCAATTCAAAAAGCCACACTAAGTTCATCGACCCGAGTTTGATTCCGAATGCCTCTGATACCCAATCGATGGAAGCCCCACTGCTAACACTGAAACTAGCTTTGGACTTCCACCGGTTGATGATACACTCAAATTTGGTGAATTTGATGCCATATCTTTGAATTCTGTTGACACAAGTATTTCTGAGTCTTGTGTGCAAAAAACTGCTGAAAACGAGTTTCTTAATCTGTGCACTCGAAACGCCACTGATGGTCAGTCATTTTTGTTTAATGAAAACTTTGATATTTTAAAAAAAAATGAGGCTCCTACAAGAACCAAAACCATTCAGAGGCGTAAGCCTAAAAAGAAAGTTACTGATGAGGAACTCGTTGTTGAGCAAGATGTCAATGATGATGCTTTTAATCGTGCATTTTCCGAAATGGATTTGAAACGTGGTAAGACTATCATGCACACACAAGACGGTCTTACAATCACCGATGGTAAGGTGTTCGCTGTTAAAAATGTGCCAAAAACTGCTCCAACGATAACTGCACAAGCATCTTTTGTACCTTTGTTTCTCAAGCAAAAGGAAGCTTCTGTCAGCCATGCCCCCAATGAGGCAGGAAATTCCACTATGCTTTTGGTCAAGACAGGTAATCCAAAGAACAAGAAACCTCATAGTGAACCAGTCTTATCTGCCCAACGGAGTGTTGAAACCCAGCCTCATGTGGTCGAGCCAACTGTCGGTGCTACAGATGCTCCTGAAATTAACACCACACTAAAAAGGAAGAAACAAACCAGAAGGAGAAAGAAGGCAGCACCTGAAATTGAAAAAGCTAAGAGTGCTACATCTTATGGACCTTAACCTGTTGTTCCACCTGTTGCTGCTCAACCATCTATTGCTACTCAAATTGTTCAAGCTGAAACACCGGGATGTATTATATGTGGAAATCTACACCACGATGCCAGGGTGTGTGTCTACCATTGGATTTAGGTGTCCTGACCCAACTAAATCAAAGAACCCAGCCCTGTCAAAACCCGTAAGAGTTACACCGAAGGCAACGGGTTTTAAAGTCCGCTTACCTGATTAACCATCAAATTTGCAGAAGAATAAATTGTTTATTTATTAACTGGTTTAATAAATATCTTAATTAAATATTTTTCAATTAGTCATTATGATAAATTTGGCGACAAAGAAATTTAATATTATTTACATCTTAGACGACAATTAACGAATCGGTTATTTGACTGTTCGTTAAGTCTCGGCAAGCGACAAAAGATTTAATACGTTAAATAGTTAGTCGCGAAATTAAAATGTTTGATTAAGGATTATTTTAAGACGAGGGACTAAACGAAAACTTAATAAGATATTTATATCTGATTGAGGATGTGAAATCCCTAATCCTCCACTTGAGAATTTCGGCCTCCCGTCCCCTCTCTCTCACATCCGACGCCAGCCAAGCCTAGGCCACTGCCGTCCTAGTTTTTCGGCGATCCGTTTTGTTTGACTCACGAGAATCCCAATCCTTTGATCACCAATTTGCTGTGGTTTCATCTCTCCGATGAATCGCCGTGCCGGCTCCACCGAGTCGAACCGCCACCGCATCCAGTCGTCCGCCACCTCACTGTTGCTGGTTCATCTGCCGACACCCGCAATTGCGAACTGCCGTCTCATGGCTTTTTCGCTCGTCGTCCATGAATCCCTAATCGCGCCGCATCCGACGTGTGAGATTCTCCCGGTGCCTGATTCACCGCACTATGAATCTTGTGAGTTGCGAGGATTGTTAGATTCGCCTGTCGAGTCAAACCTGCGAAACCCTAGCATCACCCGTCGACCTTCGGTGTCTCAAGCGTTTGTTTGAATCACCGCTCAGGTATATCTAAACTCGATGTCAGTTTGGATTTGTTTGATTTATCTGTTTAGTATATATCGCATTTGTTTTTAACGCGATTGGTGTTTGTGCGTTTTGGTGATTGTCAAATCCTGTTGTTATTAGGTTTACGTTAATAAACTGGTAATCGGGTTTAGTAAATTAAATTGTTTTCCCCTACGTATTAAATTACTAGTTATTTTAATTACTCTAATTTTAATTTATTAATTTACTCGGTAAATGATTTATTGATTATTTAACGTAAATAATTAATTAGATCAAAATTTTTTTCGTTACCAGGGACCCGTATACCACTGTCGTAACCGACAGTGGTATCAGAGCCTTGATCACCACACACAAACCCTAACCGGTCGATTTTAAACCAGTGCTTTTCGCGAACTTGGGTTCTTAACCCGAATGTCGCGAAATAAATTGAATCGCCGTTTAAATATGTAGATACATAATCTGTGCGTCGTGTGAAGTATCGAGTCAAGACAAGATGAAGTTCAAGACATAATATAGCTGCCAGCCGAACCTGGTCCGAACCTGAGGTTCGGATCAGACGAAATTCAAGTTCGGCTGGGGTTCGGCCAATTGACTATATATAGGAGTCTTGTGCTTTGTAATCAATAGACAGAGAGTGTGAGATCATAACTTAAGTGTGTGTTTTCAGTGGTGTATTCTCTAAGTCATTTCTGAGTGTCTGCCGATTGTAATTGTTCATTTGATCAATAAAATAATCAGTTAATTACTTGTTTCTCGTCCGATATAGCTATATTGAGTAGACGATATGAGGCTCTCTCTTTTTCAAGTGGTATCAGAGCCATCTGGTTTATTCTACTGATTTGTGGTTGCTATTTTGAAAAACCATAAATGGATCGATTCTATGGATGAGACAGAAGTTTTGTCATTGATTCGTGTCAAATGATTACATGACCGAAGGAGTATACAAACGTTTAAGCTCTGGGGGAGGTTGGACAGAACCTCCCCTCTCAACACAAAGACACTGGACAAAAACTTATAAAGAAATACAAAGACGAAACTATTTATACTTCTTAATTATGTCCGAACTCGGCACCTCCGAACTCTGTCCGAGCTTCCTTCGAACCCCAAGTTCGGAGTCTCCGAACCCCAGGTTCGGAGCTTGAAGAACTCCAAGAGTTTTGAATCTCAAACTCGATGAAAACGACAAAATTAGACTTAACCGATAAACACCCTTGGTCGGATTTTGATAAGAAGCACATAGGAACCAGCTTTAACTGTTAAAAACATGTTTTCGATGGAGCAATTTTAGATCTAGAACTGGATTAAGTCCGAACGTATTTTATGAACCAAAAACCAACAAAAATAAGATGAAAACCTAATCTAAGTCCATCAATGTGTTCGGAATCAAGATTTCTACCTAGAATCAGCCTTGAAATCGCCAAAAACACGGTGAAACGAGAATTCAAAAATCGGGCAGCAGTTCGGTGCAAGTTCGGTATAAACAGTGAACAATGATCTCTGAACTTCAAGTTTGGCGTATATATAGCTAACCAAGTTCGGACCTCCGAACTCCAAGTTCGGACGAACTGTAGCACCAAACTCCCAATTCGGCCACCTCCAAACCCTATCCGATTCTGAGGTTCGGTCCTCCGAACTTCCATCTTCGGACCTCCGAACTCCAGGTTTGGAGATTTGAAATTTTTCAAAAATAACCCCTGATTTTGATGAATTTTTCAAATTTAATTTCTAAAGTTTAAAATTTATCAATTTTCCTCAAACTTCGTTCAATTTTACTGATGAAATTTTTGAAATCAAGTCCATTTGGTTATTCCCGGCATAATTTAGAATCTTTCACTAACGGT
Organism: Deinandra increscens subsp. villosa; assembly: GCA_039602395.1. Taxonomy (NCBI): domain Eukaryota; kingdom Viridiplantae; phylum Streptophyta; class Magnoliopsida; order Asterales; family Asteraceae; genus Deinandra; species Deinandra increscens. Next base: position 64,803,438 of record JBCNJP010000017.1, read on the forward strand.
TGATCGAAAATAACGCAGAATAAAATCTTTTTGAATTTTTTAAATTTTCAAACACACCTAAAATCTTTTTGTAATTTTTTTCAGATATTTAAATGACAAACCAAACAGAATTGAAACAAAATTACTAAGAAATGTAATAACTTAAATATTTTTGTGAGAAAGATCCAGACACGAGATCATATCGGCCAATATGCATCAGACACACTTCAATTTCATTTTTAATCAGCATACAAGTCAAGTTGGCAGCAAATACAATCTTTCAATTTACTTCAGCTTGGGTAAATCAATTTTTATAGCTTTCTGATATGTTAAGATATATTTAGCAAGCATTGATAATATGAAAACCCAGACAATCAGAAATACTGGTAATCTGGCTTATTCTAATTATTTCTGTATTTTTCACAGAATTTGATTCTCACTGAGATTTATCGTTCATGGTGTTTCATGCAAAAATAAAGTAAAACCCTAAACAAGCAACAATCAGGTCGGCTGGTAGGCACGCAGAGAAAGTCCGATTGTTTAGGAAAATAAGAAATGTAAAATAAAGCAGAAGTTGTATAATCCAACAACAATCAGGTCGGTACTCACGTACACGCAGAGAAAGTCCGATGGATTATATGAAACACCAAAGAAAATAAAGCAGAACGTCAAACGAACAACGATGAGGTTGATCTTTCGATACACAGAGAAAGTCCGATCGTTTGACAAAATAAAGAAAATCAAACAAGTTTGAATCTTTGCAAAATGAAAACATGCGTACACCAGAACATCTCTTATTCTGTTTTTGCTTTTTCACTTTAATTAATGCCAAGATCACACAGTAATCATCATGATGTGTCTCACAATTTAATCAAGCAACATTTTTATGTTTATATCATACTAGCATATATCAGATTTACCCTTACGCATTTAACTAACCAAAAAGAACCGACTGCTTTTCAGTTTTACTTTATCCGTGGTTGATAAATGTGACAACCCGTAAGTTTCCTAAGTCAAATCATATAATAATACGTGTAATTACCTGTTTCTGTGTGCATAAATCTGTGTTTTAGTTAACGTAGGTAACGTAATGTGCATCTATCCGTTAGTCTTGGTGTAACCCTAATATCTCGACAATCGACCTTAAAAACAAGAACATTATATATATGATCGGTGGAACTTTAATAATAAGAAACATTTCACAACAATATATGTATTCTAATATAAAAAGAGTTTTTATATTATCTCGTCACCTTTGTAGTATTTTGCATACGTTCAAAGTTCGTGTCACTATTTGACGTAAAATAATCATTTAACGATAACGTTTATCCATTTATTTACCGACTACGTCAAATAATAAATCATTTTAACATTTAGTATTTTTATAGCGAAAAACCATTAGGTTTTTATATAAAGCAATCAACGTAAACGTTTGTCACCATTTGACACCGTTTGACCTTTAAACAAGACTTGAATCATTTCTTTTCTCCAACTATGATTTAATATCCTCCATGCATATTCATTTCCATGCATGATCAAACTCAATTGCCACCTTTGATCATATTGTCTTTCGTGATCAAAACCCGACACCCGACAATTAGAATCCATCATTAGTAGTAATCCACCACCTTTATCTTAACCTACTACTAATCTCCCATCATTAAGCCATGCACTATTCATGTGTACCTCACTTAGACAAAATCATCATCCAAGCCACCCTATATACTTACACCACCCTACATGTACAAGAAGATTCCCACCCTTTGACCATCTCTCCTCCTCTCCATACACCTAGAACCGGCCCCCCCTCCCCTTGGCTCCTCTTTCGGCCGAAACCACCAAACCACCACCACCCTTTCAAACCTTTTTCTTTCCCTTCTTTTGTGTACCACATATATATATACTTCTAAGAATAGAAACCCTAGCTCACAAACTTGTTTCCACAAAAGAAACACACACATAACTCTCTCCCTCTCTCCCAACCGTCGGCCCTCTCTCTCTCTACTCTCTCTCTAGTTTTCTTTCAACAAAACACATAATACTTGAAGGTTAAAGCTACAAGGAGCAACAAGGAAGCAAGATCTACCATCCTCCATCCATCTCCACGTTTTTCTCAAGTTAGTAGATGATGTTTTCTTGATTTTTCTCTAGTTGATCATGTTAACTAGTTACATTTTCCATCTAGAACTCCAAACACAAGTCTTGGTTAAAAATGGTGACATTAAACTTGCATTTTCTTCTATGTTTCTAGTAACCTAAAACTTTGTTTAAAGTTCATGTTAGATCTAGTATGTCATGTGTTTTTACTAGTGATTTCATGTATTTTGAACCCCTCGTATGTCACATTATATAGATCTATAGAAAAACATGTGTTGATATGCTAGTATGTGTATGATATGCCTTGGTTTTATGAATAAACCACTAGATCCGAAATTTATGACTCTTGGAACCCTAGGTCCGAAATTTTTAACATGTTAAAAGGTTGTGGATAGCACCATACGACTTATTGATATGTTTGGACGGCTAAATCTATAAAAATAACCCACTAAAAAGTCCCGGAAACTATAGTTAAATTAGAGCCATTTTAGGTCAGAAACTTTGACCCCTCCTAAAGTGATTTTAAAATATGTCTTTAGCCTTAAAAACCCTAGTACAAGATCCCTTTTGAAAATAGCTAAATTTGGGGAAAAACGGGACCAAAAACGGACACTTTACGGGCCCGGAAAACCCATTTTTGTAAAGATATGTAAACAAAGGTTACAACTGATCTTGAACACCTTTAAGGACTTTAGATGACTTATAATAAGTTTACAAAGTGTTTTGGTAGTTTACAAAACCCTAGAACGAGTCACATGATCAAAACCGGCTAAAACGGACACATACCGGCAAAACCGACAAAACTATGAACTTAGACTTTTGAACTTAAATTTTCTGAATTGATATGATTCTATGATGAAAATAAATGTGTATTTATTTGTTTGATCATTGCCTTAGTCATATTTACAAATAACGTGAAATGCGGCTAGAACCGGCAAAAAGCCCGTTTTGACCTTAAACCGTCATTTCGTCCTATAAATGTCCTTTGAACTCACATGATATTTATTTGAGAAATATAAACTATTTCTAGACTAATTTTTATCATGAAAATAAATAATATTTTATTATCACGCAATAAATATTTATTTTCAATAAATATTTTAATTAGGTCAACGATGTCGTAATATATTAACGGGTTACCATAACGCCAAGACTTGACCAACCAAATTGGAGTGACTTAGATGTCAACCCAATTTCTATATTCTAAGTTGTCTTGTAACATTGTATAGGACTGCTTACTTGCCTACCTTACTGAATTACTTGTATTCAGGTGAGTTTTCACGGCCCCTTTCTTTTACCGTTTTAATACTTGGGGGAGAATTCATTACAAACATAAATCATTTCCTGACAGATAGATTACTTGTTACCATATTGATTACATGAGCTTTTCTAGTCCAAATCATATTGTATCATGCTTGTTCATGTTATGATGAAACCCCACTATTAGTTGAATCCGATTAATTTACGAACAGAAACGATGACTCGTGGATAGATCTATTGGGTTAACGCCCCTACTCTGATTGGTAGCTCCAATCCTGACTCCGTTTTAATAGTCAGAAGAGTACATACAGTTATATTTGACCATGCGGTACTGTTGGACATAGTATCATGAGTGGGTAATCAGTTAGTTTCGGTATTCAAGGTTCATGGTAATTTATAAAACAGTATCTAAACATATTGTCAAACGATGGAATGATTCGATCAAACTTGTTTATCAAACTTTACATGCATGCTATCTAAACCTGTGAACTCACCAACATTATGTTGACTCGTTTTAGTATATGAATTCTCAGGTGATTGAACTCTGCTGCATTCAAGACATCATATCATTTAGGACCTGCATTTTCTATTTCTGGAGTCATGGTCAAACCGAGCTGCACTTTTGGAGATTTCATTGCATAACACCTAACGGTGTCATGTTCTCAAATCTTTTTGAAATGTAATTGTTTTATTAACAATTAAGACAAACATGTTTTCACTACTATTTCCGCTGCAACTTTGAATGAAACTCCACCTTTTGAATTAACTTAACTTATTAAACGGCTCTACTTGTTTAATCATCCAGAGGTCGTTCTATGTAATCTTGACTATGATCCATCTCGCTCGCACCCGACACAATAAATTACGGGGTGTGACAGATTGGTATCAGAGCCAAGGTTATAGAGAACTAGGTTGCATACTAGAACTTAGTCTATAGCCTAACGCTCTGCTAGCACCATCCCATGCATTCCTTGCTTGCATTACATACATGCCTTACTTGTTGCATCTCTTAACTATTATAATTACACTAACGTAAGACTATTATTATGACTTGGAAACTTTATCACAGCATGTCAAACCCTGTTGAGCTATCTTCGGACTCAGAAGTCGAGATGGAGACAATACCACCTCAGCCAGCTCCAGCATCTCCACCTACTGTCACGCCAACCTCACCTACTAGCGTGCTCGACCGTGTCACGGACGATGAGGAGACGGACTCCGAGGAAGATCCGGATGAGCCACCATTTTATGACGTGGATATCACTGCTGATGACCCTCTCGATGACGGAGACTCCATTACGGTCACCTTGAGCTCATCCCGTGCTGCCTCTCCTGTGCGTGCCCCATCCTTTCGCCCGTATAGGACTACTCCCTCTGGACCCCTCCGCATGTATACCGCGCGGAAATCCGTCTTTCGCCGCCCCACTCGTGGGATTCGCCTTGCCTCTCGTGTGGAATCACCTCGCAAGAGATCCCGTACCCCTGAGCCTACCCTTGCTCCTACCGACTCGCCCTCGCTTCCCTTAAAGAAGCGAGTGCATTTTGATGATAGCACCTACGAGTTTGGCGAGACGTCGTCTGCTGCAGCCGCTAGAGTCACCCCTGTCGTTCCGGTTACCCCTTCTGTTCCGGTTACCCCTTCTGTTCCAGTCACCCCTGTTGCTCCAGTCACCCCCACTGCACCTGGTACCCCCGTAGCACCCATTGCACCCACTGAGGCTGATTCCCCACCTATCCTTGTTCATGGAGTTGCCGTAGACATCTTGATTTCCTCCCTCTTTGACGGCATTGCTCGCCGTGATGCCGAGATTCACCGCCTTCGGACTATCCTTCAGCTCCCACCTACCCCCTTAGCTGCCCTGGAGATCCGTATTTCTGAGCTCGAGAGCCTCACTGGCTCTTATGTCCAGACCTTCGACACTCTGCACACACTTCTAGGAGAAGTCAACGGAGTTGCCGGTGCTGCCCTCGCTGCTGTGGAAGCCCTTGCCGCCAGCACACCGTCACTTGTGGATTTCAACGACGTTCTCCAGCTAACGCTCTCGGTCATCGTGCAGGTTGGGGAGATCTTGACATTGCTCCAGCAACCATGATATTAGCAGTATTGACATATTGGGGATCTGTTTTACCCCTACTTTTGTAATGTGTTGTAACTTGTACTATTGTGGAATCATGTTATCCACCAAAAACAATGTTGTCTTGTATGAATTGTTTTCAGTCACGGTTATGGACGTTATGATGTATGTTATGAATTCGCTATTATGATTGTGTTGTGATGTTATATTTCCTCTTGTATGTATGATTGATGTATGCCATGATATGTTTGGTTGTTATTATGATTGCCTTACTCTTGTTTTGCCCATGTGAAACTAGAATCATGCCTAGACGTGCCACGAGAGCTAACCCTCCTCCTCCTCCTCCGCCTCCGCCGCCGCCCATGAGCGCCGCCGAGATTGAAGAGTTGATCCTGCAACGTGTAACCGAAGCACTCGCCGCCGCCAATGCTGAACGCTCCACTGCCTCCGGTGGACGCCAAAGTGGTTCTCCTGCCGGTAAGTAACGACGTGGGATTGAAGATCAAAGATTGACAATTACGAAGTATTGTTTTCAATGAGCTTTTGATCTCTCGTTACAGGTACTCGGGATTGCAGTTATAAGGACTTCATGAACTGCAAACCCATCCATTTCAAAGGCACTGAAGGTGCTGTCGGACTGATCCGATGGTTCGAGAAAACTGAATCTGTCTATCGTATGTGTAACTGCCCAGATGAATACAAGGTCAAGTATGCCACTTGCGTCTTCAGCGAAGGTGTACTCACCTGGTGGAATTCCTATGCCGAAACCTTGGGACAGGATCTTGCCTATGCTATGTCTTGGGAAGACCTAAAGGTGCTCATGAGAGATGAGTACTGCCCTCGAGAGGAACTGCAACGTCTGGAAGTGGAATTCTGGAATCTCACCATGGTTGGTGCCGACATAGCCGGGTACACTCGACGTTTCCATGAACTAGCACACCTGTGCTCCACTATGGTTACCCCTCTGTACAAGAAGATAGAGAGGTACATCTGGGGACTTTCCCCTCTCATCCAGGGAAATGTCATGTCATCTAACCCTACTACCCTCCAGAGCGCCGTACGTTTGGCCCACAGCTTGACCTATCAAGCCGCCCGCCAAGGTGCGTCATTCGCCAAGAAAACCTCTGAAGTCAAGACTGCTGTTATTCCACCCACCTCCTCCGGTAACATCAAGCCTGACCACAAGCGCAAACGTGGTCACGACTGGAAGAAGAAGAAGCCTGCAGAAACCCCTGCTGCTGAAGTTCCAAAAGCCATCAAGGCTTATGCAGCTGTTGCACCTACTGCTGATGCAAAGAGAAATGGTTACACCGGCAACCTGCCCCTGTGTAACAAGTGTAACCTACACCACACTCTAGACTGCAGTAACATCTACTGCAAGAATTGCAAAGCCAAAGGTCACATCTACCGGGACTGTCCGAGTCGCGCGAACAAGGTTCAGACCACTAACACCTGTTACGAATGTGGGAACCCTGGTCACTTCAAAAGCGACTGTCCTAAACTGAAGAAACCAGGAACTGATGCTGCACGTGGAAGAGCGTTCGTGCTGAATGCGACTGAAGCACGACAAGACCCGCACACCGTTACGGGTACGTTTCTGTTAAACGAACACTATGCATCCGTTTTATTTGACACCGGTGCCGATAAAAGCTTCGTGTCTAGCGAGTTTAGCTCCATCTTTGATATCACCCCTACGAAATTAGACACTAAGTATATAATCGAATTGGCCAATGGTAAACAAATCGAAGCGCGTGAAATGCTCCCAGATTGTTCACTGGATCTATTAGGACACAAGTTCAACATAGACCTCCTGCCCGTCCAGCTCGGAAGCTTTGACGTAGTAGTTGGAATGGATTGGCTGTCCGCTAATCGTGCGGAAATAGTTTGTCACGAGAAGCAAGTCAAAATTCCCCTAGCTAACAATGAAACCTTGACCATTCAAGGGGATCGTGTCGATTCAAAGCTTCACATCATTTCGTGCATGAAGGCTCAGAAATTCCTCCGAAAAGGTTATCCTGCCCTCCTCGCACATGTATCTTCCAAGAAATCTAAGGAGAAGAAGATCGAAGACGTTCCAATCGTTCGGGATTTCGCAGATGTGTTTCCTTCCGATCTACCTGGTCTACCTCCGCCCCGACAGGTAGAATTTCATATCGATTTAATACCTGGAGCCGCACCAGTTGCCCGATCACCGTATCGTTTAGCTCCATCCGAAACGAAAGAATTGTCGAATCAGCTACAAGAACTTCTTGATAAAGGACTCATCAGACCGAGCTTCTCACCCTGGGGAGCCCCAGTTCTATTCGTCAAAAAGAAGGACGGATCATTCCGTATGTGTATCGACTACCGTGAACTGAACAAGTTAACGGTGAAAAACCGGTATCCCCTCCCAAGGATTGACGACTTGTTCGACCAACTCCAAGGATCTAGCTTCTATTCTAAGATCGATTTACGCTCCGGCTACCATCAACTGAAGGTTCGGGATGAAGATGTCGCTAAAACTGCTTTTAGGACTCGTTACGGCCACTACGAATTCCTTGTTATGCCTTTCGGGTTAACCAACGCGCCTGCCGTATTCATGGACCTCATGAATCGGGTGTGTAAACCCTATCTCGACAAATTCGTTATCGTGTTCATCGACGACATTCTGATCTACTCCCGTAGTAAGAAAGAACACGAGCAACATCTCAAGCTCATCCTGGAATTGCTTAGAAAGGAGAAACTGTACGCCAAGTTCTCAAAGTGTGAGTTTTGGATCAGAGAAGTGCATTTCCTAGGTCACGTGATCAACGATCGCGGAATCCATGTCGACCCCGCGAAAATCGAAGCAATCAAAAGTTGGAGCCCTCCAACTACCCCGTCTGAAATACGACAATTTCTTGGTCTTGCCGGCTATTATCGTAGGTTCATCGAGAACTTCTCCAAAATAGCCAAACCCCTGACCACTCTGACTCAGAAGGAGAAGAAATTTATCTGGGATGATAAAGCGGAAGAAGCGTTTCAAACGTTGAAGCAGAAGCTATGTGACGCTCCCATTCTGGCCTTACCTGAAGGCAACCGCGATTTCTGCGTTTACTGTGACGCGTCTCATCAAGGTCTTGGATGCGTACTTATGCAACGTGACAGAGTCATAGCCTATGCCTCACGACAATTGAAAGTTCACGAAAAGAACTACACCACTCACGACCTAGAACTCGGAGCCGTCGTATTCGCCCTCAAGATCTGGAGACACTACCTCTACGGCACAGAATGTAAGGTCTTCACGGACCACAAGAGCCTCCAACATATCCTAAACCAGAAAGAGTTGAATATGAGGCAACGAAGATGGGTCGAGTTGCTCAGCGATTACGAATGTGAAATCTTGTATCATCCTGGAAAGGCAAACGTAGTAGCAGATGCCTTGAGTCGTAAGGATCGTGTGAAGTCACTCCGTGTCAGATCTCTCGCATTGACCATTCACACCGGCCTACCCTTCAAGATTCGTGACGCCCAACTAGAAGCTCTTAAGGAAGAGAACGTCGGAAACGAAGGCCTACGAGGGATGGACCGTCAGTTCGAGATCAAACCCGACGGTGCCAGATACTTCATGAATCGTATTTGGGTACCTGCGTACGGAGACCTCAGAAACCTAGTTCTGAACGAGGCTCACAAGTCCAAGTACTCAATCCACCCTGGTGCTGACAAGATGTACCACGGATTGAAAGAACTTTACTGGTGGCCCAACATGAAGATGGAAGTTGCCACTTACGTCGGTAAGTGTTTAACGTGCGCCAAAGTTAAAGCCGAATATCAGAAACCCTCCGGTTTGCTTGTCCAACCGATAATCCCCGAGTGGAAATGGGAACGTATCGCCATGGATTTCATCACCAAGCTACCGAAGAGCCGAAATGGTAACGATACTATTTGGGTTATCATCGACCGTCTGACGAAATCAGCTCACTTCCTACCCATGAAGGAAAAGGATTCCATGGAACGACTAACTGCTCTCTACATGAAAGAGATATTCTCCCGCCATGGGACGCCCGTCTCAATCATCTCTGACAGAGATAGTCGCTTCACGTCTAACTTCTGGCAATCGTTGCATGAAGCCCTGGGTACGCAACTTGACATGAGTACTGCTTACCATCCCCAGACCGATGGCCAGAGTGAACGCACAATCCAAACCCTGGAAGACATGTTGCGTGCTTGCGCAATCGATTTTGGTAAAAACTGGGATGAACACTTGCCCCTATGCGAGTTTTCATACAACAACAGTTATCACACCAGCATTCAAGCCGCCCCATTCGAGGCACTTTATGGTCGAAAGTGCCGATCTCCCATCTGTTGGTTTGAAGTTGGAGACAGCCAAATTACCGGTCCGGAACTAGTGATCGAGACCACCGAAAGGGTCTCGCAAATTCGAAACCGTCTGAAAGCCGCACGCGATCGTCAAAAGAGCTATGCTGACACCCGACGGAAACCCCTATCATTCGAAGTCGGAGATAAAGTACTTCTGAAAGTTGCTCCATGGAAAGGAGTCATCCGTTTTGGCAAACGTGGTAAGCTAAACCCTCGATACATTGGTCCATTCCAGATCCTTGAAAAGATCGGACCAGTAGCCTACAAACTACAACTGCCAGCCGAACTTAGTAGCGTACACGACGTGTTCCACGTCTGTAACTTGAAGAAGTGCCTTGCCGACGAATCTCTCGTCATTCCTCTCGATGAAATTCAAGTTGACGAAACCCTTCACTTCGTGGAAGAACCTGCCGAAATCGTCGACCGCGAGGTCAAGAAGCTGAAACGAAGTCGAATTCCTATCGTTAAGGTTCGATGGAACTCCCGGCGCGGATCTGAGTATACTTGGGAACGCGAAGACAAGTTCAAAGCCAAGTACCCGCATCTTTTTCCCAACCCAGCTCCTGTAGACGCCGATGTCTGAATTTCGGGACGAAATTCCTTCAACCAGGGGAGAATGTGACAACCCGTAAGTTTCCTAAGTCAAATCATATAATAATACGTGTAATTACCTGTTTCTGTGTGCATAAATCTGTGTTTTAGTTAACGTAGGTAACGTAATGTGCATCTATCCGTTAGTCTTGGTGTAACCCTAATATCTCGACAATCGACCTTAAAAACAAGAACATTATATATATGATCGGTGGAACTTTAATAATAAGAAACATTTCACAACAATATATGTATTCTAATATAAAAAGAGTTTTTATATTATCTCGTCACCTTTGTAGTATTTTGCATACGTTCAAAGTTCGTGTCACTATTTGACGTAAAATAATCATTTAACGATAACGTTTATCCATTTATTTACCGACTACGTCAAATAATAAATCATTTTAACATTTAGTATTTTTATAGCGAAAAACCATTAGGTTTTTATATAAAGCAATCAACGTAAACGTTTTTCACCATTTGACACCGTTTGACCTTTAAACAAGACTTGAATCATTTCTTTTCTCCAACTATGATTTAATATCCTCCATGCATATTCATTTCCATGCATGATCAAACTCAATTGCCACCTTTGATCATATTGTCTTTCGTGATCAAAACCCGACACCCGACAATTAGAATCCATCATTAGTAGTAATCCACCACCTTTATCTTAACCTACTACTAATCTCCCATCATTAAGCCATGCACTATTCATGTGTACCTCACTTAGACAAAATCATCATCCAAGCCACCCTATATACTTACACCACCCTACATGTACAAGAAGATTCCCACCCTTTGACCATCTCTCCTCCTCTCCATACACCTAGAACCGCCCCCCCTCCCCTTGGCTCCACTTTCGGCCGAAACCACCAAACCACCACCACCCTTTCAAACCTTTTTCTTTCCCTTCTTTTGTGTACCACATATATATATACTTCTAAGAATAGAAACCCTAGCTCACAAACTTGTTTCCACAAAAGAAACACACACATAACTCTCTCCCTCTCTCCCAACCGTCGGCCCTCTCTCTCTCTACTCTCTCTCTAGTTTTCTTTCAACAAAACACATAATACTTGAAGGTTAAAGCTACAAGGAGCAACAAGGAAGCAAGATCTACCATCCTCCATCCATCTCCACGTTTTTCTCAAGTTAGTAGATGATGTTTTCTTGATTTTTCTCTAGTTGATCATGTTAACTAGTTACATTTTCCATCTAGAACTCCAAACACAAGTCTTGGTTAAAAATGGTGACATTAAACTTGCATTTTCTTCTATGTTTCTAGTAACCTAAAACTTTGTTTAAAGTTCATGTTAGATCTAGTATGTCATGTGTTTTTACTAGTGATTTCATGTATTTTGAACCCCTCGTATGTCACATTATATAGATCTATAGAAAAACATGTGTTGATATGCTAGTATGTGTATGATATGCCTTGGTTTTATGAATAAACCACTAGATCCGAAATTTATGACTCTTGGAACCCTAGGTCCGAAATTTTTAACATGTTAGAAGGTTGTGGATAGCACCATACGACTTATTGATATGTTTGGACGGCTAAATCTATAAAAATAACCCACTAAAAAGTCCCGGAAACTATAGTTAAATTAGAGCCATTTTAGGTCAGAAACTTTGACCCCTCCTAAAGTGATTTTAAAATATGTCTTTAGCCTTAAAAACCCTAGTACAAGATCCCTTTTGAAAATAGCTAAATTTGGGGAAAAACGGGACCAAAAACGGACACTTTACGGGCCCGGAAAACCCATTTTTGTAAAGATATGTAAACAAAGGTTACAACTGATCTTGAACACCTTTAAGGACTTTAGATGACTTATAATAAGTTTACAAAGTGTTTTGGTAGTTTACAAAACCCTAGAACGAGTCACAGGATCAAAACCGGCTAAAACGGACACATACCGGCAAAACCGACAAAACTATGAACTTAGACTTTTGAACTTAAATTTTCTGAATTGATATGATTCTATGATGAAAATAAATGTGTATTTATTTGTTTGATCATTGCCTTAGTCATATTTACAAATAACGTGAAATGCGGCTAGAACCGGCAAAAAGCCCGTTTTGACCTTAAACCGTCATTTCGTCCTATAAATGTCCTTTGAACTCACATGATATTTATTTGAGAAATATAAACTATTTCTAGACTAATTTTTATCATGAAAATAAATAATATTTTATTATCACGCAATAAATATTTATTTTCAATAAATATTTTAATTAGGTCAACGATGTCGTAATATATTAACGGGTTACCATAACGCCAAGACTTGACCAACCAAATTGGAGTGACTTAGATGTCAACCCAATTTCTATATTCTAAGTTGTCTTGTAACATTGTATAGGACTGCTTACTTGCCTACCTTACTGAATTACTTGTATTCAGGTGAGTTTTCACGGCCCCTTTCTTTTACAGTTTTAATACTTGGGGGAGAATTCATTACAAACATAAATCATTTCCTGACAGATAGATTACTTGTTACCATATTGATTACATGAGCTTTTCTAGTCCAAATCATATTGTATCATGCTTGTTCATGTTATGATGAAACCCCACTATTAGTTGAATCCGATTAATTTACGAACAGAAACGATGACTCGTGGATAGATCTATTGGGTTAACGCCCCTACTCTGATTGGTAGCTCCAATCCTGACTCCGTTTTAATAGTCAGAAGAGTACATACAGTTATATTTGACCATGCGGTACTGTTGGACATAGTATCATGTGTGGGTAATCAGTTAGTTTCGGCATTCAAGGTTCATGGTAATTTATAAAACAGTATCTAAACATATTGTCAAACGATGGAATGATTCGATCAAACTTGTTTATCAAACTTTACATGCATGCTATCTAAACCTGTGAACTCACAAACTTTATGTTGACTCGTTTTAGTATATGAATTCTCAGGTGATTGAACTCTGCTGCATTCAAGACATCATATCATTTAGGACCTGCATTTTCTATTTCTGGAGTCATGGTCAAACCGAGCTGCACTTTTGGAGATTTCATTGCATAACACCTAACGGTGTCATGTTCTCAAATCTTTTTGAAATGTAATTGTTTTATTAACAATTAAGACAAACATGTTTTCACTACTATTTCCGCTGCAACTTTGAATGAAACTCCACCTTTTGAATTAACTTAACTTATTAAACGGCTCTAGTTGTTTAATCATCCAGAGGTCGTTCTATGTAATCTTGACTATGATCCATCTCGCTCGCACCCGACACAATAAATTACGGGGTGTGACAATAACACACGCCGATGTAATATAATTTCTCGCTTGGTCGGATCAATTTCTTAATTTTATAATTTTTCCAATTTTTTTATGCTTTTTGTATTTTTCCATTTTTTTATTTTATATTTTCTGATATTTCTCCCCCTAAAATACAAAACACTATTTTTGGATTTTTTTAATAACAAGAAAGAAGAAAGAAGCAAAAGAAAAACAATAAGCAAAAATGATCAACCGAAAGTTACTCGACCGGTAACTTTTGTATGCCGTTGATCTACAAAAGATAACGCAAGCGGGTTTTATCAAGAGCTTTCGTAAAAAGATCCGCTTTTTGAAAATCAGTATGGATCTTTTGCAGATCAATCAGGTGTTTCTCAAAACAATCCCGGATGAAATGATAACGAATATCAATGTGCTTCGTTTTAGAGTGATGAACGGGGTTTTTTGTTATGCAAATAGCGGCCGAATTATCTATGTAAATTGGAGTAGTAAGAAACTTCAAACCGTAATCCCGCATCTGCTGTTGAATCCATAAAACTTGAGAACAGCAACTAGCAGCCGCTATGTATTCAGCTTCAGTCGTGGATGTGGCAACATAAGTCTGCTTCATACACTGCCAAGATACCAACCTATCGCCGAGAAACTGACATCCGGCCGTGGTTGACTTGAAATTAATCTTGCAACCGCCGTAGTCCGAATCAGTATACGCCGACAAGTCGAACTTATCATCATGAGGATACTAGATCCCGAGATCTGAATTACCCTTCAGATAAGCTAGAATTCTCAAAACCGCATTCATATGAGAAACACGAGGAGCTGACTGGTACCTGGCACACAAACAAACAGCAAACATTATATCAGGTTGACTAGCTATTAAATACATCAGTGAACCTATTATAGCCCGATAACGAGTGACTTCAACTTCTTAACCGTCTTCATCAGGACATAGGCCATGCGACAGCTGAATAGGAGTTCCAGGAATTCGAACGTCTTCCACCTTGAATCGATTCAGGACATCTCTCACATACTTCGTCTGATGTATGAAGATACCCTTATCAGATTGTTGAACTTGCAATCCTAAGAAGAAAGACATTACTCCCATCGAACTCATCTCGAACCTTGTTTGCATTAAAGTCTCGAAATCCTTCGATAACGTCTCGTTTGAACAGCCAAAAATAATATCGTCGACATAAATTTGTACCAGAAGCAAATGTGCCAGATCGATTCTATGTATGAGACGGAAGTTTTGTCATTGATTCGTGTCAAATGATTACATGACCGAAGGAGTATACAAACATTTAAGCTCTGGGGGAGGTTGGACAGAACCTCCCCTCTCAACAAAAAGACACTGGACAAAAACTTACAAAGAAATACAAAGACGAAACTATTTATACTTCTTAATTTTGTCCGAACTGGGCACCTCCGAACTCTGTCCGAACTCCCTCCGAACCTGGAGTTCGGCCACCAAGGTTCGGCCAACACCGAACCTGGAGTTCGGCTGAGTTTCAGACCCCAGATCTTGTCCACTCTCAAATCTGTCTGTTAGTCAATTGGAACAGTAACGATCGCACAAGGTTCATGCACTAACATATTTTTGGAGTTTTGAAACAAAATGTGTTGTTTTTGGTGATTTTGAGTGTTTTTTACGAGTTTTTGATCATTTCGATTGAGCATTTCGTGAAAATTTTACTTTTAAATCACTCTTTATCACTTAATCTGATCAACTGCTGCAAATCTCATCAAAATCTATCCATAATCGAGTGTTCTGAGCGAAAAATGGTCAAGTTCGGCAGAAGTTTTTCACTGTTCGAAATAAATGCTCCAAACTCCACGTTCGGCTACTGTTCACTTGTCTGAAGTCTGGGTTCGGTTAGAGTTCGGCTAGGGTTCATCCATCTGAAGTTTAGGTTCGTTCAAGGTTCGGATAAATTCTTTGTTCGGAACAGGTTCAGATATATTCGGGTTCGGAAAACGTTTGGATAGTGTTTTTTCAGTTCGGCTAAATTTGAGTCCGGCTACTGTTCGGCTAAGCTAGGTTCGGTTGAGATTCGGATAGAGTTCAGATCACATATTGAGGTTCGGATAAGGTTCGGATGATCAGAATTCAATTTTTCAAGATGTCGGAATTTCAAGCTTTTGCCGCTATGCAGAATGCAATGCAAACAATGCTAAACTTACAATGAAATTGGAACAAGGCAGAAACTTCCCAGGTTGTTGAAGTTGGAGGATTATAAAAAATGGAGCAACGATTTTCTGCTTACATAAGCACGAATGATATCGATTTGTGGATTCCGATTAAGAAGCTTTACCAACATCCAACTGATCAAGGGGATTTCAAAGAAGTTCATACATTTGATAATGCTGAAAGGAAACTTTATGAGCTTGAGCAAAAAGCGTTTGGTTATCTAACAATGGCATTACCCACTGAGTTGTTACATCAAATTAGTACTTGAAAGAAATCAAAACAATTGTGGGATGCTTTATCAGCAAGGTGTGAAGGGAACGATCAATACAAGAAAAGTCGAAAGAAGGTGTTCAGTAAGGAGTTTGATAACTTCCAGCATTACGAAAAAGAAAATATCACGACTCTTGTATCAAGATTATCACATCTTATAAGTGAATTCAAGATTCTAGGAATTGAGAAAACGGATGAAGAGTTAAAAGAAAAGATTATGGAGGCTTTACCAGAAAAATGAGAAAATTATGTGTTGTTGCTTACACATGATAAATTTTCCATATTGACTTTTCATGATCTAACTGGTAAACTTCATGCCCATGAGATGGAAATGATGAATTCCAACAAGTCCAAAGCCAATTTGCAAAATCTAGAGTTGTATCATGGTGAACATGCTACTAGTATGACGACTAAGGCTAAACCAAGTCTGAGTTCTGCACCACCTACTGCCTTTATTGGAAATATTTCTGGAAATTCTGATAATAATTCATCACGGGTTGTAACTTTACAATTCCAGAATCATCAAATCAAAATGCTTTTTCTGCTAATACAACGGATGATTGTGCTAGAATGATTGTTGCTTTAATTTCTTCATCTTTTGGATTGGTTATCAAAAATGTTGTTGATGCAAAAATAACTAGAGATGATCTTGATGAACTTGATGATGATCAATTGAATGAATTAGAACTATCTTGGCAATATGCTATGGTGGGTCAAAGATCAAAAACGTTTTTCAAGAAACATGGAAGGACTACTTCTGATTTTAATGGAAAATTGGGTTTTGACAAATCTAAGTTGAAATGTTACAAGTGTTCCAAGCTTGGACATTTTGCTAGAGAATGTTAGCAGGCACATGTTACAAAACCTGGTTTTACATCTAATACTGGTTCTCAACCATTGTCAATCAATTCTAACAAGACAACTTTAACAGTTCAGAATGATGGTGTTTATGATTGGGGCAAACAGTTTGATACATCTGCTTGATCGTAGCCCATTAGCAAGATGAATATTATTCTAATTCTAGTTCGTATGAAGCTGCTGAAAATGAAAAATTTGAATCAAAAATTGAATATTTAATGAAAGAAAAAGAATGTTTGATGGAAGAAGTCAGATTGCTCACTACTGAATTTCAATTAATTAAAACAGATTTGAAGGTGTCTAAGGAAAATGAAAAGGAGTAATATTTGAAAAATGAGTCTTTGATAAAAGAGGTCAAGTTGCTAAATGAGGTTTTGGAAATATCTAAACATAATAGAAAGGATGAAGAAGCAAAGAGTGCAAAGATTTGTGAAGAGAAGGATGACTTGGTTAAACAAGTCAAGAAATAGAAGGATGAAGCAGGAGATGCTGCTAATGATTTTCAAAATTTGTTTGATAAATAAAAAATCAAGCTTGATCTGCTCACAAAGAATTCTGAAGAGTATGTTGCTAAAATTGAAGCTTATCAAGTTGATATGGAGAAGTTGTTGGATGAGAAGCGTGAGTTGGTTAGTGTTAATAAAGTGCATACTGCAAATCTGGACATTCAGAAACGAAATGAAGATAAATTGTAGAAAGAATTGTTTGAAGGGCTTGATAATCTTCGTTTGCAAAAATTGAAGACACATAAGGCTGCCAAGAGATTGATAGCTACTGAGAAAGAATTAACAGAAGCTCAACAACAAATTTCCGATCTAAAGATTCAAGTAATTGATGCCAATCGGTTGCTGGATAATGTCTCAAATTCGTAATTGTTCGCAAGCTGATGTGTTAGATTTGGATATATAAAAATCAAAAAGTTTTAAAAAGGTGTCCAACCAAGTGACCAAACTACACACCAGGGTAGTGAACCCGTCGTATACAGTATAGTATTGGTAAGAACCGGATATCAATTCGTAGACGCGATGACAGACTACCGATACTGGATCTTTGCTAATATCTAACCGATGAAAATGATTTTGAGAATTAATTATGAAAACTAAAGTAATAAACTAAGCAAATAAAACAACCAGATAGTGAAAGCAAAAGATAGAAAAAACAGTCGGAGAAAAATATCACCTAGATAAGAATCCTCTAAACCCAATAAGACCCCTAGTTTGACTAATCAACACGATCACTATCCACTAATGATGAAAACCAAAATGAAATAGGACTATAGACACATCTTAATCACTAAGGTAATCCTACATGAAGCTCGGATAGAAAACTATGTAAAAATACCCAATGGTCTAATCGCTTCGGTCAAAGCGGACTAAACGCATACGTAAAAGGAAACCACGAGAAAGGTCTCTCTAAATGGCACCTAACACATGCAATGATTCTGAAATGAAAAGCCTAGGACCTAGAAAACTCTAAACACATATAAGCGAGCTTGAATCTTTTGGTCATAAGCACCCTATCTCACTAAACAATGCGTAGATATTTCCTAGTACACGAAATGAATCAGTCAACTATATCCCACGTAGATACACACAAAATCAGCCCCAAATCCATATCATATTATCATGTAGGAGGTCTCCGAATTATGCATTAACCAATAAACTTCAAAAAAGTAAACTAATTAACAATAAGCTAATCAATAAACGGTTGTAATTCTACAATCCACATCAATTAACTCACATAATATGATAAAAACAGAAGCTAACCATGCACACATGATCATCCAAGGCATCCAAATCAAAATCATAGAGCAAAATTACATAATCATGTTAAAAAAGTCAAACTAGAAAGTCAAACGGGTCAAGAATCATCCAATCTAGGCAATACAATATGAGGTCAGCCTAGATACATACTCAACAACAATAAAAATCTAATCTTGGTAACATTCATCATCAAGAAAGAAATTAAAAAGATGAAAAAAGCAAGAACTAGGTGAAAATCCAAACCGAAAGCTTAAAAAAATCTTCAATCTTTGAGCCAAAAAGCTTTGATATTGATCCTCAATCTTTCCTTGATGTTTCCAGATGTTAGTGGGGTTTTTATTAGGGTTTTAGGGGTGTTCCAAGTGGAGAAAACGGTTGAAAAATTATTAAATACCCAAAATTAGGGTCTGGTCACGAAACAGTGAAATGGGCTGCTGATCTGGGCTTTGCTGAAGTTGATAAAAGCCTATCGAACCAGAATAAACAAACTAACAGCAGCTGGTCTATTGGTAAGGCTCCTGTCCTGTGTAGTAGAGGTCAGCAGTTCGAATCCAGGGGCCTCCAAAATCCTTTCTTTTTTTCGCTGGGCTTCTGTCTGGGCCTGGATCGCTGATGGGCTAGAGAACACAAAGGGAGAGTGGGCTGGATCAGCTGCAACTCTTATTTGATTATTATGATTTTTATTTTACTTTTTTTTTCTTCTATAACATTAGCACCCGAGCTCCGAATCAACTTCCGTAAATTGCGTTTTTCTTCTAAATTCATCGCGCACCATCCTACCACCTAAAATTCACAATTTAAAAATATTAAAAACCACATTAAAATAATTTCTCAATTAAAACCCGATTTAAATATCAAAATTTATATATTTTAAAATATAAACTAAAAAATCCATCAAACACTCTAGAATTCATATATTAAACAATTAAGCATAAAATGTGATATTTTTACATTTAAAAAGCATTTAAATGAGGGAATTTGTTTATTTAATTTTATACATAAGATGCAACACATCACAAGCTTTTTAGCAAATGATGTCAATTTTGAAAGAATGTTTGACAAAATAGCTTCACCCCATGCAAATATTAAAGAAGCTGTTAAAGAGGTAAAAGAAACGGTGGAAGATTATGGTTATTCAAAGTTTTCATCATCAATTTCTAAAGAAGAAAAGATCGTGAAGAAGAAGAAAACAAGAAAGCTACAAAGAAAAAGGGAAAGAAATATGAAATTCCTCCAGCTCCGCAGTTTGGTTCTGGTTCAACATCAACAAAACATGAGAAATCAGCTACTTCAAGTGAGAAAATTCGTTCTCAACCTGAATTTGATGAAAAGATTTTCTATGCGCAGAAAAATGTTAGTGATGTCAAAGTTGAGTTTTCAAGATTGGCGAAGAATGGGCATAGATCCTTGAATTCTAAGGATAAGCTTTCTGGTAAGAATGTTGGATTAGGTTTTCAAGCACTGAATGATCAAGCTGAGCCGGTTCCAGCTTCAAAACCAACAAAATCTGAAGAAAATCAAGCTGAAGCAAGTGAAGAAGGAGGTTTTCAAGGCTGAGAAGGTTCAACCCGAACGGTTTAACTAACTCAAGGGTTCGGAACACATTTTCTCTGATAAAGAATTTCCACTTCACTGCGTGGATGCCCATAAAATTTCTAAAGTTTTTATGAAGGCGGATGATTCAACAACCTTGAAGAATCAAAATGCAAAATTTTCTTCTGATAGTTCTATCTCTAAAAGCCCAACATCCAAATGGGTTCATGATCACAGACATCAGGTATATGATTCTTCTTTTGATCATATTAGAGATATCCATGTTTGTAACTCTATGCAGGCACCTAAACGGTGGGACAAAGCTAAACGTATATGTTATATTTTCCGTCGACAAGGGTATATGGCGAAGGATTTTCCAATTTCCGCTGCGTCAAATCATAGGTTTCAAAAGATACCCGTTTTTGGTAAATCTGCCCAACCAAAGTTCTTTGATGAACAAGGCAGAGTTTTTGATGAATGTGAGCCTACATTCTTTCTGAAACAAAAAACGTTTTGTTCCTATTTTTCAAAAGGTTCAAAATGTAGGTTCATCATCACAGTCACCTGTGACAAATTCATCAAAAACTGAATTACCAAAACAACAACAAATCTGGAAATAAAAGGTGGTTTCAAAGCAAAACTAGGACACTGGTCGACCATAAGCAGTCGCTTCGGGTCAAGTTAAAAACTAATGAGTTTGACCAGTGTGCAGGTACTTCTAGAAGATCTATCGACGATTGCAAAGTTGTTGATGGAGGAGTATTCTGCTTAACTTAAATTTCATGCTATATTTTATTTACCTGAAAGTGTTCTGAAATTTTAAACTGCAAGGTATCCGTGTTGGTTGATCAATTTTCTTTTCTATACGTTTCGTTTGTGTTTCTAAAAGAAATTGATAAAAGCCAAAAATAGAGTCTTGTTTTTGTAAAATGGAAAAAAAATCCAAAAATAGAGTTTTTTTTTTTCATTTTAAGGGGGAGAATTGCATGTAAGGGGGAGAAATTGTGAAAATGCATGTTATAAGAAGAAGGTGAATACATGCAAAATATATAGAGAAGGTGAATACATGCAAAATATATAGAGAAGGTGAATACATGCAAAATATATATAAAATTTTGAGAAATTGATCATTGGGAAATGATGGTACATTGGCTTACGTATGTGAGTCATGGATAGAGTAGATGAAAAAGCCATAAGATCATTGTTTGATGTGTTTGGTAGGCTCGGCAAATCAGAAAGTATTCAGATGTGACATTTACTAAATACTAATGCTTAACCATGTGGATAACATCTTGAAGCATATTTCATGACAAAAATAGAAAACTAAGTGTGAAAACAAAATGAGAAGTCACTGTGTATACATGTGTTCTTTTTGAAAAGATTTAAACTTGTTTGATTTTCTTTATTTTGTCAAACGATGGGACTTTCTCCGCGTATCAAAAGATCGACCTGATTGTTGTTCGTTTGACATTCTGCTTTATTTTCTTTGGTGTTTCATATAACTCATCGGACTTTCTCTGCGTGTACGGGAGTACCGACCTGATTGTTGTTGGGTTATACAATTTCAACTTGTTTTAGTTTTCTTATTTTGTTAAATCCAAGTCCTTATCTGCGTATCAAAAGATCGACCTTAAGGTAGATGATTTAACATTCTTATTTCTTTTTACATGGAACATAGTTGACTATATCATAAAAATATTATGCTTATTATAATCACAAGTATAATCACAAGTATAATCACACAAGAAAAAGAAGTTATCATACATGAAAAAGAAAATGTCTGAATATGTCTAATAGTGTGGGATACACTGGTCAAAGCACACTCGAATCAATACCTTAACGTATCCAGATGTTATGAGTATGATTCTGCTTGAGTTTAAGATGGACAAATTATACCGGCAATCAGCATGACTTATGTGCTTCAATTAGTTGAAGTTGAAGTGTAGTTCAGTGCGTCATGTTCAATATGATCCCGAATAATGATCTTTCTCATACAAAAAATAGAGTTTGTTTCAGTATTGCCATTTCATTTCATTTTGGAAGAAGTACAAAAAGATTTCGGCGTGTTTTAGCATAAATTTGAAAAATCAAAAAGATTTTAGGTTTGTTTTGATATAAACTTTCTAAAAGCCAAAAATATTTTGTTTCTGTTTTATTTTCGATCTGATCAACACGTGATATAAATCAAATTTTCAAAATCATATCTTGGAGTCTCGAAGAGACGTTTTCGCCGAGATTATTTAAATTTTGAGCAGGTTGCTAAAGTGAAAGATATCACAACTTCAAGTCTTCTGAAGCTGCTGATAGAGACAGAGATACACCGGACATTGTCAAGTATTCAAGATCAAGCTACGATCAAGTTGAGAAAGAGTTTGTTCGAAGATTTATTTCCTCGGATAAACAGATTCTGCACTTGAGGGGGAGTTTGATTGAAGATACAGTTTTGATGATGTTAAAGATACCGCACACGACGAGGGGGAGTTTGTATATACATAATATGTGCGTTGTGTGAAGTATCGAGTCAAGACAAGATGAAGTTCAACACAAAGTATAGCTGCCAGCCGAACCTGGTCCGAACCTGAGGTTCGGATCAGACGAACTTCAGGTTCGCCTGGGGTTTGGCCAGTTGACTATATATAGGAGTCTTGTGCTTTGTAATCGATAGACAGAGAGGGTGAGATCATAGCTTAAGTGTGTGTTTTCATTGGTGTATTCTCTGAGTCATTTCTGAGTGTCTGTTGATTGTAATTGTTCATTTGATCAATAAAATAATTGGTTGATCACTTGTTTCTTGTCCGATATAGCTAGATTGAGTAGACGATCTGAGGCTCTCGCTTTTTCAAGATATGTTTAGTCAATTTAGATCCACTAAACATAATTCGATTCAATAAAATTGATTGAATTATTTTTCCCACGTATTTGGCTCGACCTAGTTTTGGTTTGTCATGAATGTCGTTGTGGTTTGGCCGATTAGGCCCATCTGTTTTTGTTTTGGATTGGCCCACTTTGATTGGGTTCAAAGTTGTATTTAATTTTAAAATAGATTAGGTTTTATTTTAATTGCTCACCTTCGCCTGGACAAACGAGACGAGCTAGATACGACAAACCCGTTTGGAGATTATCCCTTCTAGGGATTTTTGAAAATGGCAAGGACCCAAAACAAGACCGAGGTTTCTCACGACATGTAGGATCTTCTTGAAGCCAGTGGGAGCGACTGAATCAATCAGGGAGTTTTTCTATCTTGTGGTGGTTTACTTGTACATCCCTCGACCTTCCTCGATATTGTCATAGGCTCTGACAATATCGAAACCTCTATATGGCCGAATATGTGCATGTGTGTTTGCTTGTCTTAATTCCGTATAACGCACCAACTAAAATCCAAACTTAGTTTTACCGGTATAAAACTAATTTTTCGATCTATCAAATAATAAGCCTAATTTTTAAATTACGACTTCATAAAATTTAATAACCTATTTAATTCGACATTAAATTCGGATTTTTCAATAAATGAATCGAACTTAGCAAATAATTGGTTATCGTCTCGTGACACGTAGATCATTAATACTTAGGATATTTAAATGATCATACCGAGTGAGATAGGGTTTATATTTTTGTCAAAACACTAATTATTAAAATTTGACTTAATAATCCTATTTACCGATGCATACATGTTGGAGTATTTCAACACAGCACGTGGTGTTCAGGGTATTTTCCAAGGTGAGCATATTGGAGTATTTCAACACCGTACGCACACACTGACCACTTAGGACAACTACCATTTTCTTTACACGCACCATTGGTATTGGAGTATTTCAACACCGTACCTCTGGTGGGCATGTAGACAAAATGGGCATAGATGGGGCTAAACGTATTTCGTTGATCCGTTCGCGAAAGCCCCATAACGGGAGTTGTGACAATTCTTTCACAAGTGACACTCGTTGTCCATTTGGTTACTTAGAAATTTTGAAAGCACTTTACGTCGTCTGGAAGAGTTGTCTAACTAACTGAGTTTCGATTTCCTATTTAAGATTAGCTTGCCATCCTTGAATATGAATCAAACATCGAAACACTAAATTTGCCTATTGTTTCAGGTGGTTAACGCAAACTGCGCAAACCAAGAGATTTTCCATCTCAAGTCTCTTCTTGAGAAAGAGAAGCTTGATGGAGCCAACTTTCTCGATTGGAAAAGGAAGCTGAGAATCATCCTGAAGATGGCTAACATGGAAAACGAGTTAGAGGCTGAGGTTCCCGAGAAACCTGACCCGACAATGCTCCTGTTTGTAATGCTCATAATGCATTGCGACAGAATGCTAAATCTGTCGCATGCCTTATGCTAGCAACCATGACTTCTGAGATTCAGAAGAACATGGTCGACAGGTAAGCTTTTCAGATGATCGGTGATCTGAGGGGCATGTTTGAAACCCAGGTCCGGCAGGAGCGCTACGATACCGTTGTGACACTTATTAACTGTCACATGGCTGAGGGCACTCCCGTTAGTGCCCATGTCCTGAAGAAGAAGGGTTACATCGACCGCCTAGCGAAGCTAAATTACGTAATCCCCGCTGAAATGGCGACGGACCTAATTCTGCACTCACTGTCTAGTGCCTTCACCTCTTTCAGGGTGAACTTTAACTAGAACAACATGGTGAAGACAGTGACTGAGCTTTACGGCATGCTCAAGACTGCCAGGGCTAACTTTGTTAACGGCAAGGCACCCGATGTACTCGCAATCCGATCAGGTGGTGTCAAGAAGCCTAAGGCGAAGAAGGGAAGGCGTGGTAATAAGAAGAAGGGCAAGGAAGCTATTCCCAGAACATCTGGAAGCTCCCAGAAGGGCAAGTCGAAAGCGTCCAAGGCACCGCCGCCAGATCAGCGCCAATGTTTTGAATGCAACAAGATGGGGGCACTAGAGAAGAAACTGCCTAGAGTATCTTGCTAAGGTGAAGAATGGGAAAGCCCTGCAGGGAAATCCCTCAGGAATACACATTAATTTATGTTGTATGATGCTTCACTGATTCCTACAAAATATATGCTTGACATACTTTACGTCTTGTAGGTGCATCAAGCTGAAGAAAGCAGACCAAGACGACATGGAGCAACCCTGTGAGATTCTGATCTAAATAAAGCTCATGTCTGACGTTTTCAGTTTAAAAACAATTCTTGGTGGTTTTAAAACAACTTGTTTGTTTAGTTTCCCTGGCTGTTTTCCAGGATAAACAATTGCTTTTTATGAATTTTGATTGTGACATGCTTTTGACTATCTCTGATTTTCGAAATATGCATGGCTGTTTTTAATACAGGTTTTAAATTTTGTTCAACCGTTTATTAGATTAAATTCAAAATCCTAAAACAACATACAACATAACATGTACCTGGTGCACTTGATTTAATCAAGGCTAGCTTAAATGCGTCATGAAAAACATTCGTTCTTTCGTATCCCATCAAAGCTATAAAGCCTTGAGCGTTTATCGTACTTGTTACGACATAAAGCATGACATATCGGTAGTTCATAAAGTCTTATGACATAGAATCACCAACGTCAAGAATATTAAATCAAGTCGAACTGATTAAAGAGCGCCGTTTCGATCTTAAGTATGTGAACAAATCAATCCTTTGCTTCAAACAGACGTTTGTTTAAATAAGTTCGAATTACCAGCTAAATTACTTCAAAGTAATCACTTTCTGATTATGACATTGTAGAATGGTTACACCATTTATGGTGCATTGTACCATTAGTTACACATGTGCATACCTGTATAAACCTTGAAAGTCTTAGACTACACTCGTTGTACTCGCGTGTGTTTAAATCCAACAATACACTAAGTGTTTAGTGCAAGGAATAACAGTTTCATTCTTGAATCTGGCAAACATAAGACTAATGACTTGTCACAATAATTACCCTTAGTATCTTATAACCAAAACACCCCTTCACATATCACTTGTATAACTAATTATGTTCTCAAGACTGGAATCTTGCGAAGATAAGGATTTAGTAATTAGAGGTCCATAGTTAGATCTTTAAATATCTAAAGAAATGTGATTCTGACAAATCACTGGACAATGTAAAGCAACTCTCGTACTTATACGAGACGAGCCAGACAAACATTGTTTCACCAACAAAAGATTGTTGCTTAATGAAACATGTTGATATTCTAGTTAGAGTTTGAAAATTAATATTACTTGAATAAGATAATGTCCTCTAACGTGGGACTCGATAATCCGATAAAATAGATCATCATCTCGATCATCACGAGACACTTTCAAACAATTAGGATGAAAGCATCTCTATGTTGTCAAACTCTTAAATAACTTTGACAATCATCTTTAAATTTATGAGTAAAACATAACATCTAAATATTAAACGTTCAAGTTTCGTACTGTGCCTACGAAAGCGAACAATTTCGTTCTTGGAAACGAAATATAATTGCTACAATTCCATTTTGCAAGATAACATCCACACGGTTTGAAAGAAAGATGATTTTAAGAATGTCAGTCTACCTAAAGCAAGTGGGAGCATCGCCACCGATCCTTACCGGAATAACGATTAAATGCCGATCTGAAGATCATTTAAATTTACTGGATTAAATTTTAAATGACGCCTCAATTAATTTAAGGTTTCAAGATTGAAATTAAGTATTGATCATATCGTGGCTGAGCAACCGAAGATACAATCAATCTCTTGAGACGATTCGAATCATACTAAATATGATACGAAAGGAATCTAATACTTAGATATTGCAAGAAATGTCACTGTAAAGGATTACACAACGACATAAGATGGAAAATCACATCATCACTTTCAAACACTGATGAATGAAATGCATTGTTGGGAATCGAGATACCGAGCCAACATGATTTGGATAAATGTGATAATACTCAACGGCCACTTAACAATTACCGTCCCGACAACACGGTGAAGAACATGACAACTCAAGACACAAGACTCAACTAAAGAAGATGGCTCTAGTGAATATTATTTATTGTTTAAATATTGTCGCTAGTTGGTAGTTTTACTATTATGCCCTTAGTGAGTTTTGTAGTATATATAGTAAGTCTTTCTCATGTGAAAGACTTGATGATGCATGTCTAGTGAGAGAGAGTTAGTCATGGTTCTTTGAAGCTTGTCGAGGGTTCATGAACTCACCTAGTAAGTTCATGATATCTGGGAATGTGTGGGGTAGGTAAAATGTAATCATTTGATTATCTTTAGTTATCTATCATTCCACCTTGTTTATCTATCTATCTTGTTCTTCATTTATCATGTTTATACTAACTTTGCTCATCATCATCATCACATCTCAAACACCATCATGTTCATATCCGGGTGTTCATTTGTTTTTACAAAAATGAGTTACACAAAGACTCGATCCGCTTCCGCAACCAAGGTATTTTGCCCACCACCTCGGTTTTTCAATTGGCATCAGAGCCACGGTCGAGATTATGCAACCTCACGGTTGATATCTCAACTTTGTGTTCATATGCTCGTTATTTTTGTAAACAAATGGAGATGCAAACTTTTTAGAAAGATTTTGAACTCCCCTCCATGTCTTTCAAAGTTTTTGAAAAAGATCCTTGAAATTTTTCTTTATAGAATAGTCAAGATCTATTTGTTTCTTATATTTTTTTGTGGTGTTCTTGAAAATGTCACTGGGTTTTTGTGCTTGAAGTACTCATGTATTTCTTCAAAACCCACTCTATCCGTTCTAATTTTTGAATATGTATTTTTGCTATTTAAAAGTTTAAATAATTAGAGCACATGATTTGAGTTTTTCAATATATATACCACATATTATCCAGTGTCTCCTAAATTGTTTCATGTCCCATCCTACTTTTTCTGATGAAGTGTTAAACTTAAAATGCTTTATACCATTCAACTTTTCTTGAGTCCCACACTCATCTTAAACTAACTGACACTTATGCTTTCCATTTACCTCATTTACTGTGTCAACCAAGGTTTCTCTCTCCATCGTACGTCTGTCATCTACCCATCCCTTTGCACAACCTCATGAACATGCACTCTCTCTCTCTCTCGAAAAGCATGAGAGTAAAATACAGAAATCATAGTGTGAGTTAGGTTGTGATCTAAGAGGTCGTTAAATGATCAAGGAACTCAAAGAGGACACGTTCGAGACTGAAGCTCATTCCTCATTCATGTTGGTTCCGGGACGACGACGGGTTTCTTAGTCGATGAACGATGAAGATCGATGATGGTTGTTCATGGCTATGGACCATAGATTCGGTCGTAAATGGTGATGGTAGAAACAGGTTCGACATCAGGGTTTCTTGTTGAAGATGATAGTCACGGGAATGGATCGGTTTGGAAACATGAAGTTGATAGGGTTACTGTAGATCTACTCTATCGAAGTAGAGGTTGCAGTGATTTTTTTTCACCTTGCGTGTGTCGGAAAAAGGGAAGAGAAAAGGAGCTACAGTCCCTCGTCAGAAAAACCAGAAGGTAATACTGTGTATCCTCCCCTCTCCACAACTCCGCCTCAACTTCGAACGGAAAAATGGAGTTCAAACGGAACTCTCGAAGTTCAACCTGAACTGAGTACTTCTGCCGGAAAAGCTACTTCAAGCGGAAGTTGATGATCAACCGAAGAGAACATTGTTCCGCTTCATCTTCAAGCGGAAAACCCACTTGAACCGGAAAAATATGTTCAACCGGAAATTCGGACTTCAAGCGGAACTTCAACTTCAACCGGAAAATCGTGAAGTACAACCTGAAAAACATTGGTTCCGCTCCAACCTTCCAACCGGAATTCGATGGTTTCTCACCTCACAAGTCGTCGGAGTTCACTTCTGGTCAGTCTCTTCTCGCCGGAAATAGTCACTGTTCCGCCGGTGTTCTTCTCACTTCAAATTGGTCACCGAAATAAGCTAATCGGAGCTGCCGGTTGCTGTTTCTCGAGAGACTATTTTCTGGTACGTACGTGTGTGTCAGCTAGGGTTTCCCTTCACTCATGGAAATAAATTTGTTTGGGCTGTTGATTGAAATGAGCCAGACCACCTCTCTTAAATATGTTGGGTTTTTAAGAGAGTTGAGGCAGATTGGGCTGCTAAATTATTGGTTTGGGCCAGATCAAAATTTGACAGATTTGGGATGAATATAATAGTGAGCTACTGTTATTATTATTTTGTTGTCAACACATAGTAGCAACCAAAGTTAAAGCCAAGAGGATCCACGTCAACCACTTCATATTTTTTTCTCCAACATAATTCGTACTTCGAGAACCCAATGTTCATCAAACATTTCAGGTACACCTAAATTATGCTTTTATATCAAGATTACTTTTTACGGCAGACGTGCTATGAAGTAAAACGGTTATGAAAGTTATGCGCAAGTTTGGGTCGATATGTTGAAGATGAAAGGGATTTATTATTGGTTGGATTATGAAGATTAACCGGTTGATATTGCAAGGCTGATTTTTGTTTGTGATATGCTACTTGGATGTGTTTTGCTCTACAACAACATGCTTTTATTTTTGCTACGAGTTGCAAAAGTCTAGGGGGAGAAAATGCGATGATTTGATGAGACTTTTTGCAACGGGTTTAGCAAAAGAAAGCAAAGAGAAGTGGTTTATCTTCGTGCAAAGCATTGGTTTGGTATTCGGCCAAGTATTTCGAAGATGGTTGAATTGTGGAGTTAATTCTCGAGTTTTTCATAGATCCTTTATTTTGTTTACTTTTAACAATATTGGCACCTTGAGTTGTGACTGAGTCCTCAAGTAGCTTGCCATTGTGTTGAAGTTTGTAAACACCCTATGCATTATAGCCTATGGTTTGGGGCTAGAAGAATGTTTATTGTAGGGGGAGCTTCACAAAGGAGAATTGAAGAATGAAAGACTTGAAACTACATGAAGATTTTCTTGAAGTCAAGTATGCAAGAATACAAAGAACCAATGTCACAAGTGTTGAGTATACCATCTACCAAATAGGGGGAGATTGTTGGGAATCGAGATACCGAGCCAACATGATTTGGATAAATGTGATAATACTCAACGGCCACTTAACAATTACCGTCCCGACAACACGGTGAAGAACATGACAACTCAAGACACAAGACTCAACTAAAGAAGATGGCTCTAGTGAATATTATTTATTGTTTAAATATTGTCGCTAGTTGGTAGTTTTACTATTATGCCCTTAGTGAGTTTTGTAGTATATATAGTAAGTCTTTCTCATGTGAAAGACTTGATGATGCATGTCTAGTGAGAGAGAGTTAGTCATGGTTCTTTGAAGCTTGTCGAGGGTTCATGAACTCACCTAGTAAGTTCATGATATCTGGGAATGTGTGGGGTAGGTAAAATGTAATCATTTGATTATCTTTAGTTATCTATCAGTCCACCTTGTTTATCTATCTATCTTGTTCTTCATTTATCATGTTTATACTAACTTTTCTCATCATCATCATCACATCTCAAACACCATCATGTTCATATCCGGGTGTTCATTTGTTTTTACAAAAATGAGTTACACAAAGACTCGATCCGCTTCCGCAACCAAGGTATTTTGCCCACCACCTCAGTTTTTCATGCATGTTCATTAAACGAGTACCGATAATACTCATTGAACACTAATAGCCACCTTAATTGAATTTGAACTAGGAATGCAATAAAACATTCAAAGGGTTAATTCGATTCTACAAAAGGTCGATTAACATGCTCAGGTGATAACACGGTCATACATGTGCTTACCAAGGGCACTATATTATCAGAAGTTCAATTAACTTAGGAAGTCTCGCTGTTCAAGATAAACACTGAAACTTAAGAAACAACTGACAAAGGCAATCCTAAAACAAAACTCAAGAACATGGTAGCGAATTCATAATATTCAATGATCAGGCTAGATCAATGAAATGATGCTATTGCATAGTACATGAATTCAACACCATATCGATGTCCTAATTTAGTGTTGGATGTCGAACATTAATGTTTGCACCAAATCATTCGACCTCCTCTAAACTGTTAGATGAAGAGTCTGAATCTGCGCAACATATTCGGATTTTATACGTTTTACTATCCATGAATATTCTGTTAATATTCTAAAAGTCTCTAGTCGATCAGACATTATGGGAGCAAAGCCTGAAGCAAGACTATTCTGACTCTAGACTCAAACTATTTACGATCCAGACTCACATGGCCTCATTACAGAATGACATCGGGACGTAACTCGCATCAAATTGTCTTCATGGATTTAATCATAAGACAAATTTGATTAATGGTATACTCAATAGTATCCTTCGACCTGAGATACATAAGCGACCTCCCGTCTGCTGAGGGACATTCTTTGATTGTAGCATAACGTTGTCGCGTAACTGCCACCCATAACGGTTACTTTTGGGAATAGATCTGAAGCTTAGTGGGAGCTGTATGTAGTCAATACTGGATTGTGTACTCTTGCATTGATAATGCAACAGCTTGACATCGTGGGCTCTCTCGTTAGTTCTAAGTGTTAAGTTTAAGGCCTTACCCAAACTTACTGTGTGTTTGATTGGATCACTTCGAACGAATAGAACGAGAAATACAATGATTGAACACGAAAGAGAATGAATAAATCCATGTCTCTAGTTTGATTGATATCTCATATAGAAAGGATCTAATGAATTTACAAGTGTCGGGAGCTTGGACACATTGCACGTGAAGGTCCGAAGCCTAAAACTTGGAATGTTCCTGTTAACTCTGGTGGAAGTAATCAGACCCATCAAAAACATGGTGGCAATGGTAACCAGTCCTACCAGAAACAGAGCAGCTCGTCATATCAGAAGCCACATAATGCAAATGCAAATGTCCCTCTTCGTGGAACATCTAACTCTCAACCTGCACAAAGAGTTGATGACAACGGCAAAGCATTAGTCGCACTTGAAGGTGGTATTTACAATAGGATATCTTCGTCGAAGTCTTAACCTTCAACCCAATCAGACTATGCACTCATGGTCAATTCTGATGGAGAAGAGAATACTAAGTCTTCTAAACTTGACCCTCTTTTTCGGTCAGGACCGATTTTCACATCAAGAATCTCGACATTGAGCAAGAACGGAGGTTCGGATGAGAAAACCGAGAGACGATGAAAATGAGAAGAATCAAGGAAATCATACACAAGAAAGATGATAATCAAGTCGAATGATTTCATTAGTCGAATGATTACAACATAGAAATCATGACAACACTCTCTATCTAGAAATCTATGACTCACTTTCTCTCTCTAGAATGGAAAACTCAACATTCTACAAGAAATCATCATCTCCACATTTGGAGACTTCTTCTTCTTGTAATGGGCACCCTCACTATATATATAGTGAGGGTGACTAACAACAGAAAACATAAATGAACAAAAATTACAAGTAAAGCAAATAACATAAATATTAATTAAATCAAAGTTGATTTAATTAATCCGAAGCTTGACTCGCTCGAACCGATCTTCCGTTGACTTTTACGTTGACCGTTGACCCGAACGGTTGACTTTTCCAGAAACCGGTCTTCGGTCCAAACTGCAAACCTCGATCATCACAACCCGTGTCTCTGAATCAATTCACATGGATTCTTCAGTCGAATGCTTCGGTAAACAGATTTGATGGCGTCAGTCACATAGATTTTAGTTCCAACATATTCCCCCTTGACTGATGCTTTCAAATCTGTTCAATTGCTGAAGAATCGCTCTGTCATACATCTTCAATGAGAAACTGATAAACCCGAGACAATCTGTCGTATAGATTCCCCCTCTGAATAAGCTTCTTCTGTTCTCATTTCTCCAATCGAGATCCAAGTGTTCCGCTCACTCGGTTCACACGGTCAGGTACAATACTGAGAAAATGCTACATCTCGGAGTCAAAACCGCAACAAACCGAATCGAATAAACCAGTCAATCATCGAACATTCTCCAACTCCGGATAATCGACCTGATATCCAAATCCATAATAATTCCTCTTATTTCTCTAAATCTCTCCAAAAACATCCAGTTGGAAGCGTAAAAATCAGATGCGAAGAGTCGAACCGTCGCGATCGGTTGCCTAGAGAAACCAGATAAATGATCTTGAAATTGGACAATCTTACGAAAAACCGGAAGTCAGATGCTGACAGTTGTGAATAATCCGCTGACTGCGGTTGGATGCGAATATAAAGATAATTGTCAAATTTGAGAAAATTTGAGATCCCGAGCGTAAAGTAATCAAAACCGGAGTCTTCGTAATTTTTGGGCGAAGAAACACGAGCTCGGAAAAACATTTCGTGAAGATTTCTGAGAAATATCGGTGAAAACGGCTCATTCTGAAAAATTCCACCAATTTTCGTCAAGGAACGTCTTCTTGAGAGATTTAACTGGAAACATTCCAATAATTTAACTGAGATTCCAGTTAATCCGGTTAGTTGACATCCGCGCTGCATCAGCTAAAGATAAACCGTGAGACGTAACGAGAAAGCTGAATAATTAACCGGATAATAAAGCTAATCCGTCAGTGGTCGATAGCAAACGTACGCAAGACTTCAATAAACGAGAACCCCAATAAAATGGAATAAATCCATGACCAATAAAATTTTTCACAATTTAGTCCGGGCGTTATCTCCGTTAATCTCATAAAAGACTAATAGAAAAAGGCCCGCGTTTAACGAAATAATGCTGAAAATTAATTAGTGCTAAAAATTCATTGAGAAAGCACAATCCATGTGCTAATTAATGGACCAATCAGATTCACTCTCAAAAATACACAATCCGTGTCAAGTGAAGAAAGCCAATAAAAATTGAGCATTAAAAAGCCATCTACGGCTAGAAATAAAGAGATCCAGCGGTTCTAATTGATGATCCGAGTGAAGATGGTTCTGGCCAATCAGAGGCTGCCAAATAGTAGCATTTGCAACGGTTCTCATAAGCTGGTGGGTCCAGCTGCTTTCCGTTCAACGTTTCTTTTGTCACCATAGGGGCCCGCGCGCCTTCAGCAGCCAATGAAATGGCGAAAACATTACAGCCTTAACGGCTCTTTTGACTATTCCTAGGACCCACTTGAATGTTTCCACTAATAGGGAATCGACAACATGAGGTAGACAACCGACATAGGAGAGAGAAGGCTGCCAACTTCATTCCCCATCAGCCAATAAATGTCATCCACGTCACGTCGTCTTCCTCACCCCTGCGAAACCCTAGTCTGCCGGAATTCACTGCCGAAAAATGAACCACCACCGGAAAAACGTATATTGCCCATAACTCCCATAATACTCAACCATTTTTGACGAAATTAAGTTCGTTGAGTCCCAAATTCGATCCTCTATCCATCTATACGAACAGAGTACTCCGAAACAGTCTCGAATGAAGACCCAGAAAACAAGTTCGCCAGCCAGAGATACACCAGACATTGTCAAGTATTCAAGATCAAGCCACGATTGAGTTGAGGAGGAGTTTATTCGAAGATTCATTTCATCGGACGAACAAATTCTACACTTGAGGGGGAGCTTGGTTGAAGATACAGATTTGATGATGTAGAAAAGTAGAGATACTACACACGACGAGGGGGAGTTTGTTGATACCTGATATGTGCGTCGTGTGAAGTATCGAGCAAGGAACAAGTTTATGCCAAATTTGGTCTGACCGATCCTGGTCCGAACCTGAAGTTCAAACTGGCCGAACCTCAGGTTCGGAGGGAGTTTGGTCTAGCGGGCTATATATAGAAGTGTATTCTTTGTATTAAGAAGTTCTGAGGGTGTGAGATCTGTTAAGTGTGTGTTTTCCAGTGTGTAATATCTGTGTCATTTCTGAGTGTTTAGACTGATTGTAATTGTTCGTTATGATCAATAAAACAATCGGTTAATTACTTTCAATGTCCAATTAGCTAGATCGAGTAGACGATCTGATGCTCACGCATTTTCAACATTCTTCTCAAACCTTTGATTGTTATTACCCAAACCGGAACGTTTGTAAGCGGGTACTCTTGACAATTCAACTTGAGATTTTGAGGATCCAGCTTGAGCAACTTGAGAAAATTTAGCTTTAATACCCTTCAAGTTGTTAGCTTCGACCAACTCCGTAGCCAATTTCTCATCAGACATCATCTTTTCATCTTTCTCTACCATCTTGTCATCAGAAATTTCTCTATCAACTACATCTGTTCCACCAGAAACAAAGTTAACAAATGTGGGTGCACCAGATGTTGAAGAGTCCACTTTCTTGTTTGAAGGCTTTGGTTTCTTCTTCTCGGACTTTTCAGACACGAATTCATAATAGTCTCCAGTTATAGTAGAAACACCAATATTAGCAAGAGCATCAGATTGAATAACTGGATGTGGAATTTGATTATGCTCTTCGCTTCCAAAAACCTTCTTGAAATTCTCATCTCTGCACAAGTAACTTGTGAAAGAATGTGAATTCTTCAAATTGTTCAACTGTCGCTTTAGATCCAAAACTTCAACATTTAAATCAGATATTTTCTTTTGTGCTTCTCCCAACGCCTTTTCTAGAATCAATCAATTGCTCCGAAGCTCTATTAGACAAAAACTTCTCTTGTCTCATCTGATCATGGGCATCATACACTTCTTTCTTGAGTTTTCGGCAGCAGTCACTTCATCAAACTCTTTCTTGAGTTTATCATAAGATTGCTTCAGCGACTCTACTCTTGCAGTTGATTTATGAAATAAAGCATCAAAATCACCAATCACATCTCTTGCTTCACTCTCCCACTTTGCAGCACTTTTAACCAATTCTTCATTCTCAATCTGTAGCTTCCAAATTTGTTCTTTATCTGCACTAACCACCTCATCCAATTTTGTTTGAAGCTCTACAAACTCTTCCATCAAAACATTCGTTTCCTTGACTAATTGCTAATTTATCTTGAGAATCTCATCAGAATCTTCAAACTTCTTCGTGAAACTGTCTAATTCTTCTTCCGTCGTCTTCATACCAACAATCAACCCTTATTTTTCTTGAATCAATTCCCGAATATTTCTATCTTTCTGAGCATAAAATTCACACGTTGATTCATAACCACTAACACTTGAATCAAAATCACTTGAATCAACTTGCACAGTTGCTATAAAAGCAGATTCATCAGGAAAATCTTTAGACCAATCATAAGGTTCATCAAGTTGAGAAATCATAGCTTTTCTGTCTGTGTTGTGATCATGCTTATCCGAAGTATTTTTTTCAGATGATGATTGATTGCACTCACGAGCAAAATGTCCGAATTTGGAACATATGTAACATTTCAGCTTTGACTTATCTAATCTCAGTTTGTCTCCATCTATAATAGAATTCTTGCCATGTTTATTAATGGACCTCTTCCTCTTTCAACTAACCTAGCAAATTCCCATTCCAAATCTAACTTATGCAACTGATCATCATCCATTTGTTTTAAATCGTCTGAAAACATACCAGAATTACTAATTTGACTAAAAATTGACCCAGACAAAGATGATATGAAAGCAGATAATAAAGCAGCTAGATCGTCAGTTGCTTGAGCACAACTAGACTTGTTTGTTGATCTATTAGGAATAGTAAAACTGCAACCCGAAAAATAACTAGTATTTTCAGACTTTCCAGCAAGAAAAGCTATTGAAGGTGGATTAAAACTTGAATTAGAATGTGACTTTGCTTTAGCATGCACGGTAGCAGAATTTTTGCCAAAATATTATTCAGGATTTTGAACCGATAGATGTGCTGACTTCTTCACAATCAACTCCATTTCACGAGCTTGTAACTTGCTAGTCAATTGATTGAATGTCCAATTTGAGTAACTTGGATCATTAGTCAACATCATGACATAATTTTCCCACTTTTCGGGTAGAGCTTCCAGAAACTTCTCTTTCAATTCATCACTCTCTTTCTTGACACCTACAACGTCAAGTTCATCAATCAAGTGTGAAAACCTTGCAATCAAAAGTGACACTTTTTCATTATCACAATGTCCAAAATTATCAAATTCTTTCTTCAATACTTTCGTTCGAGTCTTCTTGTATTGCTCATTACCCTCACATCTTTCAGCAATAGCACCCCACAATTCCTTACAAGTTGTGTAATTCTTAAACTGATGCATCAAATCTTTAGG
Organism: Deinandra increscens subsp. villosa; assembly: GCA_039602395.1. NCBI lineage: Eukaryota > Viridiplantae > Streptophyta > Magnoliopsida > Asterales > Asteraceae > Deinandra > Deinandra increscens. The sequence continues at coordinate 64,840,668 of JBCNJP010000017.1, forward strand.
TAAATCCATTGTAAGAAAGCTATACGTTTTCTTTTCTCTAGCAAAAAAATTTCTTTTCATCAGCATCAAAAGCACTTATCATCTTTGGCTTTCTCGGGCTTAGCATCGGATACTCATATTCTTTATCAATTGGGATCCAAGAATCAACATCTTGAGAAAATATGTATGATTCAAATCCTTTCTTCCAATTATGATAATCTTCCAAACGTAGCAACTTAGGAACCTTTTGAGTTGTTCCTATCTCGTTATCATAATTCATCATTGCTTGCAACGATGTTTGAGCAGCTGAAAATGCGTGAAAATCACTCATCTTGAAGTTAAAAAACGAACGTCAAAACTTCAAACTAAAAAACGAAGGTCTTCCAAGCGGATTTTGGGGGTCAAACCAGAGGGTACTAGCTATCAGGCAAGTAAAAGTATACATCTCTTCGAGACGAACGTTTTGGCTGGTATTAGCTCCCGTAACTCTTAACGGAACTCAAGTTACGTCAGTTTTAGTGAAGAGCACTTTTCTGCCAGCGTACCAAACCGTTGACTTCCGTATAAATGAGATTCAACGTACCACCAGCGGACCAAACAAGTCAGCGTACCAAAACCCGGACCAGAAATATCAGCGTACCACCAACCTCAGCATACCAAACAGTCAGCGTACCAACTTGGTACGACGTAACTGCCAACGTATCAGAAAGTAACCGTCGTGTACCACGGATGAAGATTGCCTTCCGTACCAACGAGCAGCGTACCAAAAATTTATGAAGATTTCCTAGCATACCAGGACATTCATCCGGCGTACCAAGACATTCATCGGATGTACTAGCAGCGTACCGGACTGAAATCGATTGATTTTTCGAATTTTTGACATTTGGGACTGGAATTTGGAACAGTAAGGTGCGAAAACACTCTAGGAACGTTTAGAAATCATTTTTGACCTCATAAACACTCAGAATAGGGAGAAATTGATGAAAAATGACTCAAACCCAAACTTTCTCTCACTGGGATTTTGAAAATGGCCAAATCACAGCAGTAGAGCAACCTGGATTGCACTGATACAACTTGTAAAACCATGGAAAGGACCTTACTACTGCATGATTCGGTTAATCGATAACAATGAATGTAAATAAAGCTTGGATTTATTGATTCACAAAGAGATTACAATGTAGAGAGAGAAACACCTTAGAAAAAACACTGTTAAGAATGACTAAACTCTCAGCACTCTCTAACTCTCTCTAACACGAACTATTTATACTTACCATTAAGTGCAGCGTACCAACCCACGTACCAGTTGGTACGGCGAACCATATGGTACGTCCCCTAATGGTATGTTGACTTTTTGACTCACAAACTTGCTCAAGCCTAGATACAATACACGAGACACATCGTAGCATATGAATATGCTCTAACAGAGTTGATGAAATTTTTGAAGAATCCTTACCTGTTTAGGAAATGCTACTGCAGTGAGTCCTTCAAATGTAGAAACGGAGTCTAGCAAGCGGCTGCTCTAACTTCAGAGAGGAACCATTCCAGATGAGGTAAAATCACATTTATGTTCTGACAAATGCCTTGAGACTGTCACTCGCTATCGCACTTACAATCTTGAATTGCATGCTAAGGTGGCAGAGAGCGAGAGTGAAGTTGAGCATCTCGAAGTAAATGAGAAGGATTTTCTGGTAAAGATTAAATCTCTTCAAGATCAGGTTTGAGGTCATGAAGCATATTGAGTCAAACTTGAAAATCCAAATTGCAGATCTTTTTTAAAAAAAACTAGCTTCTTTGGGAAACAGCTATGCTGAAGCTTAATAAACCATTGATTTAATGAAACTAAATCATGCAACTTTGGGTAACGCGGTCGCTAAGGACATAATGGCTCGGCTTAGGACTGGTTTAGGTCTGACCTGTGAGATAGATGATAGTGTGGCTGAGCATCCACTCAACCACAACAATTTTTTGGTCCCCGAGTTGACCAAAATCAAGTCAAAAAGCCACATTAAGTTCATCGACCCGAGTTTGATTCCTAATGCCTCTGATATCCAATCGATGGAAGCCCTACTGGCTAACACTGAAACTGGCTCTGGACTTCCACCGGTTGATGATACACTCAAATTTGGTGATTTTGATGCCATATCTTTGAATTCTGTTGACATAAGTATTTCTGAGTCTTGTGTGCAAAGAGCTGCTGAAAACAAGTTTCTTAATCTGTGCACTCAGAACACCACTAATGGTCAGTCATTTTTGTTTAACGAAAACTTTGATATTTTTTTAAAAAATGAGGCTCCTAAAAGAACCAAAACCATTCAGAGGCATAAGCCTAAAAAGAAAGTTACTAATGAGGAACTCGTTGTTCAGCAAGATGTCAATGATGATGCTTTTAATCGTGCATTTGTCGAAATGGCTTTAAAACATGGTAAGACTGTCATGCACACACAAGCTAGTCTTACAATCACTGATGGTAAGGTGATCGCTGTTCAAAATGTGCCGAAAACTGCTCCAATGACAACTGTACAATCATCTTCCGTACCTTTGTTTCTCAAGCAAAAGGAAGCTTCTGTCAGCCATGCTCCCAATGAGGCAGGAAATTCCATTGTGGTTTGTGTCAAGACAGGTAATCCAAAGAACAACAAACCTCATAGTGAACTAGTCTTATCTGCTTAACCGAGTTTTGAAACCCAGCCTCTATGGTCGAGCCAACTGTCGGTGCTACAGATGCTCCTGAAATTAATACCGCACCGAAAAAGAAGAAACAAACCAGAAGGAGAAAGAAGAAGGAAACACCTGAAACTGAAAAAGCTGAGAGTGCTACATCTAATGAACCTCAACCTGTTGCTACTCAACCATCTGTTGCTACTCAAAGTGTTCCAGCTGAGACACTGGGATGTCTTATATGCGGAAATCTACACCACGATGCCAGGGTGTGGGTCTACTGTTGGATTTAGGTGTCCTGACCCGACTAAATCAAAGAACCCGGCCCGGTCAAGACCCATAAGAGTTACACCGAAGGTAATAGGTTTGAAAGTCCGCTTACCTGATTAACCAGCAAATTCGCAGAAGAATTAACTATTTATTTATTTATTGGTTTAATAAATATATTAATTAATTATTTTCAATTAGTCATTATGATTAATTTGGCAACAAAGAAATTAAATATTATTTACGTCTTAGACGACAATTAACCAATCAGTTATTTGATTGATATTCGTTAAGTCTCGGCAAGCGACAAAAGATTTAATGCATTAAATAGTTAGTCACGAAATTAAAAGGTTTGATTAAGGATTATTTTAAGATGAGGGACTAAACGGAAACTTAATCAGATATTTATATCTGTTTAAGGAGGAGAAAACCCTAATCCTCCAATTGAGAATTTCGGCCTCCCCTCCCCTCTCTCTCACATCTGACGCCAACCAACCCTAGACCGGTGCCGCCCCAGTTTTTCCGGCGATCCGTTTTGTTTCGCTCATGAGAACCCTAATCCTTTGATCACCGTTTTGCCGTGGTTTCTTCTCTCCGACGAACCGCCGCAAAAGAAGCCGAACCACTGCCGTCGTGCCGCCTCCGACGCATCCAGTCGTCCGTCGCTGCCACAGATTGCCGAGCCGCCGACACTGATCGCAGCCGTCGTCCGTCGCCCTTTGAGTTTGTAAAACCTCTCAGGTTGAACTTTTTTAGCTTTAAAAACTTCTTTCTTCAATTGCTTCAAATTAACCTTCTTTGATTTTTGTTGCTTTTGAACCTTAGAAGCATCATCTTTAGCAAATTTCTGATTGAAACCCATACCAACATGTTTTCCGGAAATCTTTTCTTCAGAACCAGATGATTGATCCCCGTTCTTCGCAAGACGAGTAAACTAAGCTTTCACTTTAGTACATCTTTTGGAGCATAGAAGATTGTTTCATCAATGTCAGTATTGGAACTAATGTTTTTAGTTAAACTAACTGATTCTCTTCTTAAGAGGACGAAGATCCAGACACAAGCTTACCATTCTTGTGATTCTTTGTTTTCTTCATTTCTTCAGACTTAGAATCAGAAAACATTGAATAATCACAATCTTCAACTGTTTCTTTGATAATTTTGACAGCTTCTTTGATATTTACAAGAGGTGAAACTGTCTTATCAAACATTTTCTCAAAATTTTCATCATTTTCTAGAAAACTTGTGAAAGGTTGAGAATTGGTGACATTGTTCAACAGACAATTTGCATTAATTACTTCATTCTTCAAATCTGAAATCGTTTGTTGAGCTTCGGCCAATTCCTTTTCTGTTGCAATCAATCTCTTAGCAACTGTGTGCGTTTCATACTTTTACAATCTCAAATTTTCAAGCTCAGCAAATAACTCTTTCTTTAACTTATCTTCATTTCTCTTTTGAATATCAAGATTCGCATTTTGTAATTTATTCACTCTTACTAACTCACTCTTTTCATCGAGCAACTTTTCCATATCAATCTGATATGACTCAATTTTGGCAACATAGTCATCAGAAGTCTTCGTAAGCATATCAAGCTTATTCTTGGACTTTTCAAACAAATTATTGAAATCATTGGCAGCATCCTCAGCTTCAGCCTTCCACTTTTCAACTTCCTTGGCTAACTCAGCATTTTCTCAAATAATTTTGTAAATTTCTATTCAAAATCCTTTTCAGCACCTTGAAACTTTAACTCTTTCTCAACAACTTCTGCTTGAAAATCTGAATTTTTTTCCTTTTGAGATGATAATTCTTGAATTAGATCTTCCAGTTTTGTTTGTTCACCTGTCAACTCTTTTATCTTCCTTTTAGTTTCAACAATCAACAACTCATTCTCTTTTACCACACTTTGAATTATTTTATTCTTTTGTGTACAAAATTCATAAACTGATTCATAACCACTAGTTTCAGATCCAATTGTTTCAGATTCAGAATCACTCTGATCAATTTGAACCATAAACGCATGTTGCATTTCAGCTAACTCATCACTAAATGAACCTGCATGATTTTTATGAATTGCAATCAAAGCAATAGGACTTTCAAAATGTTCAATATCTTTCGACCAGTCATATCCTTGACTAAATTATGAAACTAATACCTTTGAATCTGAATTATTTGTTGGAAACTTTGATGAAGAAGCATTTGACTTTGAACACTCACGAGCAAAATGTCCAAAATTGAAACATTTGAAACATTTTACAGTTGATTTGTCAAATCCAAATTTGCCATCTAGATTTAAACTTTTGAATCCTGTTTTCTTCCTGAACCTTTTAGCCCTTTGAGCTAACATAGCAAGTTGCCAATTGATATACATTTGTTCAAGATTATCTGGATCGATCTGATCAAAATCTTCTTCAATCAGATTAGAAGTTGGCAAACCACCATTCAACAACCCATAGTATGAAGATAATAATGCTGAAATCAACGCCAAATGTTCATCAGGTGTTTTTGTAGAAAATGAAGTCTAACTTGAATGATTTGGAATAGTGAAATTACACCCTCTTGATGAACTTTCAGAATTTCCTGATCCATGGCTAGCAACAATTGCTGTTAGACCTGGATCTGATGAATCAAAACCAAAATGATTTTTAGATTTTGCATTGATACTTGCAAGATTTTGACCATGATACAACTCAGGATTTTGTAGATGAGCGGTTGATTTATGTGAAGTCATCATTTCCGTTTCTCTCACATGAAGCTTTGCTGTTTAATCATGAAATGATAATGCAGAATACTCTTTGTCATGAGTAAGCAACAACACATAATTCTCCCACTTTTCTGGTAATGCTTCCATCAGTTTCTCTTTCAATTCCTCTTCGGTCTTCTCAATGTTAACCACTTTCATTTCACTGATTAGATGTGAAAATTTGGATACAAGAGAAGTGATGTTTTCTTTCTCATAGTGTTGAAAGTTTTCAAATTCTTTATTCAGCACTTTTCGTCTACTCTTTTAGTATTGATCATTGCCTTCGTATCTTGCAGACAAAACATCCCATAACTACTTACTTTTCCGGCAAGTACTAAATTGATGTAACAATTCAGTAGGTAAAACCATCGTAAGATAACCATACACCTTTTGCTCAAGCTCATAGCTCTTTCTTTTAGCAGCATCAAAATTGTGAATTTCTTTAAAATCTCCTTGATCGGTTGGATGCATGTAGAGCTTCCGAATTGGAAATCATAAATCGATATCATTTGTGCTAATGTAAGCAGAAAATCTTTGCTTCCAATTGTGATAATCTTCCAATTCAACAACTTGGGAACTTTCTGGATTGTTCCAATTTCGTTATCAAAGTTAAGCATAGCTTGCACCGTGTTTTGCATGACCACAAACACTTGAAAATCAGACATCTTGTGCTAAACTTTCGATATCTAAAACTTCGGATGCAAAAACGGAGATCTTAGAAATGGATTTGGGGGGTCAAACCGGAGGGTACTGGCCGTTAGGCGAGTAAAAGTGTAGATCTCGTCGAGACGGTCGTTTTGGTTGGTATTAGCTCCCGTAACTCTTAACGGAATTCAAGTTACATCAGTTTTAGTGAACACTTCTATTCCGCCAGCGTACCAAAAACCTTCTCAGCGTACCAAATTGTTGACCACCGTATCAATATCTTTGACCGGACCAAGAACTCAGCGTACCACCAACCTCAACGTACCAAACCAGCGGCGTACCAGTGAACTCAACTTACCACATTGAAAAATAACGTACCACCATTGAAGATTGCCTTACGTACCAATCAGCGGACCAAATGGTGCGGCGTAACTGCTCCGGACCAACGATGAAGATTCCCTTGCGTACCAGTAGAGTACCAGTCAGCATACCAGCAGTTCATCCAGCGTACCACGACATTCAACCGGTGTACGAACACTGTTTTGACTGATTTTTGAGAATTTGGACGTTTTGGATTGTAATTTGCAGCAGTAGGCAACGAAAAACACACTAGGAACGTTTTGAAATCAAGTTTGACATTAGAATCACTCGAAATTAAAGAAAATTGATGAAAACCAATAAAACCCAAACTTTCTCTCACTAGAAATCCAAAAATTGATCAAAACACAGCAGTAGAGCAACCTGGATTGCTTTGATACCACTTTGTAAGGACACATAATGATCTTACTATTGCATGATTCGATCAATCTAGTGAGCACGAATGTATATAAGAGTTTTGTATTGAACCACTTGAAGATTACTATCAAAAGCTCTGTGGTTTCTCTCTCTAGAAACACACACACACAAAGTGTAAAATGACTTAGCTGATCAGCTCTCATTCTAACACAAAGTATTTATAGTGTCCACATACTAACATGCGTACCAATTGGTACGGTGGACCATGGTGCGTACCAATGGTATGCTGTCCTTGGTAAGTTGACACTAAGACTCACTAACACACGCTTATTTAAATACAATACACGAGACACACGAGACACTCTGTAGCATAGGAATATGCTCTAACAAGGTTAGTTTAGGTATTTGTATAGCGGTCATGACAACCGTTATCAAATTGGCGCCATTGCTGGGGAATTAGTGCGCTTTATGATTAGTTGATTTTTAGTAATTTGCACTGTTCATTAATTTTCAATAAAAAAAATTAAAAATTTGAAAAATTTCTCCGAATTCCACCAGAAGGCGGTACGCCTAAGTCTTTCAAAAGGTTAGGCGGTACGCCTATTATAGGTCCGGAAATCTCCCAAACACACGATATAATGATCTAACACGAGTGCGGAATCCTCGTGAGAGATTGATTCAAGAAAATAGTAGATGAAGAGATTAGATCTTAGAGAAAGATCGAATCTTGAATGGAAATCCGTCTACTATGAAGCTTAGAACACCGATCGGAATCACACACACAAACAAGAAATCGTAAACAGGTTCTCCCAAAGCTTGCTTGATCATAAACATGAGGTGGTATTTATACCACCTCTTACAAGCACATGGGCTAATCATAAACCCAATAAGCCCAATCATAAACCCAAGCCCATGCCCAATCTAATAGTAAACTAGCCTAAACATAATAAAACTAGCCTACTAATCTAATTAAACCCTCTAAGCCTAGCCCAACGTATTTAAAAAAAAAATATATATATACACCAACAGACATTTGATGACTGGTCTTTGGGTTAGAAGGTAATTATCATATGTTCAGTTGAATCAAAATAACATAATTTTAACCAAAAACCCTAATATAGATTACGGGTTTTCTATAAAACTTCCCCTGAACCCAAGACCTCTAAAGACTTCCCCTTAGCTGATTACTTCCCCTCAGCTAAGGACTTCCCCTGAGATAATACATATTATCCTCGAGTTCCCTTCAGATACTATGTATTATGGAAGTCTTTTCATTAGATAATAAGTATCATCCTCGAGTTCCCTTCGGATAATACTTATTATCCTCCCTTTGGTATCAGAGCCAAGAATCTTAGATTCGAGGCTCTCACGATATAGATTCAAGTGTTTTGCTGAGTTTTTGTTCGAGTTTTGTTGAAGATTCGAAGGTTTCAGGGAGTTTACGATTGTAGCTGCTGCTGTTCGTCGAGTTTCAGGAGTTTACGATAGCTTTTTCTGGGTATTTAGTGTGTTTACGACTGAGTTGGTTGAAGATCAGCTGTGTGTTTCTGGGTTTTCAGCGTGTTTACGACCTAATCTGTTGAAGATCTGTTGAGATTTCTGGGTTTTGGTTGAAGATTGCCTGTTTACGACCCGAAAAAAGTTGTTCACGATTGTACTTGTTGGTTGTACTCGAGTTTACGACTTTGCAGAATCGTAAAGGGTGTTTACGACATTTTCAGATCGGAAATAGGTGTTTACGACTTTGTTTTCATCGGAAACGGTGTTTACGACCGCCGGGATCGTAATCGTTAATCGTAATCACGTTTACGATTATTTTAAGGCGGTTAAGGTGTTTACGACTGAAGGTGTTTACGATCCACAGATTGTTCAAGATTTTCAGAAGCTGCATATCTAAAGAAAGAAAATGAGTTCGGTTGAGAACAAGGATGATTTTGAAGCTGAAATTGACAATACTGAGATATGCCCCAATCCTACTTGTGCTCGTATAATTCCTGGACTTAGGCAAATTTGTAAGAATTATCAATTAGAATTATTTGAGATAAAATGCGAGAGGAGTTCTTTTAAGGGTAGATGGGAAAAGAATGAGGAGAAGGTAAAAGCTCAGAAACTAGACATTGAGAAATATCGGAAGCTAGCAACGGAGAAGACTATCTTACATGATCGGGCTAGGATTGAGATATCTGAGCTTACACAGAAACTAAATGATCTGCAACAAAAATTTGATGAGCTGCAAGTCAAGTTTGATTGCAATCAGGAAAGAAATCAGCGAATGCTCGATGCTGGAAAAGAATTGTCACATGCTGTTGTGACTGGTCAAGTTGGGAAACACACACCTGGATTTGGATCAGAAAAAACTAATAAGGCCTTGGCTGCAAACAACATTATTCCTCCACCAGTTCCCAGAGACATTATAGGAATACTTCTTAGTGAGGATCAAGTTGAACGAACCAAGTCAGATTATAAAGAAGCTGCTCCTCCTATTGATAGTGTCTTGGTTGGAACTACACCATTGACTCAAGAGGAAATAGACAACGAGGCAAACATGACATATGGTGAAGGGAGAATAGAGGACGTATCAAGAGATGATTCTGAGTGCCAGGAGTATAACAGATGTCATAATTCCAAGTCTGATGATGTTGGGGTAGAGTTGAAACCATACCCTAAAATTGAAACCCCATGCTTGAAAGTTGTTGACGAAGTCAAAAGGGAAAAGGTGATCTTGACAACACGGCCTGAGGGGAAGATCTTTATGACATCTGGATCTATGTTTGACCAAGAACCAGATGTTGGGTATGATTTACCATCCTTCTCCTCCAAGTTCAAGGGACTAACTGATGGAGTGATCAGTGAAGCTAAAGTTGAGAAGCCAAAGATCACCATTAAGCATCCGAGTATGAAGCAAACAGCTGGAGTGAAGAATAAAAAACTAAAGGGAGTAGCTGTGTCTCTCATTTCTTCAGTTGCTTCATGCAGTTGTAAGTGCAGTTGCAAGAATGGTGCTTCTTCATCAGGAAATCCAGAGAGCACAGAGACGATGAGGACAGGTTCGACACAGGCTTCGACAAACCAGCAGAAGGTCAAATCTGAAGCTGTAGTCAAAGCAAAGAAGCAGACACAAGGCAAACCAGCTCCATATCAGCCACCAAAGACGAATGGGTACACGTCTGACTTCTATCTAAAGAAGCAGACTTGCTTTAATTGTGGCATTGCTGGTCATATTGCTAGAAACTGTCTTTATCGCCCCTATGAACCCTATTTTCCAAAAAGTCAAAGGGTTTCATCTCAGGAGTCTGTGAAGTCTAAGCCGATGATGGTGCAAAAACCTAAGGCAATGAAGACTGTTACTCCTAAAGTTAAACCCTCTGATCAACATTGGGGTGCTGCCAAAGCTGAAAGAAAATCTTTAAATCAAAACAACAGCTTTCCAAGTTACCAAAATTTCCAAAAACAGGTGAAGAAACCATTTTCAAAACAAGCAAAGTCTGAAAAACCCAAAGTTACCCCTCCCAAGGTAACTAAAACTGTTTTGAAAAATGATTCTAAAATGAAGAAGGTTGAAATACCTAAAGTCACAACTACAAAGGTGACTAAAACAAAAACTGTTTTGAAAAATGAATCTAAAACGAAGAAGGTTGAAATACCTAAAGTCACAACTCCAAAAGTGACTAAAACAAATGTTAAATCACCTGGAACTTGGAAACCAAAAATCAAGGCAGCTCCATCACAACTTCCTGATTTTTCAAAGGGGATGTTCTTACAAGAAGTATCCTTTATTGATTCCTCAGGTGTACCCAGAAAAACAATGGCCTGGGTACCAATGGATAACTAATCTCTCACTTTGTGCAGGAACGATCATGGAGGATTATCACTAACGTTTTTAATTACTAATTTGTTTGTTGATAAGTGATTGTTCCAGGCACAGTTTAGGAGACGTATCTTCATGTCATGTCAAGTAATCTATAAATGGAAGGTATGTCTCATTGAGAGGTAAAATGTCAAAATCAGCATGAAAGGTACTGTTCTTAACTTGGTTGTTTGAATGATGAGGCAACAAAGGATGTTTTGAGTCAAACCAAATTTCCTAAAACTTTCACTTGGTGATTGATTGTTGAAGTGTTTGACTTCAAATGCAATGAAGTGTGCATGTCATGAAACCCTATTTTCTCAAAATTTTCAAATCAATACTTTGAAAGTTAGCTTGGCCAGATATCTTCAAAATTTTGTGTTTTGTTCTTTTAAGTGTGTTTGTGTGTTTTATTTAAAAAAAAAAAAAAAAATTTATGTTCACAAAATTGTGACATTAAAAATCAAAAAGCAAGGGGAAGAAATGTAAAGATGAAGAAAAAGTTGACCCCTCAAAAATAGTGTGCTTTTCAATTTTTAATTGTTTGTGTTTCATTGTTTGTGTCTTGTTTTTGAGAAGTTTAGGGGAAGTAAAATGAATGACCGGGTTGGAGATGGCTGACACGCGTAAGGCGAAAGTGAAAGGCAAGCTCCACGGTGATATGCTCGGTAGGCTCAACCTAATCGTATGACCACCAATGAAAGTGCAGTAAACTTAAAAGATATATATGTTTAGTTTCTTATCCCAGGTTGCATGGTTTAAAAGACTGAGTCCCAGCAAAAACGGGTTGAGAGTGGTAATTATACCTAGTATTCACTCTCTCACACGCCATGTCTCTGCTGTCATGACTACACCACATAATCAAAAGAAAAGAAAAAGAAAAGAAAAAGGAATGAAAAAGATATAAAAAAAAATGAAAAATAATCACTCAGTTAGTCTTCTTTGCGTGCTTAGCGGCCGACCTGATCACCAACTGATGGTTAATGAAAATAAGTGGTAGTCATAGCCGTGGTGCATGGTTCCTCAAGTTGGGGGTTTGTGAATCCTCAATAAACTCTGAGGTTGGGTAGGTTTTGCTGTGTACGCTTGGGTGTGGGGACAATTAAACATGACGGTAATATTGTACTATATTAAGCATAACACATTTGGTTGGGTTTAATCGGGTCTGAGTTTAAAGCGGACAAATATACCGGCAATCACCTGGACTAGTCAAGTAACTGAAGTTGAAAAGGGTTCCTCAGTCAGATTCATATGGTTTGATCCCTTGTAAACTTTCTCATGTTTAATATTGGTAAGTATTTGTCTATTTTTATCTTTCTTGTGTGAGTTTTAAGTTCTTTGTGTTTGTCTTTCGTCTTGGCCAGGTTGATTTGAGAAGTCAAAATGTGTTTTTCATGGGTTTTAATGCATGACCATATGCCCCCGGCAGATCTTGCCAAATTTTTAGGGGAAGGAGTATGGGATAATAAGTATTATCCGAAGGGAACTCGAGGATGATACTTATTATCTAATGGAAAAGATTTCCTCCGTCAGATCTTGACAAATTTTTAGGGGAAGGAGGGAGGATAATAAGTATTATCCGAAGGGAACTCGAGGATGATACTTATTATCTAATGAAAAGACTTCCATAATACATAGTATCTGAAGGGAACTCGAGGATAATATGTATTATCTCAGGGGAAGTCCTTAGCTGAGGGGAAGTAATCAGCTAAGGGGAAGTCTTTAGAGGTCTTGGGTTCAGGGGAAGTTTTATAGAAAACCCGTAATCTATATTAGGGTTTTTGGTTAAAATTATGTTATTTTGATTCAACTGAACATATGATAATTACCTTCTAACCCAAAGACCAGTCATCAAATGTCTGTTGGTGTATATTTTTTCAAATGTGTGTCAGACAGGTTGATGATAGAAAGATGCCGCTGCTACTCAAAGTTAAAGAACCAGCCGGACAAGACTTCTATCTGAATAAGCATGTGTTCAGGGGAAGTTATTGGTGTCTTTACAAGTTTTTCAAAAGAGCTTCAAAGAAGATGTTCACATGTTTAGGGGAAGCTGAAGACTTCAAGTCTCGTTGAAGAATATGATACAGAGAGCAGTCAGAGTTCATGAAGTTTGAAGATCAACAATCAAATTCTTCAAAGTTAGGGGTTTTCAAAATTTCAACCCTCTAATTGTTTTGGAGATTCAAGACAGTTACCGAAGATTCAGCAAGAACCAATTCTTTCAAGAGAAGCAAGTCAATGAGAATCCTCCTCTTATTAACTTGTTCATTTCAAGAAGTTCAAGCTGATGCTGATCAAGAGGAAGTCCCAAGTGCCCGTCAAGAAACCCATTGAAGATTACTGCGGAAAGAATCTTCATCAGCATCTATGCCAGCCACTCAAGAAGAAGGATTTCAAAGATCGAAGGCATTTAATATCACAAGCCTAGGGGAAGATTGTAGATGCTAGATTATGAGGCTTGTAATATTAAATACGTTGGGCTGGGCTTAGAGGGTTTAATTAGATTAGTAGGCTAGTTTTATTATGTTTAGGCTAGTTTACTATTAGATTGGGCATGGCTTGGGTTTATGATTAGGCTTATTGGGTTTATGATTAGGCCATGTGCTTGTAAGAGGTGGTATAAATACCACCTCATGTTTATGATCAAGCAAGCTTTGGGAGAACCTGTTTACGATTTCTTGTTTGTGTGTGTGATTCCGATCGGTGTTCTAAGCTTCATAGTAGACGGATTTCCATTCAAGATTCGATCTTTCTCTAAGATCTAATCTCTTCATCTACTATTTTCTTGAATCAATCTCTCACGAGGATTCCGCACTCGTGTTAGATCATTATATCGTGTGTTTGGGAGATTTCCGGACCTACACCTATCTTCGTTTTTCACAGAAAATTGTTTGATTTTTGTCGTTTCTAGTTTTTCATAGTTTGTTTTCCTTGTGCTTGTTTTAGTGTTTTGAGCAGTGCTACTTGATCGTTTTTTGTGTTTGTGTCTATTTTGCAAGAATTTGTGTTTATGCACACCCGGAAGTCGGGACGAAGCTCGCCTTTGATTTTTGATCCAGAAATAGAAAAAACGGCTAGGCAGAATACAGCCAATTAGAGAAATAAAATGGGTGATCCATTTCCACAGTTTCGACACACATTTTTAAGAGCCGGTAGTTCGAGCCATGGGAGCACGAGATTGAGACCAGATCAGCAACCGGATGGAGACGAGGCATTCCCTCGTAATAATGGTGCTCAAAGTGAAGGTACATGGGAGACGGGGTGGCGTTATGAAGTACATGAAGTACCCATATTTGAACCTACTTGCCAGAGTTCTTTGGGAAGAAACATGAGGAGCCATACTTGCACATTTGAGCATTCGAGTCAATGAGAGGGTTGATTGGAGGATAAGGATTCACGCCAGATGAGGTAAAACTTATGTTATTTCAATATACACTAAAGATCGTGCTCATGTTTGGTTTGACAGTTTACCGGCGGGAAGCATTTATCGTGGTAAGAGGCTTTCTTGGAAGAGTACTATCCAACGAGAAAAAAACTGAAGCAAAGGAAGCCATTTGATCATTCCGGCAACATTCGGGAGAGCCTTTTCAAGAGGCATATACAAGGTTTAAAGATTTGCTCATAAAGTACCCACATCATGGTATAGAGACTTGGGATTTGATCAAATGTTTATATGACGGGTTGCTTCCTATAAGAGACTTAAATTCAATGAGCAACAGTATGTTCTTAACAAATTCCGAAGAGGTTGACTGGGGGAACCTATAGTGCAACATCTAAAAGGATAGCTCAATCGAGTAGACGATCAAAATCTCAGGTGAAAGCAGTGGATTATAAAGCTGAAGAAAAAATAGAAATATTAAGACAACAGAACCTCATTTTGGAAAAGCAGGTGGCTCAATTGAAGTTAAATGGGGGAGAAGGGCTAAAACAAGGTGGTTTATTTGTGGTTTGTTCAGAATGTGGCGAGTTACGCCATTCGTAAGCTAAGTGTCCGTTGGGAAACAAGAGGAATGGAGATGTTAATTTTGTGCAGGGTTAGAATTTGTATAATCAAGGTCAAGCATACCAGAATTGTCCGCAGGTTTACAATCAAGGCTACCAAAGAAACAACTACAACTCAGGGGGTCTACAATAACAGAACCGGGAAGATGAAAGCAATCCCCAATTGACTGCTATGTTGGAGACACTTAAAGAGATGCAGAAGGCTAATGAGATTCAAAATAAGACAATTCAGTCAATGCAAAAGCAAATGGGTCAACTAGCAGATCAAGTGTCCATGCAAGAACCAGGTAAGTTACCATCTGACGCAGTGTTGAATCCATCTCACCAAGCGTCCACCTCAGGTGCTAAAACTGTTCGAGGGGTACTGATTAGTTCGATTGACATACATGAGGATGGTGAGGAAAGTGAAGAAGAAGAGTTTGAAGAGTTAAAGACGCCACTCATCCCGATCCAAATTGGGGAATTCAAGACGAACAAAGTGCTTCTCGATTACGGTGCATCGGTAAGTATTCTACCTAGTAGTATATATGATGAATTAACTTTTGGTCCTGTACAGGAAGTGAAGACGACGGTGTTCTTCGCGAATCGGTCGAAGAAGAGGCCTAGAGGTATGTTGGTAGGCATAGCGGTTAAATTTAGTGAGTTTTATTTCCCCGAAGATTTCTTAGTAGTTGATTGTGAAGACACGGGACACCAACCGAGGATCATACTTGGAAGACCATTTTTATCATCCGCTAAAACGCACATTGATTGTAAGCCCAACACATGCACCATGAGGTTTGGTAACCGTTTATTACATTTAAATTTATTTAATCATGACTTTTCTTATTAGGTATTAAATTAATTCCTACACTCTTTGCTACTAATGAGTGTCATCCTTTTGATGATGAGAAGGATACAAAGAAAGATGCGTTTGTGGTTGACAGGGTAAAAAAGGTGGAGGTTGATGATCTTAAGTGTGGGGATACCGGTGACCCGCTAGTCGTTGATTCAGGTTAGCAAGCAGATGCTAAAAACGGGCACAAACCACGAGAAAAGGTGACGAGATCAAAATCTCGAACTGGGGGTGAAGGAAAAGCTGATAAGAAAAATGAAGATGGTCGAGGAGCAGTGAAAATGAAGGATGAGGAAATTGGTGAAGTTAGTGGATGGACTCGAGATGGCAAGTTCGAATTAGCAAAAATCCATTCACGGTATCGAAGTGGGATGAAAATCATGTATTGGAACCTCCATGAGCGAGTTGGGTCTGGCTGAAGACCTTAAACTTAGCGCTTTCTGGGAGGCAACCCAGCGGTAAGTTTGTGTTTTTATTTATTTTTTGGTTTTTTATGTTTTTTGTGAGTTGTGTTTTTTCAGGAGTCGGATCAGCTTCGGTGATGGAATTGAGCAAAATTGAATGTTCCAGGTATGTTTAAGGCTGGATATGAATTGGAACAAGCTGTGGTAAGATATCTAGAAGTTTTCACAGAGAAGAGAAAAATTTCTAAGTGTCTAGAAATTTACAAACTTTCTGTCGAAAAGAGGGATAGGCGGTACACCTCGAATGTCTTGACATTCACGGCAGTACGCCCAGGAGTGTATTTTCTACCCTCGTTTCTTTTAATTTATTGTATATTTCTTCTTTAATTTATGTTGCTTCTTTGTTCACATTGAGGGCAATGCTGAACTCAAGTGTGGGAAGGGGAATAACGCGTTTCGGTTGTGTTTTCGTTTGTGTTTATTTTTGTGTGTTTAAAAAAAATTGAAAAAATGTCTTTGGGATAATTGCAAAATCATGGAAAATGATAGTACAATCAGGTATTAGTTTTCAAAATAACTATAAAAAAATGAGTAAAGTTGGAAAACGCGTTGATTTTTGATGTGTTGGTAGGCCCAGCTGGTTTAGTAAGCTTAATTATCCCTAAGTGTTGAAAAATCAATAACAATAATTAATTCAATTTATGATCCATAGTGGGTTCCATCTTAGGAGATAACAGGGAGATTGAAACAATTAAAATTAGGACGAGAGGACCACTTTAGGCTAAATAGTCGTATATCTTGGAAATCATTTGGCACGTTATGATCTTTAAACAAATCCAAGAGATAATGGTGCCCCGCATATCATTCATTTTCCACCTTTGAGCTTTGTTTTGAGTAGTTAGTAGTTAGCTAATTAAATAACTAAATATATAGCAATTAAAAGACGAATACTCTACGTGCTACCTCTCGGGTTACAAGCTCGTTTGATACGCCTATGAATGAGGTTTAGAGTCAACACCCAATGTACTAGAAAGAGGGATAGTGACTCTATGACGGTGCCTCTGGTGAGATTCTGGGTCTACACCTTAATTGCTTGATATTTAAATAAAATAGAAAGAGAGAAAAAGAGAAAAAAAAATTGAAAAAAAAGAAAAAAAAAGTTGAAAAAGAAAAAAAGATAATAATAGTAGTACTAGGAAATAAATAAATAAAGCTCAAAATTTCATCATCCATTATTTCTAAGATATACGAGTATTTAGGTAGCGGTGGTAGGACAATCTATACGGTTGAATCCTTACCTTGAAAGCCTTGAGACAGGATTAGGTGGAACTGTAGCTTGCTAAGTTTGGGACCTATATGTTGACTGATAAAGTTAAAGAAAATAAATACTAAACACTTTGGGGGCTGAACAACTGGTGGTTGGGTTTAATCGGACATAAATACCGACAATTGCGATTAGCGTATGAATACATAAATGAAAAGGAAAAAAAATATTTTGAGATTAATTCCTGATTATGATTCCATGGCAGTTTTTCCGAGATGGAAAAAGATAAGTGTGGAGATGTGATGAGAGTATATTTTGTAACGTTTTCTCGTAGTTAAGTCTATATTTTTATTAGTTATATTATATTAATTCTCATCACATTTCTTATTTTTTTTATTGCATATGCTTGGGAGCTTAATTTGTCATTTCTAGTTATTTTATTCTAAAGTTATTAATTGTCTTAAAATAAATACGTAAAATAATTATATAATAAAAAGAAGATAATACTCTTTATTTGTTTTCACGTGCATGAGTACTTCAAATTCACATCTGTGAATTGATGTACAAATGATGTGGGCTCCATGGTCTATGATAATATTTGTGGGCTAAATTTGGTTCCAATAAGAAGTAGCATTTTACTTCGATTTCTCATGGGCTTACGTGGGCTTGGAAGAAAAATAAAGAATCATCATAGTTAAGGAGGAGGTCGGTTGAGGTTTATATATATAGGGTGAGGTTCATTGTAGACACTTTCGTATGTGAAATAGCTCTTTTTCACATGTGAAAGTTTCAAGAGATCTAATGGTGAAAAATGGTGTCTACCTGTCTACACTTATGGGGATGTCTACAATGAACTTTTCAATATATATATATATATATATATATATATATATATATATATATACTAGAGTGTGACTTGTCCACACGTGCGGCGGGTCACCATTTTGTATGTAATGAAAGTTGGTTTTGCACTTGGTATAAAATTGGTCATTTAAAAGAATTAAAACTACCACATAGCACTTAGCAACCAGTGCTGCAAGTAACTGCATACTATTTGATGATTGATAATATGTAAGTGTCGTTTAGTTAGCATTCTACTTCACTACTGATTTACAAAAGGTAACAGCTGTAAAAAATAAATAAAAAAAGAACGGGTAAAAAGAATACCCCATGAGTGTCGCCAAATGGCACAAAGCAAATAGAATTTGATGAAGAATACTAAAAACATATTTTTAGATAGAAAACAAATCCGTTGTAGAAAAAAAAAGAGTCGCCAAATGGCACAAAGCCATTGGCCAGAATATTGACATGTAAATCAAGTAGTGGCTCCAACGTAACAGTAAAGTTACTCATAAATAACTTTACTTTTTGTAAATATATATATATATATATATATATATATATATATATATATAATTTTAGAACGGCAATTTGGGGAGAGTTCGACAACCCTTAGAGGTTAGCACGAAGGAGGTCTGACGACTGGGAAAGAGGCGACAACCTCTTTGGCTGTTAAAGCAGATCGAAGACACAACAATTCTTAATTTTTGGTGGATGTTTTGAGGATCAAGAAAGGGACCCCTTTGGGTTTGTTTTTATTTTTATGATCATTATTAATTTCAATAAGTTTGTTTGGATATTTTAGTTGATTTTTGTGATGACTAATTTGGAGGTGACAACACTTATATTTTTCATTATGATTATTGGCTAATCTCCTTATAACTGTTTTTGGTGAATGGTTGTGTGGATTCGTTCTGTTCTTAACTGTTAATTGGTAGTTATTTCGGTTTTCCTTGCAACCGTTGAGCACCCGCATGCTGAATTCGTTAGATTAACTAGTAAACTAGGGTTTTAGTGGTCCACTGTCGTGTTTCAGCCTTTCCTTGCAGTAAGAACTAAGCAGCCCATTAGGAAACTAGGTTATTAGGTCGATTAGGCAATTGGGGATCATGTCTATGTGATTTAAGCAATTAATTAAGTTTTACCTAGATCGGTAGCCAACCAGGATCCAAAATTAGTTAACTTGTTGCATAAGTAATCCGTTTTGTAAATTCAGTAACCAAGTTTCTAGTTTTAGTTAAAATCATTAGCTGGTAATGTAGTTAATATTTTAGTTAATTCCAATCTTAGCAAAAATAGCCAAAGAGGCAATTTAGGTCAATTCGGTTTAGTGACAGTAACCCGGATTTAGATAGCTAATTAAGTTTAGGTAGTTAAAAATCTAATTCACTATTAACCACTAACTCCTTTGGATTGACACCCTAATTTACCCTATTATAGGTCAGTTTAGGTATCTGTATAGCAGTCACGATAACCGTTATCAATGTTCTTCCTAAAGGAGAAGTCTGAGACAGCTGAGATACTGAAGGACTTTGTCACTCGAATCGAGAACAGATGCAGAGAGCGGGTTAGAATTATTAGAACAAAAAATGGGTCTGAATTCAAGAATCAGACATTTGATGCATTTTGCAACGAGAAAGGCAATACTCGACAGTTCAGTTCACCGTACACGCCGCAACAAAATGGTGTAGTTGAACAGAAGAATAGAACCATCATCGAGTCTGCTAGGACTGTGCTTGCTGATTCCAAATCTGATATGTCCTTTTGGGCATAAGTTGTGAACACAGCCTGCTACGTTCTGAACAGAACGCTCCTGGTCAAACATGCGAACAAGACGCCATTCGAACTGTTTTCTAAAGGAAAACCAAACTTAAAACGTTTAAAACCTTTCGAATGCACTTGTACTGTATTAATAAAATCAGAACAGTTAGCCAAGTTTGCCCCCATGGGCGGATGACGTTTATTTTGTTGGGTACTCGATGACCTCAGCGACCGATCGAGTGTTGAACAAAAAAACTCAAGTTATTCTTGAGTCGTGCAATGTTACTTTTAATGAGCATACTCAGAATACTAGAGATCCTGCTCTCTATAGCATGTATGACCTCGAGTCTTTCACTTCTACTTTTAATGTGTTTTAATCTGATGTTGGACGTACTTCATCTGCTAATCAAGTTGAACAATAATCGAAGAAGTTTATACTCCTGTTGATGAATTTGCTCTAATTACTTCGTCGATCCTGGATACTATTTATTCGGTCGATCCTCCGGAGTTTTTGCGGTGAAATGAGTCAACATCATCATCTGATGTCACTGGAGCTTTAACACCATCTTATGTACCTGATTAGCCGTCCATTCATATTCTAGACTCAATAATCATAGAAACAGAACCAGCTCAGGAAACTATTAAAGCTAACAACACTGTTGAAATTGATGTTGTAACGCATGAATAAGATTCAGACAATGTTACAGAGATTGATACGGGAGAGACTCCTGGTGATGATCTTCAGATTGAGAATCTGGACTCATCTATTCCAGCACCTGCTGTTGAAGAGACTCGGATTCATAAGATTCATCCTACGAGTCAGATCATTGGTCCAGTTGACAAACGACTCGGGGAGTCAATCGAAGGAAATGAATACATGTTTATTCTCGTGCTTCATCTCACAAGAGGAACCTCTCTCTGTTCTCGCTGCCCTATTAGATGAAAATTGGATTGAAGCTATGCAAACGGAGTTACTCCAGTTTAAATTGCTCAGTGTCTAGTGCTTGGTTGATCCTCCAGAAGGTGTAGAGCCTATACCTGTCAAATGGATTTTCAAAAACAAAGGAGACGACCGAGGTAGTATTATAAGAAATAAAGCCCTTTTGGTAGTAAAGGGGTACATGCAAAAAGATGGCATAGATTATGATGATATCTATGCGCTTGTCGCTCGTTTAGAGGCAATACGGATCTTTATGGCGTATGCTGCGTCAATGAATATCACGGTCTACCAACTGGACTTGAAGACCGCATTCATATACGGCGCGCTGGACAAAGAAGTGTATGTGCAACAACCTTTGGGGTTGTGAGCAGGTCTTTTCCGAAGAAGTGTTACAAGTTGGACAAGGCCCTTTATGGTCATCAAGCTCCGAGGAAGTGGTACGAGATGCTGTCAACTTATCTGCTATCTAATGGGTACACAAGGGGTGTGATTGACCAGACACTCTTTATTCGTCATGTTGGTGATGACATGTTGTTAGTGCAAGTATATGTCGACGACATCATTTTCGGTTCAACGAATGTCGGCTTATGCCATGCTTTTGAGGAATTGATGAAGAAGAAGTTTGAGATGAGCGCAATGGGTGAACTCACGTTCTTTCTTGGAATTCAAGTGAAATAGACGCCGGAAGGTATCTTAATCAGCCAAGGGAAGTATGTGAAAGAAATCCTGAAGAAATTTGGTTTCCATGATTCTAAGGGATTTTCAACACTCGTGGTCACTTGTCACAAGCTTAATCAGGACCCAAAAGGTGTTTGTGTAGATGAGCATCTCTACAGGTCTATGATCGGTTCCCTCATGTATCTGACAACGAGTCGTCTCGATATCATGTTTGGGGTATGTGTGTGTTCAAGATTCTAGAGCAAGCCAAAAGAGCCGCATTTGACTGCTATGAAGAGAATTTTCAGATACCCCCTATAGAGGACTGTGGTATCCAAAAGACTCACTCTTTGATCTGCGAGCCTTCTCTGACAGTGATTATGTGTTGGATTTAAGTGTCCTGACCCGACTAAATCAAGTACCCGACCCGGTTAAGACCCGTAAGAGTTACACCGGAGGCAACGGGTATTTAAGACCGCTTACTTTGATAACCGGCAAATTCGCAGAAAGATTAAATTATGTGTTTATTAAATAGTTTAATTAATACATAATTAATCACTTGAATCAATATTAATCATTAAGATTAATTAAGCGACGAAAACGTTAAATAAGATTAACGTATAGAACGTGGATTGACGGATTATTAGTTTGACTAATATTCGGCTAGCAACGAACATTTAAAAGGGTTAAAGGTTAACTTTGGAAATTAAATGGTTTAATTGGAATTAAATTAAATCGAGGGGTTAAACGGAAACATGATCAGTTATAAATATAACTGTTTAGGGAGACGAAAACCTGATCCACCAAAAAGGGTTTTTTGGCCGTCGCTCTCCCTTCTCTCACGCTAACGACGACGACGGAAACCCCGCCGCCGCCGCCGTGTCTCTTGTTTTCGGCCAACCCCTCACCCGCCGCTAGCCACCGTCCGCCGCCCGCTAGCCACCGCCGCACCCCGCTGCCACGCTAGCCGCCGCACCCGTCCACTCCGCCGTGCACCTGCCAAGCCGCCGCCGCTCCACGCCGCCGCCGCTCTCAGCTGCCGCCGCTCACAGCCGCCGCCGCACGCACCGCCGTCGCCGCCCTGCAGCCACCGCCGCACGCCCTGCCGTCGTGTGCCCCGCTGCCGTCGCCGCCGCACCGTCGCCAAGCCGCCGCCGCCTTCCAGCCGGCCGCCGCTCCTCCTCGCCGTCGCCGGTTTTACCGCCGACAAACCCTAGCCGTGAACCACCTCTTGGTGTGTTCGGCTCGTCGTCCGCAAACCCTAGTTCGCGCCCAATCCGACGTACGAGATTTTCTCGGTGCTTGATTCACCGCGTAGTAAATCCGTGTTCGCGAGGAAAGTTAGATTCGTCAGACGAATCAATTCTGTGAAACCCTAGCGTCACCCGTTGACTTTCGGTGTCTCGAACGTCTGTTTGAATCACCGCTCAGGTATATCTAAACTCGTAATTAGTTTAGATTAAAGTACTTATTTATTTTGTAATTATTTCGCGTTTGTTTAAACGCGTCTATGGTGTTTGCGCGTTTGGTGATTGTCGAATCCTGTTGTTTTGGTTTACGCTAATTACCTGGTTTTCGCGTTAGTAAATTAATATGTTTCCGCTGCCTATTAAATTAATAGTTAATTTAATTATCTGATTTAATTTACTCGGTAATTGTTTAATAATTATTTATTGTAAATAATTATTTCTAAAAAAAAAAAAAAAAAAATTGCTATTACCGAGACCCGAATGCCACTGTCGTAACCAAACAGTGGTATCAGAGCCTTGATCACCACACGCAAACCCAGGCCGGTCCGTTTTAAACCGGCACACACATTCGCGAACTGGGGTTCTGAACCCGAAAGTCGCGAAATTAAATGAATCGCCTTTTAAATATGTTTAGTCGATTTGGATCCACTAAACATAATCCGATTCAACACAATTGATTGAATTATCTTTCGTGCATATTCGGCCCCATCCTATGTTATTTTGTCATGGTTTCGTTATGGTTTGGCCCATTAGGCCCATATGTTTTGTTTTGGATTGGCCCAATTTTGCTGGGTTCAAAGTTGTAATTATTTAAAATAGAATAGTTTTATTTTAATTGTTATTGCTCTCCTTCGCCTGTACGAACGAGACGAGCTTGATTCAAAGACCCGTTTTGAGATCATCGCTTTATGGGATTTTCGAAAATGGCTAGAAGTCAAAACAAGACCGACGGTTCCCAATGACACGCAGGAGCTTGTTGAAGCCAGTGGGAGCAACTAAGTCAATCAGGGAGTTTTTCTATTCTCGTGGTTGATTTACTTTTATGTCCCTTGCCCTATTTGATATTGTCATAGGCTCTGACAATATCGAAAGCCCTGCATGGCCGAATATGCACATGTGTGTTTGCTTGTTTTTGGTTGCTTGTCTTAATTGGATTAACACGCCAACTCAAAACCCAAACTTAGTTTTATCCAAAGTGAAACTAATTTTTCAATCGATTAAATGAAAGTCCTAATTTTGTTACGACTTCTCAAAATTTAAATAACCAATTTAATTCGACATTAAATTCGGATTTTTCGATAATGTAATCGAACTTCAAAAGAAATTGGTTATCGACTCGCGACACGTAGATCATTAATACTTAGGTTATTTAATTGATCGTCCCGAGTGAGATAGGATTTGATAAATTTATCGTCACATTTAATATTAAAATTTGACCTAATAATCCTATCTGGTAAGCCTAAAACCGGTAGTCTATGCCATCCTATGTCAAGTCTAACTTGGAACATATTGACCGATGCATCCGTGTTGGAGTATTTCAACACCGCACGTGGTGTTTAGGGTATCTTCCAAGGTGAGCGTATTGGAGTATTTCAACACCGTACGCACACATTGACCACTTAGGACAACTACTATTTTCTTTACACGCACCTTTGGTATTGGAGTATTTCAACACCGTACCCCTGGTCGGCTTGTAGACAAAGTGGGCATGGATGGGGCTAAACGTATTTCGTTGATCCGCTCACGAAAGCCCCATAACGGGAATTGTGATAGTAGACTCACAAGAGACAATCGTTGTCCATTCAATTACATAGAAGTTTTGAAAGCACTTTACGCTGTCTGGAGAAATTGTCTAACTAATTGAATTCCCAATTCCTATTCAAGATTAGCTTGCCATCCTTGAATACGAATCAAACATCGAAACACTAAAACATTTGCCTGTTGTTTCAGATGGCTAACCGCGCAAACCAAGAGATTTTCCATCTCAAGTCTCTCCTTGAGAAGGAGAAACTAAATGGCGCCAACTTCCTTGATTGGGAAAGGAATCTGAGAATCGTCCTGAAAATGGCTAACATGGAAACCGTGTTAGATGCTGAAGTTCCTGAGGAACCTGAAGCTGACACGCAAGCGGCGCGAAACGCCCATAACACATTGCGTACAAATGCCAAAAATGTCGCATGTCTTATGTTAGCCACCATGGAATCTGAGATTCAGAAAAACATGGTTGACAGGACGGCTTTTCAGATGATCGGTGATCTGAGGGGCATGTTTGAAACTCAGGCCCGACAGGAACGCTATGACACCGTTGTGACACTTATTAGTTGTCGCATGGCCGAGGGCAGTCCTGTCAGCCCTCATGTCCTGAAGATGAAGAGTTACATCGACCGTTTAGCAAAGCTGAATTACGTCATTCCCGCCGAAATGGCGACTGACCTAATTCTTCACTCACTGTCCAGTGCCTTCACTCCTTTCCGGGTGAACTTTAACATGCATAGCATGGTAAAGTCAGTGACTGAACTTCACGGTATGCTTAAAACCGCTGAAGTTAATTTTGTTAACGGTAAGGCACCCGATGTACTCGCGATCCGATCAGGAGGCGTCAAGAAGCCTGAGGTAAAGAAGGGCAGACGTGGGAACAAGAAGAAGGGCAAGGCAGCTGTAACCAGAGCGTCTGGAAGCTCCCAGAAAAGCAAGCCGAAGGCATCCAAAGCACCACCGCCTGAACAGCGCGAGTGCTTTGAATGCCACAAGATGGGGCACTGGAGAAGAAACTGCCCAGAATACCTTGCGAAGGTGAAAAACGGAAAAGCCCAACCGGGTAATTCCTCAGGTATACACATAAGTTATGTTGTATGATGCTTCACTTATTCCTACAAAATATATGTTTGACATACTTTACATTTTGTAGGTGCATGAAGCTGAAAGGAAGCAAGCCAAGACGACGCTGAACTACCCTGCGATTGTCGCACCCTAATAAAGTTCGCGTCCTGAGTTTTGATTTAAAAACAACTCTTGGTGTTTTAAAACAACTGGTCTTGTTTTGGTTTTCCCTGGCTGTTTTCCAGGATGAACAATTTGCTTTCTCTGGATTTTGATTATGACATGTTTTTGACAATGGTTGATTTTCGAAACATTCATATTTGGTTTTAATCTACTTTGAATTTGATTCAACCTTTTGTTAGATTAAATTCAAAATCCCATAACAACATATCTTCCAACCTGGTGCACTTGATTTGATTAAGACTAGCTCAAATACGACATGACAACTTTTGGTTATCACATCCCATTTAAGCTCTAATGTCATAAGCGTATATCGTAATAGTTACGTGACAACGCACGACGCAATTATGGTTCATAAAGTCCTGTGATTTTAAAACCATCCAGCGTCGATAATATCAAATCAAGTCGAACCGATTGAAGATCGCAGCTTCGATCTACAATCGTATGAGCATATCAATCCTCTACTTCATGTAGACGTTTGCACATATAAGTTCGAATCACCAGCTAAACAACTGCAATGGTAATCACCTGATGATTACAACATTGTAGTATGGTCACACCAATTGTGGTGCACATTACCATTAAATGTATATGCCTAGACACATCTTGGAAGTCTTAGACTACAATAGTTGTACTCACGTGTGTTTTAATTCGACAAACACTAAGTGTTCTATACGTCGATTCAACATTTCATTATGAAACTGGTAACACACAAGACTAATAACTTGCCACAACAAATCCCTTGACTTCATATAACCATGACACCCCTTCACACAACACTTGCATAACTAACTTCCAAACCCAAGACCGGAATCTTGCAAAAATGGAATTTAGAAATTACATGTCCAAAGCTAGATCTCTAAATATCTGAAGCAAAGCGACTCAAATATGTCGTTGGACTATGTAAAGCAATTCTCGCAACTAAACGGGACGAGCCAGATAAACAATGATTCGCCAACAATGGATTGTTGTGCAGCGGATCATATTGACATTCCAATTAGAGTTGGCATGTTTTTAACCTTACCTGAATAAGGAAACATCCTCTAGTGTCGGACTCCTGAGTCCGATAGAACAAATCATCATCTCGATCATCACGAGAAACTTTCAAACAATCAAAGACGAACGCATCTTCATGCTATCAAACTCTGAAAGGACTTTGACAATCGTTTTTGAACTTATGAATAAGTCATAACATATGGATATTAAGCATTCGAATTCCGTACCGCAAACTACGAATTCGAGCTTTTTTTCGTTCTTGAAAACGGAAATTGATTATCGCATTTCTGCGCAAAATCAGTATCCACACGGTTTGAAAGAAAGATGAAGATAGGAATGTCAATCTGCCTCAAGCAAGTGGGAGCATCGCCATAGATCCTTACTGGAATAACGATCGAGTGCCGATCTAAAGATCATTTAAATTTCTGAGATAATACGTTAAATGACACCTCAAAATTATAAGTTTCAAGATAATGTTAAGAATTGATCGTGACGTGACTGAGCAACCACACGCGATCAATCTCTTGAAACAGTTCATATCATACTGAATATGATGAAGACATGAATCCAATACTTGAATATTGCACAGCATGTTGCCGTAAGAGGTTACGCCATGACCATAGATGGAAAATCACACCATCACTGCTAAGCACTGATGAAGGAATATATATGTTCACCAACTGAGTACAAAATATATTCGTTGAACATTAATAGCCAACTTAATTGAATCTGAACTAAGAATGCTATAAAACATTCAAGGATTAATTCGACTCTATAAATAGTCGGTTAATATGCTCGCGTGATAACACAGTCATACGTGTGCTTACCAAGGGCGCTCCATTATCACAAGTTCGATTCACTTAAGAAGATTCACCGTTCATGATAAACGCTGAATCTCAAGAAACAACAGATACTGGCAATTCTAAATCGAAATTCGAGCACGTGATAGCGAACCCATAATTTCTGCGATCGGGCTAGATCTGCGAAATTAATCTACTACTCTGTACACGAATTCTGCATCACTTCGATATTCGATTTTAGTGTTGGATGTCGAACACTGTCGTTTGCACCATATCATTCGACCTCCTCTAAGTTGTTAGACGAGAGTCTGAATTCTGCGTAACGCGTTCGAATTTTATACGTTTTATTATCCATGAATATTTGGTTCAATATTCTAAAAGTCCGTAGTCGATCAGACATTGCGGGAGCAACGCCTGAAGCAAGACTATTCTGACTCTGGATTCAAGGTGTTGACCTCCAGACTCACAAGGCTTCATTGTAGAATGACGTCGGGACGTAACTCGTATCAGAATGTCTTCATGGATCTTAGCATAAGACAAATCTGATTAATGGTATACTCAACGGTATCCTTAGACCTGAGACACATGAGCGACCTCCCGTTTGCCAAAGAACATTCTTTGATTGTAGCTTAACGCTGTCGCGTAACTGCCAGCCATAACGGTTACTTTTGGGAATGGATCTGAAGCTTAGTGGGAGCTGTATGTAGTCAACATGGGATTCTGTACTCTTGCATTTTTCAATGCAACAGTTTGACATCATGGGCCCTCTCGTTAGTTCCAAGTGTTAAGTGTAAGGCCTTACCCAAACTTACTGTGTGTTTGATTGGACCACTTCGAACAGTAAAACGAGAAATATAATGATCGAACACAAAGAGAATGCAAAGATCCATGTCTCTGTCTCGATTGATGTCACATACAGAAAGGATCTGATGACTTTACAAATACCTTAAGTCTAAACTATATCACAAGTTTAATGATATGCCTTGGTTGTTCAGACTTGAAGTGTCATGACTGGTTGGGACAATCACGTGTAGCTAGAGCACCTCTGACTGTAACTTGATTAATAGTCGCGATCAGTCCAAGTGGGAGACTGTTGGATTTAAGTGTCCTGACCCGACTAAATCAAGTACCCGACCCGGTTAAGACCCGTAAGAGTTACACCGGAGGCAACGGGTATTTAAGACCGCTTACTTTGATAACCGGCAAATTCGCAGAAAGATTAAATTATGTGTTTATTAAATAGTTTAATTAATACATAATTAATCACTTGAATCAATATTAATCATTAAGATTAATTAAGCGACGAAAACGTTAAATAAGATTAACGTATAGAACGTGGATTGACGGATTATTAGTTTGACTAATATTCGGCTAGCAACGAACATTTAAAAGGGTTAAAGGTTAACTTTGGAAATTAAATGGTTTAATTGGAATTAAATTAAATCGAGGGGTTAAACGGAAACATGATCAGTTATAAATATAACTGTTTAGGGAGACGAAAACCTGATCCACCAAAAAGGGTTTTTTGGCCGTCGCTCTCCCTTCTCTCACGCTAACGACGACGACGGAAACCCCGCCGCCGCCGCCGTGTCTCTTGTTTTCGGCCAACCCCTCACCCGCCGCTAGCCACCGTCCGCCGCCCGCTAGCCACCGCCGCACCCCGCTGCCACGCTAGCCGCCGCACCCGTCCACTCCGCCGTGCACCTGCCAAGCCGCCGCCGCTCCACGCCGCCGCCGCTCTCAGCTGCCGCCGCTCACAGCCGCCGCCGCACGCACCGCCGTCGCCGCCCTGCAGCCACCGCCGCACGCCCTGCCGTCGTGTGCCCCGCTGCCGTCGCCGCCGCACCGTCGCCAAGCCGCCGCCGCCTTCCAGCCGGCCGCCGCTCCTCCTCGCCGTCGCCGGTTTTACCGCCGACAAACCCTAGCCGTGAACCACCTCTTGGTGTGTTCGGCTCGTCGTCCGCAAACCCTAGTTCGCGCCCAATCCGACGTACGAGATTTTCTCGGTGCTTGATTCACCGCGTAGTAAATCCGTGTTCGCGAGGAAAGTTAGATTCGTCAGACGAATCAATTCTGTGAAACCCTAGCGTCACCCGTTGACTTTCGGTGTCTCGAACGTCTGTTTGAATCACCGCTCAGGTATATCTAAACTCGTAATTAGTTTAGATTAAAGTACTTATTTATTTTGTAATTATTTCGCGTTTGTTTAAACGCGTCTATGGTGTTTGCGCGTTTGGTGATTGTCGAATCCTGTTGTTTTGGTTTACGCTAATTACCTGGTTTTCGCGTTAGTAAATTAATATGTTTCCGCTGCCTATTAAATTAATAGTTAATTTAATTATCTGATTTAATTTACTCGGTAATTGTTTAATAATTATTTATTGTAAATAATTATTTCTAAAAAAAAAAAAAAAAAAATTGCTATTACCGAGACCCGAATGCCACTGTCGTAACCCAACATTATGCTGGTTGTGAACTCAATCGCAAGTCTATGACGGGAGGCGCCCAGTTCTTGGGTAACCGTTTGTTTTAATGGCAATGCAAGAAGTAAAACACTGTGTCTGTTTCAACAGCTGAAGTGGAGTACATCACTGCTGCATCTTGCTGCACTCAAGTGCTTTGGATTCAGAATCAATTGCTGGATTCAGAAAGTACCCTAAGTGAAACGTACAAAATCTGTGAATTAGAAGCGTTTCTTTGAAAACAGAGGGGAAGCCATTGGGAATATTATAAGTTGGATGTATGATTCGTAGGTCAAGTGTTATGCTATAAAGAAAGAATTTGGGATTATATACCTGAAGAGTGCATTAAGGTTCAATACTTTGCCGGTCTGTGACGTTAGAGATTTAACCAGAAAGCCATTTTTGAATTATGGTGAAAATGTTTTGGCTGAATTCTTCAAGAATAAGTTGCATGAAGAATGTCAAGGGAGGTTTAGATTCTTAACTCCTCAAAGACCAAAGAATACAGATCATCCAACGAAGATTCATCCGAGAACTGGAAAAGCTATAGTGGTGTTGAAATACAAGAAGCCAATTCAATTAAATATGACACCTTTAAAGAGGCTTGAACAAGATTTCATAAACACATTAAAGTGGTGGTATTATGACGAGCGATCAGAAGAAGCAGTGATCATGGTGAAAGAAGAGAACAAAGTGGTGAGGATTTTTGATCCAATGTGGTTGATAAATTTATCTGAAGCAGACATCGACAAACTCTATCACAACAATATACTATATCAGGCTGAAGATGCTGATCAAGCGTTATAATTTCAAAAGGTGATTAGTATTTCTTATGCTTTTGGGATTCACGCTGGCAACAACCGAAACCAATTTTGGAAGAAGACTGAGACAAAAGCTTCTGAAGACTAGCATAAGACAAGGGGGAGTTTGTTAGAACAAGTTAGTGTGTCTAATGCTAGGTCTAGGCATTTTAGTGATGTAAAGCTTATTTTGTAAAGTTTCTGTCCCAGCGTACTAGTGGGCGGACCAGTTGGTACGCAGCTCCAGACCAACTGGTACGCTGGGTAGGTGACTATAAATAGTTTCGAGTCTTTTTTTCAGAGTAGAAGAGCGAGTTCATACAGTTTTAAGTGTGTGTTTTCATAGGTGTTCTCTCTCTAGTTCTCTCTGTAATCATTTACTCTTGATATCAATTAAAGAAGCGTTTATTTACCTCATGTTCATCGAATCGATCATATCACGCAATAGTAAGATCCATACTTGGTTTTACCAGAAAGGGTGATCGAAAGTCAGCTTTTCTATCATGCACAATTTCGGCTCGATTGAAAAGTTCAGACTGATCGAAAAGTACACTTTTCGATCAGGTCGGAACGGGTCAGAGCCACGGACACTGATCGAAAAGAGGGTGATCGAAAAGTACCTTTCGATCAAAAAGTCGATCGAAAAGTGAAAAATCGGATCGTAAAGCTATGTATTTCGATCGAAAGATGGTTAGAGTCACTGATTTCAATCGAATAGCTTATAGAACACGGACTTCTTGCTTCTGCAACACTTGTAACCTGCACCAAAACTCACACGGACCTCCTGTTTTGCGCTAATAACTGAAAATCACAAGGAAACCTCAAACCGTAAGTCATAAAAACTTGAATCTGATATCAAGAGAGCCATGAAACTCGCGTTTCTTGGCTCTGATACCAATTGTAAGAATCAATAAGTCCCTCATGCGATATCAATGTCTAGTAACAACCGTACGGAATTCGGTGTTACTAGATGATTCAAGAACAATCGATTAATAAAATAAACAAACGATGAAAAACAATAAGAAACACAAGCTGATTGTAGAAAGCTTGATTAGTAAACCTTGGTTGCACCACACAGAGTCTCGAAATTCTTCGTGAAAACCCACTAGTTCTTCACCAAAACAACAACCCTAAACTAATAAACAAAAGGTTCTATATATAGGGATGACTAACTTGATAAGCAAGTCACCACCTATTAACAAAATATCGGCCCATGTATACTAATAATCGACGGGGCCATATAAACCCACTAAACCCACACAAGTTAGCCCAATTACAATTATAAACTAGCCAAAAAAATATATCTAATGCAAAAGCCTTATTTTCTTTGTCTCTACAAGGCACAAGAAAGCTTTGCTGTATCCAAGATTCATCCGGATGATCTTAAATGATCTGTATCCAACATTGGTAAAGAATGAGAATCAGAAGATGGAATTGAAACACATGACCGAGGCAAGTATTGGTGCTTTGACTACTTATTAGAAAAAGAAAACAGCTGATCATCCAAAATTAATGAGATTGATTGGTAATTTGAGCAATGTCAACTATGTGGCACCAGCTCAGGGTGCTCCTCGTTATGAGCAATCGAGTTCGTCTGATGAACTCGATTACAGTTGGGTAGAAGAAAGAAATCAGCAACCAGATCAAGTCAAAGTTAAAAGACCAAGAAGACACACATAGACACCACCCGTTGTACAGGAACCGGTAGTATCAGAACCAGTTGCTACTGAATCTGCAGCACCTGCTGTCACTGAACCAGTTGTTTCAACACCGGAAGTCCATGCGACTGTCATCGTGACTGAGACACCAACAGTTAATACTCTGATCGATGAAAAAGAATCAGATGATGATGAGCTTACTGATTTTGATGCTAATTCTGAAGATGTCACTGACACAAATAACCCATTTGTGGACATCAAAGTGAATTCTAAACATGTTAAAGTGAGGAAATGTAGCGAGGAACATCTTGCGTAACATACAAGTTTAAAGAAAAGTAATGATCGATTTATGGGAAGGGTTTATGATGATAAAGCCTCATCCGAATCAGATAAAGATTACAACTTTGCTGCTGATATCAGACAAGACAAGGGTAAATAGCCGACAACTTCTTCGTCTTCTCTGACACCGTCAAAAAGGAAGAAG
Source organism: Deinandra increscens subsp. villosa (assembly GCA_039602395.1). NCBI lineage: Eukaryota > Viridiplantae > Streptophyta > Magnoliopsida > Asterales > Asteraceae > Deinandra > Deinandra increscens. The sequence goes on from JBCNJP010000017.1 coordinate 64,873,689, forward strand.
TCGGTTGCTGCCGGTGGATGAGGCAAGAAGCATAAACGTTCACAGTTTCTACTCAAACGCCATTCCAGTGTAACTTCATCTGATGATCCCAATGTGTCTTTACCTGAAGTTACTATCACAACCAGCACATCACCTTCACCAGGTGTTGGTGCTCAATATGTTCAGCAACCGATGGGTGCCACATTTACACCAAAATTCACAGCTGCAACTACTACAACATCAGCTCCTTCAACGCTGGATCTTAATTTTAGTGTTTCTCAAGGTTCGATATCTTTTAATCAAGGGGATTTGCTTAACACTGACCTTCTGGATTGTCAGACAAAAAATAAAGAGTTAAGGGCTGATGTCGCTGCAAAATCACAAGTTATTGAAGTGATAAAGCGAAAGGATGAAGAGAAAACTCTGATGATTACTGAGTTGAAAGCACGAGATGAATCTTTGCACCGAGACTATGTCAAATAAAGAGTAGGGAAGCGGCCAAAGCATAAGAGATCACGCATTTGAAAACGGCTAGTCTGAACCAGGATGCTATTATTGCACAAATGAATGAGCAAATTAAACTCTTGGTAGAGAAGTTTAATGCTCAGGGGGAGATAGGTTCTGGTTCTGGTTGCAAAGAAGATGATAGGCTGCAATATTTAAACGATGAACCTGATAATGATCCTGAAGGCAATACTGGTGGAGGTCCATGCCCAAATGGAGCATCTAGATCGGGTGCTGGTACTTCTACTGCCCAGGGGGAGTTAGATTCCATAAATGTAGTGCCAATTACTTCAGTTCCGTCGAATCAAGTTGCTAAAAGCATTAATGAGATCGGCATTATACTTGAAGATGCTAAGATTGTCTGTGAACTCAAGCTAGAACAGATTTAAGCGATCTTTGATTTAAACGACAAGGAAATGAAGAAAGTTGTTGAGGCTGAACCCGAAATTTTTGAATCATCAAAATCAGAGGCTGAAGAAGATTTATCTGATGAGGAGATTGAGGTTGAAGACATAACAGAGGAGGAGTATTGTTAGGACAAGTGTCTGTGTGTGGTCGTTACTGTGCGAATGTATTAAAATTAAATGTATCTAATGATGTTAACATACCCAACCAGTGTACCAGTTGGTACGCATGTACCAAATGGTACGGCGGACCAAAGTGGTACGCCAATTGGTCAACCTATAAATAGGTTCGGTGTGTCGAACATCTTCAAGTATGGTCATTACTCTTTGTGAGTGTGAGAGAGAGAGGAGGTTCTGTCCAAACCTCCTTCAGAGCTTAATTGATGTATACTCTCTTAGTATTGTAATCATTTGACTATAATTGAATGACAAACTTCCGTCTCTATCATTCTATGATCTGGAAACGATTTGTATACGGTTTTTAAAGTATCCAGATCTATATTCAAACTTCAACAACAATAACTCAACTAATGATGATTTTGAAGTTTTTCCAAAGGAAAAACTGATGAAGCTGGGGCAGAATTGAAAAAGAAAGAAGCTGCACAACCTGAAGACCCTGTTGCCAAAGACGATAAGGAACAGAAACAACTATGGGCTTACAATGATTACATGAAAACATTTCATGCTAATTATGTTCCACCTCTAAAACCGATAAAACAAAGAACGCATGTGAGGTTCAAGGGCCAAGTGTCAGGTGAAATTATAAGTTGGATGTATGCAGCAATTTTGAAGTGTTATGAAATTAAACGCCAGCATGGTATTCAATACTTCAAGCTTGCATGAGACTTTAATTCTTTGCCAGTTTGGGATGTTCGGGAGCTTACTAGAAAACCATGCTGTAACTAGGTGGATGATTGGAGGGGTCAGTACTTCAAGCATCAAGTAGAGAACGAATGTAATTTTGGATTTCAATATATAAAGCCTCAAAAAACCGAAAAGGCTTGAACATCCGACCAAGATACACGAGAAGACTGGAAAGAAGCTGATAATACTTATTTTCAAGAAGAAGCCTAACGTCATGAAGAGGATTCCATTGATGAAGATGGAATTGGATTTCATCAAAAACATGAAATGGTGGTACTACGATGAGAAGACCGGAAAAGCTGTGATAGTGTTGGAGGAGAATAACAAGGTTGTGAAGGTGTATGACCCCATGTCGTTGATCAACTTATTCAGGGCTGACATAGATTAGCTGTACCATAATCAGATTCCGTTTCATCTTGATTATATGGAGCAGGCTTTGCAATTTCAGAGGATGATCCGGATATGCTTTGCATTTGATATATATGCCGGGCATAATCACCAGAAGACATGGGTTAGGATGGAGGTTGGAGCTCAAGAATGATTGATAACTGACCAGCATTTGCCAAGGGGGAGTTTGTTGATACATGCAGATGGCAAGAGGCTGGATCAGACAAAGACTTTGAAGAAATCAAGTTTTTAAGAAAAACCCTAGCTAGCCGAACCCCATCTGAGCCATGGGCGAACTGGCAGCCGAACTCTCAGTTTGGTTGAGCCCCAATTCGGAAAGTTGGGTTTCTATAAATAGTTTGATAGGTTTGTAATTTTGAAAAACACTTTTGCTTATGTGTGTCTAATCGAAAGTGTAATAGCTCTGAGTCTTTGTTCTCTGTTTTTTAGTGAAATCAAAGCTTGAGTTGTATTTACATTACGTTTTGATTGTTTTGTTTACCCAAACGATATGAGTTGATCACGATCCATGCCGTACGCTCTTTCAAAATATTTTGGTGCCTGAAATCGTTACTCCTAAATTTTGGGCTATAGAGAGATACGCTGGTGGGCATCCTATGCAGATTTCGGATTCCATCAGGGCTAGCCATCTTGAGACTCTTGATAGTTCTGTTCGTCTCGCTGCTCGTTAACCGATAATCATGTTAAGGCTGGGAAATCTGAAAAGAAGGGGGTCAAAGCAAGAGGCGGTTTCTGAAAAAATCTGAGTCGGGTGTTGAAAAAGAATCCAAAGCTGAGTCTTCTGCAGGTAAAAGTAACAAGAAGAAGCGTAAGGGGCGAAACTTTGTTCTTACCACTACTCCTGCAGCTCCTACTACACCTGCTGCTCCTGCACCCCTTGCTGCACTTCCTGCCAAGAAACCTTACACGGGGCCTCACCCTCTTTGTGCTCGGTGCACCCGCCATCCCCCTGCCCATGTTGCTTGCATACAATTCACTAACTGTGGGTGATTTGGTCACCTCACCCATGCTTGCCGCCTACCCATGCGAGCCCAACCAATGGCCTAGTATCTTGCTCAACGCATGATAGCCCAAACCCTAAATGTCCAAGTTCAAGTTAGGGCTTCCTACAATTGGGGGTCCACTACCCACCTTCGCAACGCATGCCCCGCTCTTGATGTGGTTAATCAGCCTGCCACTAGTGCTGCTCGAGGTGCCCCTGCTCGTGCCTTTAATATCAATGCAAATCAGGCTCAGGCGATCCAGGAGGTGGTCAATGGTACGTTTCTCAGCAATAATCATTATGCATCAATATTATTTGATTCTGGTGCCAGTCGTAGCTTTGTATCGTTAGAGTTTGAGCCTTTGCTTGCTTGACCATGTATTGCGCTTGATCATCCTCTATCTGTTGAAATCGTGGATGTAAAAATGGTTGACCTCGGTTCGGTAATTAGCACTACGTCAAAATTGGCCATTGGCCACGGAAAAAACCGTGACCAAAGGTCTTTGGCCACGTTTTTTTCCCATTTCAGTCGACACCAAAGGTCCCGTCTCCTATGTATCATACGACCACGTTAGAATATCAGTGGCTGAAGCCACCTAGAATCGTGGCTAAAGGGTACCAATATTTATTGTTGTAATCAAACAATTCTTCCGGAAAGCGTGGCCAAAGGGTCCCAACAGCCACATGTGTTTGTTTAACGTTGCCTTTGGTATTATATGGTCACATATAATTGTGTTTTAGCCACTTATATTAATAAAAATACGTGGCCAAAGACCATAGGGTGGCAACGACCACGTGAAAGTATCAAAAGTGTGGCCTTTGATATTATATGGTCACATACATTTGTGCTTTAGCCACATAGGATTGAAAAAAAACATGACCAAATGGGTTGCTGAAATCAGATATGTTCTCCCAATACGCATGGCCAAAGGGTGGCAATGGGTTGCTGAAATCACATATAATTGTGTTTTAGCCACATATATTAATAAAAATACGTGGCCAAAGGCCATAGGGTGGCAACGACCACGTGAAGTATCAAAAATGTAGCCTTTGGTATTATATTGTCACATATATTTTTGTTTTAGCCACATATATTAGAAACAAAAAAGTGGCCAAAGGGTTATTATAGTTACTCATCTTGTCGCAATGAGTGTGGCTAAATGGTTGGAGCGGCCACATGTATTTTACATAAGTGTGGCTGTTGGTATTATATAGTCACATACATATATATGTTTTAGCCACATCATTTGAAAAAAAATAAAAACGTCGCTATAAACTAACCTTTGGTGACACATGATGATTATGATTTTATGTGGCCATTCTTTACCAATAAGCATGGCCGTTGCTACCCTTTAGCCACACTCATTTGGACAATATGCAATTTAAGCATTATTTTAATTAATTAAACTTTTAATAAATTAAAAAAATATACTACATATTAACATCATAAACCTAATTGATTTTCAACTTAATTTTCAATCCGCGAAGAAAACTACCATATGGTCTATATCTTCAACCTTATTGATTTGAGCTGAATTAGGACCATTATTTTTTTTTCTTCCTACAAAAAATGTAGTGGAATAGCTTATGGAAATTGAACAGAATATATAATTAAACAAATTTTCAAATACTAACATTTTCCTTTACCGCCGCCTTTGATATGGACTAAGGAGGAGTCTCATCCGGTTTCAGTACATTGGGTGAGGTCCTATTCAATTAATATTCGGATGAACATTAGATGTCCGGATAAACATTAAGAATCTGGATAAACATCCGGATGAACATCACATAACTTCCAGATCAACTTAATAGTCAATTGAACTTTATTTGCTAATTCCATTTTTGACAATTTTTCCTACAATCCTAGCTAGCCCATGTATTTGAGGTACCAAAAGAAATTAAAAATGGGAGTACATCAATTTTTCCAAAAGATAAATGTGAAACTAAAAAACGGAATGAAACTGGCAAAAAATTACCTTTTCCTTTTCCACCGTTTGAGACGAGGTTGATCAGCCACCGATTTCATGTCCTACAAGTGAATTATTTAGTTTATGGTTGGAAATCAACAATCATATAAAAAATATATATATGCAAGATAGTGAATTTGACCAATACTAATCGTTGTACCCATGTCAGGACGATTACTATTATGGTTAGATCCAACATAATTCTCCACATAATTTACCTAGAAAAATGTTTTTGAATTGGTAAAAAGTATATGTAAATAAATAGGTAGTTGGTCACAGTACAATTAAGTTGTGATGTACAAAACTTTCCTCTGTATAGAATTTAAGTTGTTGTGGTAACGGTGTGCCAAATGTAGCCAGATGAGCTATAAGTAGATTGAGTTTTTTTTTTACCGATTCTGCCATCTTCAATGAGAGGGCCTTAACTTCTTCATTTTTTTATCACGAAAAAGTCTCACTTTTTAAGTTCCAACTCAAGTTTTTCAAACTGAGCAAGTTTCATGGAACCATCCTTGATCTTTGCGAACACTACGTAAAAAAGTGGCTTTAGCCACGGTTTTTTCGAAAATGCCTAGCCACGGTTTAAAAAAATGTGGCTAAAGGTAAGAAACACTAGTTTTAGCCACACATATTAATTTGTTAATGTGACAACAACAATCAGGTGCAGTGAATTTAGCCACTGTTTTACAAAAACATGTGGCACTTGATTGTCACACTTAAAAAAGAGTGGCGAAATGCGCTAAACGGCCACAAAATTTTTATGATTTTTTTATTCATGTGACCAAAAAGGAATGTATGGCCACACTTAAATAATGTTGTGTGACGGAGAGTAGATTTTATTACTTAGTAAATTTAAAAAATACAAAACTATTAAGTATATATTATGCTTGGCTAAATGTGAGCAATAACCACAGTTTTTACTTAGTTATTAGCTAAAAGCTAGTACATATGGCCACTGTTATTAGGTTGTGTGACTAAATAGTAGTTTGTGAGTGACAAAAATCTATTACCTATGGCCACATATATTAACCATGACTAAATAGTAGCCACTTTTAATTAGTTATATGTGGCGACAACAGATATATATGATTACTAGAGGTCAAATCTTTATCTACCACCTCGAGTTTCGGATATAAATCATATAATTAATTAATTAATTGTCGATCATCACCATATACGCCGTTATCTCTCTCAGCTCTCTGTTTAGTTCGATATCAATTGTGTAATAGAAACGAGAACAAACGGTGTAAATAACAATGCTCAATCTCTCATTAATATCGTAACAGATTACAGAGAGAATCAGAACACAAAACACACAGTTGCTTAACACTCGCTCAAAACTCTACTGAAAAACTAGTTACAAAGACAAAGCTACAAACGGTGTAAATAACAATGCTCAATCTCTTGTCCGAACCTGAGGTTCGGCCGGGGTTCGGCCAGAGTTCGGCCAACAGCAAACTAGGTTGTAATCTTCAAGTCTTCAACTCTTTGTCTGATCCAGCTCGTTGCCACATAATGTATCAACAAACTCCCCCTTGGCAACAGCTGGACCGTTCTTTATCAGCCTTGTACTTCAGCAGCCTCATCTTCCTTCCAAACCATCTCATGATTATGACCGGCAAATATGTTGAAAGCAAAACATATCCTTATCACCCTCTGGAACTACAATGCTTGTTCCATATAGTCAGGATGATACATGATCTGATTGTGATAGAGCACATGTATATCTGCCTTGGACAAATTGATCAGCCACATCGGGTCATAAATCTTCACAACTTGGTTCTGTTCTTTCAGCACAATCACAGCCTCACCAGTCTTCTCGTTTTAGTACCACCATCTCAAATATTTGATGAAATCAAGCTCCATTTTCATCAGTGGTGTTTTCTTCATCACATCAGGTTTCTTCTTGAAGACCAGGATTATCAACTTCCTACCAGATCTTTCATGAATCCTTGTTCGAGATCGACGCCTTTTGGGTTTCTGAGGATCCAAAAATTGAAATCCTTCATGACATTCTTTCTCAATAGTCTTCTTGAAGTAAAAACCCTTCCAATCAGTGCCATAATTGCAAAAAGGCTTTCTGGTCAGTTCACGAATATCCCAAACTGGCAGACTGCTATAATCACTAGCACATTTGAAGTACTGGATTCCATGTTGACGTTTAATCCCGTAGCACTTCAAACTGTCAGAATACATCCAGCTGATAATCTTGCCTGAAGCTTGACCCTTGAATTTAACAAACGATCTTTGCTTAATTGGCTTCACAGGAGGAACATAATTGGCATGAAACGTCTTCATAAGTTCATCAAATGCACAACGTTGTTCTTGTTCGTTAACCTCTTTAGCATCGGGTCTTCAGGCTTCTCTGCTTCTTTCTTCTTTAATATTTCTTCAGCCTCAGCACCTTTTTCTTTTGGAAACACTTCAAACTCATCACCAGACTGATTGTTATTGAAATTTGAGTATAAGTCTGGATATTCTTCTTCAGTAATATCTTCTATCTCAACTTCCTCCTCAAATATATCTTCAACATCCTCATCTGATTCTGATTCAGATGATTTGTATTTCCTTGGTGATGATTCAGAAGCTTTTCTCATTTCTTAATCATTCAAAGGGTGAATTTGCCCGCTTGAGTAGATGGGATTGACATAATCGGCACTGCTTCTCGAGAATCTTTCTCCCCCTGGGAAGTAGATGTCCCAACACCCAAACCAGTGGTTCCGGTCGGGCCTGATCCTCCACCAACATTCCCATGAGAATCATCTTGATCGGGATCATCGTTCAGATATCGCATCGGATCTTCATTACAACCCAAACTATCTCCAATCTCCCCCTGAGCTTTAAATTTCTTCATCAAGAACTTTATTTGCTCATCCATTTCGAGAAGCAATTTGCTCTGAGTCTGACTCGATCTGCTCAACCGTAGGATCTCTTGATCTTTGGCTAAGTCACGACTCTATAAGACAGTGATCTGTTGACTTTGAGATTGATTCTGAGCTCTTAATTCATCATTACTTGTACGAAGCTCAGTAATTATCTTCTCTTGCTCCTCAGTCTTAGTCTTTAACACAGCAATCTGAGACTGTTGATCATGTAACGCACTTTGAAGAATACTGGCTTGTGAGAATGACACAGAGCTTTGTTCAAAGTTGAAATTAACCTCTGGTGTAGAATGTAAAGAAGTTGCAGCTGCTGTTGCTGTAGAGAACACCGGAGTTGTGGGAATTGAACCCATCGGCTGAGTCACAAACTGCGCACCAGCACTTGTTGAAGGTGCTGTGCTAACAGTTGTTGATCTATTGGCATTCATGAGATCTTGCAAGAAGTCAAACTGAACATCAGACACCGATGTCTGAACAGTTGTAGACACTTCTGAAAAAGACTTGGCTGGACTAGTTGATGAAGATACACCAGAACGAGGTTTTAGAATATACTGTAGTCCTTTCTGCGTTTTACCTCTTCCACCAGCAATCGACTTCTTCCTCTTTTGTAAAGAACTAGAATCTTTCTGCTTTCCTTTGCCATGAACAACATCGGCGTCAGGAGCATAATCTTCATCAGAATCAGATGAGACGACATTGTCGTACACACGATCCTTGTAGCGATCTTTGCTCTTGTTTTGGCTGATTCGGTACGCGAAATGTTCATTGCTACCTTTCCCGATCTTCAGATATTTAGAGTTGATCAAGACACGCACAAACGGATTGTTTGTGTCAGACAAGTCTTCGGAGTCAGCCCCAACATTCATAAACTCCTCATCATCATCAGATTCATCTTTCAGGGTATTCACCGCAGGTGTCTCAGTCACACAGACAGATACATGAACTTCTTGTGCTGAGACCACCAGTTCAGAAACTGGCGGTTGAGAGACAATAGTTTCAGGCTCTGGATTTACTGGTTCTTGTACTACTGGAATTTGTCTTTTAGGTCCTTTCACCCTTCCTTGTTGTGGAATTTGATTTTGTTCCACGATCCAACTGTAATCAAGTTCCTCTGAATCACTACCTTCTTCATGACGAGGTGCACCTTGTGCTGGTGCCACGTAATCAGCATTCACTAAATGACCAATCAGGCGCTTTAATTTTGGCTGAAATTCTTGTGCCTTCTTTTGATAAGACGCCAGATCACCCACACTTGCTTCTGTCATATGTTTCAGTTCCATTTTCTGTGTTTCAAGCTTCACCAAATCAGGATACCGGTCATTAAGGATCATCTGAAGAAATCGTGGATAAATAGCTGCTTTCTTTCGCCTTAGAGTTAGGTTACCTCTCATGTAATGAAAGATCAACCCAGCAACATTATATGGTCAGTTCATCACCAAAGCATTCATTAAAGACAACATTGATTGTTGAACTTCATCGTGCCCGGATATTCTATGCCCCAGACATACCAACAACACATGCGCCAAGTATTTTTATGGAACGCTCAACGAAGATTTGTAGACCCATTCTTTACTTGGATCATCGGTGTACCAAATTCGCTTCAGAAGCGCCACTTTATCTTCAGGAGGAAATTCCAGTGGTGCAGTTGTTGTATCAGTTTCCAATTTCAGAACCCTGTGAATATCCACTTCAATGACTTCAACTGGTCGACCCTGAACGGTTGCAACAATTCTGATTGGAGCATCAGTAATCGTCTGCACAGTACTCCAGAACTCCAGAATGATATCACGATATACATCACAAGATTGAGTGATTGCATAGTGAATTCTTGATCGTCTCAGAAACTCAAAATCCCGGATACTCCAAATTTATCAAGCTTGCCTCGTGCAACACCAATATGTGCACAAATGTTGTGTTTGTCACCGATCTTCAGTTCGTTTGCCATATCTGAAAACACATAAGATAAAACATTCATTAAATTCCATGTTATTAACATATATAATCACCAATTTCGTCAGTTCGATGTCATTTGCGTAAACAAACAACTTTTTGATCAAAAAAATTAACCTGCCGAACTTCATCCGAGCCTCGTCCGAACTCCAAGTTCAGAGTGTGTCGCCCGAAAATGCTGGAGCGTCAGTATCGGCTTAGTTCGATATCAATTGTGTAAACGAGAATGTAAACAACGGTGTAAATATCAATACTCAATCTCTCATTAACGATAAACACGCTTACAAGAGAATCAGAGTATCAGAACACACACACACTCTCAGAAGTTCGTTCAAACAACAACTAGTTACAAATAACAAAACTACACCTATTTATAGACTCACGGCCGTCCGAACTCCTAAGCTTGTCCGAATCTCAGTTCAGCCAAGGATCGGCCGGGGTTCGGCCAGAGTTCGGCCGGCAGCAAAACAAGTGTAATCTTCATGTCTTCGAAACTATAATGTATCAACATCGTCCGAGCCTCGTCCGAACTTCAAGTTCGGAGCTTAACGAACTCCAAAAGATTTGAATTTCAAAATCAGTGAAATCGACCAAATCAACCAACAAAAATTGACACCCTTGGTCGGTTTTTGATTACAAACACAGAGGAACCAATTTTATCTTCTAAAAACAATTTTAAGTAGTCTATTTTTAGATCTAGGAACTTGAAACAGTCCGAACGGTTTTTCAAACAAAAATCCTACAACCAGTGATTAAAAACAGAATCTAACCACACCATCGTACTCGGAATCATTAAACTTACCTAGAACAAGTCTCTAAATGTCCAAACAAGTCGTAAATTGAAATTTTGAAATTTGGGCAGCAGTTCGGTGCAAGTTCGGAGTAAACAGAGAATTATGACCTCCGAACTTCAGGTTTGGACTATATATAGCCTCGAGACGTTCGGACCTCCGAACGCCCTCCGAACTCCTCGTTCGGACCAACAGTATCACTGAACTCTCTCCGAACCTTACCTTCGGTGCCTCCAAACCTTGTCCGAATTTGGACTTCGGACCCTCCGAACTCCTGGTTCGGACGTCCGAACTTCTGGTTTGGACATTTTTTCAAAAATTTCAATTTAACCCCTGATTTTGATGAAATTTCAAATTGAACCCCGAAAGTTTAATATTTGTCAATTTACTTCAAACTTTGTTCAATTCAATGATGAATTTTATGAAAACAAATCCATTTGGTTGTTTCCGGCATAATTTTGAATTTTTCACTAACGGTTGATCAAAAATAAACAGAATCAAAATCTTTTTGATTTTTATAAAATTTTCAAACACACCAAAAATCTTTTTGAATTTTACAAAATTATACTAAAACATGCCTAAAATCTTTTTGTGATTTTCAGATATTCAAGCAACAAACCAAACAGGAAATGAAATATCAGTATTAAGAACTAATATAACTTAAATGTTTTTGCGAGAAAGATCCAGACGCGAGATCATATCAGCTAATGTGCACCAGACACACTTCAATTTTATTTTTAATCAGCATGCAAGTCAAGTTGGTAGCAAATACAACTTTTCAGTTTATTTCCGTTTGGGCAGATCAATTTTTATAGCTTTCGGATATGTTAAGGTATGATTTAGCATGCATTGAAAATATGATATCTCACACAATCAGAAATACCGGTAATCTGGCTTATTCTATTTTTTGTATTTTTCACAGAATTTGATTTCCACCGAGATTTATCGTCCATGGTGTTTCATGCAAAAATAAGGCAGAACCCTAAACAAACAATAATCAGATCGGCCGGTAGGCACGCAGAGAAAGTCCGATTGTTTAGGAAAATAAAAAATAGAAAATAAAGCAGAAATTGTATAACCCAACAACAACCAGGTCGGTGCTCCCGCACACGCAGAGAAAGTCCGATGAGTTATACGAAACACCAAAGAAAATAAAGCAGAACGTCAAACGAACACCAATCAGGTCGATCTTTCGATAAGCAGAGAAAGGTCGATCGTTTGACAAAATAAAGAAAATCAAACAAGTTTAAATCTTTGCAAAATGAAAGCATGCATACACCAAAACATCTCTTATTCTGTTTTTGCTTTTTCATTTTATTTAATGCCACTATCACACAGCATCCGTCATGAAGTGCCTCACACTTAATCAAGCAGATTTTTATGTTTATATCATACTAGCATATATCAGATTTGCCCTTCCGCATTTAACTACCTAACAAGTACCTACAGCCTTTCATTTTTACTTTATCCGTGGTTGATAACACACGCTGATGTAATATCACTTCTCGCTTGGTCGGATCAATTTCTCAATTTTTGATTTTTCCATTTTTATGCTTTTTGCATTTTTTTCATTTTTTTTATATTTTATGATTTTCTTCCCGTAAAATACAAAACTCTATTTTTGGATTTTAATAACAAGAAAAGAAAAAACAGACAACAAAAGTAAACAAAAGCAAAAATGATCAACCAAAAGCTACTCAACAGGTAACTTTTGTATGCCGTTGATCTGCAAATGATAACGAAAGCGGGTTTTGTCAAAAGCTTTCATAAAAAGATCCGCTTTTTGAAAATCAGTATGGATCTTTTGCAGATCAATCAAGTGTTTCTCAAAACAATCACGTATGAAGTGATATCGGATGTCAATATGTTTTGTTTTAGAGTGATGAACGGGGTTTTTAGTTATGCAAATAGCAGCCGAGTTATCTATATATATGGGAGTAGTAAGACACTTCAAACCGTAATCCTGCATCTGTTGTTGTATCCATAAAACCTCAGAGCAGCAACTTGCAGCTGCTATATATTCAGCTTCAGCTGTGGATGTAGCAACAGAAGTCTGCTTCTTACACTGCCATGATACTAACCGGTCGCCAAGAAACTGACATCCGTCCGTGGTTGACTTGAAATTAATCTTGCAACCGCCGTATTCTAAATCCGAATAGGCCGACAGGTCAAACTTATCATCATGAGGATACCAGATCCCGAGATCTGAATTACCCTTCAGATAAGCAAGAATCCTCTTAACTGCTTCCATGTGAGAAACCCGAGGTGCTGCTTGGTACCTGGCACACAAACATACAACAAACATAATATCAGGTTGACTAGCTGTAAGATACATCAATGAACCTATCATTGCCCTATACCGAGTGACATCTACTGTTTCACCCTCTTCGTGAGGACAAAGGCCATGCGACAGCTGAATTGGAGTTCTAGGAATGCGAATATCTTCAACTTTGAATCGACTCAGAACATCTTTCACATACTTCGTCTGATGTATGAAAATTCCCTTGTTAGATTGCTGAACTTGTAAGCCCAAGAAGAACGACATCTCCCCCATTGAACTCATCTCGAACCTGGTTTGCATCAATTTCTCGAAATCCTTCGATAATTGTTCGTTTGAGCTGTCAAAAATAATATCAACCAAATAAATTTGTACCAATAGCAGATCCTCCCCCGTTTGAGCTGACAAAATAATATAGAATCAACCAACCCACGCTTAAATCCATTGTCGAGTAGATAAGTGGACAACGTCTCATACCAAGCTCGAGGAGCCTGATGGAGACCATAAAGTGCCTTGTCCAGCTTATATACCTTCTCCGGATAATCAGGATCGAAGAATCCCGAAGGTTGCTTGACGAACACTTCTTCTTTGACTTTGCCGTACAAAAACGCACTCTTAACATCCATCTGGAAGACCTTAAATCCACGATGTGCAGCATATGCCAAAAAGATTCGTATAGCTTCGATTTCGGAAACCGGTGCATACACCTCGTTAAAGTCAATTCCTTCTTCCTGAGAAAACCCTTGCACAACCAAACGGGCTTTGTTACGGACTATCACTCCGTGATCATCTCTTTTTCATTTATAAACCCACCGTGTTCCGCACGGTTCTTTGCTTCCAGCTGGTAAATCGACAAGGTGCCACACTCCCAACTTTTGAAATTGTAGCAACTCCTCTTGCATTGCTTCCACCCACGAGCCATCAAGTAAAGCTTCCTTAACATCTTTAGGCTCAATCTGGGATAGAAAGCATGAATGGAACGCTTCGTCCTGAATTCCAGATTCCAAAATTGTTAATTATGCACTGCTTTCGATTTGATGTCTCGTGCGCACTCCTTCACTTAAATCACCAATAATGTTATCTTGCGGATGAATAGTGTTTATCCAGAGTGTCTGATGAATTGGAACAATGACCGTTTCAGCCATATCAGGAACATGATCTTCCTCAACCACCACGTTCTTAGTTGAATTAACAACAACATCACTTGTAGTCGCTTCAACTTGTGGATCAGATTGTTGAACATGAATCTCAACCTGATGTGACATGGCTTCATGAAATTCGTTATCATCATCAGAAGACACATCGTCAGCCATAATTGTCGAATCATTTGATGTTTTCGTCAAGTAATTATCAGCAACAGGCAATTCTGGATTCGACGGAGTCTCAATATTCAGAACCGGAGTATTGTCTTGAAGATCAATATAAACTCGAGTAAGCTAATCATCAGACATCTCTGGTGTCGATTCAAGATTTTCAAAAAGAGATTTATAATCGAACATCCAGTCCGGTCCAACACCTTTGGGCGGTAAAGTGTAGGATTGAAAATCAACATGTAAGTATTCTTCCACTGTACCAGTCTGCTTGTTGAATACCCGTTTCTTCAGATGTGAATAACCAACAAACAAGCCTTCAAAAACTTTCTCGTCAAACTTGCCCGCAGACTTTAACACGGTACATGGACACCCAAATGGCTCCAAATAACTGAGATTCGGCTTATGATTCTTGAGAAGTTCATAACATGTCTTCACCAGTCGTTTAACCGTAAGCACTCGGTTAAGCACATAACATGCCATGTTGACCGCTTCCGTCCAGAAATGAACCGGAAATTGAGCATTGGCCAACATCGTACGTGCTGTTTCAATGATTGTACGATTCTTTCATTCTGCCACACCGTTTTGCTGAGGTGTGTATGGTTTACTAAATTCGTGTACGATAGTTTTCTCCATACATAACGTCCTCACAACGGAATTCTTAAACTCCGTGCCATTGTCACTGCGAATCCTTCATACCTTCAACTTATATAATGACTCAAGAGTAGTAATCAAGTTGATAAGGATTTTTGAAGCTTCACCTTTAGAGAACAGAAAATCAACCCACGAGTATCTTGAATATTCATCAGTTACCACAAGACAATACCAATTCCCAGAAATACTTTTACGATTCACAAGGCCAAATAAATCCATGTGAATTAATTCCAACGGGACTTCAATGGAATGATACTTCTTCAGTGGATGTGATTTTCTCTTCTGCTTTCCCTTCTTGGAACTCACACACACATCATTGAATACAAACTGCTGTTTCGGAACCCCTTCAACAAGATTCCTACGCACCAACTCGTTCATCTTGCGATAATGGATTTGACCCATGCGACGATGCCATAGAATGGAATCTCTCTCTGAAGTTTTCGATAAGAAACATTGACCCGCAACAGTTTCTTTGGCTGAATTCATGTCGAGTATATACAAATTTGAGAAACGAGGTGCTCGCATCACAAGAAATTCATCTGGAATCTTGTATTCAGGCTTCAGTATCACACATTCACTCCCCGTGAAAGCAGTTCTGTATTGCTTGTCACAGATCTGGGAGACACTAAGAAGATTGTACTCCAATTCTTTGACATATTCAACTTTCTCGAATGTGACTGCACCGTTCGACAATTTACCAATGCCGATGACTTGACCTCCCTGTTTCCAGCAAATATAACTTTACCTCCATCGAAGTACTTCACATCATGCAACAAAGATATATCACCAATCATGTGCCGAGATGCTCCGCTATCAACAACCCAAATGTTGTTCATGATTTGTCGCGAAGATCCCTGCATAAATTAAAACAGAAGATTAGTTTCAGGATGTACCCAAGCTAGAAGCTTTGGGTCGACCGTCATCTTCCACAAAATCAGCACCAGCCATGGAAGAACCCTTGGGTTTCCATGCATCACTTAAAGAGCCTTTGGATCCAGAAGTAGAGGTTTTAAGAATTGATTTAACTTTTTCAGATTCATTTTCTGATTTCGTTCCAGTTTTATGTTTTTGAAATTCAGATGACTCATCAAAAAAATGAACTCTACCCTTATAATCCACAAATCTGACTTTCTTTTTGGAAACAGGTGTTTCAGTCTGATATCCTTCAGAAATTTCATCAGATTTTTCTACATCAAACTTTTCAGATTTGGGCTTCTTCAATGGACAAGTCCGATATGTATGACCATAATTTTTGCATTTAAAACATTTTCGTTTATCAATCACAGCTTTTTCAATCGTGTCACCATCCACATCAGACTCAACAACAGGTTTTTGTTGTTTTTGTGTCTTGGGTTTCAAACCCTTTCGGTTAGACATACGATGATTTCCAGAATCATCATTACAACCAGAATCATAACCCGTTACCCTCTCTGGAACATCACCATGGTACATAAAATGACTTCTAACATGTGGATTTCCAGAATAAACATGATCCTCATAATTCTGATATCTGTCTCTCCTCCCACCAAATCTTGGACCAAAATCATTTTGACAACCATGATCAACCCACTTTGGACCCCTTCCAAAAATAGGTTGATTTGGTCCACAACCAAAATCATCATAAAAACCCTTATCATCGTAAAATTGTGATCTTTTAATATAAGGACTTGGTTTTCTGAAATTTGGTTGCATTTGTTTGTGAAAAACTCTTGGTGGTGATTGAAAAGTTGATTTAATTGGTTTCTTGTTCACAGATTTTTGAACAGACTTTTGCATCCTGTTAACCAACCCTGATTCAGAATCAGAGTCAAATGTGTCCATTAAATTGATACTTCCATTTCCCCTCTTAATGGGCACACTCCTAACCTTAGGATCATATCCAAAGGAAAATATTTACCGCTATAGATCTTATCAGAACCTTTTAAGTGATAAGTCACCCAATTTTTAGATGTGTCAAATTTGGTTTTCGAGTGGATTGCCAGCCTTGGCTTTTTCAGGTTTTGAAACCTTAGAGGAAGAACGTTTTTCAAAAGATTTTGGCTTTACCTGAGGCACAAATCCAACTCCACCATGTTTGACCTTTTTACCTTCAACAGACTTGCGTCTAGCAATCTTTTTCTGTTCAAACTCACTCAATTTCGTAAGCTCAGATTTGATGGTCGAAAAATCATGTTTTAAAATCAAATTTTGATAATCTGGCTTAGAAACTTTTGAACAAGTGGGTTTGGAACATTCAGCTTCCGTTTCAGATACAAGATCATCAATTTTATCAAGGTCTGAGACATCATAAAACAATTCATCAACCGTAGAATCCAAGATAGATTTTCCGGTTGAAGTTTTGTCAGACTTTGAATTAATTGATTGATGATTATTCTGCTTCTCATCAGAAGAACCTTCCACTTTTTCCTCAGATGAAGGACCATTTGTTATAATAACAGGAGGGGGAACTTGGCTCAATTTACCAGAATTAGTTTCCTTTTCAGATTTGTAAAGAAAGTTGATAAATGAAGATGAAACTCGAACATAATCAATCTTTTGTTTTAGTTCAAAAATCTAAATTTTTAGATCTGCAACAAGTTTTTGACTATCAGCCAAGTCCTTTTGTGCGGACACAAGCCATTTGGATTGGTTTGAAAAATCAAATTTTTATAAACGTAACTGCTCATGAACCGATAACAACTCCTTAGTGGTTCCTTCCCATCTTTCCTTATAGATATTCTTATCAGCTCTTGCTACCGATAAAAGATCATTTAGTTTTGTCTTTTCATCTAAGAGCGTACTCTTAGCGGTAGAAAATTCATCACAAGATTTGCACATCGGAGGATAAGAAGCTACCTTAGAAGTATCGGCCACAAGAGCAACCGATTTTGTGATGTTGTTTCTTTTTTATTGTACCAACCTCCTGCTTCAGACTTTTGTTTTCATCAGTCATTTTCTGCATTTCTTTTTGTAGTGCAATCATCTTGTCAGCAATCTCCACAACCTTTTGGTGAGCCCTCTCATATTGTTTCTTCAAAGGAAGACTCTTTTGATATAAGTTCTCAAAATCATTAGGTGTGTCAAGTGCTTCAGCTTTCGCGGCATCACATTCTTGGATCAGTGCTTCCTTCTCCTCAGTTAGAACTTGAACTTGCTTCTCCAATAAGAGAACATCATCTGATTCAACTTAATTAGACAAGCTTGCCATGAATGCAAATTTTTCTTTAGAAAAAGATTTATGATCATTCTTTAAATCCGATACACTTGCTTCATCATAGACTCCAACATTAACTCCATCAATTGCTTCGCCATGAATTTCATCTCCATCGTGAGTAGATTCCGTCATGGTGTCTTCATCCTGCACACGTTTCACAATTAATGCAGATGAATCAGCAAATTGATTACCCTAGTTATAAGTTTTGTCTTCTTGAGACACTAGGGCTTTTGTAGATTCAGAATTAGGTTTAGAATTTAAAGAACTCCCTGAATTTGATGCATTGTTGGTTCCAGAAGCTGTAGACTTAGGAGCAAACTTTTGGTATTCTTGCTTCTTAGGTTGAGAGCATTCCCGAGCG
Source organism: Deinandra increscens subsp. villosa (assembly GCA_039602395.1). NCBI lineage: Eukaryota > Viridiplantae > Streptophyta > Magnoliopsida > Asterales > Asteraceae > Deinandra > Deinandra increscens. Next base: position 64,892,216 of record JBCNJP010000017.1, read on the forward strand.
AAATGTCCGAAATTTGAACAATTATAACACCTCACCTTTGACTTGTCAAAACCAATTCTTCCTCCAGAATTCAGGTCTTTTCTACCAGTCTTTTTCAAAAATATCTCCACCCTTCTCGTAAGCATGGCAAATTGCCAGTTAATATCCATCAGCTCCAAGTCATCTGGATCAACCTGATCATAATCCTCCCCAGTCAGTTCTACATTACTTACCTTCACAGTTATAACCCCATAATACGATGATACCAACGCAGATACAAGAGCCATATAGTCTTCCGTCGTTGTAACCGACATGGCCATCTTGCTAGTATTCATCAAGTTACTTGTTGGAATCGAGACGTTACACCCTCCAGAATTATAATTGTATTCATAACTATTCGAACCCATTCCATTTCCTGAGTTAGATACATTTCCAGGTAAATTTCCAGCTACGAAGGCCATTGCTAGTGCAGAACTTGTCACTTTATCCGATTTACCCGAAATTATTACCGCGTTTGAACCATAGTACACATCAGAATTCTGGATTTCTGCAGGTGTTGTATTCACATTTTTCATCTCTAAGTCTCTTGCTTGCAGCTTACCCAACAATTTCACAAATGTCAAAGCTAGGTAATCTTTATCATTCATAATCATTAACACATATGATTCCCACTTTGATGGCAAACCTTCAAGTAATTTTTCCATAAGTTCCTCATCGTCCTTCTTGATTTGAACATTATCCATCTCAGATGACAAATGGCAATACCTTGAAATCAACTCTTAAACTGGTGTAGCAACTCCTTAGTAAGTGCTTGAGTTAGAAGACCATATGCTTTTTGTTCTCTTGTGTAATCAGTCTTTTGATCAAGATCCAGCTTTCTTTGCATGATAGGCACATTGTTTACTCCAACAGGATACACATATGGTGCATCCAAAGCAATCCATAAGTCCGGATTGGTCGTTCCAATGTAAGCTTCGAACCTTTTCTTCCAATTCGCATAATCTTCAAACTTGAGAAGTTTGGGAACTTTCTGGGTAGTCCCAATTTCATTGTCATATTTCAATAAAGTCTGCATCTGAGACTGAATTGCAGCAAGCGCTTGATAATCCGACATCTTGAAAAATTTCAAAATTCTAATAGGTCCGAACGTTCACCGAACTTGTATAACCCTCCGAACATGCACCGAACTTATATAACCCTCCGAACGTGCTCTGAACATGTTCCGAACTCAAATACACTGTCCGAACGTCCTCCAAACTCTCAAACCTCCGAACTCTCACCGATATACCTCCGAACTATGTCCGAACTTTCACCGAAGTAGAAATCTCACCGAACTCCCTCCGGGTGAGCTTCGAACTCTCAACGAACGAGAATATGGCCGAACTTCACTTCGAACTTCGAGATCAGAGCGGTTACGCCGAACTAGAGGTTCGGCCGAACGATAAAATTTCAGATAATTTTGAATCTTACAGAAAAACTTAACCACTCGAGCTCAGGACAATTAATCGAATGAAAATGGACAGAAACAAGGAATTTGAACGTAAATCATGATGTTTTTGACGCAGTTTTTCAGAAACGAAGATGAAAATGAGCTTTGAATCACATAATTGAACCAAAATTGAACCAAACGATACCAGAAAGCTCTGATACCACTTGAAAACGCTGGAGCGTGTGGATCGGCTTAGTTCAATATCAATTGTGTAATATAAACGAGAACAAATGGTGTAAATAACAATGCTTAATCTCTCATTAATATCGTAACAGATTACAGAGAGAATCAGAACACAAAACACACAGTTTCTTAAAACTTGCTCAAAACTCTACTGAAAAACTAGTTACAAAGAAAAAGCTACAACCTATATATACACATCGGCCGACCGAACTCCTAGTCTTGTCCGAACTTGAGGTTCGGCCAAGGTTCGGCTGGGGTTCGGCCACTGTTCGGCCAACAGCAAACTAGGTTGTAATATTCAAGTCTTCAACTCTTTGTCTGATCCAGCTCGATGGGAGGGTTCGCTACTTCGACGAGGTGGACATTACCTCCTTCTCGTTCGATGACCTAGGTCAAATAGTGTCTGGCCTAGTTTATGACTTAAACGATTTTGACCCCTACCCGTGGATCCCAGGGTTGTCTCTGGATTATGGACTGGTTCCATTCACTAATGATCCGAGTGTGTCAGGAAATTGGCCCTGCACGTCAAGGATGAGGAGGTCATATCCATCTACCTCGATGGAGATGTGGAGGTTTCTTCCTCCTCCTCCTCCTCCTCCTCCTCCCCCCCCCCTCTGAAGGTAGCTACCCATGGAGAAAAGGCCGATATGACGATTCAGACAATTTCTCTAGTGGGAGCATGTTTTAATTTTATGTAGTTTTTTTATTATATATATTTGTAATTAATTAACGGATATCACATCTTTAGGATTATATATGTAATTGTTTATGTGCTATGCATCCGATGTGTGTTTTGACTCTTCTTCCTAAAGAATTCTAGTTCATTCGGTTGTCTTCTACATATATTAGGTTGTGTGACTAAATAGTAGTGTATAAAGAATTGTATTCAACCGTAACGATTTTAATTCACTAGATAATGGTTTAAGTACATGGGAATATCCTATAGACTAGGAACATAAATAACAACTTTGGTTATTTATAGTATATATAGTTCATCTTGAAGAACTATAGTTTATCCGGTTCATCCTGAAGAACTCTAGTTCATCCGGTCCTATTACTGAATAACTCTTGATCCTGAAGAACTCTAGTTCATTCGTTTCTATTCTTCTTCTTCTCTAATGAATAACTAAAATTGATCATGTTTAATTATAAATCATCTAAGTCTGCCAAGGCAGTCAAACAGTTGTCTAAAAATGTCATCCGGTTCTGTTCATCTGCTCTCAATCCAGATAAACTCCTTCCTGAGGAATTCTAGTTCATCCGGTTTTGTTCTTCTTCCAATTTATTGAAGAAGTAAAATCAATCCAGTTTATAAATCATGTCATCGCACTATTAGTCAATCAAAAAATTATAAAATGTAGCAAACAAGGCTTGAAGTTGGGTCAGTCAAAAGAAAGGAACACACTACAGGATTTAGAAGAACCATTGAGACATAAGTGTTAATTGGTTATATTTTAACCAGAACTTATTTAATTACTCCTATCACATAAAAATAATTGATAAACAAAATTTGCGTGGTTAAAGGTAATAAATAGACACTGTAAAAACAGGATTTGCATGGCTAAAGGTAGTAAATATACAAGGTTATCGTGGCCTGACCTTTCCACTTCTGGCCACCATAGTTGGTAGCGTGGCCTAACCGCCTTTAAATTTCCACTTTCTTGCCACCAACATCTTCTGTACGAACGTATTCCTGATCATTAAGAATCCTCATCTTCTCCTAAAAAAAACTTTGATCAATGGCTGCCTTTGGTAAACAATGGAGGATTAGGGCTGTTAATGAACCAGCATCCTACTACGACAAGACTCCCCTTAAGTGTATTTTCACTCAATAATGGCTGCAGGATTTTATATTTAGGGTTTTATGTTTTTTAATTACTTACTCTCTACTCTGTATTTGGGTTTTTTACCAGGTGGTCGGAGGTTCACACACAAGATCCATCACTGCGCCGATTTGCCACCGGAATGCCACCGACCATGATGTGTGGAAGGGAAAGGTGGATTATGTCGACTATGTTGGCATTCGCATATTTGATTGTCATGATCTGAATCAAATGGTGCAATACCTAAACCACACATCGATTGGCTATTTCCTCATTTACCGGAGGATCCCACCTCTGTCCATCACAAATGGGCTTGAGTATGCTGATTTAATGACTGACGAAGTTGTAGCGGACATGAAACTTCATCTCTAGGGACCAGATGGGGAGAGAGAGCTAGATGTGTATTTAATCCGCAATAGGGATTCCACCTACACCTCCGAGTTTGGGCCAAGTGTAAAACCACGGAGGGATCTTACTACTGCATGATTCGGTGAATCGAGAACGAACACGATGTAAATAAAGCTTTGCCTTATTGATTCACAAAGAGTTACAATGTTAGAGAGAGAAACACACTCAGTTACACACAGTTAAGAAGTGGAGAAATGATAGAACTCCTAAGCTCTCTCTAACACGAACTATTTATAGTCACTTACATACTGGCTGGCGTACCACCTTGCGAACCAGTTGGTACGCCCGTACCAACTGGTACAGCGGACCATATGGTATGGCCATCTTGGTATGTTGACTATAAGACTCACAAAGACGCTCTATTCTAGATACAATACACGAGACACAACGTAGCATAGGAATATGCTCTAACAAACTCCCTCTTAACGTGTAGTGTATCTATGTATCTATCTATCTAACTAAACTTCAGTCTTCAATCTTCAGCATAGTTGCATCTGATCTTCAACTTGAAATCTTGTCAGAAATAGAGCTTGCATGGCTGGATCAATCTTGAACAATCTTTGAACTTCAAGATCCGGTTGTGAAAGATATTACATACCCCCCCCCCCCTTTCACCATGCTTGAGTCTTGTCACACAGAACCTGCAATTTCATAAGACAGAAACACGCTTTCTTTTTCTTTTGAAATTTTAATTAATCTTGGCGCAAAACTTCTCTTCGAAAATCCAAGATATAGTTTTAAATCATAATTTTGTATCTTGTATCGATCGGTCGAAAACAAATAAGAAACAAAATCTTTTTGACTTTTTGTAACTTTATATCAAAATACACCAAAAATCTTTTTGATTTTTCTAAGTTTATGCTAAAATACACCTAAAATCTTTTTGGATTTTTCAGATAGGAAACATAAAGCAATACTGAATCAGACACTATTTTTGTCTTTTGCGAGAAAGATCACAACTTGGAATCATACTGAACATAACATGCTAAACTACACTTTAATTTCAGTTACTTCAGCACACAAGTCATGTTGATTACTGGTATAATTTATCCATCTTAAACTCAGGCACAATCATACTCATAACATCTGGATATGTTATTGTATCTATTAGATTTGCTTAGACCAGTGTACCCCACACTATCATACATACTCAGATATGTATTTTCTTTTATATCATACTTTGTGATTTCATTTGTGATTTAATCACACAATGATTGTATTCATGATTTAGTCAACTGTGTTCCATGCAAAAAGAAATAAGAACGTTAAATCGTCTACCTTAAGGTCGATCTTTCGATACGCAGATAAAGCCTCGGATTTAACAAAATAAGAAAATAAACCAAGTTGAAATTGTATAACTCAACAACAATCAGGTCGGTACTCTCGTACACGCAGAGAAAGTCCGATGAGTTATACGAAACACCAAAGAAAATAAAGTAGAATGTCAAACGAACAACAATCAGGTCGGTCTTGTGGACACGCAGAGAAAATCCAATCGTTTGACAAAAGAAAAAAAATCAAACAAGTTTAAATATTTGCAAAATGAACACATGTATACACAGTGACTTCTAATTTTCTTTTTCACATATCTTTTTCTTGATATCTTGAGATATGCATCAAGATGTTGTTCACTTGGTCAAGCATTAGTATTTAATGTATATCACATTTGAATACTTTCTAATTTAATGCCGAGCCTACCAAGCACAGCGAACAATGATCTTATGGCTTTTTCATATATTTTATCCATGAGCCAGACACGTAAGCCAATGTACCATCATTTCCCAAATATGTCAGATACAATTTCTCATTTTCAATGTTTTTGTATTTTTCTGTTTTTCAATGTTTTTTTATTTTTCTTTTTTCTCCCCCTTTCAAATGAAAACTTTATTTTGGTTTTTCAGTTTAACAAAACACAAAGACACTATTTTTGGGTTTTCAAATTTCTCCACCTAAGCTACATACGTAAAATAAAAGAAAGAAAATTGACCAATCGATACTGATACCTCAGCAACTTTTTGCTTTCAGAAAAACTTTCATTTTTGAAAAATGACGCATTCAATTTAAGTTAAGCAGGAAACTCCACTATCAGCAATTGCTTTAAGCTTGAACTTCACAATCACTGACAGGTCATCTTGAAGTACCCTGCACACTGGTTTAAATGATTAGTATTCAAATGACCCGAAGCACACAGCTTCTGGTCGACCAGTGTCTTCCACAAAATCATTTGCAGCCTTTCTGACAACTTTAGGTCGCCACTGCATTTTTACTTTTTCATTTTGAACCGAGTCATCATCCGGAGATGAACCACCAACACTTGAATCAAATTTGAAAAATGATTTCTTTTTAGATTTAGGTTTGGAAGGTGGGGACTCAGTAAAAATTCTGCCTGATTCATCCACAAATTTGGCAGATTTGTTATAAAATGATCTTTTGACATTTTCAGGACAATCCTGTGCCATGTGTCCCTTTCGGCGACATTGATAGCACAAACGATATGATTGTTTAGATTGTGGTTTGCCTGAAATGTATAACATTTATCATCAGAATCAGAATTATCAGAAATATCATCAAAATACTTGAAACATGTTTGCATGCACCCAGTTAGATGTAGGACTTTGAGGTGTAGAATTAGATCCAGATGAATATTCTTTTGGAGAACTTTCAGATAAATCATGCTTCTTTTGTTTGCCTCCAAATCCCTTTTCCATAGTGGAAATGAATATTTGAGCCAGGTGATAAATTTGATCCAAACTAGTGTCTTTCTTTTCTTTCTTAACCTTCTTTGACACATTTTTCTGATTTTTATTCTCAAACTTCTTACCTTCACTACCTGAACCAGAACGTTTGTAACCCGGTAGCTTATTTAAATCGACTTGAGAACTTGAAGGACCAAATTTAGCAGCTTGATTGAATGAAGCTTTAATATCCTCCAACTTGTTAGTTTCAACCAATTTTGCAGCAACTTGTTCTTCATTCAATTTTTATCATCTTTTCAATCTGTTTCCCTGCAGAAACAACTCCCTCATCAGATATAAACCCACCATAGACAAACTTTGATGTAGATTTATCAATCAAACTTTCCTCCTTTTCCCTTGTCTTGTTTGAAACCTTAAAATCCTTCTTCCCAGATTTTTCAGAATAATCTCCAGTTATATCAGAAAAATTAATATCAGTTAAAGGCATCAGATTGAATAACTGGATGTGGAATTTGATTATGCTCTTCGCTTCCAAAAACCTTCTTGAAGTTCTCATCTTTGCACAAGTAACTTGTGAAAGAATGTAAATTCTTCAAATTATTCAGTTGCCTTTTAAGATCCAATACTTCAACATTCAAATCAGATATTTTCTTTTGAGCTTCCCCCAACGTTTTTTCTGAATCAATCAATTGCTTCGAAGCTCTATTAGACACAAACTTCTCTTGTCGCATCTGATCATGGGCATCATACACTTCTTGAGTAATTTTCTTCACCCTGCCCTCATGAATCTTAATATTTCTTTTCAGTAATTGATTTTCTTCTTTCAAACTGATAACTTTGTCTTGTAATTTAGAATGAACCAATCGATGTTGGTTTTCTGCAGTAGTAACTTCATCAAACTCTTTCTTGAGTTCATCATAAGCTTGCTTCAGCGCTTTGACTTTCACAGTGGATTTCTGAAATAAAGCATCAAAATCACCAATGACATCTTTTGCTTCACTTTCCCACTTCTCAACACTTTTAACCAACTCTTCATTCTCATTTTGCAATTTCAAAATTTGTTCTTTATCTGCACTGACCAGCTCATCCAATTTTGTCTGAAGCTCTACAAAGTCTTCCATTAAAACATTCTTTTCCTTGACTAATTTCTCATTTATCTTTAGAATCTCATTAGAATCTTCAAACTTCTTTTTGAAACTTTCTAATTCTTCTTCCTTCTTTGTCCTATCAACCATTAATCCTTCTTTTTCTTGAACCAATTCTTGAAGTTTTCTATCCTTTTGAGCACAAAATTAACAAGTTAACTCATAACCATTATCTTCAGAATCACTTGTATCAGATTTACTAATCTCAGATGCATACCCACTTGATTCAACCTCAATATTTGCCATCAATCCATAATTTTCTGGAGAATGAACTAAAAATGCAGATTCATCAGGAAAATTTGCAGCCCAATCATAACCTCCCTCAGCTACTAGAGCCTTTGCATCTTTAGTTTGACCATGCTTATCCGAATTAGACTTATCAGATGATGATTGATTGCATTCTCATGCAAAATGTCCAAATTTAGAACATTTGAAACATTTAAGCTTCGACTTATCTAAACCAAACTTTCCTCCTTGAAAAATAGATTGCTTTCCATGTTTCTTCATAAATATTTTTCCTCTTTGAACAAGCATAGCAAATTGCCATTCCAAATCTAACTTATACAGCTGATCATCATCCATCTGACTTAAATCTTCTGGAAACATACCAGAATTACCAATTTGACTAATTATGGATCCAGATGAAGATGATATGAAAGCAGATAGCAATGCAGCTAGATCTTTAGTAGCTTGATTAGCAGTAGACTTGCTTGATGATCTATCAGGAATAGTAAAACTGCACCCTGAAGAATAACCAGTATTTTCAGACGTTCTAGCAAGAAAAACTGTTGTTGGTGGATTAATGCTTGAACTAGAATGCGATTTTTCTTTAGCATGCACGGTAGCAACATTTTCTCTAAAATATAATTCAGGATTTTGAATCGAAGGAGATGCTGACTTCTTGACTATCAATTCCATCTCTTAAGCTTGTAACTTGCTAGTTAGTTGATTGAATGTCCAATTTGTATAACTTGGATCATTAGCCAACATCATTACATAGTTTTCCCACTTTTCGGGTAATGCTTCTAGAAACTTCTCTTTCAGTTCTTCACTCTCTTTCTTTGACCCCTAGAACATCAAGTTCATTAATCAAGTTTGAAAACCTTGCAATCAAATCTGACACCTTTTCATTATCACAATGTCTAAAATTATTGAATTCTTTCTTTAACACTTTCTTCCGAGTCTTCTTGTATTGATCGTTTCCCTCACATCTTTTAGTAATAGCATCCCATAATTCCTTAGCCGTTGTATGTTGCTTAAATTGATGCATTAGATCTTTTGGTAAGGCCATTGTAAGATAACTATATGTTTTCTTTTCTCTGGAAAAGAGTTTTCGTTCCTCCGCATCAAAACTACTAATCATCTTTGGCTTGTTGGGACCTATCATCGGATCCTCATATTATTTCTCAATTGGAATCCAACAATCAACATCTTGTGAAAAAATGTAAGATTCAAAACGACTCCTCCAATTATAGTAATCTTCCAATCATAGAAACTTAGGAACCTTTTGTGTTATTCCTATCTCAATATCATAATTCATCATTGCTTGCAACGATGTTTGAGCAGCTGAAAATGCGTGAAAATCGCTCATCTTGAAGTTAAAAATTGACCGTCAAAACTTCGAACTCAAAAACGAAGGTCTTCCAAGTGGATTTTGGAGGTCAAACCGGGGGATACTAGCCGTTAGGCGAGTAAAAGTATAGATCTCGTCAAGACTAACGTTTTGGCAGGTATTAGCTCCCGTAACTCTTAACGGTTCTCAAGTTACGTCAGTTTTAGTGAACAACACTTTTCTACCAGCGTACCAAAACTTCTCAGCGTACCAATCTACATACCAGTCCAAATCAACATACCAAACCAACTCAACGTACCAGATGCGGACCAGATGACTTCATCGTACCAGACCACCCTCAGCGTACCAGTTTGATACGGAGTAACTGTCAGCGGACTAGTGAATAACCATCACGGACCAAACTTGAAGATTGTTTTCTGGACCAGATTTCAGCGTACCAGAAACTGATGAACATTGCCTTGCGTACCAGAAGCGTACCAAAGACGTACCAGCTGTTCATCGAGCATACCAATGATGTACGAAACTGAGATCGACGGATTTTTCAAATTTTCAACTTTTGGGACTGGAATTTGATTCAGTCTCTAAAACTCTAAAATGACCTAACCAAAGTAGTAGAGCAACCTGGTTTGCTCTGATACCACTTGTAAAACCACGGAGGGATCTTACTACTGCATGATTTGGTGAATCGAGAACGAACACGATGTAAATAAATCTTTTCTTTATTGATTCACAAAGAGTTGCAATGGTAGAGAGAGAAACACACTCAGTTACACACGGTTAAGAAGTGGAGAAATGACAGAACTCCTAAGCTCTCTCTAACACGAACTATTTATAGTCACTTACATACTGGCTGGCGTACCACCTTGCGAACCAGTTGGTACGCCCGTACCAACTGGTACGGCGGACCATATGGTACGACCATCTTGGTATGATGACTATAAGACTCAAAAAGACGTTCTATTCTAGTTACAATACACGAGACACAACGTAGCATAGGAATATTCTCTAACACAAAGACTGTCGCCTGGTCAAAAGATGTTTCCTGATGACAGCAGCAGCAGTAGGTTCTTTGATGATGAAGACTATATGTCTAATGCTAGGTCTTAGATAGTTAAATAGATCTTTGTATAGGATCCTGATGAAAATCTTTGTATATATTAAAGTTTTTATTAACTCTTCCGCCTGTTTTGTTTTGGTTAACCCCATTAATGTAGATAGATTTTATCTTAATCATTAAAGTAGATTTTATTCTAAATTTCATTGTTGCAAATAGATTTTATTGTGAACTTATGTGATTTTTATTTTATTATGAACTGGTTAACCATCCTGAAGCACTTTAGAACTCTAGTTTACCCGGTTCATCCTGAAGAACTCTAGTTCATATTCTCTCAATCCTCTTGAACTCTTCTTCCAGAGGAATTATAGTTCATCCGGTTTTGTTCTTCTTCTAATTTACCGAAGAAGTAAAATTTATCCTGTTTATAAATCATCTCATCGCACCATATCAAAATGCCAACATATACTAACATAACATATGAATATATACTTCATGTAAGATCACACTTATTACTAAAATGGAAGTCTGCTATGCTTCATTGAAAATGTGTATGCTATTATAGATGAAAACTGTATAAATAAAACTATAACAATTTATGTTAACATTCAAACTGGAACAACTTATGCAATTGTACACAAATACAGGGATCAACTCTTCTTCCAACCAAGTTCATCCGGTTCCCATCTTGTTCTCCTCTTTAATAGCTTGTAACCAAAATTTGGCCTTGTGACATAGGAGACTTTAATGATAGGTCCGTGTCAAAATTCTGCCCTCACTATCACCAATCCTAACAACATCTCGTAACCCATCTTTAGAAAGCCCATTTAGAGCATCTTCTAAGCTTCTAGTTGTCTCGCCATGTTCACTGGTGAAAATGTGATACATGTCTGTTTCTTTCTTATACCCCCAGCTGGTCACCTCTTTTCTCTTAACCACATGAAGCCTGTTAGTTTTCATTATTAAATGGATTTGGTCTTAGTTAGCCTGGCTCCATTCTGGATCTGGAACTGTAATATGCCTTGTGAATGACCCATTTGCTCTATAGACTACCAACTTTCCATCCTTATCAACTTGAATCGTCGAAACATGATTGTCAATACTGTGTTGTGTGGCTTCATCTACTTCCCCATATAAGTCATCAATATACATCTTTATCCTCGGCATTAAGGAGTCATCTTATGAACACGTACCCTTCATATCACCACGTAATTATCTAACATCACCCAACTCATGGTCAGTGAGGTTGTACATAGCTTCTTCAGTTGTAAACTTTAGTACCTCATCTGAACTGGTTGTGAACATGTATACTTTGGCTTGATTATCATACCTCCATGAGATGATTCTTCTCCTTTCGGCATGGACATCTCTGTATTCATCCTCCTCATTGATCACTTTTCCTTTTCCCTTCTTAGCCACTGACTACATTCTTTTGGTGGGTAGTTTTACTGGTGACTTGGGTGGAGATGAGGGTTTTCGCTGTTTGTTTATGTAAGGATATGGAGATGGAAGGGTGTTAGAGCATGGGTGTTCTGTGCGAATATTTGTATAGATTGTAAACTAGGCTAGACTACCAGCGGACCAGGGGCGGACCAGATGGTAGGCCGGACCATCTGGTACGTTGGTTAGTTGGTCCGCTGGGCAGAAGGTTGCCTATAAATAGGTGAAGTCTAGATTGCAATGTTAAGATTTCTGGTCATTTGTATTTGTGTTGAGAGGAGAGGTCTGTCCAACCTCTCCCGAGCTTCAACGATGTAAACTCCTTCGGTGTAATCATTCGACACAATTAATGACTAGATTTCTCCGTCTCTATCATTCTATGATCTGGAAACGATCCGTATCTGGTTTTACAACTGGTATCAGTGTCGTTTTGCTCGATTTTTGTTCAAACGAACCTTCCTGAGTCATTTTCGCACCTAACAGTGGTGTTTGATTGAAGAAATTCGACAACATTTTGAATCTGGAGTAAAATTTGAGAATTTCGTGTTTTTGAGGTCTGGTATGCTGCTGGTCCGCAGGTGGTACGCACGGCAATCTTCAACCGCCGTATCAGTGTGTTCTTCCGCAGTACCAACTGGTCCGGAAGACAATCTTCAACGTGGTCCGGAGCGGTTATTTTTTGGTCCGTCGTACCAAATGGTCCGCTGAACCAAATGGTACGCCGTATCAAACGGCCCCAGCCAGGGGCTCTGCCCCTTGGACCCTGCTTCTCGGGGGCGCTGCCCCCGAACCCCCGTTAATCAGTAATAAGCATCTGGGGTTGTTTTCAAGAATGGGGAAGGGTCATGGAGATTTTAAAGAACAAATCAGTTATCAGGTTTACCCTTGATTCGGCAGCTGTGAATTTACAATGAAGAGTTACCAGATTCCGGTGTTTATCATGAATTAGTCGTCGAATTTCTGAAAGATGTTTGTGGGTAGTCACGGTTTTTTATGATGGGCATATATTCAAAAACAAGTTTCTGATGATGGACAGAGATTCAGAAACTGGGGTGTGATTACTTTGGAACGTTTTTCGGAGATGATCTTTCTACACAAACTGAAGATATAATGTGATTCCATTGCGAGCTACTAGAAGAACATATTGCTTGCTGGGTTGGAATCGGGAATTGAATATATCACATGTTTAGGGGAAAAATTGAGACCCTTGAAAATTTCAAAGTTCTATTTGATGAAAAATGGAAAATGTGAATATTCAATAGCAATCAGTTCAGGGATGATGGTAATTTGTGATCTTCATGGAAAGGTGATGTATTCTGATGTTCGTGCAAACCGATATGTCAAAGTTTTCAGTTATGGTTTGGAACTCTATGTTATATGCCTGATACTTTCTTGAGTCGTGAGATTCTCGTGTTGATTTACCGAGAGCACTGACGTGATGTTCTTTGATTGCTGATATATTGGGAGAGACTTAATGCTAAGGGGGAATTTCTGTAATTGAAGATGCTGATCGTGTTGATTTTCATAAAGATCGGAATGTGTTACAAGTTTGTGAAGATTATGAATTGTTGTCAACATGCAATGATGTTCGTGGATGTCTTTACAAGTTTCCGGGTAACGACTGATGAAGTGAACCATTATCATATATGCTAGTTCCAATTAGATGTGCTGTGCTTGAAGCTAGGGGGAACTTTGTTGGTTGTGGAGATTGTGCAAGATTCGAACTGTTTCCTGCATGTCTGATATTCAGTCCAAGGGAAGTTTGCTGAAGTTCAAGATTTCAAGATGTAGCAGACTGACTGATGACGATTGCTGGAAAATGAAGACCTACATTCGACAGTAACGTCCAAGGGGGAATCTGTTAGAGCATGTTCCTATTGTGGTCGTTACTGTGCGAATATTTGTATAGATTGTAAACTAGGCTAGACTACCAGCGGACCAGTGGCGGACCAGATGGTACGCCGGACCATCTGGTACGTTGGTTAGTTGGTCCGCTGGGCAGAAGGTTGCCTATAAATAGGTGAAGTCTAGATTGCAATGTTAAGATTTCTGGTCATTTGTATTTGTGTTGAGAGGAGAGGTTTGTCCAACCTCTCCCGAGCTTCAACGATGTAAACTCGTTCGGTGTAATCATTCGACACAATTAATGATTAGATTTCTCCGTCTCTATCATTCTATGATCTGGAAACAATCCATATATGGTTTTACAAAGGGTATGATCAATTATAGGTTGTGGTACAATGGGTCTGAAGTTATCTGTTCTAAACTTTGGTGGCAGAGGCTTTAATGTTACGGGTTTGGGAGGCCTTTACAGGTTGATGCTTTTTTGCTGGTCTACTAGTTCTAGGAGGGTTTCTTCTGGGTTGTTGTGAGGCTAGAGTTCTGTTCATATCAGAAAATGCACCTCGTGGTATTGGTTCACCTGTTTACTTTGAGATTTTGTTATGTTCATGTATGGTATTTGAATATCTGATTCTCAAGCTATTAATACCAGAAGGATTGATCTTTTTTGGGTCCTTGCCCTCATCTTAATGAAATCGCATTTGAGAAGCTTGAGTTCTTCTTCCTATGTCATAGAGTTTTCTAGGATTTTCTGTACCTCTTCTTCCCTTTTTATCTTCTCTTGCCTTTCATCAGCATCTATATTTTCCTTCAGTTTTAATTCACCATCCTCTTGAATAACCCTTGACATCATATCGCATAACTCATTAGCAGTTTTTAAATTTACTTGTTCAAGAGTTGCCCATCCCCTGGGTACGATCATATCTGTGAACTTCATAAAGAGTTTAGCATTATGAAGGTTTTTTGTCAGTCTAATCTTTTCTTGTTCAGACTTGATCTCCTTGTCAGATTTTGTGGCCATTCTTCTTGTCTCCTTCTCAGAGTCCATCGTTGTCACTTTCTCCTCAATAGACCTTCTCTTGATTTCATTTATCATACCCATTATTACTTTATCATTTGAATAACGGAGCATGTCTTTTTCTAGTTTGAATGCCAAGGCCATGTCTCCATCCCTTTTTATTTGTTAAGCTTTCTTAGCATCTGCAAGTGCCTATTTTATCATGTTTACCTTATCTTCAGGGAGATATACTTGTTAACCATCAATGAATGTTGAATGCTTTGTCTTCTTAACAGCTACAAACACCTTGTCAGAATCTAATTGGTACTAGGGCATCACCAATTTTCCTTTCCTGAAGCTGATTGCTTCAGCAGAAAAATCATTCTCATCAGGAGGTTCAGTCTTTGGCTCCACAGACTTTGTCTCTTTAACAGCTGCAAACACCTTGTCTTTGACTCCATCTTCTTCAACATCAGCTTCACCAACCTTTTCTGTTTCAGGAGTAGCAGGGGGAGCAGTAGGCTTTACAGCAGGAATGATGGGCGGAGATGGAGCACAAGGATTTAAAACAGGAATGATGGGCAGAGATGGAGCACTAGGCTTTAAAATAGGAATGATTGGCAAAGATGGAGAACTCCTTAACCAAGTGCAGTTAAGAGTATTCCTAATCATCATTTTTCTCATGAAAGATAAAGCTTCAGGAGCTATCTCCACATTTGTGGTTTGTAGATCACTCGTCATATGTGTGATCATCTGATTATCAGTAGTCACTTGCACCGGGTGAAGTTGTTCAACCAGATCAACTAGTTCAACCAGATCAACATGGTCTTCTTCCTCCAGATGAAGTTGTTCAACTGGACCAAATGGCCTTCTTCCTCCGGATGAAGTTGTTCAACCGGATCAACTTGTTCAACCGGATCAACATAGCCTTCTTCCTCCAGATGAAGTTTTTCAACCAGATCAACTTGTTCAACTTCATCAACATCTAATGAAGACACCATGTGCAAGATCCTATTTTGAATTAAATCTACTTTGACATGTGAATTTCATTTCAATGTATGGTTTCAACCTTACCTATCAGTGGCTTTCACAGATTGTCTTGCCTTCAACCGTGCAATTTCTTCTCCTTGAGCTCTCACAATTGCATGGAGAGCTGCCAATTCATTTTTAAGTTTTGTACATCGAACCGTCAATTCAGTATGTGTCTTGCTGCTCTCAACTAGTGTGTTGCCGGTATCTTTGAGAAAAGAAGAGCAAAGAAGCCGACCTTGTTCATTCTCAGCACCCATGGTTTCTTGACACCTTGGATTTCTGTTATCAATCAAATGTTCCTGAATAGGTTCCCTGACTGATACAGTTGCCGTGGATTGGTCTTAAAGATGTTGGCACTATCCTCAGGGTCCAGTGGGACATCATGAGTAGTGTCAGCCCTTTCCACCTGACTTGCTTCATCACTACTGCAAATCACCTTATCAGCAGAATGTGGGTTGGGTGATTGAACCAAGTCCAGCACTATATTCCCTGCAATAAGGGATGGGGAATCTACTTCATGCGGCCTAGGTGATATATCACCCTCATTCTGAGGTACTCCTATGGAGGGTCTAGGTTAAGGAAACCTAGTCCTCTTCCTTTTGGGTGATTGTGGAGTGGGTGTGGTTTCTGATATGGACATCCTCTTCCTTTTGGTGTGAATTTTTATATCAGTGGAAGAGGATGGTCGGTCTAGTGTGGGCTCAACACTTGTTGGTGTAACAATGTTGTCACCAGGAGCAGTTTGCTCAGGAGCAGTCCTGGCCTTAGGCACATGGTGTGATGTGTCTTTACCAAGAAAAATAGTTTTGTTCACTTGCATGTTAGAAAATGTTTTACTTGTAAAAGATTTAAGTTCAAGATGTTAATAAAAGATTTGCAGATTTGGAAATTCTCAATTGAGAATGTGTTGGATGAATCTGGGGTACATGTAAAAGATTCCTTTAGGTTTTAGATTTTCTAGCATTCCATCAAATATCATTTTTGAAAAGTTAAAGTTGAGCTTATTTACCAATACATGAAAAGCGGACGATTGAGGTGCAGCAAGTTCATCCCACGCAGTTTTCTTGTGAGATAGGCAGTGGAGAATGGTATGAGCAAGATATCGCCAAACATAGGGTAGTTATCCCTTTTTGATGGTCCCACAAGTTAAGTCACCCCCATACCCAATTGCTTCGTACGTCTTCAAGTACAATTCAGACTTGTAATCAGGATCACCTCCTGTATCAATGAATTTAAGATGCTTCCGGATCATTTCTTCAGTCACACTAATCTCATTCCCATTAACTCTAGAGTGAATTTTACTAACCCTGTTGCTATCAACATATCTTTTGGCTGAGTCCCAAAATTCAACAATTCTCTGCTTGCAAATTATACAGGATTCACAGTTAAAGCAAATTGGGTGTTGGATTTCTTGAGGAAATCGTTCATTTCATCAAATAGCTTTGACCTATCAGACTTCTCGAAGTACGCTACAAAATTGTGTTCATCGAAGAATAGTTGAGTAGGCTTTGATGCAGCCTTTCCATTCAATTTGGGTGCCATTTGTGAGAAACTAGAGAGTAAGGTTTTGGTTTAAATCGCCAATTAGAAACCTGGAAAGAAATAGAGGGTAATTGTTTTTCGAAAATGCAGTTTTATACTAACGGCAGTTTTTCTGGATCACAATGAACCCTAAGAATTGAAACAGAGGAAGTTATTGGAGTTTTACCATTTAGTTGAAATTGGGATGGGGGAAACTTTTGATAATTTAATTTGGTTTAGATTAATATTATTAATTTATTTTAATTCAATCCACATAAATTAGGGTCGATTAGGACAAATGAGGACCAATGAAGATAAAGTAGGACCAATTAGGACCAATGAAGCCACGAGGCCCAATTAGGGTCAATTTGGGTCAATGATGATCAATTAGGGTCAATGATGAAGACCAATTATAACTAAAGTGGGTCGATCTTGCATAATGACGCCTTATGAGGACCAAATATGACCAATTAGGGGCAATTAGGGTCTATTAGGGCGATTAAGGGCCAATTACGCTTAATGAGGACCAGTAGACTGAATTAAGATTAATCATGGTCATTTCTGATGAATGAGGACCAATGAGGACCAGTGAACACTCAGTTAGGATGAATTAGGGCCAATGAAGGTCAACTATAGTGTATTAGGCTCAGTTAGGTTCAATGAAGATCACTTATGGTCAATTACGACTAATTAGGCTCATTTAGGACTAATTATAATCAATTGGGGTCAATTAGGCCTAATTGACTCAAATTTGTTGTACTTCAAAGTAACTGGTCCTCGATGAGTCTAGTTGGTCCTTATTGAGGCTAACTGACACTAATTGGTCCTTATTGTGCCAAATTGCCCCTCATTAACCCAAATTGAGCCTTACTGGTACTTATTCTGTCTAGTTGGCCCTCATCGGTCCTAACTGGCCCTAATAGGTCATAGTTCATCCTAATTGGTCCTAATTGAGCATATTCGACCATCATTGGTCTTAATGGGTCCTCATTGACCCTAATTGAACCTAATTGGTCTTAATCGACCATCACTAACCCCGATTTACCCTTATTGGTATCATTGGTCCTCATTCAAACTAATTGGTCCTAATTGGTCATACTTGATCATCGATCCTCATTAGTCATGTTCCTTCATGCTTCGTCCTAATCGGTCCTATGAGCATAATCGACCTTCTCATTGAATTGGTCCTAATTCGTACTCATTGACCATATTAATTGACCATAACTGTTCTTCACTAAAGTATCCTAAATGACGATAATTGTCAGTATTTAGTCCTCATTGAGTCTAGTTGGTCCTAATTCCTCCTAATTGCTCCTCACCATCCTAATTGGCCGTCGTTTAATATTTTTGGAAACAAAATTATTATACATGAGAAATTCGCTACATGGCGGTCTTTTCGTATTTTTGTTATGAATTGCATAGTTATTTATTATTTTCATTTTTGAGTTGTGTTCTAGTAATGTCACCGTTTTTTATAATTGCGTTATCCCGGCCACAAAGCACGTGTTAGTAAAATCTTGTTTATTATATCTTAAAGAAAATAATAAAATTAATATTAAAACATAATTTTTGTTAGGACTTTTAACTCTGATTGCCGTCCAGATCTGCTTAAAGGATCACAGTTATGTCAACCTTAATTGATGTACTCGTACAAATTTTTACAATCTCATTATTTCAACACCTCAAGAAGATGAAGCTCCTGCTCAAGCTCAGGGAGGAGGAAGCCTTCTGGAATTGGGCGTTCGATTATTACTTTCCCGAAAACCCACAAGAAGAGGCACGTGAAGACTTTTACGAACTGGATGATGAAGTTCATCTTGAAGAAGAACCCGCCGGAAGAGCCACATGGAGACATTTAATTAATTAATTATGTTTATTTTTAATTTTAGGTTTAACTTTGTTTAATATACATATTGTTTAAATTAATTTTGGGTTTTACTATAAGTTTGAACAATTCCCCCCTTTTAATTTATATATTGCACCAAAAAATTTGAATTTCCCACCATTAGTTCAAATTTCACCCAAAATTTTGAACCAAATTTACTTATTATCGATTCATCAGATACTTTTTCCCTCTCACTTTATCAGAAAATTTCCAGTTAAACGCCTCCAGCGAATAACTAGGTCTTCTTTCTCATCCATATCATTCTCATCTTCCATGGAGCTTCAACAATGATAGCTTCAACAAACAGCGCTAGTGATTCTTCAGAAGTTCCATGCGATTTGGGAGACCAATCAGTCAAGAAAATGGTAATTGTCAAGTTATTTCGTTTCATTAATTACAATATGTTTTCATATAATTGTTTGTTTTATTTATTGTTGATATACGTTTAACTTAGGATCCCTGTATTTATGTACAGTTACAGTTACAGTTACATATCGATAAAAATTTGTTTCATACAGAATTAATTACGAAGGGGGTATATATTGCAGAAATCCCCTCCATTAATTTCAACCCATTCATTTTATGCTAAATTAGTTATTTACCTTCTTAAATGGCTGTGGGAGCATGCTAAATTAGTTATTTTTATGCTAGGAATGATGAGCTAAAGCATTTGCATGTACACTGCTAGAAATGGTCAACTGTTTGTTAATATCTAGTGAAGACATGATGTGTTCCACTCTTCCCTTTAGATTTCTTTAATTTATGTATAGCACATCAAATAATTAATCAATAGGGTCTTTATGTGATATATTAATAATTAAGAACTAATTTATTTTACTCTGGTCATTACTAGGAAATGATCCTAGAAGATTTATATAGGAATGTTTCCAACATTTTTTGTAGGTTCATGTTAGAGGGGTACAAAATAAAGAAATTGAAGTTTAAATCCCCTCTAGAAGAATAGAAGAATGTTGATGTTATGCATCTGTTACTTTGCTAGAAATGGTAAATTGTTTGTTTATATCCACTGAAGACATAATGTGTTCCACTCTTCCCTTTAGATGTATTTAATTTGTGTATAACATATCAAATAATTAACCAATAGGGTCTTTATGTAATATATTAATAATTAAAAACTAATTTATGTTACTCTGGCCATTACTAGGAAATGATCCTAGAGGACATATATAGGAATGTTTCCTACATTTTTTGTAGGTTCATGTTAGAGGGGAAAAATGGATTTTAATAATAGAAGTTTTACCTTGTTGGCGGATAATAATACGAGTTTTGAAACTTCCTCACAATAATACGAGCTTTGTGGGTATTGGATTCTAATGATACCCGTTACTTTTTTACTAATGGTGTTAGTTTGTTGCCTACGTGGCACATGACGTGGACTGTTTTCCTACTACGTGGCACCTAATGTGGCACCTCTCACGTAGGCAACAGACTAACACCGTTAGTAAAAAACTAACGTTGTATCATTAGAATCCAATACCCACAAAACTCGTATTATTGTGAGGAAATTCCAAAACTCGTATTATTATCCGCCAACAAGGTAGAACTTGTATTATTAAAATCCATTTTTCCTGTTAGAGGGGTACAAAATTAAGAAATTGTAGTTTAAATCCACTCTAGAAGAATAGAAGAATGTTGATGTCATGCGTCTGCTACTTTGATAGAAATGGTCAACTTTTTGTTTATATCCACTAAAGACATGATGTGTTCCACTCTTCCCTTTAGATGTCTTTAATTTGTGTATAACATATCAAATAATTAATGAATAGGGTCTTTATGTGATATATTAATAACTAAGAACTAATTAAGAAATAATGAATCAATAGGGCCTGCATGCTTTCCTATTTATATACTTTGTTAAAAAGCATCTTACTACATTATGTTAATTATACAAAATTCAAGATCGATCCAACAACACTGATGGTCAATTGGAAAAACTTGAGTTTGAACTTAAAGAGGAGAGACTTCTTCGGGATTAAAAAAATGAACCAGTTAAGGCCCTCTTCTTGAAGATTGAAGAATAGGAGAAAAAACTTCATCTACTTATAGCTCATCTATTTGCACTTGGAACACCGTTACCACAACAACCTAATGCTTCGACATCTACAGAGGTAAATTCTTTACATCACAACTTAATCATACTATTCTCAAGTACCTTATAATAACATATACTATTGTTCCTGAAGAACACAATCCGGATGAACTCTTGTTCCTGAAGAACAAAAATAGATGCAAGTTCCTGGTACATAAGAATATATACTTCATGTAAGAACACAGTTATGAGTAAAATGGAGCTCTCTATGTTAATATGAAAAAAATAGAATATATACATAAACTGTATGAATAAAACTGTAACAACTTATGTTAGATTAGAAAAACTAAAATAAATACTGATCGTATCGAGATCAACTCTTTTGCCAGCCAAGTTCATCCGGTTCCCATCTATTTCTCCTCTGTAATATCTTGTAACCGAAATTTGGCCTTGTTACATAGGACAATTTCATGATAGGTCCGCGTCATTATTCTGCTCTCACTTTTTACCAATTCAAAAACATTGTTCTGGATAAATTCTAAGGAGATTTGTGTTGGATCTAGCCACAGCACTAATTATGCTGACATACACACAACGGTTAGTATTTGTCAAACTCATTATCAGTTTGATTGCTCATTTAAATAAAGTAATTAATTGGACTGTAATGCGTGAAATCAATGGTGGATCAACCTCGTCTAAAGCGGTTGAAAAGAAAAAGGTAAATATTTGCCAGTCCAGTTTCATTCTGTTCTATAGTTTCACAATAATCTGTTTGGTAATGTCATGTAGTCTCATTTTAAATGTTATTTGGTACTCAAAGAGTTAGGCTAGCTAGGGATAGTAGGAACAAATGGTGAGATGTGTACCAAATAAAGTTCAACTGACTTTGAAGTTGATCCGGAACTTAATGTGATGTTCATCCGGATGTTTTAAGTTCATTAGGATATCTAATGTTCATCTGGAAATCAATTGAATTGTAGGACCTGATGACCCATACTACTTGCAATAAAATGACACTCCTGAGTCCATATCTATCATGGTGGTAAGTATTTCAATATTGCTATATATATTATGATCAATTTCCATAACCTAATTATCAATTATATGTTTTGATATCGGAAGGAATACAAGAAAAAATTGTCCTAATTAAGCTCAAATCTGAACAGTTGCAGATGAAGATCACGTGGTAGTGTTGTTAGCTCCCGGATTGAAAATTAAATTGAGAATAATGCTTATATGCAGTGTAATTTTCATTAATTTTTTATTTGTATTTCATTTATATTTGACTTGTAATTGTAGTTTATTTGATTTGCATTTAATAATTTATAATAGGTTTTAAATTGACCACGCGTATAGCGAGGACACATCTGATTTCAACAACCTTTTGGTCACTTTTTTTTCTTTTCAAATATATGTTGCTAAAACACAGATATATGTGACCATATATATAATACCAAAGGCCACACTTTTTATATTTTAACATGGTCGTTGTCACCCTTTGGGCATGCGTATTGGGACAAGATATCTGATTTCAACTACCCTTTGGCCACTTTTTTTTTCCAAATATATGTGGCTAAAACACAAATATACGTGACCATAAAATACCAAAGGTCACACTTTTTATATTTTAACGTGACCGTTGCCACCCTTTGGCCACGTGTATTGGAACAAAATATCTGATTTCAACTACACTTTGGCCACTTTTTTTTCTCATATATATATGTGGCTAAAACACAAATATACGTGACCATATTGTTAGGCTATACATTTGAGGCATGAACATTAGATGTGGGCTTACCTGTTGATGGGCTTAGTGTTCACTATTTGGGCTTAGAGAGTTCACGATTAGGCTTGCTTGGGTCGGCTTCTATGGGTTTATGATAAGATTTTAGG
Organism: Deinandra increscens subsp. villosa; assembly: GCA_039602395.1. Taxonomy (NCBI): domain Eukaryota; kingdom Viridiplantae; phylum Streptophyta; class Magnoliopsida; order Asterales; family Asteraceae; genus Deinandra; species Deinandra increscens. The sequence goes on from JBCNJP010000017.1 coordinate 64,915,226, forward strand.
GCTTTGTAATGGGTACTATATAAACCCATAGTGTTTATGATTATGGTAGCCCTTTTTATTACGATTTTTGTCTCTCTATTGTATTTACGATCGGTTATCATTAAGCTCAAGAAAGTTTGTGTTTCATTCAAGATTTGATCTTTGTTGTTTATAACTTCATCAAATCTCTTTCATCTACTTTCTTCTTGAATCAATCACTCACGTGGTTTCCGCACTCGTTTGTGATATCAATATCGTGTTTTGGTAGATTTTCTGGACCAACACATATAATATAAAAGGCCACAACTTTTATATTTTAACGTGGTCGTTCCCACCCATTAGCCATGCGTATTGGGACAAAATATCTGATTTCAACTACCCTTTGGCCACTTTTTTTTCAAATATATGTGGCTAAACACAAATATACATGACCATATAATAACAAAGGCCACGCTTTTTATGTTTTAACGTGGTCGTTGCCACCCTTTGGCCACGCGTATTGGGAAAAATATCTGATTTCAATTACCCATTGACCATTTTTAATTCCAAATATATGTGGCTAAAACACAAATATACGTGACCATATAATACCAAAGGCCATGCTTTTTATATTTTAACGTGGTTGTTGCCACCCTTTGGCCACGTGTATTAGGACAAAAATTATAATTTCAGCAACTCATTTGGCCACGTTTTTTTAACATATGTGGCTAATATACAAATATACGTGATCATATAATATATAAGGCCATGCTTTTGATATTTTAACGTGGCCGTTGCCACCCTTTGGCCACGCGTATTGGGACAAAATGTATGATTTCAGCAACCCTTTGGCCTCGTATTTTTATAATATATGTGGCTAAAACACACATATATGTGACCATATAATACAAAAGGCCGCGTTAAACAAACACATGTGGCCGTTGGGACCCTTTGGCCACGCTTTCTGGAAGAATTGTTTGATTACAACAATAAATATTGCTACCCTTTAGCCACGCTTTTAGGTGGCTTCAGCCACTGATATTCTAACGTGGCCGTATGATACATACGGTGACGGGACCTTTGGTGTTGATTGAAATGAAAAAAAAAACGTGGCCAAAGACCTTTAATCACGGTTTTTTTTTTGTCACCAAAGGTGAATTTTGATGTAGTGAAAATTAACATCATGAAGTTATATGCCTTAATTTTAACAAAGTAAATAAAGAAGAAAACAGAAGTTTGAAATTCACACAATGTATCAGATGCTTTTTATCAACTATGACCTTTTGACCTAAACATTCTTGTATTCCGCCGTTTGGCATCCCTTCGTTTCCTTCATATAGAAGAATGAGAGGGGATTTTAACAATTGCAATTTCTTTATTTTTGACTCTTCTAACATGCTCCTACAGATATGTAACAAAGTATATAAATAATTACTCTTAATATTTATGCATAAAATACTTATAATTATTCTGGATTGAAATACCTAGAAAGTATGCAGAAATTGAATAGGATGAAGTTCCCAAGAAACTCTAGGGGACATCTACAATTGCAAACGTGGACTTGACCTAAACATTCTTCTATTCGGTATTGAAAAACAAAGAAACTATAGGGGATATCAACAATTGCAATTTGTTTATTTTGTACTCTTCTAACATGCTCCTACAAAAATGTATCAAAGTATATGAATAATAAAGCAGAAAATGAATGGGATGAAGTTTCCAAAATGTAGCAGATGGAAACGTGGACTTGACCTATTCATCCTTCTATTCTGGAATGAAAAACCACGAAACTATATGGGATATCAACAATTGGAATTTGTTTATTTTTTACTCTTCTAATATTATCATACAAACATGTAACAAAGTAGATGAATAATAAAGCCGAAAATGAATGGGATGAAGTTCCCAAAATGTAGCAGATGAAAACGTGAACTTGACCTAAAAATTCTTCTATTCTGGATTGAAAAAATAAGAAACTATAGGGGATATCAACAATTGCAATTTGTTTATTTTGTACTCTTCTAACACGCTCTTACAAACATGTAACAAAGTAGATGAATAATAAAGTAGAAAATTCATGGGATGAAGTTCCTAAAATGTAGTAGATTAAAACGTGAACTTGACCTAAAAATTCCTTTTATTCTGGATTGAAAAGCAGAGAGGATTTCAGCAATTGCAAATGTGTTATCAAATGAAATTATAATCGATTTGTATCTAAAACTTTAACAATAAAGGGATCCAAATTAAACGTATATAATTAATTAAAAAACACAACAGATTTAAATTAATTTGATGGAATAAATTAACACTTACCAACATCTGGTCAGATTGGTCTGTTGAAGCTTTTGCTTGCGTCAACATTCGACGGTCAACGTCCATGAGTTGAAAATAATGATGAATAGATAATGCAAGATGAGAATGAGAGGTTTGGAAAAAATACCTAGATATTCGATGATGGTGGGGCTGGAGACGTTGAATTGGAAATTTTCGGTGATAGTGAGGGCGAAAAGAATCTGATTAAGGCTCATTAACTAGATTAGATTTAAAATTTGGGGGGAAATTTGAGTAAATGGTGGGAAATTTGAAAATTTGGGTGAAAGTGTTTCAAATGGTGGGAAACGTTCAAATGCAGTGAATTAAACCCGGTTTGCAAAGGTAATGAAAGAAACAATATGTATATTAATAAACATGAATGAAAATAATTGATCCAAACTACACATAACTAAACCAAACATAAACATAAATAATTTAAATATCTTAACGTCATTGGGTCTTCCAAAAACTAATTTACAGACGGGTCAATTGGTGTCAATTAGGACCAGTTAGGGTCAATTAGTGTCAATTAGGCCCAATCAGGACTAATTAGGATCAGTTGGTGTCTATTAGGACCATTAATTAGGCCTAGTTAGGGTTAATTATGACCAGTTAGGGTCAATTGGTGTCTATTAGGACCAATTAGGACAAAGTATGGTTAATTGGTGTCTATTAGGGTCAACTAGGCCCAACTAGGGTTAATTGGTGTCAATTAGGACCAGTTAGGGTCTATTAGGACTAGTTAGGTTCAATTAGTCTCAATTAGGCCCAGCTAGGGTCAATTGGGGTCAATTAGGCCCAATCAGGACCAGTTAGGGTAAAAAAAAAATGGGAAAGAGGCAAAGCCCCGGCAAAAACTTTATTAAAAAGAATAAAGAATAGGTACAACCAACGGAAAAAGGACAGACCCGCTACAATTCAACGGGCCAACCCAAAACACCAAACAAAAATACTAGTCCGGCCATGGGTTGAGACATGCACACCCAGCCCAAAAAAAAAACAAACACTAGAGGAGGACCTAATAGAACTTGGAACCATCATCTGGCCCATAAAACAAGTATAATACCAACACATATAACAAAAACTATTCATGAGAGCCCAAACAATAGTGTTGGACATACGCCATTATAACCTTTCCAAAAGCCCCATTGGTCACCACAACATTAAGGCGGAGCTCCATATAACACACGCTACTAGCAGCCATATATATCAACCATAAACCATTCCCCCATCTATAGATCACTTGCAAAACAGCAGCCCATACCTGGTTCCCATTCTCAACTTCATGGCCCTCCCTAAACTGCAAGATTCCCAGTTTCAGTTTAATCCAAATAGAAACCAATAAATACACATTAGTGCAGCCATTACTATGCCAAACCCCATCAATTCTTTTGCAAAACAGCAGCCCATATCCAGTTCCGATTCCCATCTTGCTAAGCACATCAATATTCATAATCATTCTAGATGTAGCCTCAGGGATCTAATTAGTACAAATCAAACCAACAGCAGTAACAAGTAGCAGCAGCAGCAAACTTTTATCATTGAAGCTCAATAGCAATCTGTACCACTGTATGTGCCACATTGAGACCTGATCCGAATCCCACTCCTTCATAAACTTATACATACCAGAAAGACCCAGCTGACCCCACATGGAAGTACCAATAAGAGGCAGTTCTCCTTTGACAGTCCAGAATAAGCAACACCAGACAGTAGCAACATTAAATAAAGCAAGACAACCATACCAGTCACTACTAATTTGATGTTTCTGAACACAGACCGAGCACCTATGATTCCCAGCATAAACAGATCCCTGAATATGATCCCTTTTACCAAAAAGCCTGCTGTTTTTTTCCAAAAAGACTGGAATGCCCTTACCACAATCAGATCCCTTTATAGACTCCCAACATTACTGAAACATAAGTTTACCATCAGCAGTAGCATTCTCAATTAATAACAGTATCAGACCTGTTGGCATAGCACAATCCTTCAGCAGCAGATTAGCAACAACAGCAACATAAACTCTAGCCTTGTCCACTCCTTGGGCATCATAAACTAACCAGATTTTCATAACAAGTAATTAATGTAATACTGCACAGAACTCCAATAATATATATTTTTTCCCTGTACACCATATCCATCTGCACCACAGCAGAGTTATACCAGCTCCCATAAGCTTCCTGCAGATCTCTAGTCAACCATTTCCACCACCAAATAACAGTAATCTCACTGTCACCATTGTTCCCAACTGGTATAGATGCAATGATGCATAGAACTCCAGTATTGTATACCTTAGCCCTATACATCATAACCAGCAGAAGCAACACTCCCTCCCCAACCCAAAATATAACATCAAACAGACTTAAAGACTCAAAAGAGGTAAGAAAAAGGGTTGATTCAATTGAATTTACTAAAGAGTTTTCATACCGGTGAATAGTGCTAGAAATACAAAAATTTGGGGTGGAGAAATATGTCCTATAAGACCAGGTATGATCCAACCTTATAGCTCCCAGGTAGGTGCATATCACATGCCACCAGCATCCTAACCACCAATCCAAATAGGCAGAATCAGTTATTGATTCAATTGTGAACCAAATAACTAACAGAGTATAGCAAAATAACAAACAAGACTCAACAAAGGCAGAATTGAAACAGGGAAGCAACCAAGATTGCCAGATGACTACCCAACATATTTTAAAGTCCTCAACATCATAAGCAGAGTCCCATCCTAAGCAATACCCAACCCCACCTACCTCACCACATCTACCTCTAAGCTCAGTAATGGAAGTGCATAATGTGTGCAATATGTACCAATCCACATCCCACCCCCAACCCCAAAACTCACAATGATATGAAGCAGACCCACCCAAACCCATCCCAAGCCCCCACTCCACACACCAAGATGAAGAATAAAAAGAAAAATGGAGGATCCAATGTTTCTCTCTCTGTGATCTAACCCCAATCTATTCAATCCCCCTTTATTCCAGCAGTTCCATCATAACCACTTAGCTTGAAGTACCATTATGATAAGAAAAGTGAGCATCATTCTCCAAAACTTGAAATCCCTAAACCTTGCTCATCTTGGAAATAAGTGGTGTCTTCCTTATTTTCAATCCCAACAGTCTAAGCCTAACCATTTCAATAATTTGTTTACATAAAACCTCCACAGTTCTTTCTTTACCTTGAAAAGTTCTCCAATTTTTCTCTTGCCAAACAAAGTAAACAATAGCAGCAAACATCAATTTCTAAATTATGCTTCTAATGGATTTGGATTTAGGAGAGGCCTTAATATAAGTGGTGCACCCCAAAAGAGAGTTAGGGGCAGAAGACAACAAAGCTCTATGCTTAAGATTATCCCATACCTTCTTAGGGTAATCACACTCAAAAAACAAGTGAGAATGGCTATCTCTTTGCCCCTTACAGAAGATACATAACAAATTCTTTTCTCTATCCCATTTCTGAAGCCTATCCTGGGTTAGCAGCCTTTATTTGCATGCCATCCATAACACAAAACTATGTGTAGGAATACTCTGGCTACACCAGACTAAAGGGGCCCATATGACCTTAGGATGATTTTCACACAAGTCAGAAAAAGCTGTCTTGGTGGAAAAAGGAACCAAGGAACCAGAATTACTCTACCAAAGGACTTTATCAGCTTTTCCAACAACTAAATTAGGAGGACCATAATAAAACAACCCAGGAAACATGCTTCTCCATTCCTCAGGCCAAGCCCAGCCACCATTGATAATAATGCTATTAACCTTAGGGGCCTGTACTCAGACCAGCCCTACTGATTTCTCTAGGAGTTATGAAATTACATAAAGTGCTTAACGGATGCCAGTTGTCAAACCACACTGAATACTTCATACCATCACCAATTTGAGACTGACAATGAGGCCAAACAAGCTTTCTACATCTCATAATGTTTCTCCAGCTCCAGCATTTATCTCTTTTTTTAGGTATTTCCCATATACATCTATCTTTCAATCTATACATCTGTATCCATTTAGTCCAAATATTATCCTTCCCATCAACCAGATTCCAAACCAATTTAGACCCTAAAGCCTTATTTCTAGTATTCAGAGATTAAATCCCCAATCCCCCTTGGTCTTTAGGGAAGCAAACTTCATTCCAACTCACTCTCACTTTACCTTTGCAACTATCCGACTGGGTCCATAAGAACTTATTAATGATTCTTTCAATATCTTCAATAATGGAGACTGGAAGAAGAAAAACAGAGGCCAGGTAGATTTGCATTGAAGCAAGAACAGATTTGATAAGTTGAAGTCTTCCAGCAAACAAAAGTGACTTGTTCTTCCAATCAGTAACCCTCTTTTTAACCTTATCAAGAAGGTAAGCACAATCCTTAGCATACAATCTCTTAGCCAAAAGGGGAAGTCCCAAATATTTAACAGGCAAGGAGCCCTCTTTGAATAGGAGCAGATCAAGAATTTTGGTCTTGATACTAGGAAGCACATTACCAAAATACATAGTGCTCTTATTGAGGTTAGGAAGGAGCCCAGAAACACCACTAAATTTCTCAAGAGCCAGCTTGATAACCCTAACAGAATCTAAGTCGGCATTGACAAAGACAAGGAGATCATCAGCAAAGCATAAGTGTGTGATTCCCAATTTCTTGCATTTCCAATAGTAGTTAAAGGTTTCAGCCCCACCTATCCTTCTCTCAATGATTAAATATAAAACTTCCATAACCAGAGTAAAAAGATAAGGGGACAAAGGATCCCCTTGTCTTAGTCCCCTATGACCCTTAAAAAGCCATGGCTTTCACCATTTATGTTGATAGAGTAGCAGCCAGACCGCAAACATTGCATGATCCAGGCAATCATGCAAGGGTGGTAAACAAACCATTTCATACATTGCCCCAGAAAATTGTGATTCATAGTATCATAGGCTTTTTGAAGGTCAGTTCTATTAGCAAGCCTTCTGGCCCCACTCTTTTATGATAATTCCTCATAAGCTCATGCGTCAAAAGAACATTGTCAGTGATTTGCCTACCAGGAATAAAGGAAGATTGGTTACTGCTCACCACCCGATCAAGAGAATGCTTAAGCCTATTACAAATAACTTTAGTAATGCCTTTGTATAAGATATTGTAGCAGGCTATAGGTCTAAAATCAGCAACCAAAGAAGGGTTATGGCATTTGGGAACCAAGGAAATTATGGTAGCATTAATCTCAGTCAACAACTTTCCATTCTCAAAGAACTCTTGGATAGCTCTACACACCTCAAGACCAATAATATGCCATGGACGCTTGAAAAACTTAGCAGTATAGCCATCAGGCCTAGGTTCCTTATCATCATCAATATTAAAAATGGCCTCCTTAATTTCAGCAATAGACACAGGTCTAACCATATGGCCAGCAACAGCCCTGGGGATCTGCTTAGTAAACAAAGTATCAGGCCTATCCAACTGCTGAACAGGCAATCCACAACCCATAAAAGATTTAAAATGTTTGACAAAAGCCTCACCAACCTGCTCCCATTCATAATAATTACCTTGCATATCTTGAATCCCATTAATTTTGTTTCTAGCATGCCATCCCTTGACAGCTTTGTGAAAATAGCTAGAATTCTGCTCCCTAGCAGCAAGCCACTCAATCTTAGCTTTCTGCTTAAGAAACAATTCTTCATCTTCTTCCGCGGTCTTAAGAGTTGTAATGTAGACCATCTCGTCTTCTCTTAACAAGTGGTTAGTGTTGGAAATATCCTACATAATGTGGCCTATAGATCATTAACTTCATCATAAAAACATAAGTAAATTAATATGTAGTTTTATGATGGATATAACTACATAAGAAACGTGAAAGGTTTCCCTTTAAATGTTTGGGACTCTTGAGATCACATAGAGGGCTTATATATAACACCACATAACTCTCTCTCAAGATAACTCCATCTTAACCTACAAGCATCATAACGGGAACGACTCCTAAAGGATCATGGCGTCTCCTTCTTCAACCTCTAAGCTATTATTCCCTGCAAGTAAGTCGTGTTCCTAATATTCGTTCTTCATCATGATTGAATTGATATTTGATCCACTCTCATATGTTGATCACCGTATTCACGGATTATTCAACATGTGGTATCAGAGCATGGTTAACATATCAATTCATTCAATTTAGTCACCTGATAGATTACTTAAATCTATGTATTTTGATCGTACATACTGTTGCATATTTTATTCACAATGGCCATCAAAATATGGATGTCTCACTTCTAATGGTTTCATGTTTGAAAGCTACGAGACTTAATCATTATTAAATCAACAGTGTTTGGTTTTCGTGAAATATAATATATATTTTATTCTATTTTTTATCTCTGCCGCAAGTTAATTGAGTTGAATTATCATCCATTAACTATTTTGATGGAATATGTGTATGCATATATTTCGCCTTTTAACTTCGAAGATATGAATCATGATGTCACTTAAGATCTATATCTTATTCGAATAATGGCTGTATGGTTAACCCATACGTTTTTCCTTTTCATAACTGTTGTTTTGGCATCCATATATCTAGTCAAAATGATTCTCGTTAAATTTAATCATTCCAACAACCGAATAAATTTATAGTTTGTTTGTTCCTAAAGGTGATGGAATCTCTTGAATTCCTAATTAAAGGTTGATTTTGGAATCCTAATTTTGTTATGAGAACCTAACATTTCATGAACAACTTATTTTATATGGATGACGTATAATAGTAAATCTGAATGAAAGGCTTGATTTGCATATTGTTAACCTGTGAACCAAGATGCAAATTGTTTGATGATGTGCAATATAATTATTAGGGTAATATGCACATATATTACATATATACCCAAAGGCATTGTGTTATTTTGAATACCGTATTTTCACACATGTTCATAACACTTGAATGTTGGTCAAAGCCAAAGCGAAGCCTACATTCAAGTAGAACCTTACATATTTATGTTCATAATGCTTGAATATTGGTCAAAGCCAACGCGAAGCCAATGTTCAAGCAGAACATTATCAGAACTCGTTCATTATACTTAAATATTGGTCAAAGCCAAAGCGAAGCCAATGTTCAAGTAGAACATTACCTGAACTTATTCATAATACTTGAATACTGGTTAAAGCCAACGCGAAGCCAGTGTTCAGGAAAAACATTACCTAAACTTGTTCATAATACTTGAATGTTGGTCAAAGCCAACGCGAAGCCAACATTCAAGTAGAACTCAATTTGTCTATTATTTTGGTGTTATAGTAGACTATATCTTCAATTGTTCTAAATTTTTCCTGCTTTGCTTATTTATCCCATATTATAGATCACTTAAACTCTTCTAAATTTTCATATCTCACTTATCTCAATTCAGCATCCACTCTAACTCCAAATCTAGGGGTTGAAACTCTGACCGGTGCAAACTTTCCTTCATGGAGAGATTCTGTGAAACTCACTCTTGGTATGTTGGATCTTGACTATGCCTTGAGACATGACACTCCCGCTGCTCTTACTGACAAAAGTTCTGAAGAAGAGAAACAAAAGCATGAAAAGTGGGATAGGTCTAATAGAGTTGTTGGCTAAGAAAGGTAATAATTTATATATGATAATTGAGTCCTTTAATATTAATGTTCCATCTAATACATGGTGGGTTGATTCTGGTTCTATGGTTCATGTAACTAACTCAACACAGGGATTCCTTACAATCCAAAAGCTGGAAAGAAACCAAAGAACGGTTAGAATGGGAAGTGGTGAAGCCCTAAATGTTGAAGCCATTGGAAATGTGCGATTACTCATGAAAACTGGTCATTGTATTGAACTTCATGATACTTTATATGTACCGAGAATAACTCGAAATTTAGTATCAGTTCCTAAATTAGACATTGATGGTTTTAATGTTGCACATGGGCATGGCAAAGTCACTATTTCTCTAAACTCTTTAACTGTTGGTTGTGGTTATCTGGATGGATCTCTGTATAAATTAGAACTAGATGACGAATTCTCAAAATCATTGTTATCATATAATGTAAATGAGAATTTAACAAAGAGAAAACGAGTTTCCGAAACCTCATCCATGTTGTGGCATCTACGTTTGGGCCACATTTCACGAGATAGAATGTCTAAACTAGTGAAGGATGAAATATTACCGAATCTCGATTTCACTGATTTTGAGACATGTGTTGAATGCATCAAAGGTAAAATGGCTAAAGGGAATAAAAAGGGCACCACTAGGAGCTCTAATTTATTAGAGATTATTCATACTGATATTAGTGGTCCCTATCCTGATGGAATAACCGGACATAATTCTTTTATCACCTTCATAGATGATTACTCGCGCTATATGTACTTATATTTGATTAAAGAAAAATCTGAATCACTTGAAACCTTTAAAGATTTTAAAGCTGAAGTTGAAAATCAACTGAAATGCAAAATAAAGGTTGTGAGGTCAGACCGTGGGGGTGAATATTATGGTAGACATACTGATGTTGGTCAGGCTCCAGGTCCATTTTATATATTTTGTAAGGACCATGGGATCATAAACCAATACACCATGCCGGGTACTCCTCAGCAGAATGGCGTTGCTGAAAGGAGGAATAGAACCCTCATGAATATGGTAAGAAGTATGTTGGCCAATTCAGGGCTACCTCAATTCTTATGGACCGAGGCATTAAAGACAGTTGTTCACATATTAAACAGGGTTTCTTCTAAATCTGTCCCAAAAACTCCTTTCGAGTTATGGACAGGAAGAAAACCAAGTCTAAGATATATGAAAATATTGGGTTGTCCTGCCGAAGCTAAACCTTATAATCCTCAACAAAAGAAACTTGACATGAAAACGGTCAGTTGTTCCTTTATCGGATATCCCGAAAATTCAAAGGGATACATATTTTATTGTCCTTCCCACGTCACACGTATTATAGAAACTCGTCATGCGGAATTCCTAAAAACCCCAAAGGTCAGTGGGAGCAGTGAAAATCCTGATTATGATTTGCAAGAGATGCAAGAGGTGGGGGGGGGGGGGAGAGACAATTTGATCATACCCCAAATTACACCTCCTGCACAGAACTCTACACCACTGATTGTCTCCTCAGATTCAAGCGTTGCTCCAAATATAACTAATAATGAAGCACCATTGCATACCCAAGAGCAAATCCATGAACCTATGGATGAATCTACAGAACCAGAAAATCAGTTAAGGAGGTCATCTAGGCCTAGAAGGCCTACTAATTTTGATGATTACATAACCTACCTGAATGAAGCTGAATTGGATTTAGGAAAGTATAATGACCCTACCTCTTATAATGAAGCCATTAATAGTGAAAAGTGTTCTGAATGGAAGAAAGCTATGATTGATGAGCTTGAATCCATGAATCAGAATGAAGTTTGGGATCTGGTTGAAATACCCAAGGGTGTAAAACCCGTAGGATGTAAATGGGTTTTCAAAACCAAATTAGATCCAAATGGAAACATTGAATGCTATAGAGCATGATTGGTTGCAAAAGGCTACACTCAAAAAGAGGGAATTGACTATCAAGAAACTTTCTCACCTGTCTCACGAAAGGATTCTTTAAGGATTGTTATGGCCCTAGTAGCTCATTACGATTTAGAGCTACATCAAATGGACGTTAAAACCGCTTTCCTTAACGGTGACTTGCATGAGGATGTGTTCATGAATCAACCTGAAGGTTTTAAACCTAAAGGTCAAGAACACTTAGTCTGTAAGCTAAAGAAATCCATATTTGGGCTAAAACAAGCATCGCGACAGTGGTACCTGAAATTTGATGAAGTCATGAAAAAACAAAGTTTCAAAAAAAACCAAGTGGATCAATGTACCTACCTCAAGATGAGTGGGAGAAACTTCACTATACTTGTTCTTTATGTCGATGACATACTTTTGGCAAGTAATAGCTTAGATATGTTGCATGAGTCAAAGCGAATCCTCTCGCATAATTTTGACATGAAAGATCTCGGGGAAGCCTCTTATGTCATAGGCATCAAAATACACCGAGATAGACCCAATGGGATATTAGGGTTGTCCCAAAAGGCTTACATTGAGCGGGTCCTTACACGCTACAACATGCAAAATTACTCACCGTCAATAGCTCCTGTAGTTAGGGGAGACGTTTTTGGTTCTTTTCAGTGTCCAAAAACAGAGGTTGAAAGGGAAAAGATGAGATTGATACCTTACGCTTCAGTAGTTGGAAGCATTATGTATGCTCAAGTCTGTACTCGTCCTGATATCGCATATGTTGCTGGGATGCTAGGTCGTTACCAATCTAACCCTGGCCTAGAACATTATAAAGTAGCTAAGAAAGTATTGCGATATCTTCAAGGAACGAAAGACTATAAATTGACTTACAGAAGAAGTGATTATTTGGAAGTGGTTGGTTATTCTGATTCTGACTTTGCTAAATGCAAAGATGACAAGAAATCCACTTCGGGGTATATCTTTATGTTAGCAGGTGGACCTATCTCATGGAGGAGTCATAAGCAACAGCTGACAACAACCTCAACAATGATGGCAGAATACGTTGCAGTGTACAATGCAACTTGCCATGGGATGTTGTTAAGAAACCTTATCGCTGGACTCAAAGTTGTAAACTCCATATCAAGACCGTTGAAGATTTATTGTGATAACTCAGCTGCCGTTAGTTTCTCGAACAATAACAGTTCGACTGGAGCTAGTTTATATCTTGATAGAAAGTATTTGTTCGTACGAGAAAGAGTGGAGGAGAATAATCTTTGTATTGAGTATATCAGTACTAAAGATATGTTAGCGGATCCGATGACTAAAGATCTTCCGCCCAAAACCTTCGAGGAACTTGTGTCGAAGATGGGCCTTATCAGAGATTCTACATGATAGCATATTGTACCTTATGACTTATTTATTATTTCCTCAAAATATTATTGTCTATCTTAATTTTATGTGCACCTTATGATGTATAGACAAGAATTTTACAAGGGCTCATTTAGACTTTTGGTCTTATGTTTTGATTTGGAATTGTAGTATGATTAGTGGGGGTATTGAGTTGAAACTGACTTGATGACTGTATTTTTCTGCTACGGTTTCATCTTAAAACTTGATGAGTATTCTAATTCTGGCCAGACTTACTTAATATTCATCACAAATGATCACTCGGCCAAGTGGGAGAATGTTGGAAATATCCTACATAATGTGGCCTATAGATCATTAACTTCATCATAAAGACTTAAGTAAATTAATATGTAGTTTTATGATGGATATAACTACATAAGAAACATGAAAGGTTTCCCTTTAAATGCTTGGGACTCTTGAGATCACATAGAGGGCTTATATATAACACCACATAACTCTCTCTCAAGATAACTCCATCTTAACCTACAAGCATCATAACGGGAACGACTCCTAAAGGATCATGGCGTTTCCTTCTTCAACCTCTAAGCTATCATTCCCTGCAAGTAAGTCGTGTTCCTAATATTCGTTCTTCATCATGATTGAATTGATATTTGATCCACTCTCATATGTTGATCACCGTATTCACGGATTATTCAACAGTTAGTACTATCCATAACCATAGCTTCTTGAACTCTACCCAATTCTTTCCTAAGCAAGGCAACTTTATCAGTCAAATCACCCTGCTCCAAAGCAAGTTTTCTCAAAGGCTTTTTGAGACTCTTTAACTTTGAAGTAACAGAAAACATGGTGCAGCCATAGACCTGCTGTGCCCAAACATTCTCCACCAAAGACGTAAACTGAGGCTTTCTAGTGATATAGTTCTGAAAATTTAAAAGGCTTAGGTTTCCAAGGCACAGAAACAGACATAGAGACAAGACAGGGTGAATGATCAGAGGTATAAAATGGCAAGAAATGAGCACATGCCTTAGGAAAGGACTCCATAAACTCAGAATTACTTATAGCTCTGTCCAATTTTTTAAGAAGCCCATTAGCCTTCCCAGGAGCCTTATTCTAAGTGAACTTAAGACTAGTAAAAGGAATATCAGTTATACCAATATTAACACAACATTCTCTAAATTCATCAACAGAAGCAAGCACATGAGAAGATCCAGAAGAACTCTCAGCAGGATCCGGGGTTGCATTAAAATTCCGAACAACCAACCAGGGATCATTATGAATAATACAACCAAATTTAACTAAATTAGCCCACAACTGTCTCCTATTAATAGCATTGATATGTCCATAGACAAAGGAACAATAGAATTTAAGCTTCCCATCCTTAGACTTAACATAACAATTCATAAGTTAATCTGTCAAGCTAACCATAAGGACATCAACCACAGCAGGATTCCAACTAACAATAATTCTGGTCCAATTATGGCAATAGACACTATTAGATTCCCATTCCTAAGGGCCAAAAACCTTAGAGCAAACCTTCTGCCAATTAAGAGGTTTAACATGTGTTTCAATAACACAACAAATACTAACACTATTCTCATTAATAACATCAAGCAACCGATTTTGACGAGCTTTCTTCATTAAGCCCCTAATATTTCAGGTAAGGATGTTAAACTTCATTGGGAGGCCTTAGAAGGAGACTGAACACCCAATGCTTGAGTATTCAGAGTTGCTGAAGCAGAATCAACAGTCACGAATGAGGCCATTTCACCATCTATAGAAGCAACCTCATTATCTTCAGACTCAGCAGCACTAAAATATCCATCTGAACCCTCAGCTTCATCCATAAAGTCCACCAATTCAAACCCAAACCCTTCCTTAAAATTACAGTCTTCACACATTTTAAAGTAAAATTTAGACTAAAGATAGTTCCATTTCATCAAAGTAGAACTAATAGAAATTTGCCTTGCATTAACATAACCAAGAACTTCATCTTTCCTTGTTTGTTCCAATAACTCATAAAAATAATCAAACAAAATAGCTTTATTTGTAGATAATTTGGGCATCAAATCCGGTGGTTTAGCCTAAGGTAAACTACCATAAATAATTCCATGATCAGCCTCAGCCCTCTTCTTACTTAACAAAAGATTTCTTATTTGTTTGTTAGCATACCTGGCTTCTTTTTCTTTAGCAGTTTCAGTGAGACCACCCATATCCTGCCCATCAACATTCATAGCATTTGAGCTTAAAGCTCCAAATCTATTTTCCAACTTTATTTTAACCTCCGACTTAACACCAGAATCTCCCTTAACACTAGCAGCCTTCACCCCTTCAGCATTACCCTTACTCTTAACCCTGTATTCCATCTTGACCTCATTACCATTATTACCACTCCCAATTCCCCCCTTTACCAGAAGACCCTCCAACCTCACTAGAGGCAACCCTACTTCCATTAACCTGCCTAGAATCAGAAACACATGCAACCCGTTTTAGTTTGGCATCAGGTAAACCTTGAGTCCCGTTTTAGTTTGGCATCAGGATCAGGAGATTTAGTAACATCTTTAAGTTTTGGATTAGGATTACCAAAAACAGGTTTACCTTTAATAACTTTACCAAGAGAAGAGGGAGCATTACCTTTAGAAACCAATTTTCCAGGAGAGGTAGGATTAGACTTCATGCCCCCCCCCCTCGCCCACCATCCTGCTGTTTAGAATTATTCTTCAAAACAGGTATAAACCGATCATTATTTTCCAGGGCGTCCCCCCCCCCCTCCACAGAGCCAATAACAGGAGCAGATTGCCCAGCAGCATGATTATTTTGAGATTGAAGCTCTTGTTCACTCAAAGGCCTAACTTCACATTTCTCAAAAGAGTGACCAAAAACAAAACAATGAGAACACTTGGGGGGGGGGGGGGGGGTAGAGCTTGATATTCAATGGAGACATTCACCTGAGACATAGCCATACCACCCATATTAGGATACAAGACACGGACAACAAAAGGCTGATCCTTAGAAGCCTTAATCTCCACAAGCACTCTAGCAAACCCAGTGGCACCATCAGAATTCCCACACTTATCCTGAGTTATTTTGTCAAATAAAACCGGCTACCCCACACAACTAGCCACCTGACAGACACCTTTAGTATTTCAAAGCTCCATAGGTAACCCTTTAATAATAATCCAAGTAGGAACATAAACATGATCCGACTTATCCATATTTACACCAGGTTCCCACCTCTTAATACAAAGAGGGACATTGTTAAACACCCAAGGACCAGATTCAAGAATTACATTCATACCCTTTTCAGAATCAAACTTAAAGAGGAAGATACCAGCCCCATTAGTTTGAATATCCAAAATCCCAAACTTTTTCCACATCTTATATAGATTAAACCTGACAAAAGCTAAAGATAGGTTGTTTCCCACAAAATGACCATACAGATGGTTACGATATAATTTCGTAGCTTGGAAAATAACTTCAGCCTTAACCATAACCACCTTTTCTCCTGATTCAAGGACCACCGGAGGGTAGAATTGAACTTGTTCCTTTAGCCCAGCAGCAACAGAAGCATAAGAACCACCATTTATTACGCAACTAGTTTTAGTTTCAGAAGAATTTCCAAACACAAACTTCTTGATAGCCAGAACCGAGCCAAGAACTCACTCTTTAAACCCACCTCCATTTAATTGCTACACAAGGTTAGAAGTACTAGACCCAACCTTTTCCTTTGCTTTCTTCATTTGTGACCAAATATATTTCATACTAGTGTCTTTTGAGATGGGGATACTCTTGACAAGTATCTTTACCAATATTATACTTCACATGTAAAACAGGTGGCAAAGACTGCTCAGCCTTAACAATCTCCTTTTTAGGTAAACTAATCTTGATCATTTTCCTTCCATCTAACCCAAAACCAAGCTTCTTATCCCTTAGCACAATTTTAGTTCCAGTCCTTTTAGATTTCTTACCACTAATGGGAACACAGTGTTTAGCTTCCCCATCCAAATCTAAAAAAACTTAGCAGATTAAGAAATTATCTCAGTTTTATCAAGCTCCTTTCTCTTAAACATAAACCTCAAACTAGAGGCCATGTTACTAACAATAGGATTTTGTTTCAGAAAAAAACTCTTCACAGTCTTAGAATGAGATTCCATAAACAATTTAGAATACTTTTCATGAAATTCCGAGTTACCAACACACAACACAGAACCAGCAGTAGCCATAACACTAGTCTCCATAGGGAAACTATTCTTACCCACACCTTCCAAACCAACCCCTTCAAATCTCTGCCCATTAGAACCAATCATACCATCAGCACCCCCACCCACCGAGGCCACATTAGTTTTAACCAGACCTTTATTACCCTCACCTTCAGTCACCATAACAGTATCAATCGCAACCTTATCACCACTACCATCAAACCTTATCACAGTTTCAACAGTATTTTCAACCGGATCTATAGTACCCTCACCCCCAATATCCTAGCCCCCTTTACGCTTCATTAATTCAACAGCAAAAAACTTATTAAAAATACGTTGCTCCGCATCATCCGAAGGATTAGATAGAATGTTCATAAGCGAAGGATCAAGCAAATTACCATCATTAGGAAAACAGGTAAGATCAGACAATAACTCCGAAGTATATGAAACATTAACATCCACCAGAGAAGCCGACTCGAGATCACCATCTAATTTCATTGTACTCATAAGACCACCAGGATTTTCAGCTGATAGCAGCTCAGATTTTAGCTCCTCGGCACCCAATGATTGATTACTACTCTTAGATAGATTCAAATTGTTATTGATATTCAGAAGAGGTTATCGATTATCCCCCCCCCCCCCACTGCAATGAACACTTACACCAGGCATTTTTTGGTTTCCTGGATCCGGAGGATCCCCATCTGAAATCACACCTCTGCACCCTTTGTGCAATCGCTCCTAGGATCTAGTCATGATCCAAATAAAGAGAAGCTTCAATCAGACAATGATGATTGAAGCAGAAGCTAATGAACGCCCAGAAATCAGAGAGAGAATTCTAGAGAGAGAAAGTTAGAGAGAGAACAAAGGATTGATTATCAGTTAGCCAGTTAGGGTTAATTGTTGTCTATTAGGACCAGTTAAGATCAGTTAGGGTCAATTGGTGTCTATTAGGGTCAGTTAGGACCAATTAGGGTTAATTGGTGTCTATTAGGACCAATTAGGATTAGTTAGCGTTAATTGGGGTCTATTAGGGTCAATTAGGCCCAATTAGGACCAGTTAGGTCCAGTTATGGTAAATTGGTGTCAATTAGGACCAGTTAGGTCTAGTTAGGGTCAATTGGTGGTAAATAGGACCAATTAGGGTCAATTTGGCCTAATTAGGGTCAATTAGGCCCAATTAGGACCAGTTAGGTCCAGTTTTGCTAAATTGGTGTCAATTAGGACCAGTTACGTCCAGTTAGGGTCAATTGGTGGGATTTAGGTCCAGTTAGGGTCTATTAGGACCAGTAAGGGTCAACTGGTGTCAATTAGGCTGAGCTAGGGTCGTAGGCCCAATCAGGACCAGTTAGGGTCAATTGGTGTCCATTAGGACCAATTAGGATTAGTTAGGACCATTTAGGTCCAGTTATGGTAAAATGGTGTTTACTAGGACCAATTAGGATCAGTTAGGGTTAATTAGGCCCAATTAGGACCGACTAGTGTCTACTAGGCCCAATTAGGTTCAATTTGTGTCACTTAGGTCCAGTTAGAGTCTATTAGGACCAGTTAGGACTAGTTAGGCCCAATTAGGACCAGTTAGGCCCAATAAGGGTGAGTTAGGTCCAATTAAGCCTAATTAATAGGGTCCAGTTAGGCCCAATGAGGTTCAATTAGGCCCAATTAGTGTCAATTAATAGGAACCGGTTTTTGAATGATCCAATGAAACCGGAACCGATTTGGTACCGGAACCGGTTCTTACAAAAAACTGATTTGTGCAACTCTAGCCTAGACAACATCACCAACGTCATCCAAAAACTGAGAAAATGTTAGTTGGTGAATTGTTAAATATTGTTTCTAACTTGTCACGATATGTAAATGGTTCTGATTCGCATCGGGCGAAATCGTCTAAACCATTTTGTTCTTGGAAACAGAAAATGGCAACCTCGGCGGGAAACGATTTTGTTGAGGATACGGGATGACCCAAGCCAGTTTGGGTTTCCGTATTTAACTAAAAAATTGTTTGAGCTTGTATGCAGGTACTTCAAGAAGACATATTAGCAATTGGTGAATTGTTGATAGTGGAGTATTTTGCCTAAGTTAGCGCTTAACAGAGTTGATATTTCACAAATTTTTTTAAGAAAATGGTTTTCAAAATCTAAAAATGCGAGGTATACGTGTTCATCGATCAATTTTATTTTCTTTCCTTTTACTTTCTTTCATATTTTTAGGGGGGGGGGGGGGAATTTTGGAAAATTCAAAAAATAGAGTTTGTTGAAGTTTAGGGGAGAAAATGCAAAATATAAAAAAATGAAAAATGAGAAATTGATCCAACACAAGATGAGAAATGATAGTACATCAGCATACGTTATCTGCCATGAACAAAGTAGAAAGAAAGGATGTAGGTATTTGCTTGACTTGCTTGAATGTGCTGAGTAGTCTGATATATGCGAGTATGATATAAAGATAACGCTTGCTTGATAATTGTGGTTACAAACCATGATGGGTACTATGCATATCTGGCAAAATAAAATGAGAAAATACCAAAAACAGAATAAAGAGATGTTTTGGTGTACGCTTGTTCTGGTGTACGCTTGCTTTATTTTGAAAAATTTCAACTTGTTTGATTTTCTTTATTTTGTCAAACGATCGGACTTTCTCTGCGTATTGAAAGATCGACCTGATCGTTGTCCGTTTGACGTTCTGCTTTATTTTCTTTGGTGTTTCGTATAATCCATCGAACTTTCTCTGCGTGTGCGTGAGCACCGACCTGATTGTATTTGGGTTATACAACTTCAACTTGTTTGATTTCTTTTAATTTATTTTCTCAAAACTTATGCATTTTTTGCGTGCTCACAAGGCCGACTTGATTGCTAAGTATTTGAGGCTTCTGCTTTCTTTTTGCAAGAAACACCATGAACTTGATATCTCTGTGGCATTTGATTCTGTATAAGCAAGTTTACAATATCAGTATGAGAAATATGCTACGATTAACTTGGCTTAAATAAAAGAAAAATTCAAAAATATGAAATAAGCGGATTACCAGTATTTCTGATTGTGTGGGTACCATGTTATCAATGTTCGATAAATACACTTAATTTCATATCAAAAAGCTATAGACAATGACCTGCTATAGCTGAAATAAACCAAATGGTTGTATTCTCAGTCCGCTTGGCTTGCATGCTTAGTATTTCGAAATTGCAGTGTGTATGATGTGTTATGTCTGATATGATCTCATGTTGTGATCTTTCTCACCAAAAACAAAAATAGAGTTTAATTCTATATTGCATTTATGTTTCAGTTTATGATAAATCAAAAAGATTTTCAGTGTGTTTTGATATAGACTTTGTAAAATCCAAAAAGATTTTATTTCTTCTTTGTTTTTGATCTGATCGACATGTGATACAAAAAATTTTCAAAATTAAATGTCTTGGTTTCTCCAAAGGAGAGTTTTGTTTCCAAGATTAAAGTTATGTTTGAAAAAGAAAAACCGCACTTTTGTCTTCTCGAGGTTGCAGGTTGAAATCATCAAAGTCTTTCAGATAAAGATCTCGGAATGGATTTCATGCATGATTGCAAAGTTGTCAAAGAGTTTATCACTTTCAGAAATGGTTTAATTGACTTCGTCCTGTTTCAGCCATGCCTATCGTACATCATCTAATTACAGATTCAAAGAGTTTGAAGATTTGATACAGCACACGTCAAGGGGGAGTTTGTTGGTGCAAAATATGTGTTTCGTGTGTGTATCAGTTAGTCATGTTGGCTTTATTAGTAATGTTGACTTAGAATAGTTAAATTTTGTATAGGGTAGAAAGTGTCAAGTTTGCAGATTTGAGTGACTTGAATGAAAAATAAATATTTGTCATATAAAAATATGAAAGCTTGGATAGAAATCACAACTGGAAGGGATCCGAACTGGAGGTTCGGTTATGGCCGAACTGGATCCGAAGTCCAGCTGATCTGGATTTCCTATATAAGTGGGTTTTTTAGATCGGATGAGTAACACACCTCGAATAACTGTTTCTGTGAGTTTTATCTTCTAGAGGAGGAGTTTTCGATTTTCAATTTCAGAGAGAATTGATGTTAGGATCATGATTAGCTGCTTTAAACGAGTCTATTCTTGTAATCGTTGATCCGATTCGAGCTATAAACAGAGATTAATTTACACTTTTGTGTTCTTAAGTTTCGGGTTAACTTTCGGTCTAATTTGATCGTTTTCACTGATTTTAGAATTCAAATTTGTTGGAGTTCTTCAAGGTCCGAACCTGGGGTTCAGAGACTCCGAACATAGGGTTCGGAGGAGGCTTAGACAGAGTTCGGCTACTTGATATTTTTGATCAAAAAAAGTTGTTCGTTTGTGCAAACAACAATGAATTGACAAAATTGGTGATTATATCTGTTAATAACATGGAATTTAATGAATATTTTATCTTATGTGTTTTCAGATATGGCCAACGATTTGAAAATCGGTGATAAACACAACATCTGTGCACATATTGGTGTTGCATGAGGAAAGCATGAAAAATTCGGGGGATCCAGGATCTTTGACTTTCTGAGACGATCCAGAATCCACTATGCTATCACTCAACAATGTGATGTATATCGTGATATTATTCTAGAGTTCTGGAGTACAGCACGAACAATTTATGATATTCCAATCAGAATTGTTGCCACTATTCAGGGTCGAGAAGTTGAAGTTACTGAAGCTGATATTCGTCGAGTGTTGCAATTGGAAACTGATACAACAACGACACCAATAGAATTTTCTCATGAAGATAACGTGGCGTTTTTTAAGCGAATCTGGTATACTGACGATCCTAGTAAAGAATGGGTCTACAAGTCATCGCTGAGCGTTCCGTATAAATATTTAACGCACGTATTGTTGGTATGCCTGGGGCATAGAATATCTGGACATGATGAAGTTCAACAGATTATGCTGTCCTTGATGAATGCTTTGGTAATGAATCGACCATATAATGTTGTTGGGTTGATTTTTCATTATATGAGAGACAATCTCACTCAAAGACAAAAGAAAGCCGCCATTTACCCAAGATTTCTCCAAATGATTCTCAATGATCAGTATCCTGATTTAGTAAAGCTTGAAGCACAGATAATGGAACTGAACCATATGACTGAGTCGAGTGTGGGTGCGTTAGCGTCTTATCAGAAAAAGGCACCAGAATTCCAGCCAAAATTGAAATGTCTAATTGGTCATTTGGCAAATGTCAATTATGTGGCTCTAACACAGGGTGCACCTCGTCATGCCAACGGTAGTGATTCAGAGGAACTAGATTATAGTTGGATCGCAGAACAGAATCAGATTCCACAACAAGGTCGGGTGAAAAGGCCTAAAAAGTTCCAGTGGTACAAGAACAAGTGAATCAAGCACCTGAACCAGTTGTTTCTCAACCGTCAGTATCTGAACCGGTGGTCTCAGCACAGGAAGCTCCTGTAGCTTTCAGTGTGACTGAGACACCTGCGGTTAATACCCTGGAGGATGAATCTGAAGATGATGAAGAGTTTTTGAATGTCGGGCTGACTGTGAAGACTTATCTGACACAAACAATCCGTTTGTGAGAGTCTTAATCAATTCTAAGTATGTAAAGCTCAGGAAAGGTAGCGATGAACACTTCGCATACCGGAACAGCCAGAACAAAAGCAACGATCGATACAAGGATCGTGTGTATGATCCTGTAGGCTCGTTAGAATCCGATGAAGATTACAATCCTACAGCCAATGAAGTTCAAGGAAAAGGAAAACAGAAAGGTGTTGTTTCTTCTTCTGTTACTCCATCAAAAAGGAGGAAGAAGTCGGTTGCGGGTGGAAGAGGTAAGAAGAAGAGAGGGTTACAATTTATCTTACAACCTCGTTCCGGTTTGTCTTCATCGTCTTTTCCTTCCATATCTCTGCCAGAAGTGTCTACGACTGTTCAGACTTCAGTGTCTGATGTTCAGGCTGACTTTCTGCAAGATTTGTTGAATGCCAACAGATCAACAACTGTTAGCACAACACCTTCAACAAGTGCTGGTGTGCAGTTTGTAAATCAGCTAATGGGTTCAATTCCCACGACTCTCATATTTTCTACAGCCACAACTTCAACACAATTAACACCTGAAGTAAATTTTAATTTTGAACAAGGTTCAGTGTTGTTTTCTCAAGCTAGTATTCTTCAGAGCGCTTTATCCGATCAACAGTCTCAAATTGATCCCTTGAAGGCTAAGCCTGAGGAGCAAGACAAGATGATTACTATGCTACAAACAAGCAATGATGAATTGAGGGCACTAAATTAGAATCAAAGTCAACAGATAGCCGTCTTGCAGAGTCGTGACTTATCTAAAGATCAAGAGATCCTGCGGTCGAGCATATCGAGTCAGACTCAGAGCAAGTTACTTCTTGAGATGGATGAGCAAATAAAATTCTTGATGAAGAAGTTTAAAGCTCACGGCGAGATTGGAGACAGCTCGGGTTGTAATGAAGATCCGATGCGTTATCTGAACGATGATCCCGATCAAGATGATTCTCATGGGAATGTTGGTGGAGGATCAGGCCCGACTGGAACCACTGGTTTGGGTGCTAGGACATCTACTTCTTAAGGAAAAGATTCTCAAGAAGCAATGTCGATCACATCAATCCCATCAAACAAAGCGGCAACAAGTTTGGATGAATTTGAGAAGATGTTGCGGGTGCTAGAAGAAGGTGAATTTGTTGGTGATTTGACGGCCGAACAATTGCAAGCGGTATTTGATCTGAACGATGAAGAGTTGAAAAAGGTTTCTGAATCAGCACCAAGGAAATATGAATCGTCTGATCCAGAGTCTGATGAAGACGAAGAAGGTATTTTTGATGAAGAGGTTGAGATAGAGGATATCACTGAAGAAGAATATCCAGATCTATACTCTAACTTCAACAACAATCAGTCTGGTGATGATTTCGAGGTGTTTCCTAAGGAGAAAGATACTGATGCTGATGAAAGAATAAAGAAGAAGGAGGTAGAAAAACCTGAAGACCCGGTGGTTAAGGAGGCGACGGAACAGAAACAACGTTGTGCATTTGGTGAATACATGAAAACGTTTCATGCCAACTATGTTCCGCCTCCAAAGCTAATCAATCAAAGATCCTATATCAATTTTAAGGGTCAAGCGTCAGGTGATATTATCAGCTGGATGTATTCTAACAGTTTGAAATGCTATGGAATTAAAAGCCAACACGGAATCCAGCATTTCAAATGTGCCAGGGATTTTACTAGTTTGCCAGTTTGGGATGTTTGTGGATTGAGTCGAAAGCCTTTGTGCAATTATGGCAATGATTGGAAGGATCTACATTTCAAGAATCTTATTGAGAAAGATGTCGTGAAGGATTTCAATGGTTGGATCCTCAGAAACCTAAAAGGCATCGATCTCGAACAAGGATTCATGCAAGAACTGGAAAAAAACTGATAATCCTGATTTTTAAGAAGAAGCCAGATGTGATGAAAAAGATTCCTCTAATGAAGATGGAACTTGATTTCATCACGGATTTGAGATGGTGGTATTTGTTGGTACTAGAATCCAGGAGATACTGAGCAGCTTGGATCAGGTCGCTAGCACTTCACTGTAAGGATCCTGAATTATATTTATTTACTAACGATTGCTTTTCCCTTCTTTGTTTGTTGTTCATAGGATTGACTCCAGTATAAGTCACTTGTCCTAAAGACCCGGTCAGCTGAGTGAATCGTGGACCAAGTAGACCTCGACGGCTTTGTGGAAGACGTGGGCTTAGTTGCTAGTTTTTAGGATAGTTTGTTGAAATGTAATCTGTATTTAAATCGAGCTCTAGGCTTGCACATACACACCTTTTTTCAGCAATCGCAACTCTCTGCAACACTTAGAATACAAGCTCGTTTCATTTGTACTAAAAACTTTCATTATATAAAAGTTTTAGGAGGCAAGTACTTTGAACCGGCCCCCGAGGTTTTTTGCTAGGCTCCTTGAGGATACTCAAGGATTCCTGGATTTTCCCTCATTACATCCTCGTGTCAACACTCAAACTTGTAATTTTCTTGCTAACTTCATCAAACACACTACCTCACTTACAAAGTTTGATCAACTAATTGCTGAGGCAGTTTTTGACCAAAACAATTTGGCGCCCACCGTGGGGCGAACGGTGTTTGAATTCGATTAAGAGCCTTGATCTTCTTCCCATAACCGATTCTTGAAAATGTCGAGCCAACCAAAATTTACCTCAAAATCTATTTCATCCTCTAAGCCCACTGTCATCACTGGTCTCCCCCCAATGACGAAGAAAGTGACTGATACCGATGCTAAAAGAGTGGAATACCCCACTTTTACTAGATCTCAAGGTACGTCCAATGACTCTGCTATTTCTAATAACGATCTCTATGTTTTGATCAGGAAAATGAAGGCCCATGCGGATGAACAAACCAAAACCAACGAGAAAATGATGAAGGAGATCATGGAATTGAAGAAATCAAAGAAACCAGTAGAGGAAATTAGCTCTTTGATGCCAAAATCATTCTGGTTTGACTCTCCGGAAATATCGGAGCAGCCGAAACAGAAAGTAAATCCCTCTACTGCTCCAAAGTCAGGTATTGCAACAGCTACTACTGCAGGATTCTCAGGCTCTCAGCATTAGAAGACTTCCAGGGTGATAGATATGGAATACTCTGGATTCTACTCCGAGCAGCCCCCAGAATCGTACTATAGTGGATATGGAAGTCAGCAACCGCCAAGATGCTCGAGCCAGCAACCAGCCGGGTTTTTAAGCCATCGGGTGCCGACAGTCTCGATACAACAACCTATATCTCAACCACAGCGGTTTGCGACGACGAACCTTCATGAGCCTTGGAGTCAGCAGTCAGCAGCACCTACTATTCAGATGCTACAGGGATCTTCATCTCAGCCATTCCAACAATATCGGAGCCGCTTCCGAGCTGCTCAGGATCCTCAAGGATCCTTATTTTCTAATCCTACTGTCTCTGCAGGCGTATTCCTAGGTTCATCTAAGGAGATGCATGAGGGAGACTTCATCCCCATGCAAGTGGGAACCACAACTGAGCCGACTATCCTTAGAGATGCTGAATATGGACCCCAGATCCATCTTCAAACTTCCAGGGCTGGTAGCAACTTTGATAGTTTTTATGTAAACCCTAACCAAGGAACTGTTCAGGATGCAGGTATCAACCCGACTATTGCTAGGGAACTTCAGAGGTTAAAGGACATGATCTCAAGTGTCCATGGTGTCATTCGTCCAATTCCTGAAGTGCCAGCAGGCAGCCACAGAGTTTCTAGGTTTGCGTGGCCCATTTGTGACGTGGAGATACCAAAAAGATTTCAAACCCCCAACATGAAACTCTACGATGGGACCACAGATCCTGAGGAGCACGTGGCACAATACAGGGAACGGATGGAAATCAACCCATTGGAAATCAACCCCATTCCTGTAAACATCAAAGAAGCTTGCCTATGCAAGGGATTCGGCTCAACGTTAACATGACCAACCTTGAAATGGCTACTCAGTATCCCTCCTAATACCATTACTTCTTTTCCCCATTTAGTTAACCTGTTTAATAACCAGTTTTCTTGTAGCAGGAGCTTTAAGAAGCTCACGGGTGACTTGTACAGAATAGTTCAGAAGCCCAACGAATCCCTGAGGGATTATGTGGCCAGATTCGGTCGAGAAACTTTGGATATCCCTAACCTAGATATGGCAGCTACTGTAGAAGCTTTCAAAATGGGAATTAGAGGGGATTCCCGCTTTTATGATGACTTGGTTATGACCCCTTGCAGGAACCTTGATGAAGTCAGAACAAGGGCATTAAGATTCATCAGATTGGAAGATGATAAGAAGGTCCAGAAAAGAGGTGATGAGTCATTAGGCAGAAAGACAGATTATCCCAGAAAGAAACAACGAACCAAACCCTATTACAGAATGATAATCCCAGGGTCAATGCAATTGAAGATGAAGACGATGAGGAAGACATCCCAAAGGTATCTGATTACTGTTTTTCGGTTGACACAAGTGGTTTGTTATGTGCCTTGCAGGATCTAGGTGATAAAGCCAGATGGCCAAGAAAATCAGAGAAACAAGGATCATGGAAAGATAAGTCTAAATAGTGTGCCTACCATGAAGACTTTGGGCACTTAACAAATGACTACATAGCCCTTCGGAAAGAAATCAGTTACCTGCTCAGCAAGGGGCATCTCAAAGAATTGTTTGGCAGAAAGAAGAGTAAAACTCAAGAAGCTGCTGAGCTGCCCAAAAGAGCACAGTCGCCGCCAGCAGATGCTAAAGTGATCAACTTCATCTCAGGAGGATCTGACATATGCGGAGCCTCTTTCTCATCAGCAAAGAGACATGCCAAGGAGGCCAAAATGGATCAAGGCAGTCGGCCAAAGAAGAACGCGATATTGACTGAAGACAAAGTCATCTCTTTTGACGAAACTGATAAGCTAGATATCCAGGACCCTCACCACGACAGTCTAGTAATTACATTATGTATTGCTAACCATTATGTTCGCAAGATCCTGATAGACAATGGCAGTTCGGTCAACATCATTCAATTGGACATGCTTAAAAAGATGAGCGTTCCAGAAGAAGAGATAATTCCAAGATCCTCGGTGTTAGTAGGATTCAGCGGAGAAACCAAGCATACGGTTGGAGACATCAGACTTCCTGTTTACATTGAAGGAGTCAACTCCATGCAGAAATTCTGCGTTATTGACTCCCTTCCTTGTTGCAATGTAATCTTGGGAAGGCCATGGATCCATGACATGAAAGCAGTTCCATCTACCTATCATCAATGTGTGAAGCTTCCCACACCGTGGGGAGTTGTAAGAATACTAAGTGATCAACAAGAAGCCAAAGACTGCTATACTTCTGCTATGAAGAACACCATCAAGCCCAAGCCAGCATAGCAATTAAAGAAACCAGCACGAAGAATTCAGATGACAAAGGAATCGGAAATGAAAGAAGTTCAACTTAATACTGAAGATCCTGAAATCAAAGTGCTGGTAGGAACCAATATTCCTGAGGATACTAAGGAGCAGCTCGTGAACCTCTTAAAATCCAGAATCACAACGCTTGCATGGAAACATGAAAACATAACAGGTATATCTAAAGATATTATTACTCATAAACTTGGTATAGATGAATCTTTCTGGCCAATACATCAGAAAAGAAGGAAGTTCACTCCTGAGAGAAACATCATAATCCAAGAAGAAGTTAACAGGCTGCTGAAGTCAAAAATGATTAGAGAAGTTAAATATCCTCGATGGCTGGCTAACGTGGTGGTAGTCTAGAAGAAAAACGGTAAGTGGAGGGTATGTGTAGATTACACAGACCTAAACAAGGCCTGCCCGAAAGATCCATTCCCTCTGCCACACATCGATTCTATGGTGGACGCAACTGCCGTACATGAGATGCTAACTTTTATGGACGCATCTTCGGGCTTTCAACAAATTCAAATGGAACCATCAGATCAGGAGGATACGACCTTCATGACACCCACAGGTGTCACACCCCACTCCGCGGCCGCCACCGCGGGGAGGGTGTGGGACCGGCTGCCTGTATCAGAACACGCGGAAGCAAACAGATACCTTATCTTAGAACGGGCTGACCAGTCCAAACAATGAAACGACGGGACATACCCAAGCGTCAACCACCTATGAGGCGGTTACTTATATTCTATCTCATTGGTGCACTATTGTATTCTCTGCGTTTCATTGGGCCCAGGTTCTCTAAGACTGGTACAACACCGTAGACCGCGAACTTAGGCTACCCCAACTGCTAGGTCTTGCACACATCAAGTCTAGCCCATCCCCGCCTATCCTTCAGATCAACCCAGTAGTTACTTACCTGCATATGAACCAAAAACACGTCAACAACAAACGTTGTTGGTGAGTCGTAGCAGTTGACTCCAAAATAGTCTAAAAACATTTCCAATACATAGTGCCTGTGATAAATACCATTAGGGTCAAACCAGCAATCGGAGGAAACTCGGAGCGACTTTCCCGAGCCCCTCCTCATGTTTCAAACATATACGACATCACCCGTTCAACCAACACAAGTAACCAAAAGGGGCCCAAAACAACGGGTATGCGACACCTTGATCTACCTACACAGCTGTGAGGATACGCATATGCCTCGTGGCCTTGCTCCTCAATTCCAGGAACAAAACAAGAACGGCCTAAATTGACCCTACGCTTCCCAAACGCGGTAACACCGCAGGTACCGAAACATAAACGCGGTGGGATTCCGCCGGCACCTCAAGTCACGATATATAACACAGCACAGTATTGAACACAAAAACAATGTTTAGACACAGTTCATATGCACCCCAAAAACATGATAAGTTAAAAAGGGGAAACTACAACTCACAGTTGGTCCAGCATACAAATTGAAGGTTAGGCAACTCGACAATGCATCAAGCTCGGAGAATCTGATGACCTAAACAAACATAGGTACCTTTAATTTAACACAGCAATAATACTGGTTAGGCTCGGTTGTGCTCCGCGCCCAAAATATACGATGCGTCCGTAGGTTGAAGTCCCGATACGACCGGATGTCCCAATACAGTCATACGGCTTAACTCGGATACGATCGTATTTATCTGTCTATTTCTAAATAGACAGTTTATGTCGGACACAGTGGTATTGCCCTTAGTGGCAATACGACCGTGTGGCTTGATGACAGATTATTTATTCTAACGAAACTCTCGGATCTCGAACGATTACATTTTATTATCCTTAGAATATTCCCTGAAATCTTAACTTAAATACCTATACATAGATACTTATTCAATTACGTTTCTCATGATGTTACGACTTTTATAAAGGTGAAAGCGTAGCTTTTGTCCACATGAAATCATAAGCTTGTTTACATAAAATCTTAACTTCGCTTACATAAAATGATAACTTTTGTCGCATAAAATCATAGTTTTGTTTATACAAATCAGGACTTGTTTAACAGAAAATCATAACTTATATATTCTCCGAAACCGGATGTCATATATTTATAAAATCTCGCGTTTCCATTTGGTTTTATGTTTTATAAAACCTTATAGAGTTTTACATAAAATGATAGCTTTTATATATAGGTTTACTCAGTTTATATTTCACATGAAATGATAGGTTTCAGTAACATAAAATGATACATTTTATTACATGAAATCATACATTTTATCAACATAAAATGATACTTTTCATCTACATAATCTTATAATATTTGTTATCACAAAACTATAATTTTATTACATAAAATGATAGGTTTTATATATAGGTTTACCCGTTTACATTTCACATGAAATGATAGGTTTCCTAATTATAAAATGATACATTTTTATTTACAAAAACCTCGAAATCTTTACAGTCATAAAATCATAATTTTTCTTACATAAGATGATAACTTTATTATCATATATCTATGATTTTTTACTAACATAAAATGATAACAAAACTTATATATCATTTTCCAATTTATTTTTATATTAATAACAATAATACTTTCGGCTTTACAATCATTCCTCACACGACGCGTATACTATACTAAAATGATAACCAATAATGAACACGGTTATACCTTCCGGTCGGTATGCGAACCCGGACTCGGTTAATAACCGTCAAACTCGACGTTATCCGGATTTAACCCATGAGTACTCCATTCCACACGGTTTTTCGCCACGAACAATAATCCGAAGTCGGTTTCTGAGTTTGACCACGTTTGACCAGTCAAACCCGTTGACCAGAACCATTTACTGAGTCGACTCAGTTGACTCACCACTGAGTTGACCCATTCTTGTACAAAATGCATCCAAACACAACCAAACACCCTTCTATACTCAAAATGACCAACCACCACCATAAATATCACTGTCCAGGCGGCCGGAGGCCATGGCCGCCGCCGGACAACCTGTCACCACCGCGAGACCGCCACAAAACATCATCCTCTCGTTTGGATCTACACATGCATGTACAGATCAGAGGTTTAGAAGAAGGAACGAGACTGAAATGAAAGGAAAAACATGAAGTGTGACCAAACTTACCCATAACCGAGTTTAGGTCGTCGGAATACGCAACAAGGGGGCGCCGCCGGCGCTGCTGGGCTAAACCCTAGCCATCGCCGCCGCCTGAGAACGCAGGGGGGGGAAGGCGCCGTCGCTATCGCTAGGCGGAACCCTAGTCGTCGCCGCCACTGTCTCTCTCTCCTGCCACCGTTCGGAACCAGAATACAACGCGGGATGCTTGGGTTTGAGCTCGGGAAGAGAAAAGGAGAAGAAAGGGGTTGAAAACCACCGTCGCCGCCGTGGTCCGCCGGTGCGCCGCCGTGGTCGGCCGGAGTCCGACGCCGGAAAAACGGGAGGAGAGCTTTGCTCTCTTCTCTCTCTCTCGACACACACAAGTGTGTGTTTGGGGGCTGCACTTAAATGAAAAGAAAAAAGGGCTAAGGATCCTTTATATATGTAGGGTTTTTAGGTGGGTAAAAGTCAGATACGCAGGTATTATACCGTGATATTCGAAACGTTAAACTGTAAGCGCCTCTTAATTCATCCGTGATAATTCCGACATGACTGTAATACTATAAAACCCTCATAAATATTCTCGGAATTCTTAAAACGTCAGATTAAGTATAATCTGGTGAATATTCGGTTAAACATGTGGTATAAAGCGCGTTCACGGCGCGTGTACAGATTACCTCCGTTTCTTGAACCTAATATATCATCGCGATTGTAATTCTCAATAAACACCTAGAAAAATATCTATAACCTCACAGGGTAGTTAAATTCATCTTAAACAATTAAACGATCGTTTTCGGTTATTCTCGGGTAACCGAACGATTTACCAATTTCACTATTTCTCGCACCGTTTCCTACGGTTATCCTTTCTAACGATCAAAACATCAATGTTCAAGTGCCTCGCACTTCCATACACTCTAATACGGCCTCAGTGACCGCTCCGTCACTGCCGGTGACTTACGCGCGTTAAGTGTCGTTTATCGTTTACGTTCGCATAGACCACATGTAAACATCTGAATAGACTTTCTAACAAATATTAACGTCCGTGTTAATATATCCATTCTCATAGTCACTCGAACAAACACATTCACTTGAATGTCCGGTTATTCGGCACGTTTATCGATTAAACAATGAACTTAGCCGGATTACATCGAATTCAGCTTTTATCGCTCACAACATTTCCAATTGCATAACAATCACCCATAATACTTCTTACGACTTATCCGGACATTAGTTATTTGAATTGGGCCTTTTGCTGGGTCGCAAATCTCTAAATGGGCCTAACGGGCCTAACATCCAGTTCATTGATCGGAAAAATTTCCCTCCGATTTACCGGAATTAACCAGGTGTTACATCCTCCCCTCCTTAAAGGAATTTCGTCCCGAAATTCGCCACAACTAACAGGACGGGGAGTAACCATACAAATGCGGATCACATCACGCGGGATGTTCTCCGAGGGACATCTATCTTCTTTGGGGCTACCACGTAATCCTGATGCCTATCATGGCATCCAACCAAATGAATTATCTCATTTGATCAGCAAACTTTTCTCATCACCCAACTTTGTGAAAAATAGGAAGTCATGTTCCTATTGCTGCGATAAGTCACAGATTGGACAAGTCCAATCCCACTATCAGATTCTCCGAAGGGAAGGTTGGGGGTTTTCTGCTAGAACCGAACACAACTAAACTGAATGCCCTCCGCGAGGGACTTACATCCAACGTGACGAGTCTGTCACAACTCACGGTTCTAGCCTACACAATCCCTATATGCGTCCTAACGCAAAGGTCACAACTATCACTTAAGGGACCTAGCTTAGGTCTAACAAATAAGTTGTGTAGCACAAATACACAACAGTCACACATAATGTCAACATATCAAGACATCGCAGCTGGTTCCATGTCATACGAACCATCGAGTCAACTTCGCAACATCCTCGTCACAACAACTCAACATCCCGCCAGGGCGACGTGCGTTCGTTTCGGGCCGTCCAAACAATACGAACCCAAGAAGCACACAGCTTTCAGAGGCGTTCAAACAAAACGGACACACGAAGCACACAGCTTCGGGTCTGTCCCAACAAGACAAGACGGACACACGAAGCATACAGCTTCGGACTTGTCCCAACAAGACAAAACGGACACACGAAGCATACAGCTTCGGATCTGTCCCAACAAGACAAAACGGACACACGAAGCATACAGCTTCGGATCTGTCCCAACAAGACGGATCCCCGAAACTAGGCGACGTCATTTTTAATGTTGTGACCGCACCCTGACCCACAGAAAACTAACAGTCCTATTGACCGTATGTCAATATGATGGACTCATTAATTCAATATGATCTATCATTAATTCCCAAGGATGCTCGAAGTACTCGTCACCGGTCTTTGCCATTAATGGCGACCTAAAGACGCCTTCCACAATTTCAACATTCCGTTACAAGCCAACCGGCTACACTAGCCAAGGATATTAGATCCTTACACAACGAAAAACAACGCACCTTGCTCTAAACAACTGATCACGACCATATGAGTCCGGAGAGATCAACGTGTTACTAGCGGATCACAACATCGCTATACAACATACAACTTCTACTCATAAGATTAGCACATACTCACAAGATTACCACATACTCACAAGATTAGCAAGTCTTTGTCCGATCGGTCGAGCAATACGAGTGCATATAACAAGGCAACTTTACGCCTCTCCCCTTATTCGCGTAATGCGAAGGTCTACAATATTTTATGTCGTGTGCCGATTCCCATATTTTTCGTTACTTGAAGACCACCAATTTTATAACAATTTATGCATCACAACACCCAGCATGATAAGCCTCACAGTTATTTCCAAAATAATCCAAATTAACAAGTATATCTCGCAACTTTTCAAAGCTACTCATAGCTATTTCCAATCACAAAAGCTATGTTGGCAGCTTGTCAACCACATGAACTCATAAGTTCAATTCGATCCACCAAACCATAAATCCTGATGGATACTCGAAGCACTTTGCTCAAAAGTCTTTGTCATCCCTAAATTGGATCAACTAGAATCCTCAAACATTGGTTGCCTTTCATTGATCAGAGTGCGTACTCCATGGTACTCCTTGCAACCCTATTTCCAAAATCAACAATTCGTTACATTACCCTTTCCGAGTGTCACCTATAATCTTCTTTTGACATGCGTCAAAATTCCAAGGTAAATATCCTCATGAAGTATCGCGTTACTCCTAATCAGTTTCCACAAGTCACGATCAATCTTAACACTTACTCACCAAATTCCACACTAAAATTTCTAACCACCATAAAACCTCAACATTTCCATATGTATAGAGTCTAAGCCAACAAGTTTTCATTTTTTTTTTATGCAGGGTTTAATTCCACTCTAGGATATCCGAACTTTTCACGTATTCAACCATGCGCTTAGCTGGATTACCGCATTAAATCTTCTTTCTCATCAAACAAGCCCATCAATATGTTTTCAGAACACACTCGTAACCGTCGCGGTCATTTTTGATTCATCCTACTTGGTGATGCGTTCTTGCCATACTTTAGGCGACTATCTTTCCTTTACTTGGCAGTTTAATCGACTTAGTACATTTTCAACTTAGCACGATTGGTAGCACATCAATCACCACACACGTGTGGTCTCCACGCCTACTATCCGCACCTACCAGGTCCAAGTGCCGTAAACTATTATGCCAAAAGTGCTTATATATAGGGCTTACCGCAACTATCCCACCACACTTCGGACACAATGCTAAATGCACCATTACCTGGCACGTGCATGTCCACATATACGCGTGTCAATCTTTGACCCACTACCCTTCAGTAGTGTATAAACAATACAAACTTCAAACATATATTTACATTCGTACATTCATGTACGTCCACAGTTCATGCTTGGCCTTGTATAACTCTATACGCTGCCAGATGCAACATATGGTTACACCAAAATCCTTTCCTTACCCTTCTTGGTAAAACTCAAACATTTGCCATCCTTAAGTCCTGCTCTGTAGCAATTATACTACTAGACCTTACTATCCCGCACCACGACTCATCATCTGAATCGCTGAACGAATCGGCATCAAGATGTCTCACGAAAAGTTAAGCCTTTCATGACAAGCACTGTCTAGTCACCTAAACCTCATCGGGTGAGGCAATAGATTTAGGAAGGATAATTCTAATCATGGACGATCCATGTCTCCGTCGAGGAAACTAGCTAAATGGTTTGTGTTAACCACTAGCTCCAGGATTCTCCTCCAGATTTAGAATATAAGCACAATATTAGAGAAAGCACGAAGTTAGCGTCACATCTCATCGCTTGAGATTATGTGATAATTACTTGTGTGAAAATTTTCCACGATGATCGAGTGACTTACTTGTCTCAGCTTCCAATCCTCTGCATTTTAATGGTTACTCACACAAGTATGGAGACGGTATGAATCAAAATACCGTACATTAGGATAGAAAGCAGAGCACTCTCACCGACGGTGCCATCTCTGCCGAATCAAATTAGCGCGACCAACCACAAATGGTCATGCGACAGACGAAAATTTAACCAACTATACATAGTTGATTGAACAAAGTGATCAGATCACGAGTCGGATATGATCTGAATGTAACATTCTTACACAAGAGATATTTGAGATGAGCTAGAATATATAAGATTGCCCGAATCGAAAAGAAGAAGAATAAGAAAAGAAGAAGAATTTGTCGTCGGCTGTTGCTGCTCCACGCCTTGTTGCCGTTTAGTACGATTTGTTGACTCCTTCGCTACGCCACGTTGAGTAGAAACAGGTATTGTCGTCATGTCGTTGTTGGTAAGCGTCCTCCGTTGAGCTTTGTTATATCCTCGAAATCTTCAATATATCTATCTTGATCTTCATTTGCAATCCACTTTGTCTAACTACTCATAGCCAACCCGTTAAGAGTTTAGTTAGACTATACCGCCCACTGCTGGGAAATTCATCTAAGGAGGGTATGTTAAGCCTTTCTTCAACTTGGAACATGCGAGGAAAGATTCAAATGCATGAATCTGGAACGTAGCACCAACATAACCCAACATCGCATATACTTGTGACCCATCACTTTGCCAAAATCCTTTTTAATCCGGCATAACACCATATTCCAATTGCGGGTGTCCTTCCGACATCCGTCTCAGCCAATGACAAACAGTGATACTTCTAGAGGTGATTTACATCACCACAAGGCACATAATAAATTCACAACAAAGCAGTCAATCAAAGCAAGCCCTATTGGGTCAAACTATAGTGCACAAGAAACGTAATAAGGCAATTCCTATGTACTATCACCAGCACCAAATGTGAATTTATACACAGCAGCATGCCAGCAGTCATATAATACAATTATAACACATAGGCATACGTAAAACAAAATATCATTAATCATGAAATAATTAAATCTCTGAAATACGAGTCTAGAAATTTACTCATTTGGGCTTTAACTATTAACTATCTGGTGTTTTCCTAACCCTGGTCGTAGTCTTTGCAGCTGGTCATGCAACCCATACTACAAGACTGTCCAGGTGACTTGGCCAATCGGGTACACCAAAAGAATCCTCAAGTCCTAGGGGAAACATTACCTTAAATGACAATACCCTTAGCATTAATCGATTTAATGGGGTTCACTAACGCCTTCGCGCACCTGTGGGCTCAGTAGTTAGGTTGATCAAGTCTAACCCTTGCCGACCTTGTACGAATTCGTAGTAGCCGCCCATATGACCTAAAAATGCCTCGAGCATTACCAAAGGTACTAAACCACAATTATACCACACAACTCTCACTAGTGCCAATGTGTCATATACTAATGAAGCACCAACAAGGACCTCTACAGACTATCGACAGCTATATGCCTGGTAGGGTTCATCAATTCTAGTGCACCTGTGGGTACGGATGACAGTTTGCGAGGCTGCAACCCGCACCGACCTTACACTAATCTTTGATCGCTGCCTAGCACACAGATATCTGCCTAAGTCTCGCAACGTCTACTTACTAGCCTTAGAGCCGTTATAGGTTCAAGCTTAGGGGTTTCTATCTGAACACCTAATCTGCTGAAACCTTGGGCTCTGATACCAACCTGTCACACCCCACTCCGCGGCCGCCACCGCGGGGAGGGTGTGGGACCGGCTGCCCGTATCAGAACACGCGGAAGCAAACAGATACCTTATCTTAGAACGGGCTGACCAGTCCAAACAATGAAACGACGGGACATACCCAAGCGTCAACCACCTATGAGGGGGTTACTTATATTCTATCTCATTGGTGCACTATTGTATTCTCTGCGTTTCATTGGGCCCAGGTTCTCTAAGACTGGTACAACACCGTAGACCGCGAACTTAGGCTACCCCAACTGCTAGGTCTTGCACACATCAAGTCTAGCCCATCCCCGCCTATCCTTCAGATCAACCCAGTAGTTACTTACCTGCATATGAACCAAAAACACGTCAACAACAAACGTTGTTGGTGAGTCGTAGCAGTTGACTCCAAAATAGTCTAAAAACATTTCCAATACATAGTGCCTGTGATAAATACCATTAGGGTCAAACCAGCAATCGGAGGAAACTCGGAGCGACTTTCCCGAGCCCCTCCTCATGTTTCAAACATATACGACATCACCCGTTCAACCAACACAAGTAACCAAAAGGGGCCCAAAACAACGGGTATGCGACACCTTGATCTACCTACACAGCTGTGAGGATACGCATATGCCTCGTGGCCTTGCTCCTCAATTCCAGGAACAAAACAAGAACGGCCTAAATTGACCCTACGCTTCCCAAACGCGGTAACACCGCAGGTACCGAAACATAAACGCGGTGGGATTCCGCCGGCACCTCAAGTCACGATATATAACACAGCACAGTATTGAACACAAAAACAATGTTTAGACACAGTTCATATGCACCCCAAAAACATGATAAGTTAAAAAGGGGAAACTACAACTCACAGTTGGTCCAGCATACAAATTGAAGGTTAGGCAACTCGACAATGCATCAAGCTCGGAGAATCTGATGACCTAAACAAACATAGGTACCTTTAATTTAACACAGCAATAATACTGGTTAGGCTCGGTTGTGCTCCGCGCCCAAAATATACGATGCGTCTGTAGGTTGAAGTCCCGATACGACCGGATGTCCCAATACAGTCATACGGCTTAACTCGGATACAATCGTATTTATCTGTCTATTTCTAAATAGACAGTTTCTGTCGGACACAGTGGTATTGCCCTTAGTGGCAATACGACCGTGTGGCTTGATGACAGATTATTTATTCTAACGAAACTCTCGGATCTCGAACGATTACATTTTATTATCCTTAGAATATTCCCTGAAATCTTAACTTAAATACCTATACATAGATACTTATTCAATTACGTTTCTCATGATGTTACGACTTTTATAAAGGTGAAAGCGTAGCTTTTGTCCACATGACATCATAAGCTTGTTTACATAAAATCTTAACTTCGCTTACATAAAATGATAACTTTTGTTGCATAAAATCATAGTTTTGTTTATACAAAATCAGGACTTGTTTAACAGAAAATCATAACTTATATATTCTCCGAAACCGGATGTCATATATTTATAAAATCCCTCGTTTCCATTTGGTTTTATGTTTTATAAAACCTTATAGAGTTTTACATAAAATGATAGCTTTTATATATAGGTTTACTCAGTTTATATTTCACATGAAATGATAGGTTTCAGTAACATAAAATGATACATTTTATTACATGAAATCATACATTTTATCAACATAAAATGATACTTTTCATCTACATAATCTTATAATATTTGTTATCACAAAACTATAATTTTATTACATAAAATGATAGGTTTTATATATAGGTTTACCCGTTTACATTTCACATGAAATGATAGGTTTCCTTATTATAAAATGATACATTTTTATTTACAAAAACCTCGAAATCTTTACTGTCATAAAATCATAATTTTTCTTACATAAGATGATAACTTTATTATCATATATCTATGATTTTTTTTACTAACATAAAATGATAACAAAACTTATATATCATTTTCCAATTTATTTTTATATTAATAACAATAATACTTTCGGCTTTACAATCGTTCCTCACACGACGCGTATACCATACTAAAATGATAACCAATAATGAACACGGTTATACCTTCCGGTCGGTATGCGAACCCGGACTCGGTTAATAACCGTCAAACTCGACGTTATCCGGATTTAACCCATGAATACTCCATTCCACACGGTTTTTCGCCACGAACAATAATCCGAAGTCGGTTTCTGAGTTTGACCACGTTTGACCAGTTAAACCCGTTGACCAGAACCATTTACTGAGTCGACTCAGTTGACTCACCACTGAGTTGACCCATTCTTGTACAAAATGCATCCAAACACAACCAAACACCCTTCTATACTCAAAATGACCAACCACCACCATAAATATCACTGTCCAGACGGCCGGAGGCCATGGCCGCCGCCGGACAACCCGTCACCACCGCGAGACCGCCACAAAACATCATCCTCTCGTTTGGATCTACACATGCATGTACAGATCAGAGGTTTAGAAGAAGGAACGAGACTGAAATGAAAGGAAAAACATGAAGTGTGACCAAACTTACCCATAACCGAGTTTAGGTCGTCGGAATACGCAACAAGGGGGCGCCGCCGGCGCTGCTGGGCTAAACCCTAGCCATCGCCGCCGCCTGAGAACGCAGGGGGGAAGGCGCCGTCGCTATCGCTAGGCGGAACCCTAGTCGTCGCCGCCACTGTCTCTCTCTCCTGCCACCGTTCGGAACCAAAATACAACGCGGGATGCTTGGGTTTGAGCTCGGGAAGAGAAAAGGAGAAGAAAGGGGTTGAAAACCACCGTCGCCGCCGTGGTCCGCCGGTGCGCCGCCGTGGTCGGCCGGAGTCCGACGCCGGAAAAACGGGAGGAGAGCTTTGCTCTCTTCTCTCTCTCTCGACACACACAAGTGTGTGTTTGGGGGCTGCACTTAAATGAAAAGAAAAAAGGGCTAAGGATCCTTTATATATGTAGGGTTTTTAGGTGGGTAAAAGTCAGATACGCAGGTATTATACCGTGATATTCGAAACGTTAAACTGTAAGCACCTCTTAATTCATCCGCGATAATTCCGACATGACTGTAATACTATAAAACCCTCATAAATATTCTCGGAATTCTTAAAACGTCAGATTAAGTATAATCTGGTGAATATTCGGTTAAACATGCGGTATAAAGCGCGTTCACGGCGCGTGTACAGATTACCTCCGTTTCTCGATCCTAATATATCATCGCGACTGTAATTCTCAATAAACACCTAGAAAAATATCTATAACCTCACAGGGTAGTTAAATTCATCTTAAACAATTAAACGATCGTTTTCGGTTATTCTCGGGTAACCGAACGATTTACCAATTTCACTATTTCTCGCACCGTTCCTACGGTTATCCTTTCTAACGATCAAAACATCAATGTTCAAGTGCCTCGCACTTCCATACACTCTAATACGGCCTCAGTGACCGCTCCGTCACTGCCGGTGACTTACGCGCGTTAAGTGTCGTTTATCGTTTACGTTCGCATAGACCACATGTAAACATCTGAATAGACTTTCTAACAAATATTAACGTCCGTGTTAATATATCCATTCTCATAGTCACTCGAACAAACACATTCACTTGAATGTCCGGTTATTCGGCACGTTTATCGATTAAACAATGAACTTAGCCGGATTACATCGAATTCAGCTTTTATCGCTCACAACATTTCCAATTGCATAACAATCACCCATAATACTTCTTACGACTTATCCGGACATTAGTTATTTGAATTGGGCCTTTTGCTGGGCCGCAAATCTCTAAATGGGCCTAACGGGCCTAACAGTCCAGTTCATTGATCGGAAAAATTTCCCTCCGATTTACCGGAATTAACCAGGTGTTACAACAGGTATTTATTGTTATATTGCAATGCCTTTTGGTTTACGAAATGCAGGTGCCACATACCAGAGGCTAGTCAACATGATGTTTAAAGACAAACTGGGGGACACCATGGAGGTATACATAGATGATATGGTGGTAAAGTCGAAAAAAGCAAAGGAACATCCTAAAGATCTTGAAGCTGCTTTTGATATCTTGGACCAGTTCAACATGAAATTGAATCCTTCCAAGTGCCATTTTTGAATAAGAGCCGGCAAGTTCTTGGGCTTCATGGTTACTGAAAGAGGAATAGAGGCCAGCCCTGAACAGATCCAAGCAATCATAAATTTGAAATCTCCAACAAATGTCAAGGAAGTTCAAAGATTAACTGGAAGAGTGGCAGCACTCAACAGATTCATATCAAGATCGTCCGAGAAGAATAAAGAATTCTATGACATATTGAAGAAGAATAAAAAGTTCGAATGGGGTGAGAAACATGAAGCAGCTCTGAGCTCCTTGAAAGAATATTTATCATCTGCTCCACTTCTAATGCAACCAGTCAAGGGCGAACCACTAACTCTCTACCTAGCAGTTTTAGGCAGCTCAGTAAGTGTTGTGCTTGTGAAAGATCATGAGGGACAACAGCATCCGGTATACTATGTAAGCAAAACATTATTAGACGCTGAAACCAGGTATTCTTATTTAGAAAAACTGATTTTAGCTCTTGTCATGGCTTCTCAAAAATTAAGACATTACTTTGAAACTCATGTTATTTATTTATGAAAACTAACTATCCTGTTAAGTGTGTCTTAAGAAAACCAGAGATGTCAGGAAGAATGGCGAAATGGGCAGTCAAATTAAGTGCCTATGACATCATATATGAGCCAAGAACAGCAATCAAGTCACAAGCCGTTGCAGACTTTCTGGCTGATTTCAGCAGCGATATACTGCCAGAAGTTGAACTAGAGGTCAAGCAGCTCGAAGAAGCTTCAGGCAGCTGGATCCTATATACAAATGGAGCATCTAACGTTAGAGGAACAGGATTGGGTGTGCTACTGAAATCGCCACAGGGGGACATTATCCCTCTATCTATCCATTGTGAATTCAAGGCTACTAATAATGAAGCTGAATATGAAGCTTTAATTGCAGGATTACAACTCGCAAAAGATATGAGTATCCAACACATTCAAGTTTTTATTGACTCCTTGTTATTGACTAACCAATTTAATGGATCCTATGCAGTGAAAGGCGAAAGGCTAACCAAATATCTAGACCTTGTAAAACAATTGACATTATCTTTTGAAAATTACAGCATATCACAGGTACCTAGAGAAGAAAACGCAGAAGCTGATTCTTTGGCAAATTTAGCATCATCTTTAAGGATCCCAGAAGGTGTCAAGATTCCCATAACTCACATCC
Source organism: Deinandra increscens subsp. villosa (assembly GCA_039602395.1). Taxonomy (NCBI): domain Eukaryota; kingdom Viridiplantae; phylum Streptophyta; class Magnoliopsida; order Asterales; family Asteraceae; genus Deinandra; species Deinandra increscens. The sequence continues at coordinate 64,957,830 of JBCNJP010000017.1, forward strand.
TGACCCCAGCAATAGAAGAACAGGAGGTCAATGACGTCACAGCAGATAAAGATCAGGAAATGATAAACTCTCAGGATCCTCAGGAATCCTGGACATACCCTATCAGGAGATTTATCCAAGAAGGAGAAATCCCTAAAAACGAGAACTCCAGACTTTTCCGAACAAAGGTAATCCCATATTCAATAATAAATGGTATCTTATACAAGAAATCTCTTGCAGGACCATACTTGAGATGTATCGAGCAGCCTGAAGCACTTACAGTACTCCAGGATATTCATGAAGGTGATTGTGGAAATCACACTAGGGGCAGATCACTATTTTCCAAAGTATTGAGGACAGGATACTATTGGCCTACTATGAAGAAGGATGCAATGGCCTTTGTTCAGAAGTGTGATGCATGCCAGCGGCACGACAATATCCTCCATCAGCCTGCTGAGCCGCTCCATTCAATATCATCTCTGTGGTCGTTCATGAAATGGGGCATGGATATAGTTGGTAAGCTGCCTGTAGCACCTGGAGGAAAAGTCTTCATGTTGGCCATGACGGACTATTTTTCTAAGTGGATTGAAGCCGAAGCTTTTGTTCAAGTTAGAGAAAAGGAAGTGATTTCCTTCATTAAAAGGAATATTTTAACAAGATTTGGAATCCCATCGGAAATAGTTTGTGACAACGGCTCTCAGTTTATTGGAAAAAGAACGACTAGTTTTTGTGAGGCATGGGGCATCAAGATGGTAACTTCAACTCCCATACATCCACAAGCTAATGGCCAAGCAGAATCGAGCAATAAGATTATCATCAATAATCTTAAGAAGAAGCTAGGAGACAAGAAGGGGAAATGGGCTGAAGAGCTACCTCTCGTATTGAGGGCTGACAGAACGACCTCCAAGAATGCTACTGGTCGAACACCATTTTCCTTAGTGTTTGGCTCAGAAGCTGTAATACCCACTGAAATGGTGATGCCAACTGCCAGAACAAGTTGCCGGGATTTTGAGCAAATAGGCAGGAACTTCTTGAAGATCTTGAAACAATCGATGAAATCCGGGACCACGCAAAATTCAGGATGGCAGCATACCAGAAAAAGGATAGCCAAGTCTTACAACAGAAATCTCAGGATCAGAAGATTTCAAGTAGGAGATCTGGTACTCAGGAAAGCTTTTCAAAATACTACCAATCCAGCACATGGAAAACTTGCACCTAAATGGGAAGGTCCTTACCTAATAGACTCAGAAGCTGGAAAAGGAGCATACAGGCTAGCTACTATGGAAGGTGAGCTGCTCCCAAGAGCTTGGAATGCAATTCACTTGAAGTTATATTTTATGTAAGTGCTTTCCGGATCCTCTGAGCATATGCAAGAATCCTTGTTTAAGCTTCGAAAACCTCAGGTACGATTTTGACTCTTATTTCAATTTCATATTATTATCTTTGTGAAATCCAGATGAACTTAAAACATCCGGATGAAGATCACATTAATTAAGTTCCAGATCAACTTCAAAGTCAGTTGAACTTTGTTTGCTACACATCTCACCATTTGTTCCAACAATCCCTAGCTGGCCCAAGTGTTTGAGGTACCAAATAACATTTAAAATGGGGCTACATGACATTACCAAACAGATTACTGTGAAAATATAGAACGGAATGAAACTTGACTGGCAAATATTTACCTTTTTCTTTTCAACCGCTTCAGACGAGGTTGATCGACCACCGATTTCACGCCCTACAGTTCAATTAATTACTAGTAAATGAGCAATCAAACCTATAATGAGTTTGACAAATACTAACCGTTGTGTGTATGTCAGCATGATTAGTGCTGTGGCTAGATCCAACAAAAATCTCCTTAGAATTTTCCGAGAACAATGTTTTTGAAATGGTAAAAAGTTAGACCAGAATAATGACGCAGACCTATCATGAAAGTATTTATTCTGTTTTTTTTTAATCTAACATAAGTTGTTCCAGTTTTATTCATACATATTATGTATATACTCTATTTTTTCATATTAACATACATTTTCAATGAATAATAGCAGGGCCCCATTTAACTCATATCTTTGTTCTTACATGAAGTATATATTCTTATGTACCAGGAACTTGCATCTATTTGTGTTCTTCAGGAACAAGAGTTCATCCGGATTGTGTTCTTCATGAACAAGAGTGTATGTGATTATAAGGCACTTGAAAAATAGTATGATTAATTAAGTTGTGATGTAAAGAATTCACCTCTGTAGATGCCGGAGCATTAAGTTTGTGTGGTAACGGTGTTCCAATTGCAGATAGATAAGCTATAAGTAGATCAAGTTTTTTCTCCGATTCTTGAATCTTCAAGAAGAGGGCCTTAATCTGTTCATTTTTTTCATCCCTAAGAAGTCTCTCCTCTTTAAGTTCGAACTCAAGTTTTTCCAATTGACCATCAGTGTTGTTGGATCGATCCTTGAATTTTGTACAATTAACAGAATGTAGTTAGATGCTTTTTAACAAAGTACATAAATAGGAAAGCATGCAGACCCTGTTGATTCATTATCTCTTAGTTAGTTCTTAATTATTAATATATCACATAAAGACCCTATTGATTGATTATTTGATATGTTATACACAAATTAAAGACATCTAAAGGGAAGAGTGGAACACATCATGTCTTCAGTGGATATAAACAAACGATTCACCATTTCTAGCAGAGTAGCAGATGCATGACATCAACATTCTTCTATTCTTCTACAGGGGATTTAAACTAAAATTTCTTTATTTTGTACCCCTCTAACATGAACTACAAAAAATGTTGGAAACATTCCTATATATGTCCTCTAGGATCATTTCCTAGCTAGTAATTAATGACCAGAGTAACGTAAATTAGTTCTTAGTTATTAATACATCACATAAAGACCCTACTGACTAATTATTTGATATGTTATACCCAAATTTAAGACATCCAAAGGGAAGAGCAGAACACATCATGTCTTCAGTGGATATTATTAAACAAACAGTTCACCATTTCTAGCAGTGTACATAAAGAAGAAAGGAGGTTCACCAGTAACATGAATCTACAAACATGTGCATATGCTTGACCTCAACATTCCTAGCATAAAAATAACTAATTTAGCATGCTCCCCCAGTCATTTAAGAAGGTAAATAACTAATTTAGCATAAAATGAATGGGTTGAAATGAATAGAGAGGATATCTGCAATATATACCCCTTCCTAATCAATTCTGTATGAAACGAAATTTTATCGATCTGTAACTGTAACTGTACACAAATTCAGGGATCCCAAGTTAAACGTGTATCAATAATAAACAAAAGAAACAATTTTATGAAAACAGATTGTAAGTAATGAAACGGAATAATTTGACAATTACCGTTTTCTGGACTGAATGGTCTCCCAAATCACATCCCACTTCTGAAGAATCGCTAGCGCTGGCTGTTGAAGCTATTCGTTGTTGAAGCTCCATGGAAGATGTGAATAATATGGATGAGAAAGAAGACCTAGTTATTCGCTGGAGGTTTTTAATTGGAAATTTTCTGATAAAGTGAGAGGGAATCGATAATAAGTAAATTTAGTTCGAAATTTTGGGTGTAGTTTGAACTAATGGTGGGAAATTCAAATTTTTTGGTGAAAATTTTTAACTAAAAGGGGGGGAATTGTTCAAACTGATAAAAAAACCCAAAATTAATATAAACAATATGTATATTAAACATAATTAAACCTAAAATTAAACATAAACATAATTAATTAATTAATTAAATGTCTCCACGTGGCTCTTCCAGCGGGTTCTTCTTGAAGATGAAATTCATAACTGTGATCCTTTAAGCAGATATGGATGACGATCGGAGTTAAAAGCCCTAATTAACAAAATTATGTTTTAATATATATTAACTTTATTATTTTATTTTAGATATAATAAACAAGATTTTAATAACACGTGCCTTGTGGCCGTGATAACGCAACTACAAAAAACGGATACATTACTAAAACACAACTCAAAAATGAAAATGATAAATTACTATGCAATTTAGAATAAAAATACCAAAAGACGTACCGCCATGTTGTGAATTTCTCATGTATAATAATTTTGTTTCCAAAAATATTAAACGACGTCCAATTAGGATGTTGAGGAGCAATTAGGACCAACTAGACTCAATGAGGACTAAATACTGACAATTAGCGTCATTTATAAAGATACTTTAGTGAAGACCAGTTATGGTCAATTAATATGGTCAATGAATACGAATTAGGACCAGTTCAATGAGAAGGTCGATTATGCTCATAGGACCGATAAGGACGGAGCATGAAGGAAGTGACTAATGAGGATTGATAATCAAGTATGACCAATTAGGACTAATTGGGGCCAATTAGTTAAAATGAGGACCAATGATACCAATAAGGGTAAATCAGGGTTAGTGATCGTCGATTAAGACCAATTAGGTTCAATTAGGGTCAATGAGGACCAATTAGGACCAATAAGGATGAATTATGACTTATTAGGGCCAGTTAGGACCGATGGGGGCCAATTAGACAGAATAAGTACAAATATGGCTCAATTCGGGTTAATGAGGAGCAATTTGAACAAAATGGACCAATAAGGACCAATTAGTGTCAGTTAAACCCATTATCTAGTGAATTAAAATCATTCTGGTTGAATACAATTCTCTATACACTAATATTTAGTCACACAATCTAATATATATATATGTAGAAGACTATAACCTTAGGGAGAAGATTTCATCCGGATTGAGAGAAGATGAACAGAAACGGATGAAAATACATTATATTAAATTAAAAATCAATTCATTACATAAAAGGGAAAAGAAGCGGCTGAAGACAAATCCCTCTTTGCTTTCTCACATGGTTGCTTTAACAAACACAATTACATACACATAATCCAAAGGGTGTATGATTCCATTAATACATTGATCTATAAAATTACAACTTTAAAACTACTAACTTAAAGGGAAAAGAAGCGGCTGAAGACAAATCCCTCTTTGCTTCTCACATGGTGCTCTAGAGAGATTGCCTGAGAATCATCATATAACGGCTACGTACTTGCTGCTTTCTCACATGGTGAAGAAGTGGCTGGAAGAAATCAGGTTCATGGGGCCAGAAGCGAGAGAAGCACCCAGGAGTTATGAAGCCGAAACCCTTGGTGTCGTTGAACCACTTCACGGTTCCTGATTTCCTACCGCCTTCGTCCGCCATTTTCGTTTTCAGATTGTCTGGGGCTGAGGGAACTGAAAATGGTGAACAAGCATCTCTTTTGCTACATCGTTCCCCTTCCACAATCCAACATCGTTATCCGGGCCATTTGAGTGATTGGTACCACCCAATGTTGCAACTAAAGTTAGATCTATTATTAATAACAATAATAAATCATAATTTATCAAGCACATTATAAATTAATCAAGGAATGAGTAAAAGAAAGAAAGGAGGGTAGTGAGATCAACTACCTTGTTCAAGTTTAGGGTTGCAACAAACAGGGCATGCAAACCTCATATGGGCCCTTACTGCTGATTGTTATAAAATTACACATTAACTTAAAATCTGCTCACAGTAAAGCATTTGTATGAACCATTAGAGACTCCTCGTCTCCATGGTTTCCACAATAACTTAAAATCTGCTCGCAGGAGATACAGAGTGCAATCTTTCCCTGCACAAGATAAAATTACCAAATCTGAGACGAAAATTTCAATCGAATTTCAGTGGTGAAGATGATAAATCCGAGGCCTTATCTGCGTATCAAACGATCGACCTTAAGGTAGACAATTTAACGTTCTGATTTCTTTTTGAATGGAACACAATTGACTATATCATGAATACAATCATTATGTGATTAAATCAAAAATGAAATCACAAAGTGTGATATAAAAAGCATATCTGAGTGTGTCTGATAGTGTGGGGTACACTGGTCAAAGCAATCTAATCAATACAATAACATATCCAGATGTTATGAGTATGATTGTGCCTGAGTTTAAGATGGACAAATTATACCAGTAATCGACATGACTTAATTGAAGTGTAGTTCAGCATGTTATGTTCAATATGATCCCAAGTTGTGATCTTTCTCGGAAAAAAAAAACAAAAATAGTGTCTGATTCTGTATTGCATTTATGTTTCATATCTGAAAATTCCAAAAAGATTTTAGGTGTGTTTTAGCATAAACTTACAAACATCAAAAAGATTTTCGGTGTGTTTTGATGTAAAGTTTCAAAAAGCCAAAAAGATTTTGTTTCTTATTTGTTTTCCACTGATCGACATGTGATACGAAATCAAATATCAAATCTATATCTTGGATTCTCGAAGAGAAGTTTTGCGCTAAGGTTAAATTAATTTAAAAAAAAATGGAAACCGCGTTTCTGTCTTATGAAATTGCAGGTTATGTGTGTCAAGACTCAAGCATGGTGAAAGGGAGAGTTTGAAGTATCTTTCACAAGTGATCTTGAAGATCAAAGATGATTCAAGAGTGATCCAGCCATGCAAGATCTATTTCTGACAAGATTTCAAGTCAAAGATCGGATGCAGCAATGTTGAAGATTGAAGACTGAAGTTTAATTAGAGAATAGATACACTACACGTTAAGGGGGAGTTTGTTAGAGCATATTCCTATGCTACAATGTGTCACGTGTATTGTATCTAGATTAGAGCGAGTCTGTGAGTTGTTGTGAAAATATCAATGGTGCCGTACCAATTGGTACACCCGTACCAATTGGTCCACCAGTTGGTATGCAGGCCAGATTGTCACTAACTATAAATACCGTGTGTTAGAATGATAGAAGAATTTTCTGTTATTTCTACACCTTTCTGTGTGTGTTCTAAAGAGAGAAACCAGAGAGACTTCTTTGTAATCTTTAAGTGATTCAATAAGATTTATCTTATTTACATCTCGTGTTCACTAGATTGATCAAAGCATGCAGTAGTAAGATCGTTTCACGTACTTACAGGTACCTTGCTCATACCATTCTCCACTGCCTATCTCACAAGAAAACTACGTGGGAGGAACTTACTGCACCCCAATCATCTGCTTTTCATGGATTGGTAAATGGGATAAAGTTTAAATTCTCAAAAATGATATTTGATGGAATGCTGGAAAATCTAAGACCTAAAAGGATCTTTTACATGTACCCCAGATTCTTCCAATACATTCTCAATTGTGAATTTCCAAAGCGACAAATTTCTGATGAACAAATTGAACTTAAATCTTTTACAAGCAAAATATTTTCTAACATGCAAGTGAACAAAACTGTTTTTCTTCGTAAAGACACATCTCACCCTATGCCTAAGGCTACGTCTGCTGAGCAAACTACTCCTGGTGTCTGATTCTGTATTGCATTTATGTTTCATATCTTATAAAATCCAAAAAGATTTTAGGTGTGTTTTAGCATAATCTTAGAAAATCAAAAAGATTTTAGGTGTGTTTTGATATAAAGTTTCAAAAAGCCAAAAAGATTTTGTTTCTTATTTGTTTTCGACCGATCTACATGTGATACGAAAACAAATTTTAAATCTATATCTTGGATTCTCGAAGAGAAGTTTTGCACCAAGATTAAATTAATTTTCAAAAGAAAAGGAAACCGCGTTTCTGTCTTCTGAAATTGCGGGTTATAGTCAGGACCAATTTGGAGCCTTTACTGATTCAATTCACAGATACAAGTGCGGAATACATGAATTTGTGATCAAATCACATTGTTTGTGTGTTGAAATCCTTAGATTTCAAGTCTGAAACTCAAGAACACTAGGGTTTTACACACAGGTGCTCTCTCTTGAAAACAGCCATCCAAAAAGCTTATTTTAGGGTATTCCCATGTTGCTATTTATACTGGAGAGAGCACATGCCGTTATAGCACTGAAATCAAGAGAATGTTATTGAAGTTAGTGAAAATTATGTCATCAGACTGACGAGATCGCCAAGAACAAGTTTGAGATCGCCAAGGCCAAAGCTGAGATAGCGGCCCGAACCCGATGACCCGGCCCAACCCACTCCCAATTCGGGCTTCGGCCCGTTTCCCTTCGTGGCTTTCACTTGGGCTTCGGCCCGTTTCATTTGTGAGACCAGAATGTGGGCCTAGGCCCATTCTCATTCCTAATTTTTATTGGGCTTTGGCCCACTTACAAACAAGTTGATAAATTATTTAACCCACAAAAATTTTATAACCAATTAACCCAACCGTTTTAACTCACTAATGTTTTATAAAATATGGACCATCAACTTTTATAAAAAAAAAACCACCACCCTATTTGATTTAATAAACTTGGGTTATATTTTAAAAAGTTATAAATTTTATAAACTCCTAACCCCTCTATATTTTATAAAAGCTCCTAGACTTTTATAAGATTTTATAAAAACTAATTAGGAAAGCTAGAAGCCTTGTGGTCTTGACAACACTTAATTAACCAATGGATTAAGAACTTGCTTTTGATTATAAAAGGAGACCAAGCCCCACCCTTGCTCCCTACACCTCAAACACCCTCTCCCTTTGTCTCCTAGAAACCGGCCCACACCCCCACCGGCTCCTCCCCTCTGCCGCCGCCCGCTGCCACCGCCGGCAGCCCCTGCCGCCGCTGCCCCGCCGCAGCTCCACCGTGCCGGACCACCGCCAACCGTCGGAACCACCACCGATTCTCCTTTATTCTTTTGTGAGTCTTCTAACTCACATTTCCTACATATTTTTCACCCCAAGGAACCCTCAAGTCTTGACAATAATCCACCAAGTTAACTAGAATGCTTGTGTTTGGTTGATCAACTAACAAAAACTCCCTTCTTAACCTCCTTTCTTCCAAGATCAAGCACTCATCTTGGTGTCTTTGAGACTTAAAAAATAGCCAAGGAGTGTAGTGAAACACATTTGTAAAATCAAAATGAAAGTAACAAGTGTGCACCATGAATCTTGTGTATATGAAACCTTGGTTTCATAAGTTAGTTGATTTAAACAAAACCCAATCCTCTTCATATAAATTAAATCATAAATGTTAACTAACAATCTATACATGTTTATATTTATTTGTCCTAACACAAAGTGTTAGTGATTGTTATTTATATTTCTTGTCCTAACACCAATGTGTTAGTGATTGTTATTTATTTTCTTGTCCTAACACCAATGTGTTAGTGATTATATTTATATTAACTTGTCCTAACACAAATGTGTTAGTGATTGCATATTATTTAATTATTGGTCCTAACACAATGTGTTAGTAGATATGAACCCATAATTTGTTATAAGAATACTAATAAAATGAAAGGATATAATAAACATGTTAATGGACTTATTTAATCTAAATCAAAGAAATTAAATAAGTAACACATATGTAGATTTGACTAAAAATGATTAAACAAGTGATGATAAGTAAAAGAATGTTACATATGTAATTTATGACATAAATGACTAAAACAAATAAAAAAGAAACAAAAAGAATGTTAATTGTTTTAGTAAATATAACACATCAAATGTGCTATAAAAGTTCAAGACAAAAAGAATGTTTATAGATTTCTTTACTAAAAATGGAAAGAATAAATTTATGTCAAATGATTAACTTGACATAAATTCTTGGATTTATTACAAGTTTTAAACATTTAAGTATTTATTATAAAAATGGAAGTTTTCTATAAAAAGACTTGGTAAAATGAAAATGTTTTATGAAAGACTTTTATAAAAATAATCAAAGCAATTAATTATTTTTATAAACGTTTATTATTACTTTGATGAATCAAAGTAATCGAAATAAGGATACGTTGCGTAGTAATAAAACCGGGACCATACGGCGATATACGTGAAAACGTAAATGTTTAAAATCCCTAAATAATTACTTATCATGTTTTATTAAAACAATCCAACGTTTATGACAAATAAACTCTTATAAATCCAAGCGTCACAAATTAATATTTTAGAAGACTGGATATTTCCTACAAAAGAAATACTAAACGATTTCGAAATATTAAATGATTAAATGTCAAGCGATTCATGTTTTAAGAATGAATAATTAATCTTGACGATTAATTATGTTTTATTCACCAAGTATGCAACCAAAGGTGAGTGTCACTAACCCGCTTACCGTGAGTCCGTTTGGGCCACACCAAATAACTTAACGAAAACAATGCTGATAAACTCTAGAGTGCTAGGCACCTACTGATGAACATGAGAACACGGGATGCTTGGCACCCACTTGATGAACTGAAGTGTTTTATGGGAAACACTTGTGAACTCTGAACAAACTATTTTTGAAACAAAACTGAAAACGTTTTAATATGGCTAGTGTAGGTTAAAGTCTGAACCATATGATATCACATGTTTTCTAAGGATGCCTTATAACTTAAAAGTCCTCAACTAAAATTGTGCCATTAATTGTAAAGCGAGGGGATGTTGGGTAGATCTACTGGAGTTTGACAAACTCCGCCCCGTGGCACGGGGAGTGCACGGAGGAACAATATCAGCCTATTTGACCGTGGTCCCGAGAGGACACGGGGGAGGCAAAAACCGCGATGACGTATGTCCGCACCATACGGGATGGCTCGGCCCCCACAAAATAAGTCAGCTTTGGTACAAACTTCCTTAGAGCATGGAACAACGGATTAGCTACCCGCGATATCAGTTGAGTCCTTTAACTTTACAGAACTAGTACATACCCGATGACGTAGGTCACGGACAAACCAATTATAAACTGAGATTTAATTTCGAGCATTGCTTTTCATAAATAAATAACTTGTAAGTATACCTTGATACGAATTATGATTATGAAACCGGGCCAATGCATGACAAGCCCACTGTGAACTCACCAACCGTTAGGTTGACACTTGCGTGGTTTAAACTTTTGCAGATCGCTAAGGAGTATCCGCTGGAGGTTGGCATGGCACAGAAGATGTTTACTTTTATTTAAACTAAATTGGGGATTTAAAACAACAATTATGTAAAGCACGTGGTAAGTGCTAAGGACAATTATTTTTCCGCTGCGTATGTAATTTAAGACTTTGATTTATAACTTGTGTTTGAACTAACCCTGATTCGTTTAGTATTTGTAACTATGGTTGTGGATCCTGGTCTAGTCGCGCCCCTTAACGGTATAAACTCCGTTAGTGGTATTTTGGGGGTGTGACAGATCGGTATCAGAGCCATAAGTTGCAGAGAACTGGAATCATTTTTGAAAACGATTTGGAAACTGCAACTTGAAAACCTTGGTTACAAAACGAATAAACAAATTCCCAAAGACAAAATTTTTACGTGCCAACCTGGGATACTCGCTCTGCTGTGTAAGTAAAGGCTTAATACGTATGTATATATATATATATAAATATATATGTATAGACCGTGTCTAAGTAGTCTGACGGAAGACCTTAGGAAATTTTCACACACGAATACGAAATGCGACCGCGAATACGCACACTACTCTGGGGAAAGCGACAACGAAACGATGCTACACGCTACGTCCTGATTTCTACTACGACGACTACGCCGACGGTGACTTTATGGGAAGCCGACCTTCGACGATAGCACTTACGACGTTCTCCGACGACGCCTCGATTTTGCACAAAACTTTTCTGGACTAATAGTGGGATAACGGGAACTGGCTAATATACATATTATGGGATATGTATGATGTATAACTGTGACTGAACACTGGCTACTTTAACTGTTCAGCAAGATGTCTGGAAGAGGAAACGGAAGAGGCGGCATAAACATGACGCCTGCACAGCTGCAAGCAATGATTACTAAACATGTGCAAACCGCGGTGGCAGCCGTCCAAGCTGCATATGCCGCACAGGGTAACTATTATGCCGGTTAAGGCACAAAGCAATTATATCATGACCTGTTTAATTTTAAAATCCGAACTATTTATGCATCAGGAAACCAGCACCACTGCACGTTCAAGTCCTTCATGGACTGTAAGCCGATGACATTTTCCGGCGAAGAAGGAGCTGTAGGACTCCTTAGGTGGATTGAGAAGTCCGAAAAGGTTTTCTCCATGTGTAACTGCCCAGCTGAAAGCAAGGTGAAGTTTGCTACTGGTACCTTCGAAGGAGCCGCACTCTCCTGGTGGAACGCTGAAATTCAGATGGTTGGGCTAGACGCGGCTAATAACATGCAGTGGGCAGCATTTAAGGAGCTGATCATGGAAGAATACTGTCCACGTGACCAAGTCAAGAAGCTTGAGGGTGAATTCCTGAATTTGAAGATGTCTGGGTCTGAAGTCGAACAGTACACTGCACGATACCATGAATATGAGGTCCTATGTCCCACAATGGTCGATGTTGAGTTCAAATGCATTGAGCGTTATCTGGAAGGCCTCGCGCCTCAAATCAAAGGATTGGTGACTGCCAGCAACCCTGCGACCGTACAGCAAGCCATTCGTTTGGCTCACAAACTCACTGATCAAGAGGTCGAGAAAGGTACTCTACCTGCGAAAGCCACCGAGAAGACTGCCTTGAGTGGCAAGAGAAAGGCTGATGATGAAGCTCCTGAAAACTCGATGAATGTTCAGAGTGTTGGAAACAGCACTGGGAGGTCTTATAACTCCCAAGGTCAAAGCAAGAGGTCCGGGAATAACAGTGGCAACTACCGCCAGGGCGGAAATGGTCAGAGCAACTACAAGGGTAACCTGCCCTTGTGCAACAGGTGTGGAAAGCATCATGCTGGTAATTGTAGGAAGAATATGAGCTGCGAAAGGTGTGGTAAGGGAGGCCACGAAGCAAAGGACTGTTGGGCAACTTTGCCCGAGCAACAAAACCGCCCCAGAAGAAACAACAACAACTATGGGAACAATCGGGGTAATGGGAACAACAACGGTCAGAACCAGAACAACAACAATGGGGGAGCCCGTGGCTGCTTTGAGTGTGGTGCTCAAGGTCACATTAAAAGAGACTGCCCTCAGCTGAGAAGACAAGGGAACGGAAATCAGGGAAATAACGGTGGGAATGGTAACGGTGGAGGTAATGGTAATGGGAATGGCAATGGTAATGGTGGAAACGGAAATGGTGGAAATGGTAGGGGTCGAGCTTTCGTCATGGGCCAGGGTGAAGCTCGCAATGACGCCAACGTGATTAATGGTAAATTTATTTTGAACGGTTTCTTTGCTACTGTTTTATTTGATTCTGGTGCTGAGAAAAGTTTTATTTCCACTAAATTTGCTAAATTGATTAACGCTAAACCGATCGACTTAGATGCTAAATATGTGGTAGAGCTAGCTAATGGTAAACTTCATGACACGACTCAGATAGTTAAGGGCTGTAAGTTAGAACTAGCTGGCCATACCCTAGGAATTGACCTTATGCCTTTCCCGATTGGTAGTTTCGACGTCATAGTAGGAATGGATTGGTTATCCGAAAACCGAGCTGAAATTTTATGTAAGGAAAAAGTGGTTCGTATTCCACTCGAAGACGGCAAAGTGTTAACGGTCCAAGGAGAAAAAGGTGGAACAGTCACCGGCATTATTTCATTCCTTAAAGCTCAGAAATGCCTCCGTAAGGGTCACTTCGCGATTCTTGCGAACGTCACTGACACGACACATCCCGAGCGCAAAATTGATGATTACCCGATAGTTCGCGACTTCCGAGATGTATTTCCTGAAGATCTGCCTGGCTTGCCTCCATTTCGACAAGTTGAGTTTGGGATTGATTTGGCTCCAGGTGCCGCTCCGATTGCACGCGCTCCGTATCGTTTGGCTGTAAGCGAACTCAACGAACTCTCCGCGCAACTACAAGAGCTACTCGACAAGGGGTTTATTCGTCCAAGTTCGTCTCCATGGGGAGCTCCGGTACTGTTTGTTAAGAAGAAGGATGGAACGTTCCGCATGTGCATTGACTACCGAGAGCTTAACAAAGTTACGATCAAGAATCGGTATCCACTTCCTCGAATCGACGATCTCTTCGATCAACTGCAAGGTTCAAGCTACTACTCAAAGATCGATCTACGGTCTGGTTATCACCAACTTCGTGTTCGTGAAGAGGATGTTCCTAAGACTGCTTTCAGAACTCGATATGGTCACTACGAATTCCTGGTTATGCCGTTTGGGCTAACCAATGCACCTGCCGTATTTATGGATCTGATGAATCGAGTGTGCAAGCCGTACCTCGATAAGTTTGTGATAGTCTTCATCGATGATATTTTGATCTACTCCAAATCAAAAGAAGAACACGAGGAGCATCTGCGTCTTATTTTGGAATTGCTTCGCAAGGAGCAGCTCTACGCCAAGTTTTCAAAGTGCGACTTTTGGATCCGCGAAGTCCAGTTTCTTGGACACATTGTTAATGAGGAAGGAATTCATGTCGATCCAGCCAAAGTGGAAGCAATAAAGAACTGGTCTACCCCAAGAGCGCCAACAGAAATCCGACAATTTTTAGGACTTGCCGGATATTATCGAAGGTTTATTAAGGGTTTCTCTCAATTGGCCCAACCCTTAACGGCCTTAACGCACAAAGGAGTGCAATACAGATGGGGTGAGAAAGAAGAGCACGCGTTCCAAACGCTTAAAGATATGTTATGTTCGGCTCCAATTCTCGCGTTACCCGATGGAATTGACGACTTTGTGGTTTACTGCGATGCATCGATTCAAGGACTTAGTTGTGTGTTGATGCAACGAGACAAGGTAATTGCCTACGGGTCCAGGCAACTAAAGGATACTGAAAAGAATTATACAACGCATGATTTGGAAATGGGAGCCGTTGTTCATGCACTCAAGATTTGGAGACATTACCTATATGGAACAAAGTGCACGATATTCACCGATCATAAAAGTTTACAGCACATCTTTGATCAGAAAGACCTCAACATGCGACAACGACGGTGGGTCGAGTTACTAAATGACTATGATTTGGCCATTAAATATCAGCCGGGAAAAGCAAATGTGGTGGCAGATGCCCTAAGCAGAAAAGAGTACGAAAAGCCTCGTCGGGTACGAGCGCTTCAACTTACAATACATTCAGGATTACCGGATCGGATCCGTGACTGCCAACGAGAAGCTTTGAAAGCAGAAAACTTCGCAGCTGAAGCACTGCGTGGTGTAGATGGCCATTCTGAAGTTAAGTCCGATGGACTCACGTACTATAATGACAGAATCTGGATTCCTTTGTTTGAAAATCTCCGTGAGCTCGTGATGGACGAGGCTCACAAGTCAAGATACTCGGTACACCCCGGATCAGATAAAATGTATCAGGACTTGAAAAATCTTTATTGGTGGCCGAACATGAAAGCCGACATTGCGCGATATGTGGCTAAGTGTCTTACCTGCTCAAGAGTCAAGATTGAATACCAAAAGCCTTCTGGTTTACTACAACAACCAAAGATCCCAGAATGGAAATGGGAGGACATCTCCATGGATTTTGTAACGGGATTACCTCATCGATCAAATCAACCGGATGCGATTTGGGTTGTCATCGATCGGTTAACCAAATCTGCACATTTCATTCCGATGAAGGAAAGTGATAATATGGATAAATTGGCGAAGCTGTACATCGACAAAATTGTGAAGCTTCACGGTGTGCCTAAGACTATCATTTCTGATCGAGATCCTTGATTTACTTCCCGGTTATGGCAATCAATGCAGGAAGCATTGGGAACCCGACTAGATATGAGTACAGCCTATCACCCACAAACAGATGGTCAATCGGAACGAACCATTCAAACCTTAGAAGATATGCTCCGAGCTTGCGTCCTTGACTTTGGGAAAGATTGGGAGACTCACCTTCCACTGGTGGAGTTCTCTTACAACAATAGTTATCATTCAAGTATAGGTGCTGCACCTTTTGAAGCACTGTATGGCAGAAAATGTAGATCGCCCGTGTGTTGGGCTGAAACGGGTGAGAAAGGGCTCACTGGACCGGAAGTTATCCATGATATGACCGAACGGATTATTCAAATTAGGCAACGGCTAGCTGCAGCACGTGATCGACAAAAGAGTTATGCCGACAAACGCCGAAAACCTCTAAAGTTTGAGGTGGGTGACAAAGTATTGTTGAAGGTATCTCCCTGGAAGGGAGTGATACGCTTCGGGAAGCGTGGAAAGTTAAATCCTCGCTACATCGGTCCGTTTGAAATTATTGGGGAAGTAGGCCCGGTGGCCTATCGATTGCAACTCCCTGCTGAACTCGACGGAGTTCACAACGTGTTTCACGTTTCCAATCTAAAGAAATGTCTGGCTGAAGACATCGAAGTAATTCCTCTGGAGGAATTGGAAATTGACGAACATCTGAGATTTATTGAGCAACCAGTAGAAATCATGGGACGCGAGGAGAAGGCCCTCAAACGTAGCAAGATTCCGATCGTCAAGGTGCGATGGAACTCAAGGCGTGGACCTGAATATACTTGGGAGCGAGAGGATCAAATGAAGAAAAAGTATCCTCACTTGTTCGAGCAAGCGTCCACGGAAACTCAAGGTATAATTTAATTTTGGGGACCAAAATTCCTTAATGGGAGGAGGATGTGACAACCCTAAAAACTTTTTGCTTTCTTTCCCCAGCGACGACAGCAACGACGACAGCTGATGATGCGAACGCTACGACACAAGAATAATTTTCGGGATGAAAATTCCAATTTCAGGGGAATGATGTGACACCCGAGAATTTCAAGGTTAACTTCCGTTAGACAAACCCGTTAGTTACGTTATAAGTGTTAACTTAGTAGCTAATGCATAACTAGGCCGAATACGTCCACGACCTTTGGTTGATCACCGAACCCGTCCATATGTGTTATGTGTTCATCATTGATTGTGTTTATGTGCAATGTAAACTAAATGCATGATTTAATATTGTGAATAGCATGACAAATTGTAAATACTTGATTATGTGAAAAACTTGCCTTTTTGGTCGCCCGCGAAACTACCGGGCGAAACTATAGTGTCGCCCGGTAGCCAGCTAAGATAATCCAATGACACGAGACCAGAGCTAGTTTCGCCTGGCCAGCGAAACTGCCAGCGAAACTGGCTCCTGATATAAATAATCTTGATAAACCCTAGTTTCTCCATTTGCCTCATTTCATCACAAACACACACACACAATTCTCTGGAAACTGGTCAGCCGAGAAAACCATCAAGAAACCGAGACCTCAGCCTCAAGACCATCACCTCATCTCATCTATCGATCCTAGAACCAACCGTGAGTCCCAAAACTATGTTTTCTTGCTTCTTCTATGTGTTTCTTTATAAAGTATGCTCAAACCTTCATGAAAACTTGTATGCTTCTGAGATAGTGCTTAGGGATGCTAGATCTACCATAAAGTCAGCAACTTTACGTTTAAAAACAAACCATGATGATGATTTATGCAATTTTGGCCATTTTAGGGTTTAGAAGTGTTTTTAGAGATTTAATGATTAAAATGCATGTTAAACATGATAAAGCTGCTTGATTTATGTTGGTAAATGCCTATGAACGCTAGATAATGAATTGCATGTAAGATCAGAAGCTGTTAGGTTGATTTTTAGGCAAATCCGTGTGTTTTTCGCGACCAGCGAAACTGTCTGTTCTCTGGGCGAAACTAAGTAGCGAAATTATATCTCCTTCCAGAGACACTGACCAGCGAAACTATAGTGTCGCCGGGTAACCTGACCAGACCAGCTCGAACGAAACTACCGAGCGAAATACCTGAACGAAAGTTCAAACCAGTTTCCCTGCGAAACTAGGCTAGCGAAACTGCGTCAGCAGTTTCGGGCGAAACTAGCCTAGCGAAACTGTGTTACCGGGCATTGCCTAGCGAAAGTGCTGCCCGTGCATCTAGCGAAACTGCCTAGCGAAACTGTTCTAGCGAAACTAAGACCTGACCTAAAAACCAAACTTGTGAAATTTGCTTAAGTGTTATGCCATGACTTACATGATTATGCCATGATGAAACATGTTTGATATCTGATTCATATGAACCCTTGTTTATGATCAACCATTGGTGTCGTGTGTCGGTATGTCGAGTCATAGTTGCAACGTGCTATGTTATGGGCCATAGTGACGTTAAGTAAAGATTAGACACGAAACTAATACTTAAGACCTAAACGTGTTCTAGGTCTTCGTTAAACAACAATATTTGGATCACTTGAAGTGTAGCAGTGCAACCAAAGGTGAGTGTCACTAACCCGCATACCGTGAGTCCGTTTGGGCCACACCAAATAACTTAACGAAAACAATGCTGATAAACTCTAGAGTGCTAGGCACCTACTGATGAACATGAGAACACGGGATGCTTGGCACCCACTTGATGAACTGAAGTGTTTTATGGGAAACACTTGTGAACTCTGAACAAACTATTTTTGAAACAAAACTGAAAACGTTTTAATATGGCTAGTGTAGGTTAAAGTCTGAACCATATGATATCACATGTTTTCTAAGGATGCCTTATAACTTAAAAGTCCTCAACTAAAATTGTGCCATTAATTGTAAAGCGAGGGGATGTTGGGTAGATCTACTGGAGTTTGACAAACTCCGCCCCGTGGCACGGGGAGTGCACGGAGGAACAATATCAGCCTATTTGACCGTGGTCCCGAGAGGACACGGGGGAGGCAAAAACCGCGATGACGTATGTCCGCACCGTACGGGATGGCTCGGCCCCCACAAAATAAGTCAGCTTTGGTACAAACTTCCTTAGAGCATGGAACAACGGATTAGCTACCCGCGATATCGGTTGAGTCCTTTAACTTTACGGAACTAGTACATACCCGATGACGTAGGTCACGGACAAACCAATTATAAACTGAGATTTAATTTCGAGCATTGCTTTTCACAAATAAATAACTTGTAAGTATACCTTGATACGAATTATGATTATGAAACCGGGCCAATGCATGACAAGCCCACTGTGAACTCACCAACCGTTAGGTTGACACTTGCGTGGTTTAAACTTTTGCAGATCGCTAAGGAGTATCCGCTGGAGGTTGGCATGGCACAGAAGATGTTTACTTTTATTTAAACTAAATTGGGGATTTAAAACAACAATTATGTAAAGCACGTGGTTAGTGCTAAGGACAATTATTTTTCCGCTGCGTATGTAATTTAAGACTTTGATTTATAACTTGTGTTTGAACTAACCCTGATTCGTTTAGTATTTGTAACTATGGTTGTGGATCCTGGTCTAGTCGCGCCCCTTAACGGTATAAACTCCGTTAGTGGTATTTTGGGGGTGTGACAGAGTCGTAGCACGTTTCAACTCCAACATAATCCAAAACAAATTCCAATACTGTGCATGTTACAAATTCCTATGGTTAAACTAGCACTCCGAGGGTACGATCCTACGACCACACGCCTCCCTTTGTGGACTAGGCATATACGACATCACCCGACCCCTTATGGGTCCAACAAGTGGGTATGTGACTACTCGATCAAGCTATTTCGATATACACTATGTAATTAAATGATTGTTTATTGATCACAAAGTTCAATGCTTACAATCTGGAAACACAAAGAGAACACTTAGAAAAACACATTGAGAAACACACATAGACTCACCAAGTTGTCAAGATTACAAAGCATATAACTATTTATACTATGAATGCAGTCCACGAACTGTCAGTTCATCGGGTCATGAATTGTGACTTCGTGTCCAGTTCGTGGCTCTTGTAATTATCATCATTTTGTACATTCTGATACCTCACGCGTCGCACCGAACCATGCTCTAACAAACTCACCCTCAACGTGTGTTGTATTCGTACAATCCATATTCATATTAAAACGTGTGTTGCATCAATGCTTCTATATCGATCATCAGTATCTTCAATCAAACTCCCCTCGACGTGTGTTGTATCTGTACAATCCATATTCATATTAACATGTGTGTTATATCAATGCTTCTACATCGGTCATCAGTATCTTCAATCAAACTCCCCCTCAGCTTGAAAGTAAGTCCGATCTTGAATACTTGAAAGTGCAGAAGATATTGTGTCTTTATCATCAACTCCAGAAGAATTGAAACTGTGATGTTTTTCTTCACTAAGTACCTGGTCAATATAAATAATCTTGGCGCAAACGTCTCTTTGAGACTCCAAGATATTTAAATATTTTCAGCTTTTTTAAAATCTCGTATCTCATGTCTATCAAATCGAAAATAAAAGCAGAAAAACAATATATTTTTGGCTTTTTGAATTTTTATATCAAAACACACCTAAAATCTTTTTGATTTATCATAAATGAAATAAAATCAACAAAACAAAATAAACTCTATTTTTATGAGAAAGATCCAAACGTGAGAACATATCAGACATAACGTATCTAGCACATTTCAATTTCAACTTCATCAGCATGAAGATCAAGATATATCCATTTCAATTCTTTTTCAGCATTTGACAAATCAATTTCTATACCTTTCTGATATATTTATGTGTCTTAATCAAGCACTGATAACATGGTCCTCACACTATTCAAAAATATTGGCAACTCATCATTTTTCTATATTCATTCTTCTTAGATATATAACATCCATTGTATGTCATCTAAAAAGAAAGCAGAACCCTAAACAAATAATAATCAGGTCAGGCTTGTGAGCACGTAGAGAAAGTCCGATTGTTTAGGAAAAATAAGAAATAACAAATAAAGCAGAAATTGTATAACCCAACAACAATCTACTCAGTTATCCCGTACACGCAGAGAAAGTCCGATGAGTTATACGAAACACCAAGAAAATAAATCAGAACCTCCAGCAAACACCAATCAGGTCGATCTTTCGATACGTAGAGAAAGGCCAATCACTTGAGAAAATAAAGAAAATCAAACAATTTGAAATTTTTGCAAAATGAACGCATGCATACACATGGATATCTCTTTATTCTGTTTTTAGATTTGTCACACAACACTCATTAATATGAAAAACCACAGCATTCAGGCATACATTATCTTGATATCCTACTTGCATATATCATATTTGTAATGCATTTTCTCATATTTACCAATAATCTACAGCCTTTACATCTACTTTATCCAAGGCAGATAACGTATATGCTGATGTACCATCATTTCTCACTTGTTGTCTGGTCAATTTCTCTTTTTGAAATTTTTAAAAAACTTTTATTATTCTGAAACATCCTAAATTCTCCACCTAAAATTCAAACAAACACTATTTTTTGAATTTTCAAATTTTATCCTCCTAAAATGATGAAAGAATATAAAACGAAAAACAAAATAAAAATTGACCGATCGACACTTGACACGTCATGAAAAAAACCACATAGCTTTGAAAATCAGTTTTCAAAAGATTTTTCAAGTAGTGTAAATAATCATGCAAGCAATCACAGTTAGTAACAAAGAATATCACCAACTAGTCTTCTTGATCACGTACATACACCGGATAAAAATCAGATCTTTTGGGATCGACCCAAGTCAACAGCCTTCGGTCGCCCGGTGTCTTCCATATAGTAACTGTTGGCCTTGACTTTTAGAGGTCTCCAAATTTTTATTGAAATAGTTTTCATAACCGTTGAAAATGATTTAGCATTTTTGGGTTTAAAACCTAAAGTCTCACCGTGGAGGTAAAACATCACACTTTGTTGATTTTTGTGGTTTATCAAAATTTTTACCATTAACGTCAACTTATTTGACATTTTTATCACGAAGAATTGGTTTTGCATCAGATTTGTGGTTTGTAGCCGATGAACAATCTGCAGCATAGTGCGCGTATTGTCAGCATAGATAACACAATCTGTATTGTTTCTTGAAAGCAAAAATGTTTTAATTACCCGGTCTTGCATTGTGCAATCACGTTGGTTTATGAACATGTCACACGGTTGGCGAATCATAAAAAAACGTATGAGTGACCAAAAGGTACCAAATAATGGAAATTATCAAAGAAAGTATCATGATGGAACCTGTTTGTTGAACCACCAGAGACATCAGAAGAAAATCGTGGAGTTCCACATGATGATCCCCAACAAAATTCAAAGAACAGGAACAGAACTGCTGCTTATTTGTATCCTTTGGACCATAGGCAATATCCTTCTTCAAAAATTTCTTTGACTTTTAAGCTTTCTTGACTTTAACCTGCTTAGGAGCTTCCTTAGTTTGAGAGTTCAAACCAACACCAGAATCGGTAGCATCCTTAGCATCAGACTTTGAATTTGTAAATTTTTTTTTCAATCTGTTTCTCCTTAGTCTTGCTCTTTGATATCTTATGTTTCTTATCAACCTCCTTCTTCACGAACTTTGAATAATCAATCTCTGTTTTTGGTAACTGATCACTTATTGTGGAATTATTAATCACCACTAAGCAGGAACTAAATGAAACGCAGAATCAGAATTGGTTGTAGACTTGTAAAGATAATTTGTGAAAACTTCTAACAGTTTGTTGTTCTCAACTTCCCTCCTTAAAGCAACAAGATCATTATCTTTTTCAAAAAGGGCATTTTGAGAAACAACTAATTGCTTTTCAACTTTAAGAAGCTTCTCTTAAAGTTGATTGTACTCATGCTTTTGAGTAACCATTTTGTTGCACTCAGCCAATAATTCCTTTACATATTTTTCAAACTTTTCTTTGTAAATTTTCAAATTACCCTCAACATCACTGTGTATTTTCCTTAACCCATCATTTTCTTCTAAAAGCTGACTATTAACTGTATTAGTAGTCTGACAATGTTTACACATTGAAGGAGCAACATTTTGTTTAGTTTTCAAGACATCGGTTAACTTTTCAGTTTCACATAGCTCTTGAACAGCTTTCCAAAGTCTATGAGTGGAAATATAGGAGCTTAGTTGATGGTAAATTGGACGTGACAATGCACTCTTCAACAAAGTGGATGCCTTAGTTTCTAACTCAAATCATCCTATGAGAATTTTCTAAATTGCAAGAGTACCAAGATTATCTGTAGGCCAATCAAACTCTTTCTCTCCAATTTTGAGGAAATCATGAAAATGATCATGTACATAAGCTTCAAATTCTTGTTTCCGGAACAAGTTATCATCACATTGTAACAACTTAGGCACAACCTCAATCTTATTAAATTCAGAAGCAGATTCATCTGATGGTAACATAACTGAAAGCATTGCATGATTACCACATGTAAACACTGAATTAACCGTGTAACTTATAGAATCATCATACCCAGAATCAGATTCTGTCATGTATTCAACAACTTGTTATGATGGGGAAGACATATGAGCATATTTATCAGAATATTTGGCAAACTTCCTCCAATCATAACCCTTCATTTTATCATTCAAAGTAGCAAGCAATGCCTTAGCTTCTTTTGATTTGACATCCTTTTTATCTCCATCTTTCATGCATTCTCTAGCAAAATGTCCATAGGTTTTACACTTAAAAAATTGCATCCGAATCTTATCTAAACCCAGTTTACTCTGTCCAAATTGAACATTTTTTCTACCCCGTCTTCTTAATCTAGTTCTTGACTCGTCGCGTCAACATAGCAAACTGCCAATTTAAATCCATATATTCAAGATTATCAGCATCGATTTGATCAAAATCTTCATTAATTAATTCAACATTTCCAACACAACCAGTCAAAATCCTATATCCAGAAGTATTTAAGGTAGAAACCAATGCCACATATTGATCATAACTAGCAGCAGACAGACCAGATTGATTTGAGTAGCCGGAACATTCACATGACATCCACTAGATGTTCCAGAATCTATTCCTGCTACAAAAGCAGTAGGCGGTGCAGTAGTAGGAATTTTCTCCATGTTAAACTGCTGGATTTGAACTGAACCAGTCATAGATTAATGAATTGAAGTTTCAAGATCGTGAGCTTGTAATTGCTCAATCAGACCATTGAAACTCATATTTGGATAATCCTTATCCCTTATAAGAATCAAAACAAAATTTTCCCATTTTTCAGGTAAGGCTTCCAACAACTTTTCTTTTTTATCAGCAGCATCTTTAATAAGCGAAACTAATGCCAACTCACTAAGAAGATGTGAGAATCTAGTAATCAAATCTGAAACGCTCTTATTTGGATAATGAAAAAAGTTTTCACTCTTTCTTAAGAATCTTTTGTTTACTTTTCTTGATTTGCTCATTTCCCTCACAACGTTTAACCAATGCATCCCATAACTCTTTTGTAGAAACAATCACTGAATTGATGTAAGAGTTCCTCTAGTAACGCCATTTTTTAAAACACTGTAAGCTTTTGATATGCTTGATATTTAGCCTTTCATCAGGTGTAAGACTACGATGAAGCTTCGGTTGACCATTGGCTTGTAATTGATATTTATACCCTTCTTTGATTGGAATCCAAATATCTACGTCATGTTTGTTTGGGTTAACTTCGTTCGATTGTTACAAATCTACATTTGTTATTTTGAACAAAGCTTACTTGTTTATCCGGAAAACATTATAAGTCTTTTATTAAACCTTTCGATTTATTTTTATAAAAGAAAGACTAATATTTTTAGAAAAAAAATTGTTAGGTTCCGCCTATAAATAGGCTTCAAACCATGTCTTCGTGGCGTTCATTTCATCAACAAATCAAGTCATATAATATCGTTTAAAGCTCAGTTCAACAATCATAACATAAGTATAAGAGTTAAATTAGTTAGTTGTCATTTTTTACTTTTAATTAGTCAATGTTTAGAATAAAAATGATACAAGTATAAGTTACCATTTCCTTATAGTTGTTAAGTGTTTATAAGTTTTAGTCATTATGTATTTCAGTGTTTATTAGTGTTTGTGAAATCAAAATGATTTCTTTAACTCATATAACCGCTCTCGATCCTCGGATGGTTATGTTAGTTACATAAAATCATAAACTCATGAAATCATAAACCGTGGTTTGATCACTTAGAGACGAAAGAAAAACACGATTCTTATCATTTTATGTGGGTATTTAACCCGAGACACGAGATGGATCTTCAAGTCTCGTTAGGATCTTTCGGGTGTAACTAGAATCAAGAAAGAAAAAAAAATTAATCAAGGAGCTCACCACTAGCAAGCTAGGAGAAGGTGACGGTGGTTGAAGGTGGAGATGGCGGTGATCGGTGTTGGTGGCGGCGGTTGATGGTGGCGCTGATGGCGGCCGATGATGATGATGGTGATGGTGGCGGTGTTCGATGGTGATGATGGTGGTGGTGGTGTTCGATGATGATGATGGTGGTGATGGTGTTCGATGATGATGATGGTGTTGGAGGTTGATGGTGATGATGGCTCAAGGTTGGCGACGGGAGGAGGTGGCCGAGAGCTCACTAGCGGCGGCGAAGACTGGGGATGGGGTGGCGCCGGATTAGCGGCGGCAACAGGGAGGGAGGGGTGGTTAGTCGGTGCCGAGAGGGGAGGGGGTGGTGGCGTCCGCTGGTTGTGAAGAGAGGTGGAGGATGGTGGGGGTTTTTGAAGGAGGGTGTTTGTGCGTGAAAGTGGAGAAGGAAGTATGGTCTTGATGTCCTTTCCCCACATGTTAATTAGTTAACCATGGTTTGACAACCAATAACCTTGGTTTGGGGAGGTTAACTTAGGTTAATTTAGATATTTTAGATGATTAGGTAATTAGGTGGTATTAGTTTTATAAAAACTAACAACTTTACCCGGATATTTTATAAAACTATAAAATATAAAATGTAGTGTTTCCATAAAATAATCAATAAAAAGTTGACGGAAACTTTGAATGGGCCGAAAATTGTAAAACGGTTATTGGGTCGGTGTAGTTCATGTCGGGCCGGTATGCGGGGCTTTCTCCGATTTTCGCGCGATTTGTTTCGTTATTCACCAAAATTTAGTCGGGATCGATATGTTTGATTTTTAAATTGCCGGTTGACTCGTCGGGTCATGTTTTTGGGCTCGATTTGTTCGTTTTGTGTTATTGGGCCATGTCGGGCCCAATTCGGTATACGGGCGATTCATACCGAATCGTCCTACCGTTTTGGTCGAGATTGGTTTCTAATTAATTTCGAGACTTCATATTGTTAAACACTTATTGTTTTGGTCGTAAATTAATTACTTAGAAATTTTAGTTTTATTTATTTTATTTGCTCGCGTACCGCGTTCAGAAAATAAATAACTTTTTTGGTCCGCTTTAAGCTCGAATATTTTATATTATTAAAACTAACTATAGTTTTAAATAAAACGTTCGCTCAAGGACCTTGTCGAGCGTCGGTGTGATTTTCTCACGACATTGTTCCGGTAAAATATAAATGTCATTTTATATTTTTATTTTTCTTGTTATTAAAGTTCCACCGATCTCGTGGTGAACTTTTCCTTTTGTTATGGGTTTGTTTTTTTCCAGTACAAACGTGAGAATTTGTCAAGGGTGGACGTTTACGTGCACAATATTTACTAATATCACTACTAGTTCACGTTAGGCACATGTATATACGTATATATATAGTCAAAGTATAGGTTTGACACGGTATTTTCGAACGGGTTATCACAATAACCAATTCTAAACACATGTTAGTCTGTTACGAATTCCTAAAAATATGTTTACTCGTTTGTTATTTGTTTTCACTATTTCAAATAAATGAGAAAGAGGATTTTATGAATATCCCTTAAAATGATTTATATGCAACTAAATTTACTTTGAAAAATAAAGTATCCAATTATATACTTGTGTACAAATTAATTAAAAATAAAAACTAAAATAAAGAGTTAGAATTTAACGTTAAGCACATGATACGGGACAATAAAAACATGTCAACATGTATTGTGTTTGAAACGTTAGAACAAATTATATTTATGTGCTAAAATATATAAAGAAGACCAACTAAATGATAGACAACTACCAAGATGAAGATAACGTAGTGAAAAAAAGACTTTTCCCACATAGAAGGTTTAAGAAAAATTTGGATGAGAAATCCTTAATAAAATGCATCCCACATTGCTTCTTTGGAAAATGGAGATTGAGTTACTGTCTTATAAAAAGGAGGTTAATGCTAATAATATAAAAAGATTTCTTTTTTGCTATTTCAAATAAATGACAAAGAGGATTTTATGAATATCCCCTAAAATGATTTATATGCAACTTGTTTTACTTTGAAAATAAAAGTATCCAATTATATACTTGTGTAAAAATTAATTAAAAATAAAAAATAAAACATAGAGATAAAATTTAACGTTAAGCATACGGTACGGGACAATAGAAACCTTTCAACATGTATTATGTTTGGAAAGTTGGAACACATAATATTTATTGGCTAAAATATATAAAGAAGACCAACTAAATGATAGACAACTACCAAGATGAAGATAAATTACTGAAATAAAAAGACTTATCCCATGTGGAAGGTTTAAGAAAAATTTGGATGAGAAATTCTCAATAAAATGAATCCCACATTGCTTCTTTGAAAAAGAAAACTTGGGTTCTTGTCTTATAAAAAGGAGGCACATGCCAAAATATAAAAAATATTTGCTGAGTTCTTTTAAATAAATTTCAATTCTTTTTATTATGTAAGCCTATTGGATAAGAAATCTAATTGAAAATTTTATTAGTTGAAACGTATCCAATTATATACTTGTGTACTAATTAGTTAAATATAATAATTAAAACGAAGAGATTAAATTTAACATTAAGCATACGATACGGGACAATAAAACATGTGAACATGTATTATATATAAAAGGTTGGAACACATAATATTTATGGGCTAAAATATATAAAGAAGACCAACTAAATGATATACAACCACCAAAATGAAGATAAAGTAGTGAAAAAAAGACTTATCCCACATTGAAGGTTTAAGAAAAACATGGATGAGAAATTCTCAATAAAAATGCATCCCACATTGCTTCTTTGGATAAGATAACTTGGGTTCTTGCCTTATAAAAAGGAGGCTCATGCTAATTATATAAAAATTATCTGCTTAGTGCGTTTAACTAAATTACGATTCTTTTTTAGATTGTTATCCCATTGGGTAATAAATCTAATTGAAGAGCTTATTAGTTAAAACGTATCCAATTATATACTTGTGTACAAATTAATTAATAATTAAAAATGAAAAATAAAATGAAGAGATTAAATTTAACATTAGGCATACACTACGGGAAGATAAAAAATGTCAACACGTATTATGATTAAAAGGTTGGAACACATAATATTTATTGGCCAAAATATATAAAGAAGAACAACTAAACGATAGACAACTACCAAGATGAAGATAAAATAGTGAAAAAAGACTTATCCTACATGGAAGGTTTAAGAAAAATTCGGATGAGAAATCCTTAGTAAAATGCCACATTGCTTCTTTGGATGAGAGAAATTGGGTTCTTGTCTTATAAAAAGGAGGCAAATACCAAAATATAGAAATTATTTAATGAGTTCTTTTAACTAAATTTCAATTCGTTTTTAGATTGTTAGCCCATTGGGTAATAAATGTAATTAAAGAGTTTATTAGTTAAAACCTATCCAATTATATACTTGTGTACAAATTAATAAAAAATAAATAATAAAATGAAGAGATTAAATTCAACATTAAGCATACGATAGGGGACAATAACAACTTGTCAACATGTATTATGTTTAAAAGGTTGGAACACATAATATTTATGGGCTAAAATATATAAATAAGACCAAATATATGATACACAACTACCAAGATGAAGATAAAGTAGTGAAAAAAATAATTATCCACATGGAAGGTTTAAGAAAAATTTGGATGATAAATCCTCAATAACATGCATCCCACATTGCTTCTTTGGAAAAAGAGAGAGTTTTTGTCTTATAAAATGAGGCTCATGCAAATAATATAAAAATTATTTGGTGAATTCTTTCAACTAAACTACTAGTCTTTTTTAGATTGTTAGCCCATTGAGTAGTAAATCTAACATAATAGCTAATTAGTTAAAACTTTTATTTTGTTTTATTTAGTTTTAAAATTATGATTTTCGGTTTTGAACAAAAATTGTACTGAACTAGGGTTAAATCGACTAAGTGAAGTTCTAATTAGTTAAAACTTTTTCTTTTTTTTTTAATTTAAAATCTTTGATTTTCGGTTTTAAAACCGAACCGAGCACAACAATTTATGAAGTTTCTTTAAAATTTTTCACTTTCATATAATTGTAATATTTTTTTTGTCTTGGGCTCCAACAACTATTCGATCTTACATAGGATGAAAATGAGGCCCAACATTTCAAAAAGCTCAAAAGGAAAATCAATGTTGACCAGGTATGTAGAACATGTTTAATACTTTTTTTTTATTTTTTCAAACTTAGAAATAGTTGGTTGTTTAAAAAATAATAATCTATTTCTTTGAAATAATAATCTATTTCTTTGAAATAATAATCTATTTCTTTGAAATAATAATCTATTTCTTCAATATTTGCGCTCATCACATATAGTAGTTGTATACAACTTACTAATTTTTTATATATATCTACCCGTAGATGGGTTTTTAAACAACAAATTAAACTCAAGTACCACGTTGGTTCTCTCATACAATACAACCGCATATTGTTTCCGCCAATGAACGCGCATATACCGCATTATAAGTTGACATCGGACTGCACCGCACTAAAAAACGAATATTGCGATGTAAATTGCCGCGCCGCCTGTTAGAGCATATTCCTATGCTACATTGTGTCTCATGTATTATATCTAGAATAGAGCAAGTTTGTGAGTCAAAAAGTCAACATACCTTGGTGGCCGTACCATATGGTCCGCCGTACCAATGGTATGCCTGTACCAACTGGTACGCCAGTTGGTACGCCGACCAGTATGTAGTGACTATAAATAGATCGTGTTAGAATGTCAGCTTAGAACTTCTGTCATTTCTTCACCTTTCTGTGTGTTTTCTAGAGAGATAAACCAGAGAGACTTCTTTGTATTCTTCAAGTGATTCAATAAGATTTATCTTTTTTACTTCTCGTGTTCACTAGATTGATCAAAGCATGCAGTAGTAAGATCGTTTCACGTACTTACAAGTGGTATCAGATCCGTTGGCTCAATTTCCATATCACATTTTCGTTTTTTAGAATTTTTGAGACGTAAAAAGTTCAATTAGGCGAGATTCAGTGATGTTTTGATCAAATTTTGTTCAAACGAGTGTTCCTGAGTCAGTTTCGCACCTAATATGAGTGATTGAGTGAAGAAGTTCGACAAATTCTGAATCTGGAGTGAATTTTGAGTTTTTCAGTGCTGGTACGCCGGTTAAACGTGTTGGTACGCCGAAAGAACACGTTGGTATGCCCTTTGAATCTTCATCTGCCATACTAGTGCACTCATCGAACGTACCATAGTGGTCCAGAGCGGTTATTTTTGGTGCGCAGCAGTTACACCGTACCAAATGGTACGCCGCTGATATTGGTCCGCTGAAGTTTTGGTACGTTGGAGCTTATGGTCCGCCACAAACTTTCTGATGCATTTTCAGTGAAGCAATTTTGTTCAGAATTTTATTTTCACACTGCCCCTTGGACCCCGCTTCTCGGGGGCGCTGCCCCGAACCCCTGTTGGTCAGCAATAAACATTTGGGGGATATTTTCAAGGATGGGGAGAGGTCGTGGGAATTTCAGAGAACAAATCAGTTATCTGGTTTACCCTTGATTCAATAGCTGTGAATTTAAAAAGAAGAAGGAGATTCCGATGCTTATCAAGAGTTAGTCGTCGAAGTTTTGAGTTATGTTTGTGGGTAGTCACGGTTTTTTTTTATGAGCATATATTAAAAAACATGTTTCTGATGATGGACAGAGATTGAGAAACAGGGGTGTAATTACTTTGGAACGTTTGTCAGAGATTATATTTCTACACAAATTTAAGACATAATGTGATTCCATTGCGAGCTACCTGAAGAACATATTGCTTGCTGGGTTGGAATCAAGAATTGAATATGTCACATGTTTAGGGGGAAATTAAGACCCTTGAAAATTAAGTTTTATCTGATGAAAATGGAATATGTGAATATTCAAAGCAATCAGTTCAGGGATGACGGTGATTTGTGATCTTCGTGAATTGGTAGTGTTTTCTGATGTTCATGCGAACCGATATGTCAAAGTTTTCAGTTATGGTTTGGAACTCTCAGTCATATGCCCGATAATTTATTGAGTTGTGAAGACTTGGTGAGGTTCCAGTCTACAACGAGATATGTGTTTACTGGAGTTATATATTGGGATGTATTTCATACTGAGGGGGAATTTATATGATTGAAGATGTTGATCGTGTTGGTTTTCATAAAGATCGGAATGTATTACAAGTTTGTGAAGATTATGAACTGTTGTCAACATGCAGTGATGTTCGTGGATGTTTTTACAGTTTCTGGATTACGACTGATGAAGTGAACTCTTATCTTATGCCGGTTCCGAAAGGATGGATGTTCTTTATCCAAGGGGAAACTTTATTGGTTGTGGAGATTGTACAAAGATTCGAACTGTTTCCTACATGCCTCATGTTCAGTCTAAGGGGAGTTTGCTGAAGTTCTAGATTTCAAGATGTAGCAAACTGACTGTTGATGATTGCTGGAAGATAAAGACCTACATTCGACAGTAATGTCCAAGGGGGAATTTATTAGAGCATGTTCCGGGTGTGGTCGTTACTGTGCGAATTATGTAATTGTCTAGAATGTTGAAATAGCTAGGTTACCAACGTACCATGAAGCGTATCAAATGGTACGATGCAGCGTACCAAATGGAGCATAAGTGTAAATGCATTGATTACAAGAGGAATTTTCTAGAATACAACAAAATATTCTAACTGACAGACTGAGATCGTATGACTTAATTATCGTATGGTTGTATTCCAGATCATATGGAGTAACTTACCTAATCATATAAACCAAGACCGTATGGAATTGGTTCCAGATCGTATAGAGTAACAGTCAGACCGTATAGAGAAATTCTGGTTAAGACCATATGGAAGACCGTATAGAGTAACATGAGACCGTCTGGGTTCAAGACCGCCTAGTTACATTTAAGACCGTATGGAGCAAACAATCTTAACCTGTCTAAGTAAGTCAGACTGTACACAAGCATTTCAGACCGTATAAGCCAAGTTAACCTGCAAGACCGTATAGACAAATAAGTAAGCCAAGACCGTATAGAAGAGATTAAGACCGTATGGAATAAACTGCAAGACCGTATAGAACAAAGTGACACCGTAGAGAACAAAAGTCTTAGAGTGTTCACAAACCATCAAGACCGTAAAGACTGTTGGACTCGGTCTGCCCAAGACACATATTAGATTAAAGTGGCTAGTACGTTATGATCCAAGTCGGGTCATACCCAATAACGAACTAGACAAATATCCATGATATTTATTTATGATATGATCATATAAATAAATATTATCTCTTGAAGATATATTTAGAAAACGATTTTCTAAAGTATGGCACTTGAAAATAATAACTCATATGGATGATTTTTTTGGAGAGTATAATCATGAAGTTATTTAATGGTTAAATAACTTAGTGGGTATTTTATATTTGAAGTAATGGTACTTCTTTTATAAAATAAAAGGCATATTTAATGTGTCTTTTAATTTAATGAGGTAGGCACTTTGGGAAAACAAAGTAATCATTACTTTGCATATAAGAGACTTGTAAGACACAAAAGGTGTTTCTCTCTCCTTCCCCAAGGCAAAAATTCGGCCCATGCACCTTTAAAGCACCCACTTGATTAGTAAAACATATATAACAAGTAACATATTCTCTCTCTAGCATTTTCTCTTGCTAGAACCGAATTTTGGGTGCCTTTTGTGTTCTTCACTTGCTTGGATCGGTCCAAGAGGAAGGAAGAAACCTTCAAGACAAATCCTAGCAACAAAATGTTTGTTGGAAGCTCGTGGTTATATAAGCTTGAGGCTTTCGCTTTTGGAAGCTCGTCATTCAAGATCCTCATCTTCTTCTTACCTCCTTGCTTCAAGAAAGGTATACCTAAAACTCACTATGGTTGTGTTTTAGTTTGATAGCATACACTCTATATTTGGACCCTCCTTTGTTCGGGTTTCATTTTGCATGTTAAAATCGGTTTTAACATAACATAACTTCATGAAAGTAAATTTATTCCGCTACATTTTACATATTAAGTGGTTAATATAACTTTGATAAACCCGTTCAAACCTGAACAATGGCATCTAGAGCCGCTTATATGGATGTATGCTTCAAAGACTTAGTTAGTTAACTCTCCAAACTTTCGGTTTTTGGTTCCTCATACCACAAATCCGATATTTGTATATGGTTATCCCCTTTTCTTTGTTGGAACCCATTTTGGTTGTTGGCAACACAAATCGTTCACCGTTGAGTATTGCTGGTGAAGACCTCTTGATGCCTTTTATAGAATTGATACTTTGCTTTTGTAATAGATTTTGAGTTTGTACTTAGTAAAATTCTATTTATGCTTTAGCGGACTTGTATTTCTTCTTAGGAAACTTCTGATCTTGCACTTAGCGGACTTGTTTAACTCTTAGCGTACTCATTTTATGTCTTAGTGAACTTAACTTGTTCCTAGCGTACTTGTTTACTTAGCAAATTTGTTCTTGATCTTAGCGAACTTAACTTGTTCCTAGCGAACTTGTTAGCGAACTTGTTTCTACTTAGCGAATTTGTTTCTACTTAGCGAACTTGTTAGCGAACTTGTTATTGCTTAGCGAACTTGTTAGCAGACTTGTTTGTGTTTAGCGAACTTGTTAGCAGACTTGTTTGTGTTTAGCGAACTTGTTGCAGACTTGTTTGTGTTTAGCGAACTTGTTAGCGAACTTGTTTAATTCTTAGCGAACTTGTCTCATTCTTAGCGAACTTGTCTGTCTGATGGAATATTCATTGCTGAAATCTATGTAATGATTGTTGTGTCAAACATTCCTTTTGTCCTATGCTCTCTCTAATAGTATAAATAAAGTTAAGAAAACCCTATTTGGAATACGCCACTCCTGGATTATTCTACAGAGAGAGCATTTTTGTGTGTGTGTTCTTGGTTTAGTGTGTTTGTTCTTGAGCTTTAGAAATCATCAATGGGTGAGCATTGATGCAAGATTCAACCAAAATCAACCATCACACATGATTTCTGCACTTGTGTGATGAATCATATGAGAACATGTTGCTCAAACCTGGTCCTGACATTCTTTCAAGGTGCTTCACTTACATGCATGTGGTTATCTTGAAAGATTAATGTATATTAAATCATTTGGATGATTTGTTGTTTGGACAACAAACCCACATTGTATGTGTAAACTCACATGTGCGTATAAGTAGGACAACTTGATTTGGAAACCATGTGATTAGGGTCACCGAAGCATGGGGACCAAAGACGTTGATGGGATTAAACATGCCAAGAAAACATAAGATGTTTAACCGATCCCATACCTCTAGAAGTTGCAAAGGGGTTTTAATTGTCAAACATGACTACCTTGTTGATTTAATAGTTGGGATAAAGGTCACCTAACCGATTATGTAAATGCAACGTTGGATTCTAGATTTTAAATTGCTAATTGTCTATGAGGCATAAAAGGGCATTAATAAATTTAAAGGTAATATTGATATCGAAAATACTAAAATTAAACTTTGTTAAATTTTGTAGATGGCCAATAATAATGACGCCAAACCCCCACCCGTCCATAACCTATCGTTAAGATCCATACTATAAAAAAATCGTCCCAACCAAGGCAACTTTGTGGATTGGTACCAAAACTTGAGAATTGTTCTCAAGCAAGAAAAGAAGTCTTATGTGTTGGACGATCCCATTCCCGACGAACCCAATGAGGAAGACGTTGAGGCCTACGCCGATAGGGTGAAATACACCGAGGACTCCGTGCAAGTGTCTTGCATCCCCAAACTCCAAAATGACTTTGAGAATCATGGGGAATATGACATGATAACCCAATTGAAGGAAATGTTCCAACAAAAGGCAAGGGTTGAGCGCTTCGAAACGGTTCGAGCACTCCATGCATGTCGTATGGATGAGACCTAAGCAGTTTCATCTTATGTACTTAAGATGAAGAGCCACATTGATCGTCTCGAAAGGATAAATTGTCCCGTTTCACAATAGTTGGCTACGGATTTAATCCTCAACTCTTTGTCAAAGAAGTTTGAGACTTTTGTCTTAAACTACAATATGAATGGTTGGGACAAGACCATCCCCGAGCTTCATGGAATGCGCAAAACAGCCGAGCAAGGGATGGGCAAAATGGTTTTGCCCATTCTAACGATCAATAAGGGTGGAAATAAGAAGAGGCCTCGCTCTATCCCTAAGGCAAATGTTGCCAAAAGGAAAGGGGCGCGTCAAAGGAAAGGGAAAGGGAAAGAAAGAAACCCCAAAACCAAAGGAAAAGAAGCAAAAGGTTGCTATGAATGATCCATGCTTTAAGTGTTGTGAGATAGGACATTGGAAGAGGAATTGTCCAACCTATCTCAAGGAGTTAAAGGAAAAGAGGGATGTCAAACCTCGGGTACGATCTTTATGATTGATATTGAGCTTAATGCTATTTCTTCTAACACACGGGTATTAGATACCGGATGTGGAACTCATATTTGTAATTTGTTACAGGGGTTCAAAAGAAATAAGCAATTGAGGAAAGGAGACATTAGTATTTTCATGGGAAATGGAGCGAAAGTTCAAATTGAAGCCCAAGGAGACTATCTTGTGGAACTTCGAAATGGTTTGGTAGTTAATTTGAATAATGTATTGTATGCTCCTAGTTTGACTAGGAACATAATTTCTGTTTCCCGCTTAAGACGTGTTGGATATGATTTTAAGTTTGTTAACAATGATATCCATGTTTCTTTGAATGAAGTGTTTTAATTTAAAGCTATGCCTTTAAATGTCATTTATGAATTGGCTCATGAAAACACATCATATGATAGCTCAATGTACCAAACTAATACCAAGAAACTCAAAAGAGGTTTGAGTGACACCTACATTTGGCATTGCCGCCTTGGCCATATAAATAAGAATCGCATACTAGCATTACAAAAGAATTGTCTTTTGGAAACAAACGAACATGATTCATTTGATGTATGCGAATCTTGTTTACAAGGTAAAATGACTAAGGCACCTTTTAGTGGGACCACCGAAAGGGAAAAAGATTTTCTAGGGATCATACATTCGGATGTATGTGGACCTTTTAAGCCAACGGCTAGGAATGGTGATAGATATTTTCATCACCTTTATCGAAGAATATAGTCGCTATGGGTATGTATACTTATTGGCACACAAGTATGAAGCTTTTGAAATGTTCAAAATCTTTAAGAATGAAGTACAGAATCATTTCAACAAAAAAATAAAAATCATTCGTTTGGATAGAGGAGGTGAATATCTAAGTGATGAATTTCAAAGCTATCTTAGGAGTTATGGGATTGTCTCACAACTCTCTCCACCTCGGACACCACAACATAATGGTGTGTCTGAAAGGAGGAATCGAA